>OY728156.1:543214087-543839087 GCA_963277665.1 Viscum album
ATCAAAAACTAAAATATATACCAAATTGATAAATTTTCACATACTAATTAATTTGATATCATGGAATAAATATAATTCTCACATTATAAAATTTATTTATTCTCTATTTCTAAAACTTTTCTTGTAAGAAATTATAATGAAATTTTCAATAAATATAATTCATTTCACTGGTTTGCTTTTATTACCACCATGGTATTGATGTATAAGGTAATGTTAGTATAGGATTAAATTCACTACATATATTAATTATTAATTAAATCATAGTCATTATACACTATTACATTCTATCCTGGAGGATTATGTTTCTTATACTGAATATATATATTTATATACTGACAATTTCTAATAATCTCTTAAAAGAATATAATAAATTATATAAACATACCTATTAGATTAGAATTTAAAATAGTTCATGTGATTTTTTAAATAAATCCAGTAGATTTGATAAAATACATTATTTATAAAAGATTTATTTTTAAAATAATTTATTGAAATTACTCATTATGACAAGTGTATTATCTCAAAAGAGAATAAATCAACTTTCTCGATATACAAATTTAAAACACTATCAATTATAATTGATAGTGAATTATCATTACATATTGATTTATTTGATATACTATATTTATATTAATATTTAATTACCAACATATAATATTCCTTATTCAAGAACTACCAAAAGATCATTTTATTATGAAATACTATAACAACATTTCATTAAAATAAGAAATTATTTCTATTTATGTATAATTAGACACTATTAGAAAAATTAATGTAATAATAACAACATAAATATTTTTTGTCATGAATCCTTGAGGCAACCATGAAACTTGTGAGCATATTTATTTTGATCTAGGAATCAATATTTTAAAAAAATTTGAGAATGAACATTACATGTTTTAATTTTTCTATAAATTATTGGTCCCTCTATTTGAAAGCATATTTAACAGTATAATATTTAATACCTATGAAAAAATATGGAAGAGTTGCGTCGATTAATACTCTAGGACTATAAAATTACACTTAATTTCGTTTTAATACATCTTCCACTGAACATTATTTCAACATGAGTATAAAATAAAATGATAATAAATTTCATTACCTTTGGGATCTATCCACTTATCATGAATAACAATAAATCCAAAAAAATGTGTCAACCTTAACATATTTTTCTCATCCTTTACTCTAATTAACCATAAGTGAAGTTGTATGTTCATGCTTTATGTTCTTATCAACTTAGAAAATTAGAGTAAATATAATTGGGGGACATATCTCAATATTATTCATTTGCAATTTATTGAAAATATAGACAATCAAAAAGTGAATTTGGAAATTCTGAGATCCCCATGAAATTAATCAATAAGTTTAAACCCTAAAATTTATATATTCTAAATTTATCCTTTCATATTGACTATATGAGGACCATATAATGCTCTGTATCCAATAATCAATGTAACTAAATCCTTGTATAACTCAAAAAATAATATTTATCTTACTCTTGATAATCATTATTGAGATAAATAAGAATGGTATATGCATCTAAGCTCTCATGAGGTTTTGTGAGTTAATAAGTAACTGATGAATGAGTAAAAAACTTGATATTTATTTCATTATCAATGTGTTTCATCTAAACATTAATCAATTCTTCAGTCTCCTATTTAGAAATAGGATCTGAAATAGGGGATTCCAATACATTTAAAAATATATACTTAGTAAATTTGTGTATAAAAATTTAAAACTACACTATGAAATTTATGCTCGTAAGAACCTTATCCTTAGTCATGTAATGATCGTAGTGTTAATGTGGTCGGTTAATTTCAATGTTAATTTCACGCATAAAAAATGAATCAATAAGTACATTATAATTAATACCACAATATCTATGGTGACAAAATTTTATTTTTTTTATAATGTATCCCACTATTTTATAAATTATAAACAACTATTGAATTCATATTTTTAATATACTATCTCAGGGAAATTATAATGGTTATGATCCAAATTTACCTTCTCATAAACTATGAAAGGGAGAGGTAAATTACTCTAATGTTTTTTGATTGGTGGTATTTTATGCCTCATGATTGCAACTCCTAGATTTATTAACTACAACCCCTAATCCTAAGAACATCAATCATATTTCCTCAACACTTTCCTTGAAGATACAACATCCCTAGAAATAATGATTCATATAATGTTCCTCTATGATAACTCTACTCAACAATATCATTAGAACTCATTGAAAAATAAAGTGTCCTTACCAGAGAAATACCAAATCATAGTTTTATGGTTATATGTATAATCATGTTTTAGAAGACATATTTGAAATAATATTTACATGACTAATTTTACTTAATATAAATACGTTCATTTTTTCCTTTACATGTATATTTAAAAATAAATTTATTTTACTTAAGTGATAAATCATGTTTTGATAGAAATGTTACTCATAAAATTTTTATTTCACGTTATCTATTATTCTTATTATCTTGTTTAATTAATGTGACAACTTCCATGTATTATATAATAAAAAAATTAATTACCATACATAAAAAAATAATAAATTATAGTTTTCAGGATCTTTCTAGTGATTAATTTACTATGTTGGTGATAAAAATATATAATCCTTGGGGAATACTACTTGATATGAGTTACTCTATTCCAAAATTGACTAGGTTATTTTCTTGGTTGGTTTCCACTTGGATCATGTTCTAATCATGTTTATCTCATTAGAGATCCAAAAATAGGAATTTTACTTACACAAGAAACGAGAACCAACTGTATAAGATACCTAAATAAACTATTAAAATGTATATTTGAAAAATAAATAGTAGTGCATAACTCATAGGATGTTATATTTAATTTAATATAACATTACTATTCCTAATGAAATTTAAATAATATAAAATATAAGATAAACCATCCCATACGTTGGTTGGTCAAGGATAGTGATATACCACATACCTGAAATTAAGACACATTCAAAAAAACAATCATAACGTTCTAATCAATTATTTAATTAATATAAATTTATCAAAATTTAATAATTACTAGTCTTATTGTTTGTTTAAAAATTTATCAATATTATTAATCTTCTCTATTTTTGAGATATATAAGATAAAACAATCAACCTAATTCAAAAAAATTAAATAAAAACATATAATGTACAATTAATTCATTACAAATCATATACTTTGGTTCGATAAGGAATTTACAAATCTGATCTACTCAGTTCCTTTTATGGTCATTTATAGTGTATTCATACAACCTATATCCTACATGGCACGTCATATAGTCTTAAAAAATACAAACATGTTTGTAACTTACATGATTTGTAAAAATTAAAATTTTATAACAAAAAAATTGTGTGTATTACTCTACAAGACATGTAGATCCAAATATTATGTGATATTTATTAAGAATTTATTATTTAGTAAAAAAATTCACACTGTGTGTGTAATGACCCTAGATTTTAGTTGTTATATATTTAATTTTAATTTGATGAATTTATTCACATATATTAAATTTAAAATTATAATACATTAATAAATTAATTTTATTTCCTTTGAAATATTGTAATGTGTTTAAATTTGATATAATATATTTAAATTATTTCAATTGGAAGGTTTATATAAAATAGTTTTAAAACACTTACCGATTAAAAACCCATTATCCAATAACATTACGTTATCCATATATTATTTATTTTAAATTAAAAGTTAAATAAATAACTTTTATAAATATAATTAAATAATTATATCTTTATTTATTAATTTATATTGTCCTAGTTCACTTAGTAAAAATTTCTGATCATTTTTATAAAATGAAAATTTTTAGCCTAATATGCAGTTTTAAAAAATTTTATAATTTTCATTACCAAATAATTATATAATTTTAAAATAAAATGTTTTTAAAAAATTCAATTTATCAAACATAAATATAATGATTTTTTTTATTTTTAATACAATTTTGACTAAGAAAACCCATGCACAAAATTTTAAAAACTCATATAAAAGTTTACATTAATGAATCTTTTTAAATTTTATTTTATTTTAATTAATTAATATTTAAAAATTATAATTTATGGCTTGATTTTAGTGTAACATAACGTTATATAGGTTTATAATATATAAAATGTAATAATAAAAATCAATAACTGTGCAAAATTTAATTTATATATATGTATAATTTCAAAAATACCGTTTTATTTAAAACAATCTTTGTTTTATTTATGTTTAATGTAAATAATAGTATCCCATTTTAATTAGATTAATTTGGTTAAATATATGAAAAATTAAATATATGTTTAAATTTGGTAATAATGTACAGTTTATATATTTAGCAATAATATACTTTACATTATTAAAATTTTATTAAGAGTAATAAGTTGTTAAATGACTAGTCTAAAGTGGCTTAGATATTGTTACACTTACAAGACTATTATACATTATAGAAACCATTTAATATTCTATAAATCCATTCCTAAATGACTCATTATCTATACTCCACCTAAATGGCCTATATTTTATTCAATTTTAATTTTTCCCCTCCAATAACATTCATTTTCTAGGAATGTACAAATTTCATCACATATAAACAGAGAACACTAAAACCCCTTCAAATATTCACATAACATTAGAATTAATCTAAAAAATATACCTTAACTACATATATTACTCGACATGAATCCTCTAGTAAAAAAATGGGAACCTAACTCCTCCATTATCAACATGATGTTCAAGATAAAGATGAATGCCTCGAAAAAGATATCATGCCTATCTTCTCCCTATTTTCTTATTATTTATTTCTTATTCCACATCTAATTTTTTATATCTATGGGAGTATGATAACAAAGGTATTAATGATATGTTTTTTTGTTATTATACTAATGTGATAAAAATTTTATTACTTCCTCCAAAACCATTATAAATATTTATATACTCACGCTTTTGTGAAGACTACAACCTGCATGCACATTTTGTCATATTTTTCATCACTTACTTGCATGGATGGAAAAAAATTGTTGTTTAAATGAATTTAATTTATATTAATGACCTTATTATGACCTGAAAACAATAAATAGTTTTATTTTCTACCTCCATCTAATTTAATAGAAAATAAAATTGCAGAATCTGTGTACATGTGGAATACCCCCTCCATGCAGTGACATGTTTTTCATCCATTAATTATAATAATGGATGAATATTAATAATTATTTATATATATATATAAATTTTATTTTTAAAACTATTATTATTATAATGGATTTGAATGAATTTTTCATCCTCGTTAAACATAAAAATATATTTACATAAATATCAATCAAACCACCTTGATTAATCAATATATGTGGAAACAATTTAATAAAGGATAAAATAATGGTGATATATAGTACATGGGATTTTAATATTGAATGAAAATGGTTTCCATTAATTATTTTGAAAAAAAATGTAACGCCCCAACCCTAGTTACCAAGAATCGGTGTATTATTACATATCATTGGCATGATCACAAGATATCAGGTTCTGAATTAACAATATGTTTAGTATCCATGGATGTACTAGATACATTCATATGTTTTATATTAAATTTATGAGTTGAAAAGTAACATTGTGTCTCCTTTTAAATAACCAATATATCTCTTTGCCTATTCTTATAGGTCAGTCAAAATATACTTCTCTGCATCCTAGGAAAAATAAAACATAAGAAAAGGGATGAGCTAAGATGCTCATTAAGGATAACAATATAGTGGAAACTAACAGAAATAAGTATAAACATTTAAGCCAATGTATAAGACTAAAACAAAATCCTTTTAAACATAGTATTAATAATAATATGGAAAAGACAAATCAAATAATGAAATTTCCTTATTCATATGGATATTCTACTAGTCCAATAATCACATGTAAAATCAATATCTAATATCATAATGATGGAATGCATAATTATGGACATCATAACAACATATTCAAGGCCTCGTTCCAAGACTACAAATAAAAATATTGTGAATTCCTTATGCAAAGACACATGTTTGTCTCATGAGACCTATCGATGCATCAAGGGGCTAGAGTGGGCCATGGCCATCCATTACTACATCCAATGCATTCTTTATATGAAAAGGGTGAAACATAACCTAAACATTTGTATTAAACTAACATAATAAATGTTAATACTTTAACCATAAACCATGATTGAAATAGAAATAACACATCCATATTTAAACATAAATGAAAAACATTCAATAAAATATATAATATTATATCATAACAAATCAATGTCAATTAAATATAAAATCCAACAATATATATTGACATAGATGAAATCAATCCCAAAACGATTTGAGGAAAATAACTCTTTCTACTTAGAAAAAATTTAACAGTCGCATAATTTTAAAAGAAAACATTTATTTTGAAAATATTCTTATAAGTGTATAGGAGAATCATTGAAGGTGTTATAACGATGGAAAATTGTTTCACCCACCATATAAGTTAAAAAATTCTTAATATAATTTTTCAAAACAGTCATAAAGTACCTTGTTTAGAAAACTATGGACAGATTCCTTTCAAAAAAAATTATAAAAATTTGAATAAGGGTATAAATAAATTTAACACATGGTCCATGAAATTGTAAAAATGTTTGTAAATAAATTTTTAATAAACACAGATGCAGATGATAAAGAAGCCCCAGAAGATAATTATATATAATCAACCTCAGATAATAAATATATTGTAAGATTAAACCTTACCTTTTACTTTTCATTAGTTGAGGGTATGTTAATCTTTTCTTCATCAGGTGCTTCCTTTTGATTTGAAAAAAATAAATCCTTAAGTTGGCTTTCTGATCAATGTAAGGCCTCTATGATTAAGTGAGGATAGTTGGGAAGATATTTTGGTAGCTTTTGGCCAATCCAAATGTCTTTGGATATGTGAATTTAAGAGAAGGTTAAGTACCCTTTTATAAGAGAGGCTAGGGCCACTTTAGGAGAAGCTTGAAATATTATTTTATTATAAAATTATTTTCAGTTTATAATAGCTTCAAATGAATTTATTTTATGGACAATATGGGGATGGCTCAAAATCATCTCATACAATAGGTTTTAGACAAGTTTAGGTTACTATATTTACCTTATCATTTAGAATTAACTCTTAGTTAAATAGTTTTACATTTACTATGTCTTCTGGTGTTTTTATACTAAATGGTTAATATTGTTAATATAAAATGAAAAGAGAACCTCAAATGGATTAATGACATATAAAACATTATATATGTCATTTTTATGAATCATATATTTTTAGAAATTTGAAATCATTTAATAAAATTGTATTTTTTTCAAAAACATATATATGTCAATTTTGATAATATTTAGTATTTGGTTTTTATGAAATTCATAACAACCTAATTGCTTTGAAAAATGCATTGAGTCAACCTTAACATGTCATATTCACCATAAAAATTAGTGGATGGAATCCAATGTTTAAATTTACCTTTATTTTAATATTTATAACATCTATTATTTTAATAATTCATTAATAAGGTAATTATTACATCATCAATGTCATAAATAATTAAAATTATTTAATGTGTAAAAATTATAAATAAAATACTAAAATGTAGGAAATATTTTTATCTTTCTAATGAATATTTAAGGTTGAATTTATCTTCTGAATATCCATATATTAAAAATGTTTTATTTATTAAAATATAAATATAACACTTTTAACATTTCTTTAAATAAAATATAATAAATGTACTAATCTAATCCATGTAGATAAAATAAATATCATATTTTTTTCCTATGGATTATTTTGGTCTAAATACACTTATATAATAGAATTAGTACATTTTTTGTGGTAATTTTATATTTTTATAATATTATTTTTACCTTTAATTGCCCTATTTACTTTTTAATGTGGTAAATAAAATTTAAAATGTAATATTCACCAGATATTATTTTTATCCTTTTGAACGACATTTTATATACTGATGACAATTGTGCCCTTTGAATTTTTTATTTTCAATTGATAGAAGATGTAAAATTATTTTTTATGCAAATTTACAAGGTGCCTAGAAGGTTGGTAAAAGACGTTAAAAAATTCAACAAAATTTTATATATGAAATATTATTTTTAATTGACTCTAATGAATTAAATTGGACTAATATAAGTACCATGTATCAATTTTTACATTGAAATAAATTTATATTATAAATAATTATTTAAATAAAAAATTTGGTTTTAAACAATAATGTAGTGCTTTTCACTATTCATCAAAAATTGAATGCTTTCAGAAAAATACAAAAAATTATCCCTTAGCTAATTTTGATATTTGGATTCCAAAAATTATAGTTATTTTGAAAAATAAAATTTATAAATTTTTATACAGTGGGTATTACTATTACTGACCTTTTTTTAAATGACTAGTTTGATTGGTCGTGGTGTTTTAGAACTCAGAGATTTGTACAACGCAAGCTATTGTGTTATTAAAATATAAGCATACTATTGAATATTGGGGTGTTACATTTTTTCCTCTTTCATATAATTTCATCCTAGAAATTTCTATAATATTATTGCATAAAATGATTTAGGTGGTTCTTTATCATAAGTTCATGAGGTTCCCCCATTGCCTCTTCCATTTTATGGTTTCTCCAATGAACTTTTACCAAACAAGTAGTATGGTTTCTCAACACTTGTTCTCTAGTATCAAGAATTCTGATAGGCTCTTCACAAAAAGAAAAATTAGGTTCCAGTTTTATTTCATCATAATTGAGTACATGCAATGGGTTACACATGTATTTTCTAAAAAGTGATATGTGGAACACATCCTAATATTTGGAGAGACATGGTGACATTTCCAAATGGTAAGCTACAACTCTAATTCATTCCAAAATTTTGAAAGGTCTGATGTTCCTAGGAACTAATTTACCCTCCATACTGAATTGTGTAACACCCTTCCATGGAGATACCTTTAAGAAAACATGATCTACTACTTGAAATTACAAATCATTCCTTTAGCTATCAGCATATCTATTTTTTCTACTTTGAGATTCCTTTATGTGGGTTTGGATAATCGCCACCATTCCCATTGTTTCCTCAACAAATTCTGGCCCTAAGAGTTTTCTTTCACAAACATCATCCCAACAAGTTGGGTTCTGAAATTACTTTCCATATAACGCTTCATATAGTTCCATCTTAATACTTGAATGGAAGCTATTGTTATAGAAAAATTATACCAGAGGTAAATACTGATATCATATACCATTAATGTCATGTGATGAATATCTCTACATGTCATCTATAGATTTAAGAGCCTGTTATGATTCTCAATCATTTTGAGGGTGGTAGGTAGTGCTCAAATGAAGTTCAATATCTAGGGATTCCTGAATAATTTTCTAGAATCTTGATGTAAAATGGGGATCATGATCAGAAATAATTGATATGGGTACACCATGAAGTCTTACAACATCATTAATATATAGTCTTGTTAAATTTTCAAGTAGTAAATCTTCTCTTATAGAAGGAAACTGTGCTGACATGGTAAAATGATCAACAATGACCCATATTGCACCATTCCTTCTATGAGTCTTTGGTAGCCCCATGAAAAATTCCATCGTAATATCATCTCATTTCCACTCAAGTATGGGAATAAGTTGCATGAATCCCCTAGGTTTTTGTCTTTCATCCTTTACCTGTTGAAAAACAATACAGCTTGACCCATAATCAGCAATCTCCATTTTCATGCTGTACCACAAAATATGTTCCTTCAAATCCACATACATCTTAGTGATAATAGGGTTTATTGAGAAATTGGAGCTATAAGAATTATACAAAAATTCCCTTCTTAGATAAGGTATATCAGGAACACAAAGAATCTTCTCAAATTCCAAAATTCTATCTTCATATATGATTTTTATTAGTCTCCCATCATTCACACCTCCAATTTTATTTTTGAAACTCCTCATCATCAGTCTGAGAAATTTTTATCCTTTCTAGTAAAGATGGGTTAGAATCCATTAGAAAAAGTATTGATATTTCACCTTCCATGATTATTCCCATATCCATCTTTACTATATCTATGAACATATGATTACTTTAAACTCTCATCTTGTTCATAACTCCATGATTCTTTATGCTCAAAGCATTTGCCACCTTATTTTTCTTCCTCGGGTGGTAGTGTATTGTGAAATCATAATCCATGAGTAGTTCGAGCCATCACCTTTTCATCATGTTGAGTTATTGCTTTGATAATATATACTTCAATCACTTGTGATCAGTATATATCACAAAATTTTCACCATAGATATTGTGTCTCCATATCTTCATATCAATTATTAAAGCTGCTAAATCAAGATCCTGAGTAGGATAGTTTTGTTCATGAATTTTTAGCTGATGTGATTCATAGGAAACAACTCTATCATTTTGTATAAGGACACAACAAATTCCTTTCTTTGATGAATGACTATAAATAAAAAACCCATCATTCATCGATGGTATAGTCAAGATATGAGTTTTGACTAATCACCTCTTCAAATATTCAAAAAATTATTCATAATCTTTTGTCAAAACAAATTTAACCCCTTTACATGTGATCTTGGTTAAGGGGTTATCCAATCGAGAAAAATTATTTATGAAACACAGATAGTAACCTACTAAACCAATAAAACATTGTACCTTTTTTATAATAATAAATTCTGGCCATTATTGGATTTCCCTTGTCATTTAAGGATCAACATAGATTCTATCTATAGAGACAATATGGCCATGAAATTTTTTTTCCTAAATACAGAATTCAAATTTCCTAAACATCCCATATATTTCATTTCATCTAATAGTTTATAAAATAGTGCGCATGTTATTTTCACAATCCTTGTTCTTTTGTAGTATACCAAGATATCATCAATAAATACCACAACAAATTCATCAAGATATTCCTTGAAAAATCAATTCATTAGATCCATGAAAACAGAGGGTGCATTAGTTAGTCCAAAAGGCATTATTGTAAACATGTAATTCCCATACCTTGTTCAAAATGATGTCTTTGGAATGTATTCCTTATTCACTCACAACTGATGATATCCAGATCAAAGGTCATTCTTTTAAAAATATTCAGATCCATGAAGTTGATCAAATAAATCACTAATGATGGTTAGGGGATACTTTTTCTTTGTTCTTATAGCATTGATATCCCCATAGTCAATACAAAACCTCATAGATCCATGTTTCTTCTTAACCAAAAGAACAAGGGATCCTCATAGAGAAACACCTGGGAGAATAAATACTCTATTACATAATTCATCTAGTTGATTCTTTAGTTTCACTAATTCCATAGTGTCAATTCTAAAATGGGTCATCAATATGGGCCTTGAACTAGGAATTATGTTAATAGAAAATTCAATTTCTTGTTCTGTAGGATTTCCAGGTAAATCCTCTAGAAACACATCATCATATTCATGATTAATAGGTACATCAAATAATTGAACATTCCTTTCCTCACCCATTATTATTTCACTCCATTCCTCCCCAATAATAGAATTTAGTTGAGCTATAGAGGGTGGATTTAGATGAGATTCAGATGGTGATGTTTCATCTCTAATGATAATGTATTCCCTATCATCATCAAAAATTGTAACATCATTCTTCATATAATAAATTTTCGCATCATGGCCTGAAATCCAATACATACCAAGGATTATATAAAATTTAGTCATGGGTATGAAAATAAGATCAACAAATAAAGAATGATTATATTCCATGCTTGTAACAGATTAACAAAAATTTGTTTCAATGACACATCCCTTATGATTTTTGACTGAAAAATTCATTAAAAAGTCAAATTGGAAATATATAATTTTCTTGGAAAACTGGGTTGATATGAAAGAATTCAATGATCCAGAATCAAATAAATCATTGGTTAATTTTTATAAAATGATTAAAATATCTTCCACCACATCATTCGGAACTTAAACCTCAGAATTTGTGATCACATAAGCTTGTCCTTGATACCTTGTCATTATCTACGAAATGGTTTCTTGAATATTAGGTCATTCATTTCAATAATTCACAATTTCATTACAATTGTATCATTTCACATTGATAGCCTCTTTCTTCTCCTTTCAATCACAGGCTTGGTTTCCTTTTTATCCACACTTGTTGCAAACTCCCATCCCCTTTAGGCATGTACCAGGGTGTTTTGTCCCACAATTACAACAAGATGGAATGTCAACATTTACTTTCTTCCTATTATTTTATTTTCTAGAGTGTTCAACCGATGTCTTCTTCAATTACTTCACTTTAAGGTCACAAGACATAGATAATTCCTTTTCATTTATTATATCACATGAGACTTTATCTTCATACGATGAGAAGGACTTTGAGACTAGTGATCATCGAATAAATGGTTTTAACCCATCAAAGAATAAATCGACATTACTTCAAGGGTTATTTATATAATCTGAAACATTCCCACCTAACCTTGAAAAGTTAGCCTCATACTTTGCAACATTTCCATCCTCCTTTTTCCTCATTCATAGAAATTTCCTTCCATATCCACTAGATGTTCATGAAGAAAGTATTTTTCTAACAAAAGCCCTTTAAACTCCCTAAATTTCATTTTGATACTTTTTAATCCTCCTTTATGTTTTGAATTAATGACCACCATTGATCTTCATGTCTGAAAAGGCGATAAACTGCCATGACAACCTTTTCCCTTTCACTAGTCCTCATAGCATGTAATATTTTTTCTCTAAGGAACTTATCCATTGCTCAGTTACAAATGCATTTTAATCCCATTGAATGATGCTGTTTTTTCCTCATGAAGTATTCTAACATTGATCCTATGCGTTGTGGATCAGGGTGCTCCATATGGGTAAGGTTATTATTTATAGCCTGAGTATGTTGTCCCAGTATGGTTTTAAGCTTCTCAGTACTAGATTCATCACCAGCTCCACTATAATTATCTTAAATGGTAGGTAAATACCAATATTGATTACATGCATTAATACGGTTTTGATTCCTTCCACTAGGACCCATTTCTAAACAATGGTATATAGTTGATTAGTTTATGAATCACAATTCATAATTCCAAACTTGTAAAATACTTAATAGAAATTGAAAATTTTATGTTTATAATCCATAATCATAAAAATTATTTCTTTTGGAAAATAATTTACTCATAAATACTTCATAATGGGTTGTAATGAAAATGTGAATTTTCCTAAGAATATCCCTCGGGAGTGTCAAACTAGGTGTGCAGTATGGCATGTTGTCGTGTACTAAGATACCCCAGGTCAAGCCATAAACTCCTTGTCAGAGTTTTCACTCCTATGTACATCAGTTCCAGAACCACGTTCACTTTTAGTATATAGGTAGGGATGTATTTGATGGAAAACCCACATAATATCTACATTAAAAAAATTGTATGTTACTCTATACTAATACTCAATGTCTATCTTAAGGTATTTTTCTTTAATCAGTGTTTTTCTAAATCTAGTTTACAATGTCTGTGATAAACTTCCTATGATACCAACTATAAATCAATGACCCCAGGTACCTAGAGTAAGTGCATTTTCTATATAACATTAGCATGATCATAATAGATCTATTCTCAAATGGCCGATAAGTTTTGTATCCATTAAAGTACTAGATACATTCATAAGTTTAACATTTCATTTTTGATATGAAAAGTAACATTGTGTATTTTTAAAAAAACTTATATCACTTACCCTATTCTTTTAGGTCATCCATAATATTCTTTTTTGCATCCTAGGAAAAATAAAACATAAGAAATTTGGTGATATCATATGCTCATTAATGATACCAATATAGATGAAACTATCTTATATGAGCACAAAAATTTAAGCCAATTTATAGAACTAAAACACAATCCTTTTAAACATAAATTTCAGCATAATATGGAAAAGAAAAATCAACTACTTTCATTTACATATTCCCATGGATATTCTACTAGTCTAATAATCACATGTAATATCAATAGTTAATCTCATAATGATTCAATGAATAATACAAGACATCATAACCACATATTCAAGGCCTCGTTCTATGCTTGCAAATAAAAATATTTTCATGGCCTTTTTCTAAGACAATAGTTTGTCTCAGGAGTCCTAACGATGCATCGAGGGGATATAGAGGGCCCCACCCATCCCTTATTATGTCAAATGAATTCCTCATATGAAAAGGGTAAAATAGAACATAAATATTAGTACTAAACTAACATAAGAAATCTAAATACTTTAACCATAAAACAAGAATGAAATAAAAATTACACATCCACATTCAAAAATATAATAAAACTATGAACAAAATATAGAATATTTTATAAAAACAACTTCAATTAAACAAAAAAAATACTACAATAGATGATGAAATAGATGAAATAAATACAAAAACTATTAGATAGAAATATATCTTTCTACTTTGAAATCATTCAGTAGTCGCATAATTTTTAAACAAATCATTTATTTTCAAAATATTTTTATAAGATTATAAGGGAAGCTTTGAAGGATGTAAAAAGGTGGAAAAGAGCCGCACCCACCATATAAGTTTAAAAACATTCTTAAATTAGTTTTTCAAAAAGGTTATAATGTACCTTGTTAGGAAAACGAAAGAAATATTTCTTTCAAAACATTTTATAAAAATTTAAACAAGGGTATAAATGAATTTAACCCATAATCTAAGAAATAGTAAAAATGTTTTGAAATTCATTTTAAAGAAACATGGATATAGATGATAAAGAATTAAAAGAACATACTTATATAAAAAAACCTTGGATAATAAAGAGAATTTAAAATTAACCCTTACCTTGTACTTTTCCTTAGTTGAGGGTTTGTGAACTTCCTCTTCTTTGGGTGATTCGTTTAGATTTGAACAAAAGGGATCATTCAGTTGGATTTTGGATCAATGTAAGGACACTTTGAGGATGTGAGGGTAGTTGGGATGAGATTTGGGTAGGTTTTTTCTAAGCCAAATGGCTTTGGATGTATGAATTTAATATAACGGGAAATATCATTTTATAAAAGAGGTGAGGGGGACTTAAAAAAATATTGAAATATTATTTTATTATACAATTATTTTTAGTTTCTAATAGCTCCAAATGAATTCATTTCAAGGATAAGGTGGGTACGGATTGACATACTATCAAATGATAGGTTTTAGACAAGTTTAGGTCACCATATTAACCTTATCATTTAGATTTAACTCGTAGTTAAATAGTTTAACATTTACCATGTATTGTTTTATTTTTATACTACATATTTAATTTAGTTACTATAAAATGACTGGAGAACCTAAAGTGGTTAATTAATGATATATCTAACATTATATACGTCCTTTTATTGAATCCTAGATTTTTTGGAATACTTTATCATATAATAAAATAGTATTTGTTTAAAAAAATTATTTATGTCAATTTTGACACTATTTAGTATTTTGTTTTTGTGAAAGTCATAACAACTTGATTACTTTTAAAAAATGATTTCAATCAACCCTAACATTTCATATTCACCTAGAAAATAATGTATGGAATCAAAATTTTCAATTTACATTTATTTTAAAATTTATAACATCAATTATTTTAAACATTCATTAATAAGGTAATTGCTGCATCATAAATGTCAAAACTAAATTTAATTATTTAAAGTCTAAAAATTATAAATAAAATAATATTATGTAGTAAATAATTTTATATTTCTACCAAATATTTATTTTCTAATTTATCTAAAGTATAACAATATTTTAAAAATTGTTTATTTATTAAAATTTGAATTCAACACTTTTAACACTTCTTTAAATAAAATATAATAAATTTCCTAATCTAATACAAGTGGATAAAAAAGGATCATATTTCTTCCTAATTCTTAATTTGGTTGAAATAAACATATCCAATAAAATTAAGATAGGTTTTGGGGGTAATTTTATATTATTATATTATTATTTTTACCTTTAATTTCCCTATTTAATTTTAACAGTGCTAAATAAAAATCAAAAGTTACTAACCACCAAATATTATTTTCATCTTATTGAACCAAATTATACATATTGATGACAACCATTTCTCTTGTATTTTTTAAATTTAATTCACAAAAGTGGTAAAATTATGATTTACACAAATTTGTAAATGTGCCTAGAAGGTGGATAAAAATGTTAAAAAGTTCAACAAAATTTTATATACCTAATATTATTATAAATTGAATCCAATGAGTTAAATTGGAATAATATAATAAATATTATTCAATTTTAACTTTAAAATAAATTTAAATTAAAAAATTTTGTTTTAAGTAAAATGTCGGTTTTTAAACAATAATGCGGTGTTTTTCACTATTCATCTTAAATTGAATGTTTTTATAAAAATACCAAAAATTTACCCTATGAAAATTTTTATATTGTAAATCCAAAAATAAATTTAATTTAGGAAAATAAAATTTATAAATTTTCAAAGAGTGGGTATTACTATTCGTAACTGCATTTTTAAAATGGCTAATTTGATATGTTGTGGTGTGCTAGAACTCAAAGATTCATACAGTGCAAGATATTGTATCATTTAAAGAGAAGCATATCGTGGAAGGTTGGAGTGTTTAAAAAATAAATATAATGTAATTTTAGTATAATTGTATGAGTCTTTCAGACATTAATGTAAGTATTCTTTCATAATTTCACTTTATTGAGACATGTTTTAATGTTATGCAACAATTTATTATTTACATGGTGTATATACTAATTAAGGATATATATTGAAATAATCCTTAATTTTATTCAGGTTATTTTCAAAATTATAAGAATTTAAAGCTTTCAATGACATTATATCAAAAAAAATTAAATTCATAAAGGCCTCATCTCAAAAACTTCCTTCTTTCAGAAATATATTATTTTATGTAGAAAATTAATTTTTAATGGTGTATATAATATTTAATTTGATATTTGAAATCATGTATTTTCATTATTTATGGTTTTTAAAATTCAATTCAATTTCTCTTTGTTTTAATGGGTTTTATTAGAATTTTTCTATTCCCCAAGTTATTTTTTTGTCTCAAACTCTCTTCATTGGGAAACATTTTAATTTATGAACCAATTTTCATTTCTAGGGTGTATATATATCCAAATTATAATGTTATCCGAAAATATCATTTATTATATGTATTTTAATATTATTTTAATTGTTTTTCTCTTTCAATAGTTTTTATTAAAATGTTACCCAAATCATAATTATTTTCATTACTAAAGTCCTTTTTTCCATTAGTTGTGAAATATGTTATTGATTTTGATCTTTATAGTCTCTATTTCGTACCATTATATTTTCAAATGGCATTTTTTCTTTTTCTCCTGGGATATTAATTCTATATATCATTATCCTTTCGTTCTATAAAATACTTGGACAAAAAATCCCATTGTTAATAAAAATAAATATGATACATTCAAATGGATATTTTTCTTCCATGTTCATGTTTGTTCTTATCAAAAAGGTTATCTATATCAGAAATATGTTTTTACTCATGTTACATTTTTGTTTCCCTCAATATTTTTGAAAATTAAAATTTCATTACCCTTCAATTCATGTGGCTTTCACAAAAAAATTTAAATCAATTTTTAATGTTTTCTAAATAGACTATTTTATGAAAATTATTTTTGTTAATGTAATGTTATAAATATTTTAATAAAAATACAAAAAATATTTATTGAAAGAAATTTTCATCTATGTTGATTTTTGGTAAAATAAACTCAATGAAAATATTTTTATTGTCTTCTAAATTGGTTGATTTTATAATAATGAATCTACATTATATGATTTTATTTGAATATATCATTTATCCACATTTATCATTTTTCATGATATATCCTCTATATTCTTTTAAGTTGTCAAAAACATTATTCTAATTTTTTACTAAAATATTACATTTTAAATTTTTTTAAAGGGAATGAAAATTTTATACGTTTAAAGTAATTTCCATAATTATTTTAATAGTATTTTTCATCTATGTCATTTTCTTAATCAATGGTATTATTTAATTGATAACATAGACATTATATATCTATATGGATTATGAAATTTACTTTTACATATATGGTGTGACCCGTCACTGCTTTTTTTCTTACATCCCCATTCTCATATGTTGACCAAATTTACATGATTTCTTTTCTAATGATAATTCTCTATATTCCCTTAGAGGATATATGGGAGTTCACCTAGATGCAAAATATATTGATGTATTGAGTAAATTTTTTATGTAAATCGTATATCAAGTTAAAATATTTTTTAAATACCATATATGTAATCATGATTGTGTAGTGGTATTTTTCTAGAATTATGGTTAAATTTATTGGATACCCATTCATTTTCAATTTTTTTCAGGATATTTTAATTGATTGAAATGTGATAGTTTCCATATAAAAGCACATTAAAATGATTTAAAACCTATTTTATTTCCATATTTATTTATGGTTGGTTGACTAAAATGATGTGACACACATAAGAATGATTTTCATTTTACTATATGTGGGCATTTAATTATACATGATGAAGATGAATTGGGAAATGTTTCTATCTAATTTGATATCAGGGTGCGTTTGAAATGATATAAGATAACTATATTGTGTTGTTAGTTATCCTTACCAAATATTTTATGTTAATAAAGTTGGGATCCTTGAGATTTGATATAATTTTTATGTTTTTGACATTCTCAAATTTTATATACACTTATGTTATGATCATTATTTAATCCATGTTTATATTATATCATATCTTTATTCAATACCCACTTCTATATTATCATTCTCATTATTATACCATACTATGTCATCTGACTTGTATAAGTTTTCTTACAATTATTAAAATGATCTCTAACCAAGTATCCCATATTAAATGGTTATTTTATTACTATGGAATAGATAAAAGATAACACATAACCAAGTATCGATCTGTTGAGTAGTCTTAAAAAATAGATACAGACATGGTTCCCTTATTACCTTGGTAATAAATCATAGAACATAACAAAGATAAACAAATTTCTTCATTGATTCTTATTCAAAAAAATTAATCATCAAAACATGAGGAAGGACAAAAAATGAACGGTGACATAAAACTTTCAGTAAGGGTAAATACTATGGAAATAAATCAAAAATATCTGAAATAAATTCAATAAGTCATAATGAATTTGTGAGCGTTAATAGCAGAGAAACACATGCCATTTAATCTATAATGTGAGAATGAAAATTAATCTATTGATTTATTTTTGAAAATATCTTTTATTGTAATAACTAAATACTTAATTAAGGAAGTTATTAATTATTAGATGTCATGTATCTAGAACATGAAACCACTACCATGATGCAATTTCGAAGGAATGTTTAAAACTATATCTAGAAACTATTTAATTTTGCCAATCGTTTTGCCTCATGAGACCTATCAAATCATAAAAGGGATATATAATGCTAAGGTCCACCCATTTCAACAATTATAAATAATTATTCATGCACATATTTAATTAATTACAAATATTCCATATCAAAATATTTTTATTGACCAAACGATATAAAATTATTAATATTTCCCCAGTTAATCAAATAACATTCAATGTAAACACTCAATATAAAAATGATATATGGTTTTGGAAATACTCATATCCAAAATATGGATATTTAATAGGAATATAATTTTAAATGAAAATTTATCTCAAAGGGTTAGTAGATACACCACATAAAAATGATTAGATTCACAATAACGAGTAGGTCTTAATGTAGTGAAAATATTTATGGAGTCCCTTACCTTATGCTTATATTTAGTTGAATGTGATTTATACTAAAGTAT
Organism: Viscum album; assembly: GCA_963277665.1. Classification (NCBI taxonomy): domain Eukaryota; kingdom Viridiplantae; phylum Streptophyta; class Magnoliopsida; order Santalales; family Viscaceae; genus Viscum; species Viscum album. The sequence goes on from OY728156.1 coordinate 543,233,896, forward strand.
AATGAATTAATTATTTTTCATATATTATAATAAATGAATATTGAAATTTATAATATAATAAATTGTTCTCTTATATCATCTTATCATCTATTTGTTAATAATATTTCATTATTACCCCTATTTAGGGTGTTAACTACCTCATTTTTTTATGCTTTTTTTCATGTAACTCCCAATTATTCTAAAATTAACAAAGATCATTCATATAAAAAATTATATTAAGGTGATTTATATCATATTTATTCATTATTTATATTTTTATAATCATTATTGAATGATGTTGATAGAAAATTAATGACCTCATGTCATGGATATTGTAGGTTGTACATACAGATGAGTGATGATATTATTTCTTTTATAGTTAAAGGGTTAAAGAGTGGATAATATATTAATTTTTAAGGACCAATATAATGTTTTAATTATCAAATATATACATTATTGTTACCATTATACCCATCCAAGTAATGTGGTGATGTAAATCAAATTACACCATGACATTGAGACTGTAAGTCGTATGTACACGCACATGGTGATTTTATTTCTTTATAGGATAAATAAAAGGTGGAATATGGTTGTACCATAATCATAATAACATATATAAATATATATGGCACTATAGTTATAACATTAATTTTAGAAACCACAAAGTAATTGGAATTAGAAGAAGAAATAAACCTGAAATATTTGTTAAAGATGATTAGCTCTTCTTTGGTGGGCATCCTTTCGATCTCTTCTTAAAGACACTAGGGTTGGTTCATTTAGAATACTAAGTCTTCCCTAATTTTTATATGGAATTGTAGAAGATAATTTTTAAGATAATTTTCTATCTTTAAGTCTCAAATTGTTGAAGTGAAATGAAGGAAGTATTTCCCTTTTATAATTGAGGTGAGGGGAAACCTCAAAATTCCTCAAAATATGAAATTATAATAATTTCCTTTCTACCCAAATTCAAAATAAATGGCCATGTATCAGAGTATAAGTAGATATAAGGTTTTTATATTACAATATAACAAAAATTATAAATGTTTTAGTTTATTTTTAACCTTATCATGCTTATTGACATTTTTTAACTTATTTTTATTTTTATTTTTTTTAATAATTTATTAAATATTAAAATGTGGTAATTTGTAAATATAAAATTTCAATTGAAATATAAATTAATGATTTATGAAATTAATATAATAATAATAATTTATTTTTAATTATTTCAAAAAAAAATTAAAAAAATTAATAAAATATTATATTGATAACATATCAATTGTTTCAATTTTGAAACTATTCATTACATTGACGTTAAGAAAAACTAGAAAATAAGATAACTTTGAACCAACCCATTTAATATACACATAACATGTCATAATAATCCAAAAATTATATGGATATTCTTATTTAACTCAAATTATATTTATTTTAGAATTTTTAATATATTTAATTTTATTATTTCATTAATAACATAATTATTGTATCATCGTAGTATATTTATTTTAGTTAATAATTTTTTTCACCAAAAACAAATTTAATATACTATTTTGTATAAAAATATTTTATATTTCAAAATAATATATATTTTTAATGATATATTCTGAATAATTTCATATTAAAAATATAAAATTTATTAAAATGTGAATGTGAAAGCTTTGTCTTTTCTTTTAATAATACATTATAAATATCGTAACATTATCCAAATAGTCCAAAAAAACCACAAATAAATATATATCATGTAATAATATTTATTAACTTAAAAATGGACACTTATATTCATTTATAACCCAGTTATGACCTCATGTGGAAAAATAGGAGGTGTTTAAGTCAAATAAGGTGACATTTTGTGAGTTTCATTAATTAAAATAATATCAATGTAATTTTGATGTACATGTGTCCATTAAATGTATAAAATTATATTATTATTTGTTGATGGTATAATTAAAATCATCCAATAATATTTGGGAATTTTTTAGGATAATTTTATAGTATTTATCGCATTATCTTTAATATAAATTCAAAAATTTACCCTTTATCGTGGTAAAATAATTACCAAGGGTACTATTCATGGTTGTAAAAATTGAAAGGAAACTATTTAATATATTTAAAAATTAATAATCCAAATGTGGATTCCTTTTTTTAATTTCCAAAATAAAAAATTTTTATTATTTAATTTAATATTAACCCCGCAAAATGCAATTGAAAATATTGTTATTAGAAAATTTATTATTAAGCACAGAAATGTACTTATGAAAAATTTAGATATAATGATGATTGAACTGAAATTCATATTAGTATTTATAAATAAATATTTATTTATTTTTATTGATATGAAATTAAATAATAAATATATATTTAATTTAATTAAATTTACACTTATAAAAAAATTTATTTTTAACCATTCACTGAAAAATAAACAGTTTTGGGAAAAATAGAAAAAGATCTCTCTAAGCTAGTATTAACATTATTATTATAAAATTAATTTAATTTTTTTCAATATAATTTATAAAATTTTCAAAAAAAATATTAAACATGTGCACCATTAAATGGTAGTAAAATTGTCTTTAGAAAAATGTATCTTTTTTATATAAAATTTAATTCATTATTATCTTACGCATATAAATTTTTTTTTCTAAATTTAAAAATATATAAATTCTATAATTTTTATTCCAATATTAATTCATGAAAAATTAATTTCTAGAATATAGCAAAAATAATATTTCATTTTTCGTTATGTGGGGTATTGTGTGTGATTTAAGTTATCGAAGATATTGAATTTAAAAAGTGGCATAATATAAAATAATGGGATATTACGTTCTCCCATAATTCATTAAAAGTTTTCTAATAAATATTATATTTAATTTTAAAAATTAATTTTTTATATTTTATAATTCCTTTTTGAAAATACCACATCAAAAAAATTGTTTATAAAAATTTCTCTTAGAAATAGGTAAATATGAATGTGACAGTCAGCTGAAAACTAGGATTCCAAATATGAGAACATTATTGAAAATATGAACATTTAAGATAAATATAACACTAATTTTCTGATGAATAATAATAGATGAATTGAGGAATATAATGTAAACTATCACAAAACCTTAATTCTGTGTTAAGTTAAAAGGCCATTGATTTCTCAAAAAGAATGTAGACATATAACAGTTTTCTTCCAAAATGATTTTATTTATTTTAAAGGGATTCATTTAATATAATGATAATAAGATAACTAATTTATTTTCCTTTCATGATTATAATCTTATCCTTTATTTTTTCTTTGATCTATTTTCACTTCCTCTCTTACACTCGAAAATGATTGTTGATGATGATTTTTTTATGACTTAAGCACTTGAATAAATAATGAGAATTTGATGTCATTCAATAAGCCTTTAAATGTTTACAAAAACTAAAAATGATATAACATGATATCAAATATAATAAATCATAATTTAACCTCAAACAATAATATCCAATTTTCATCTTAATCCAAGCCATAAGTTGTTAACCTTAAGACTCATCTGAAATATGTCTTACCAAATTCAAAGTCCAATAAATTATAAAGATGGTCGTGAAATTTTAAAAAAAATAGAACATTATATTTACCCCTAAAAAATAATATAGCTCTTATTATCAAACATTGAAAATATGAATACCTTGATTACCATAAAACATGCATGATTTGGAAAATAAAATACTTGTTTGTTGAATATATTTTCTTAAATCCAAATATATAATAATTCAACAAAATATAAACCATAAAATAATTAACCACCGTCTTCTTCAAAAATAATATCCCACATAAATATATTCATTATTATTTTAACATCAAACACATACATTGGGTTATCTTTCAAAAATCATTAATTTTCAAAAGACCCACAAATTATTAATAAACATCCCACAGATACTGTTGTTATTCAGGAAGTTCTTAAAAATATTTAATGTAGATTCAATATAGTAGAATCCATATATATCTCATGATAATTATATCTAGACCATTATTAATAAAATACTCAAATAACATAATTATTGAATTCAAAAAAAACTATATTAATCATTCATATTTATATATGGTAATATCTTAATATAACGTCCCAACACAGGTTCCACACACTGGTGCCCCGAGATGGTTTTCTATGTGACATCTAGCATTCCTCCCCGTACACCAGAGAATTCCAACTAGAATTGAGGATCAGTAATCAATCATGTGGAGACTGTAACTTCCTTATCAATGTAGTACAACAACCCAAATGAACAAATATAACCAAATTATATAACTATAAATGTTACAAAACCAATATCACATTATTAATAAAATAAGAAAAACAATAACCATAACTAAATATTAGATATTCGATGCCAAAAAATTGTCAATTAAAAATATGAAGAAACAAAAAATAAAGACACTAAAAACTCTCAATAGGGTCTAAACACCGTTTTCAGTTCCCTGACGCGCAACCCTTCCAGATTCAATGATCTAACAAAGGATCATTCCATTGTCATATCCAGCAATTATAAAATATATTTGGGTACTATTCGGGAATCCCAATTAGGGTGTGAGTAAATCTCAATAGGACACCACCAACCATGTCTAAAACAATATCTATTCAATAATATTTTATACAGTTTAGTAAAGAAAAATGTACAACTAAAAAATAATTAGTTTTCATAATTCAATTATTCATTAATTAAACCACATAAACAACCACGTTCCTTAGGACAGTAGGACCCTCAATAACTAGATCAGCCAATGCCAATATCTGAACCACAATACAATACCAAGGTTATCATTAATAATCTATTTCAATCATATCATGGACACTTGGAAAAAATTTTGAATGAAAACTAATGGTTGTAGAACATCGTGTCTAACCCACCATTGGTATTTCGAGCCCCAGTGTTTGTCTCACACCTCATTTAGGAATTAATTAATCATAGGGGATTTAGATATAGTAGACCACGTCCCACACATGTTTATCAGTTAATTTCTCACTATAAGATGTTGATATCGAAGACCATGTCCCACACATGTTTATCAATCAACTCATCACTATATTATTTTAATGCAGTATACCAAGTCCCAAAAATATTTATCAAATCAAATATTCCCAATGGGTTTTTGATGTAGAATACCTTATCCCACCCATATTTATCACATATATTAAAATATCACAGATATCACATCACTAAATATTAATATACAATGACATTATTATCATAATTCAAAATCAAAACATCTATTAATTAACTAAACAATTAATTATTTGAATTTATTCAATTGTATTGTCACAAACATTTATATTATTTTATTCAAAAAATAATTGAACCAAATAAACAATCTGAATATCCCCAAATTAATTGAATAGTTAAATATCCGGATTCAATTAATTTGATAATCAACATAATTACGATTAATTAATTATAAAATTAATTAATACAATTTAACAATATAAATATCCCATCAAAAAATCAACAATTAATTATTCCAATTCATTCAACTGCATAATAAAAACAATCTCGTTAATAAATTCAACAACTAATTAGTACAATATAATAATATAAATATCCAAAAATATATACCACAATTAATTATTCCAATTAAATTAATTTCATAATCCTCACAATTCCAATTAATTAATCCAAAAAATTATTAATACAATATTATAATCACAATATCCCATAATATATTCAATAATATATTTCCCCAATTCAAAATATATTAATTAATTAATTTACCATATTAAGTAATTAAATTTATAATAATAAAATATAAATTATATAATTACTTAACTGTAACTAAAATAATGACTTTTGAATTACAATAATAGACCACACACCTCTAGTTCCACTACGAAAACACACCAATGTAAATCTCTAATTTGAAATAGATAGGGAAAACCCATGATGAATAATTAGATATTAAATCAAATTCTTGAAATAATGTCAAATATGTAATGATCCATAAGACCAAGATTTAGATCTAAAGAATTTCCAATAAGGGATAGAAAATCCTTATTTTATCCAAATAGAGGTGATAAAAGATATATAAAGACTTAATCATAAAGAAACCACATACCTGAAGGGATGAGATCTTCAATTCTCCCTTCTATTTTCCATATTAAGATGACGGGAGCCTAGGAATGAATTCTTGAACCTCGATAAATCATACGAATTGGTTAGGGCCATTTTGGGGTCAATTTGGGGTTAATACAGTGGTCTAGGGTCTTTAAAATCTAGTTTTTGGTTTAATTAAAACCATGCACATGGTATCAGGTGCATGTGTGCATAGTTTTCAAAACCATGTGCCTAAACCTTCAATTTATTTCGGGGGTGTGTATTGTTACTCTTAAGAGAACACTTTTTTTGAAAAATCATGAATATCTCATGTGAATTCCCTCCATTTGGGTTCAAACTTATTTCTGAGATAGGTTCATGGTTTGGAAAAACCATGTGTAGGTTACACACAAACCAAAATTACTCAAAAGTAAGAAATAGAGTACCTACCAATAATCATGGGAAATATCTATAAAAGGTTGAGATCATACAATCCCACCACCATACAACAGCTCATCCTTGAGCTATGATCCAATCATCTCTTAAGATTCCTTGTAAAAAAGATATATCTACTTAGCCCACTTAACTGCTTCATTATAAAAAAAATTCTCCTGAACATGGACATGTTCCCACAATACACAAACAATCAGCACATACATCCCCACAATACTTTCTCACCACTATCCAACACAGATATCATATTCTCCATAAAGGACTTATCAATCTTAAGCTCATCATCATCCACATCGTTATCATGAGAAGGGTTGGGGTGATACCTTCAAATATGTGACACATTAAATAAATCATGCATAACACAGTATATCTACTAAAGATCCAATTGGTATGCCACCAACATTATTCTCTCCACAACCTCAAATGGTCCAAAAAACTTGGGAACCAAATTTCCCTATCATATTAACCTAGAGTGACCCAAACTACGCTACACCTGAAGGACATATACCAAACTCTAGGGGTCATCAATGTCTATTATTATATTAATTCTATATAATCTTATCCATATCCATACATATTTGAATCAAATAAAAAACCTCAGATGTCTTCTCTCTAATACTCAGTCCCAACAACACATACTCACCTGCCTCCACCTAACATATATATTATTTTCATATCCTACCATAAATTAATTCATATGGTTCCATTTGTATAGTTTCTTGATACATGTTATTATTGGATAAATCCACTAAAGACATGTTCTTCTCCCAAGATCCAAAAAATTCTAGGAAACCTGGCCAAATAATATCATCTAGAATCTATATTGTATACTCTAACATACAATATATCTATGGGTTGAAATTCGTACTCAATAAATCCTATGTATCAGGTTCCATCTACAATCTCTACATGAAGTGTGTTGTAGAATGTGATTCATGGTCCAAATGTAAACTATATATCACCCCATGCATGTGGACTATCTCCCAAATGTATAATTCTCCCAACCAATCCACTGATAATGTCACTCATATAGGTAAGAAATGAACAGCATTCATCAGTCCATCCATAACCACCCAAATAATAGCATCCTCATGAGGCTTCGTCGTGAGACCCACCATAAAGTCCATGGTAACCTCATACCACTTTTATTTTGGAATGGACAATGGTTGTTGTAAACCTCAAGGACGTTAATGATCAAAATTCACCTGTTGATAGGTGTAGCATCATTTCATGAACCATGATATCTTCTTTTTCATTCCCAACCAAAAAAAATATTGTTATAGTTCATGGTTCATTTTGGTCACACTTGGAAGAACTACACCCTTCAAGGAATGAAATTACTACACAATCTCTTCACACATACTCGTAGACACAAAATACATATTCCTAACATAAATGATCTCATACTCATCTATGCTATATTCTTAAGGTAACTATGTACCTTCATGTCTTTCCCTCAAACCCAAACATTCTAGATCATCATACTTCTTATCTCTGATCTGAATCAATAGTGTAGACTCCACTGAAATGGATACAAGAGTCATGTTCTGTAGAATCTCCTAAACCACAACATTAATCTCATCCAGTAAAGTTGTCATTTCCCACTAATCACTAGGCTCATGAACATCCTTATTCAGAATTTTCCTACTTAATGTGTCATCCACACTATTTCACTTCCTGGGTGTATATGATAGATCAAATTCAATTGACTGCATATACTCAAACTGTCTCCACTACTAATGATTCTAGAATCATTGTAAAAAGATATTGTTTAGTCTCTTGTGATCCAAATGCATAGTAAAATTATCTTTGAATAAATAATTTCTTTTAAATATCAAATCATAAACCCCTACAGCTAATTTGATGTTTTATGTAGGGTTGTTTCATATATATGACCCATATTGTTGAGACCCATACACCAAACCTTGGTCTTCCTACAATAACACTACATCATATCAAATCCTAGAAGCATAAAAAAATAATTTATACTCCTCGCTTGGCTCTAGTAGGATCAAGATTGGTGCCACAGTCAAATGATTCTACAAATCATGGAATGCATTCACACATTCTTCATAACAATAAAAAGTAATCCTCTTTTTTGCCAGGCCCAGAAGTGATACTTCCAATCAAGAAAGTTACTTGATGAATATCATATAATAACATGATAACCATATAAAATTACATATATCAAACACATTATTAGGATTATCCCATGAAAAAACTACCTGAGATTTTTCTATGTCAACTGAAACACCTTCCACTGAAATCATGTGACCCAAGAAGTGTACCAAATCAATTCAATATGAATCTTAGATATCTTATAATATATCATTTGGTCTCTCAATATTCTCAGGAAAATTTTAAGATGTTGGGAATAATCGTCCCGAGTCTTATATTACACAAATATTTCATACACAAACACTACAATAGATAAATAAAGATACCAATGAATGATTCTATTCATCAAGTACATGCAAACATTTAGAGTATTTTTCATCCTGAATGAAATCATCATTAACTCATACATGTTATACCTGATTCTAGAAGGAATCCTTGGTATATCATAAGAAAAAACTCTCAATGCGTGATTCCCTAATCTAAACTAAATAATTTAGAAGAAGTCTGATCCCCTAAACTTTTCAAATAAACAATTGATATGAATAATAGGATATCAGTTCTTCACATTTATCCTATTCATATTCTCATAATTAATATATAAGCACAATTTTTTATCCATCTTCTTAAAAAAAAGAATGCAGAATCCCAAGGAGACGTACTTGGGTGGAAACCACCTTTATAGATCAACCCTTCTAGCCATGTCATGAGAACCCGAAGCTCTGTTGGTTCCACTAAATATGGTGTAATAAAAACTATATCATCCCCTAGCATGAGATCAATTGTGTACTCCATGTTTCTCTTAGGTAGAATCCCTAGGAATCCCTTAGAATGCACATATTGGAACATATACATTGTGGGTAGAAATAAATCATGCATTATATATACTTTATTTAAAAATTGATATGAAAACTAGGAAGTGAGATTCCCTAGTTGTTGATGAAATGGACCTACATGGATCTCTTAGATATACCACTCTCCTTGGTGAATATAATTTCAACCGATATGAGGCATAAAATTAATTGTATTATGGCAACAATCTATGTGGGCTTGATATGATACTAACCAATCCAAACCCAAAATTAGTTCAAATCCCGACATATAAAGAATATAAATATCCAAACTAAAATGATACTCCCAAACATTGAGAGAACACCCATTTCATAAACACATGTCTCTAGATCATACCACCAATGGTGTATCTATCTTCACCACCCCAGTCACAAACTCCACTGCCAAGATCAACTGCTTCACATATTGATTGTATATAATGGAACAATAGGAAGTTGTATAAAATAAGGAACTATAATGAATATAATCTACAAGAACACTACACATGACTATCGATAGTCTAGCCTCATTATCCATCATTATAGGATGAAACACATGCATCTATCCTTCCCTTATTCTATGCAATATAGTTTGAGTCCTCTAACCCACACCACTCTACAAATATGATATGTATTTCCCAGAAGTACATATTCTACTAACTCAATAGATATAGTCATTATTACTGAAAATTCCTTAATGATATTTGGTAGAAGATCCCCTTCATGCACTCTAATTCTATCTAACAACTCTATAATTACCCAGTTTTCATGGGTTCCTGCAGAACATCTGTAGATTTCCTATCCTTACACATGATCAATACTGAACATGTGGTCAAGAATAGTGTATAAGATAGTGGCCTAGCCTACTGTATTGGTGGAAAAACTCTTGGGTAAGATCCTTTGCAACTAATACTTCCTCCCATCCACTCTTCCTACTATCACCTTGGTTGTTATTTTCATAGCAGCACTTCCTACTCTTGGAAGATATACCTCCTGATTGTGCAACATCAACCATATTTCTCCAATGGAATCGTCCTTTTGGTTCCCCTCATTTATGAGAGCATAATGCAGCACCTCAGTAAACTTATATAACTGAAAGAGCATAACATGGGCCTTAATCTGACACTTAATCCAATCCTCAAAATTTCATTCTATTGTTTTCTGATCCCCTACAAACACTAGATAAAAGAACTAGATGTCTACAAAGTGACCATCATATTCCTTCATGGATATACTCTACTAGGTCAACCATGTAAACTCTTATCTATCTACTATCTCTACATCTATGGATAAAAATTATGTAGGACCTTCCCAAAAACATTCTTCAATTTCAACCATTATTCCTTCCACATAGTCAAAACTAAAGAAATATCATAAACCATTACCATCCAACATATAATTCATGGTTACCAAAAGTTAAACACATTCTAAAATTCAAGTTTCTTATTTCAAAACTTTATTCACACTTTGCGTCATTTTTCAGTTTCATATTAGAATGAATTATCACTTTCACCTTAGGGGTGTTTTTTGTTAAAATTTTTCATAGGAAAGGGAAAAAAGTTCATTTTCACCAACATAATGAGATCCTATTTTCCAATTTGTTCCAAAAATGATGCATTTTAGAAAAAAAAACCTAAATGTATAGAAGGATTCATGTTTACTCATTTCTCAGTCCTTATCAGGATATGAGTCAAATATCTGAAAAAATAATCACATCACACAATACATGCATTACTAAAGTTGGAATAACATCAAAAATAATATGAAATATAAATAATAGCATTCCACCCCTAGTAACTTGGTTCTTACCTATATACATGGGTTAGTTACTCAAAATAAGGAACTATTAACCAAGGGATAACTCATTATATTCTATTGTATACCATTCCAAAATAGTATCAAACATGAAATATAAAAGAAATTCCCCTAATACCACATTGTAACATCCCGACCTAGGTTCCACACAATGGTACCCCGAGCTAGTTAGCAATGCGACATGAGGAGCACCTCCCTATATGCTATTGGTTATTGAATAAAATTAAGGGCCTATTATAGGTCATTGGGGGACTATACCCTCCTTTTGAAAGAAGAAAAATAGCGTAAATAAACAAACATAATAAAATTATATAACCATAACCAAAAAAATGATAGTGTCATATGATGACCAAAATAAAGGAAAAAATATTCTGAACTAAATAGTAGATATTCCATGCCAAATACATTTCATGTGTCAATATTAAATCCTAAAAACCAATTAATGACATTGAAAATTACCATGTATGTCCTGAAACAAATTCTGGTTTGTCATCCATGATTCATTGGAACTCATCCATTTAAAAAAGGCTCTTTCCATTTTCCTAACCTATAACCATGAAATCTATTTGGGTATTGTTCAAGAAACATGATTAGGGAGTAAGTAAAACTTAGTAAACAACCAACAACGATATCCAAAATAATATCCATAAAATAATAGTTTATTATTTTTTATAAATAATAAATTACAATGCATAAGTAAACATTTATCACATTTTATTTTTTTAATTAAACCACATAAACCCTAATGATCAGGAGGTAACTAAAAACCAATATACCTTCATCCAACTATGTCAGAGTTTGAACCATATCACAATACCATGGTTATAAATAATAATCTCATCTAATAATATCACAACCTCTTAAAATCAGTTTCTAATTCCATCTTATGGGTTTCGAATGTCCTTTCTAACACCCCATGGGTGTTTGGAGCCTCATTACCTGTCCCACACCTCATTTATCAATCAATTCCTCTCTATGGGATTTTGATCTTGTATCACATGCCCCAAAAAAGTTTATCAATCAATTCATAACTATGGTATTTTTATGAAAATACCATGTCCCACACCTTTTTTTAAATCAATTCATTAGTATGGGATTTTGATGCACCAGACCATGTCCTGCTACTTTTATCAATCAATAAATCATTTTGTACTTTTGATGAAGCATATAATTCCCCTTGCACTTTTCTCACATATATAACAATGTCATGTATATCACATAAATCATGTTTAATGAAAATTAACCATCTTATGACATTCTATAAGAGAAGAAATATGTTAATTAATTCAATAATTAAATAATCTATTTCAATCTATTTTATTATCACTAAAGTTCCAATAAATTAATGAATATTATTTAATAATATCAATATCTCATAACTAATTCAACAATTAATTATTCTAATTCATCCAATTTCATCATCCCATCAATTCCTGTTAATTAATTCACTAATTAATTAATAAAATTTAACGATCTAAATATCCCATAATTAATTCGACAATTAACTATTCCAATTCAATCAACTTCATAATCGCATATAATTCCCATTATTTAATACCAAATTTTAATTAATATAATTTAACAATATCAATAACCCATAATTAATTGAGTAATTAATTGTTCAAATTCAATATAGAATAATTATTTAATTTAAAAAATAATAAATTAAATTCTTAATCATCCAAAATAAATTCTATTATAATATACTTGTAAATTAAATAAATAATGTACTATTTGAATAATAGACTACATACTTCATGTTTGATGATGAACACATGCCAGTGAAAATCCCAAATTTCAAATGGATGTATCAAAACCACGATGAAGAAATATATCCTAAATAAGATCATAGAAATAAGATAAAATGGGTTCTGATCCATCAAAAATAGATCTAGATATAAATCCTTACATGATGTTTATAAAACATCTCTCTTTTATCCTGAATAGGGAGGTCAAAAGAGGGAGTTATCTAACAGAGACAAAACCATGTACCAAGGGAGGTGCATATCTTCAATCATCCTTTCTATTCACCATGAATGATTACCAATATCCCTAGGAATGCATCCAAGAACCTAAAAATTTATATGAATTGTTAAGGGATATTTTGGGTTGATTAAGGGTTAATATAAGGGTTTTTAATTCTTGAAAATATTAATTTCACTTAAATTAAAACTAAATACATGATTTCATGGATATAGGGCATAGTTTTCCATTCCATGGGCCTAAAGATTCCACCTCCTTTTGGAGGGGGTTCTGGATAACTTCTAATAGGGAACATGATTGGACAATCTATTCTCCAAGAATGTGAATACCTTTTACTTCGGTTCTCATGGTTTGCATTGTTGGGTGGACAATTCAGGAAAACCATGAGCCAAACATGTACTGACTCACCTCCTTCAATTTTTTCCAATTTCACCCAAAAACTCCCCAAGGTAAGAACCAAAAAAATAAACTCAATACAATCCAATATATTACCTAAATATCTTGAGACATATCAACAAATGACTGGTAACCTGCACATAATCATGATCATTATCCATTTTCTTTTTTTAGGGTAACTTCAACTAATTCTTGAGACATGTATTTTATTAGTGTCACATATCCATATAGTTAAATAATTCTACATTTTAAACCATTTTCTTACTCATTAAATGAAAATAACTATGGCCTTTCTCTCCACACTCATAAAAAACACTCATTCCTTTTAAGAAAGTACCGGGGTGTTTCATTCCACAGTTATCACATGTGGGAAAGTGCTTCTTTCTCTTCTTTCCGTTATCCACTTATTTCCAATATCTACTATAGTTCTCATGCTTCCCTCCAAATCCATAATAATTATATAATTCTCTCTCTATCTCACTAGAACATTTTGATATCTCATCATACGAAGAGAATTTTTGGGAGACTAGTTCTCTTTGGAATATTTGATTATGTCCATAAAATATATGATCCTTATTACTCATTAGATCATGTTAATTAGTTAGGTTCCAAATCCTTATTCTAGGTTCCCTTTTGAAATGATGATGTACACTAGATTATGTCATATAATTTTCAAAAATAATGTCTAATTTCAAAACTACAGAAATAATTGAACATAAATTTAAAAAATATGTGAATCTGGTATCATAATTCTGATAAGGGTTTCTTTAGGGCGTTCTTATATACATATATTCAAGTTATATCATAGGGTTATGTTCAATAAACTATGTTTTTTAAATATAGTCACCATGGATTCTAATAAACATTTTCTGATACCAAATATAAAGAACCCAACCCCAATAGCCTAGTTTCGGTTTTTATTTTATTACAATGGAATAGACACATAAGATAAAATCAGAAAGGATAAATAATTTTATTTATATTGAATAAATAAAAACATATATTATTCCATTATTTCATTGGAAATTAAACATAAAACATATTAAAGGAATATAAATCAATTCCTTGACACTTGTTCAAAAATTTAATCTTTATAACATGGGGAAGGAAAAGAAATAAAAGGGTGAGCTAAAATTTTTAGTAAGAGTTATATATAATGAAAACATTAATAAAAAAAATAGAAATGCATTCAATAAGGAATAATCAATATGTAAATGTAAATAACAGAAAAACAGAAGACAATAAATAAATAAATAAACATAAAATGTAAATTCATCCATAGATTTTTTTCATTGTTAAATTATCATGGATATTAATAACTAAATAATAAATAAAGTAAATTACTAATTATCAGTTGTCATGTATCTAGTACATGATACTAGTACTATCAAAAACATTTACAATATGGCATTAAAATATAGTAAACCCAGTTTAATTGGGAAAACTATTTTTTCCAATGAGACATGATGTTGCATTGAGGGATTTTATAATTAATGGACCCCCATCATAGATTTTCCGAAGAATTAATCAAAATAGTTTTAATTAATTAACATCATTCCTTATCAAAGTATCTGTATTAATTAGAGAATAAAAATTTACCAGTATTTCCACAGCTAATCAAATAGCATTTAATGTAAACATTATATGTAAAAATGCTATATATATTAGTATATTATCATATCCATGATGTGGATATTTAAAAAATATATATTCAAAAATGAAAAATGAAATAAATGGGTTTTACATATATTACATAAAAATTATTAGGTGCGCAACACTGAGTAAGTCTTAATAATGTTAAAATCGAGATGGAGTCCCTTACCATATGCATCTCTTTAGTTGACCATGATATAAAATAATGTATAATTTTTTATGTCATGTTATTAGTTAATAAAATAAACATATTAATATTTATCATATTGTATTTTATTATCTTATTTCATCTTATCACATGTTTATTAGTAATTATTCATCATTAACCATGTTTCTGGTGTTAATGACTTCATTTTCATATTTTTTTAAGTAAGTACCTATTATTATGCATAGTGCATATTTCCAACATCTATAAAATTATATATAGGTAATATATATCATATTTATTAATTATATATATTTTTATAATCATTTATGAATTTTAAATAAGGAAAATTAATTACATCACACTATGGAGATGGTAGATTGTACGTATAGACGAGCGATGACATAATATCCTTAAAGGAGAAAGGGTAACAGAGTTATAATATATTAGTATGTAAAGAGTAAATATAATTTAATAATTTTCATAAATACCAATTATTTACATCATTATAACCATCCATGTAACGTTTTTATGATAAAAAAATTACTCCACAATGTGGAGATGGTAAGTTGTACGTACGCATGCTTGGTTCATTTTTTTCGTTATAGAGTGGATTAAAGATATAATATTTTTGTATTGTAAACATAATAACATTTTAGAATATATATTATACTTTATTTATGACGTTTTTATAGAAACAACATAAGAAGAGAAAGTTGAAGAGGAAATAAACTTGAACGATTCGATAAATACGATTACCTCTTCATCAGAAAACATCCTTTAGAATACTTCTTAAGGACGCTAGGATTGATAATATTGAAATTATGTGAACTCAATATTATGTAAAAGTAATTTTAGAATAGAAATTTAAAAATTATGGTTGTTCTATAAGGCTCAATGTAGTGAATTTAAATGATGGAAGAACTTTCATTTTATATTTGAGGTGAGGGGAACCCTTAGAAATCATCAAAATATTAAATTACAATAAATTCATCTTATTTAAAAACACATCCATATATACATGTATTTGAATATATTATTAGATAAGGTTGTAATATTATCATAAAAATTATACATTTTTGTTTAATTTCACTCATTAAAATCTTTATAGACTTTAGTTAACTTCTTTTATTTTTAATTACTATAACAATTTATTTATTATCAATAGGTGGTATTTTTTACATATAAAATGACAATTGAAACATAAATGAATATTTAATTACATTTTAGAGAAAATAATAATAATTTTTCATTTTTAATTATTTTTTAAAATAATTCAGAATTTTAATAAAATAATTTTTTAATTAAATATCATTAGTGTCAATTTTTACATTATTCATTACTTTGACATTATGAAAAAATAAAGAAACAATATAGCATCAAAAAAACCTTTATTACAAATATAATATTTTATAATCATACATAAATTTATTTGAAAGCCTTAATTAATTTAAATAACAATTATTTCAATAATTTAATATCATTTAATTTATTGTTTCATTTTTAAAATAATTATTACATAACAATTGTATAATTATTTAATGTAATTATTTATTAAATAAAAATTAAAAAAAATCATTTATTTTGATAAATATATTATATTTCAATATAATATCTACAGTATAAGACATATTCTAAATAACACCATATTAAAAAAATATCAAGGTGATGTCTTTGTCTTTTCTTAGAATAAAACATTATAAATGCCATAACCTCATCTGAATGGTCCCAAAAAAATAATAAATATATTTATAGTATGGAAATAATTTATCTAAGTTATAAATGGACACTTATATTTGTTCATAATATACTTCATTCCCCATGTGGACACATATGATATGTTTAAGAAAAAAGAAGTGACATTTTGTTATTTTTTATTAATTTAAATAATATCAACACCATGTTCAAGGACATCTGTTCATTAAATAACTAATATTAGAATATTATTTGTTAAATGTCAAATATAAATCATCCAATAATATTTGATAATGTTTTAGGATAATTTTAAAATCCTTATCATATTATTTTTACCCTAAATTTTCCAATTTATCCTTTACCATGAAAATAAAGAATACCAAGTTTACTAATCATATTTATCAAAATTAAAAGAGACATATTTAATAAATTTGGACCATATGAATAAAAATATTTCACCCCTTTTTTCAATATTCAATCTATATAAGGTAGAAAATTTAATTTAATATTAATCCCCCAAAACAAAATAAAATTTTTTTTTGGAGAAACATTTTAATACCAATCATATACTTATAAAAAATAATATTTATGGATTTTCAAAACTAATTAAATTATAATTTTTATATATAATGATTATTAAGTTTCATAGATATCAAATTGAAGTAATAAATTTCTTTTTAATGTTATAGAATTTAACAATTTTATATAAAAATTATTTTTCACTCTTCAAGGGAAAATAAATATTTTTAGAGAAATACTAAAAACTCAACATAATATAATTGTGACATTTTTATGTTTAAAATGATGTTTTTATTAAATATAATTTATAAAAGTGAAAGATTTTTGTTTTAAAATAAGTACTCCATTAAATACTTGTAAAAATGTCTTAAGAAAAATGTAGTATTTTCATTTATAAAATTGGGTTTAATATTATCATATTCATATAACATATACTGGATGAATATAAAGATATATAAATTTTATAATTTTGTTACAATTATTCCTTCAATCCAATCTAATTTCTATATTATAACAATTAAAATATTTCATAGTTCATTTATGCTGGGTATTGTGTGAACCGTAAGCCATTAATGATATTGAATTTAAAAATAATAATTCCATAATATCATGGGGGGTTACAATTATACATAACTTTGATTATTCCCAAATTGATTATCTGTTCTCACCCCTTATTATGTATCATTTCCCTTGGTTTTTAATTAATGTATTATGTATGCTAAGACTATAACAATATTTTTTTGAAGAATTTATGGGTGATGTTGAAGACCTATTTTTGATTTATGAGATTCTTATATTTCATGATGAAAGAGTCCATTTTAAAAGAATATGTGGGATTTATTACATAGTGATTTTTTCAGATTCTCTAAAACTATAAAAAATCATATCATAGATTGTAAATGTTAGTATAATATTGTAATCATTGTTTTTTGTCAGATACAATGTTATATTCCATGTGTTTTATAAATAGTATTTGGGAGATTTGGTCAGTGGGTGCTATAAAAATTACACCAGCTATGAATAATGTTATATTATTTTAAATCCACATTTAATTTTCATTCATATTAAATTAATCTTATGTGAGTATATACTAACACACTATGTAATCTACATTATTTGGTAGGAGTTATACGGGTTTCAAACTGGATACATATTTTGTAACACCAGCCAACCAATTTGAAATTACAAGACTAGAGACTCTACATGTAATTTTTGAGGAAGAATACATTGGCCATATTGTAAGCCCCAACCACATGTTACATATCATAGTTGTCTATGTTTCCCATAGTATGAATAATTCCCTTGGAATGTTCATTTATTGTACTCTAGGAGTATTAATTACACAACCCCCATGTGGTGTTTTTATTACACTTCTCATCTGGTAGTTAAACTAAGTATAACCCATAAAAAATACATCACATGGAAGTCATCAAATTGATTAATAAATATAAATTTATATTTCATATGAAGTCCTCTAACATTAAATATTTTTAATGGTGCAATTAAAGACAACTATGTGGTTAACCAATATATATGGTCTATAATAAGGCTATATGTCACAGAACTATGTCATGCAACATGGATTCCCAACAACTCCAAATGGTATCTCTACATGTCATTCACCAATTTTAGGCCAATTTTAGGTCACACAAGAGTTAATAAACTTGTTATCTATACATAATTAATTAAGACTTATAACTAAAATGAATACTAATAAATGGGTTATGATATCGTCCAAAAATAGATTAAATAACCATAAACAAAAACAAGATTGATGAAATACCACTTGATGGTTTTGTAAATATCATAAGTGCCTATTGGGCTCATTAACTACATAGTTTATTTATTAAGAGAATAAATAACAATTTACATGACAATAAATATCACAACCAATAAATTTATCAAAAGAAAATTGATAATGACTGCTAGAACCATGATGGAGGATATTTCATGTAAAATTTATAATTAATTTAAAAAGAAAGTGTAAATTTGGTCTTGAGGACATTATTTGTAGAAGATATTTTTCTTTCTAACAACATTAATTTTGAATTATTATTTCAATATGATGATCCATTTTTATAATCCCTCTATCAGTGATCCATACATGATAGTTTGATCTTGGAGTGTCGTTCATGGTACTCTAGGTATTGGAACAATTTTTCATGTTGTATTTCATCTCTTTCGATGATCACAAAACAATCTCTGATGATTAAGTAATTTTCCACTTTTTACCTCTCGGTCTTAAGTGGGTAGTGGTAGGTGAGTAATCTATAAAGCATTATAAAAAATGATATAGATGTAATTTTCTGAGATAACTCCCTAAAGAGGGAATCATTTAGCACAGCCAAAAATGATTCTAACCATTGGGGTTACCCTAAAAAATGACTCATGTTATGAATATATAGAGGTAATGAAATAATATTGATAATCATGAACAATACCTTAGTCAAATATATACTCCAAATATTCCCCATTCTTATAAAAATATTATTATTACTACTTCATGTCTTTTGTTAACTCATGTACCATTAAATACCATTAAATTATATTATTTTATTAAATATACTTTTATTAAATAAAAAAACTATTTATTTAATTACATATAACACATTAATGGTTCACTTCACCAAACCCTTATTATCCCATCAATCCTCTTTGACATATATCAATCCAGAAATTATAAACATATATTATTCGATGGATAAATAAATAAATATTATATTAATGGTCTTGACAATAAATATTTATTTTTTAATTTATATAAATAAATAAATATAAAATAAATATATAGAATAAATAAAGACAAATATATATATATATATATATTCTAATTGATGGTTTTGTGAATAAATATTTATTTATTTATTCATGTCAAATCTAAATAGTGATTGAATAAATGTGATCTTAATTCCAACTATTAAATTAAAATATTATTTAACTCGAAATGTAGTATACAAGAAGTATGTGAAAATCTACAGCTCTTCCATAGGGGAATTAGAAGAAAAAGACTAAATTCAAATATCAATATCTATCACTAAAAAAATGACCTCATAGTGGAATAAGATAGTATTTTAATGATGATAACAACATATGAGAAATCACCATGTAATATAATCGATTTAGTGGGACATATTTTCATTTTAGGATTCATACTCATGTAGTGAAAATATATGTTTTATACAAAATTATTTTAATTACTAAAATGAAATATCTAGTATACCATTGACATGAAATTTATTTTGTAAATTCTAATTTATCAAAAGGGTTAAGATATCAACTTTAATAAATACAAAAGAAAAACATATTTCATATACTTATTCATTAATAAGACATCATTTAGTAAATATACATCTTCACCATGAACATATGTTATCACATTTTATAGAAATACATCATGGTACATGACTAATTATTTTCATTAATATTTATCATAATGTAAAATTATCAATAGACATATTTGTATAAAAGAATACATAATGACATAAAAACCTATAGATTTTATACAGGTTTAATTTCTCTCATAATATCCCATCTATGAAATTACTAATTGAAAACTCCATGAGATGAATTCTCATATATTTTTGAGCATATACACCTAAAAGTATACATTTTCTATGTCCCATTATAATATATAATATGAATATATTACTTATGTTTAAGAATATGAGCATATAAGAGAACCATTATGACCATTTAAATATGAATGATAATATAATAAACTATCATACTAAGTTTTTATAGATGATGAATCATTATGTTGAATGTTATATATTAATATTTATCTCAATTAATATAAATGAAATCAAATATAGAATTATATTGGTTCTAGGGAACCAAAAATTACATGAAAACATGAATAAAAAATACCTTTAAATTATTAAATAATTTCAATAATTTCAATAATGAATATATCTATTTTTTAATATAAAATGAGATAAATTTATCATTATTTATGTCAAAATAACTAAATCACAGATAAATCATAGAGAAATATCTAGTAAAAATTGAGTTCATTATATTTTAATCTCTTCAAAATATTCAAAAAAAATGTATTTTTCAAAACATAAAGATTGAAAAAGATCATATATTTAATTAAGAAATTAAATTATTGCCCAACATGATAGATAATATACTTACAAAAACAATATATATAATCAGATATTATTCTTGGGTATTTATATTCTTATCCTTATGTGACTATAATATTTTTCCCATAAAAATTCTAGGGAAATTAAATCAATATGAAGATAAACAAATATCTCATTGAGTGAGGTATGAGTTTAAAGAAATGTTTAAACCTGTTGGAGAATTCATCGATACTATAATAGTCAACCATTATTACCATGTGTGGTTCAATCACCATCATTTTAGGTTTCCTTTTTATATCCTGGTCAATTTCTTCTCATTGTTAATAATTTTTTATGTATTTCACAATATATGATTCTATTAATCCAAGAAAATTTTTAGGGTTATGAGAAATTATGTTTTATTCACGAATACAATGAGGGAATCAGTCGATTAATTATTAACACCATTATTTTTTATCACCAATTCTCACATAAACTCAAGTGTAACCAAGAATTAATGTATTTGTTACTTTATATTTTAAAATAAATTTAATTATTTTTATTAAACAATATTTACTGTGATAAATCATCCACTACATGAATCCTGTAATATACTATTCCACCTAATTATTTCCACCTCAAAACCACATCACAAATTATTAATATAAAATAGTATATTATAGTTTATAATTGAATATTTTGGTTTTTTAGACAATTTCCCAAAACCTATCTGATTAACAACTAATAACCTAAGAACTTTACTTACACCTCACTAATAGAAACACTCAGTTCCAAACAAAATATTTATATTGAAATTTTCATACGATATTTCAATTATGAGACATCAATATTCATATATGTGCGAAAAATTATTTATTTATTTTATAAATTTTAAATATTCCATAATATCCATGTTTCTTGGAAATTTATCAAAATTCACCTCTATGGTTACGTACACAAACTAATGCAAAAACCTAAAAACAATTATGTTCTTATATAGTGTGAAATTACCATTTCACACATTTTCGAGACATGAGACATCAAAACAAAAAAACAACAAAATTTCGTCTTAATAAAATATGATCTTATTAATGAAATAATCTTGAACACATACACATTATAGAAAATTTACAAATGTACTATAAGAACCAAATGAGGTGAACTCAAATACAATTTTTATCTCATTTTTTGATAGTTTTAAATTGATCATTAATGATTGTTTTTGAATCAAATTGGTGGTATCCATACTTACTTGTAGTAAATTCTTATAGATATTTTAATACATGTTCCTATATAATTTGAATTAAATTAAAAAAACATTAAGATACATATTTTTGAATGAATTTATAGTTGTAGTTTTTATTATCAGTTTTATTTATAGTCTATATGAATATTAAAATGTATGAATCAATTTTTTCAAATTCATTATATGATGAGGGAAATAACTTAAAAAGAATATAAATCATTTAATGAATTATATATAGTGTTTATACTCATTTTAATAGAATAGATTTATTTATGTCGTATTACTTACTAAATATATTGTTTCATAATAATGATAAAATTTATGTTTACAAAAATTTCCACATAAAGATAGTTGATGTGTTAATGTTCCCAAAATAGTCATTTGTTTTTTCCTGTAGTAAGAATGGAAATCATATTGATATAAGTGAATTATATAACTCACAATAGTGTTTAATGTATCACATTCTATAATAAATCTTTTTACACATTCACAAGTTTCCTCACTACATAACTCATAGAATTGTGAATGTTTTTTTAAAAAGATAATTATTAATGGGTTCATTTCAATGGTTTTCATCAAGATCCATAGATATGTGATGCTTGAGATAACATATATTTTGACTTAGCTTTTTATGCATGATAGTCTAGGGTATTCAATTATTCAGATTTTTCTATAATAGATGATGATGTTTTCCACTTTCTTTCATTATAATTTGAGTCAAAATTCTCTCTTCCCTTTGATAAATCCTATCACTATAAAATATTCTATTATATCATTTCATTTTCTTTTAGTTTTTTATATAAGATAAAAATGTTTATCTTTTATGATAGAAAAATAAAAAGTTTTTACCATAAATATATACATATTATAAATAAATATTCAATGAAGATCAATATAATTATAATCCTTTTCGGAAACAATTGAAACCAAACTTCAATTGGGTACAAATATTTTAAAGAAACTAAATTTAAAATATTTCAAATCCATCTTAAAATTGTAGTCATAGAAAGAAGGGTTGATCAATAGGGAAAACCATTATAGATCCATAGAGTATATAATTTTTAAATAATTTTAAAGTATTTCATTAAAGATATTTCTGATCTTATTTTAAAATTAAACTAAAAATTAAAATAAACAGTTACAAAAAAATTATATTTTATAAAAACAATGAATGAAAAATTTAAAATTTTTCTACACTAAAAAATAATATGAAAAATACTACACATTAAAAAAATAGTGTTTTATGTTACCAAATAATGTTTTCAACAAATTATTATAGGTTTCAAATGTTAATATTTTCATACAATGATTATTATATCACCTAAATTCTTTAATGTCACATTCTCAACTGGTATAAATAAAACAAGCCATCAAAATAATAACTAAATTAAATTTATGAAATAACAATATGTCTTTCTCACAATGTCATACTACTTATTTGAGTTATAGTATATCACATAAAATTTATTATTATACATAAGAAAACTAAGTATTTATTTAGAAAATTTTAATATTGAATATAATATTTAATTAAACATATTATAATAATATAAAAACAATCAAAAAAATTATATAGAATAGTATTTTTAAAAATTATAGTAGTATAATTGAATGTAGAATTATCACTTCTTTTATTCACATCCAAATACTAAAATAAATTGTACTTTTTAATGTGATCACAATTCCCACACAATAATAAAAATATTAAAATATGTACAATGTATTTTACTATCAAAATAATATCTATGTTGGTATGAACAAAACCTAAATAATGAAAACAAAAAAAATTATTCAATAAATAAAAGAAATGTACTAAAATTAACTTCATATACATAATAAAACTACCACCAATCATGAACATGATACAAACATAAAATGAATCCAAAAAAGTACTGTTATATAAATTAATAAAAAATAAAACAAACAGCACATGTAGATCCAGTCATGTTTCATTAGAGAAAATAAAACTTCTACAAAATGGTGTTATATAATGTTTAAAGTGTAGTAATGGAAGTTGATATGTTCATGGGAAGGAGGAGTCCATGTGATGGTTTGGGTATAAAATGGTATGGAGTTTTACTAATGGGGTATTCCACTATGATTAGGTGATTCAAGAAAAAATGGTTGGGGGAAATATGGACAGGTTCAGAAAAAGGATTAATTTATTGTGGGCTCAATACTACATAGGGAGGTGAAAAAGTGGTGCATGGAGTTTAATCCATAGAAGTGGGCGGTAAAAAAAGGAGTTATAAGGACTACATATAGAATGATGGGTGTATGTTATAGATGGTAGTAGTGGGTTAGTTTACTATTCTAATGAAATATAGGGTAGTCGGGTGACTTTATATAGTAACAATTAAATTCAAGTTGGTATTGGTGAAGGTGGAGCAAGTTTGTATACTTAGATGGATGTAAATATGTCGAGCAGATTATGATGAAATATAGAAGCATTAGACCATTATAAATAGATGATATTTATGAGGATGGATGACTTTTTCTTGGTTATTGGTATCTTAGTTGTAAATCAAACTTTAGATCAAATATCCCATAAACAATTATGGATTCATCAATTTCAAATCACCCACATTCTCTCTTTTTAATACACTTAAAACATTTCAAAAAAAGAACTGCTTTTGTTAAATTTAAATGAAAAAATTTAATCATAGGTTGATATATATGTATTATTACCATAGAAAAAAACACTCACCTAATTGGTACAAACTATTAATTTTGGATCCTTAGAACCAGGTAACATTATTCATTCAATTATAAAAATATTATAAAATATCTTCTATCATGATTATTAATATTCTTTATAACATTGATTAAATAATATATATAATGTTTTTTCATATAAAAAGGATATAATACTACCAATGTATAATAATAACCAAGAGATTATATGAAAACACACTTAAATAAATAGAAACTAATACTGATAACATCTTTCAGATGGGATATATATGATGTTATTGCTATTAGGTTTTGGAGACTTATATGACATTAAGGATTATTATCATGCAGTTTTCACATTTTAATATATATTTTGGGAGGTTATGATGACAAACATACCAATATGATTCCACATATTATATGGGTCATTTGATATCCATATCCACCACCATGTATAGTAGTACTCAAACTTTATATTATTCTAATGTCTATAAGTAATTTTGTATATTGATATATACAGTCAAAACATGATGGAAATTAATCAAAATGAGTTATCATTCATTTTTTTCATAAGCGATCTAAAATTAATTGAATAAGTCATTGAATAATTTGTCTCAACTATGAAAATAGAAGATGTTAACTTTGGTACTTTGATTGAAATGTAATTTTCTAATTAAATCCATGTCCAAGGTACTTCATAAATGAGTTAATTGAAAATATTTAGAGAAATATATATGATAAATATATTATATTTCCAAATATTATGTAACCAATGAAGATATATAAGGCTAAATGGATTATAATACACCATAACATTAATCATAAAGTAGTTTAGGTTGTGAAATTTAATTCTTTCTCTATGGGTTTCATGATATGTCACTTCACACTGAACATGGAATTTAGGTATGTTTATCTAATTCCACTATGAATTATTCCTAGAGGGACATACCCAATGTGTACCATAATATTATCAAAATATAATGAATTTAATATTAATATTTAAAAATATTTTTGGATTATGGAATCATTATTATTCAATTTAATTTTTTCAAATAAATTAAATACCAATAAATTTTAATTTAGAATATATGCGTTAAATTTTTAAAAAAAATATTTTCTTAGGGTACTAGTGAATATAATATTTATTTATCTCATTTTTATTACTCACATGGTTATAAATAAAAAATTATTTATTCACTATTTTAGTAAATATATTTATATAAACATTTACTTTGTTTTGTGAGTACATAAATAAATAATTATTCATAAGATTTTTAAATATAGTATTTATTTTCATATTGAATAATTAATACATATTTAAATAAATATTTAATTATTCATGTTTTGATAAATTCAATGGAAGATTTATGATCTTGAGATAATTGACCAAAAAATATGTTATATTAATCCTTTAGAATAGTTCATGTCATAAGAATATAATTATAAAAAAAATTATTATTATTTCCATTTTGAATGGACTTTATTCCATTTAAAAATTATATAAAGATATCTTATGCAATTATAACTGGTTTAATACAAAATTGTTAATCCTGACTATATCTCTTTTGTGATAATAGTTTTTTTTCACAACAAAAATACAATATAAATTTTCTAAATCCTACAAAGAACATCGTCCTCATTATATAGAAAAAGGAGATAATAAATATATTATGTATATTTTTATTAAGGAATTATAGTTTCAAGCACTTCGTTCTATGACAATAGACCTTCAAATACCAATAGGGTTGTATATATATTTATGGTGAACCCATGGATTTCTCTATATTAATTATATTTTAGATTTATTCATCACAAAAACCGTATAGAAAGATATATAACAAGTTTGTTCAATGGAAAATTATCATTTTTGAGGCCAGTCTAGTTTAAAATTAATTATAAATTCATAGTGAATTTTCATGTATACATAATTTTAGTGTTTCTTAATCATAATATTCAATCATTATCCATTTAATCCATTGAAAACATTATTATCCTTATACCAAACCAATTATTCTAACCCATAGAACCTTAAAAAAGGTAATTTTATGCCCCTATCCATTGTTTACCCACAAACAAGATAAACCCCGTCTTATTCAAACCATAGATTGATATATCTAGTATCTCATAAAAAACAAACGGTATCTTTATAACTAAATGGACAACTTTCTAATAGTCATTTTCATAATATATTTCAAAATTATGTTCTCATTACCATAAGTGAACTGTGAATAATTCCATAAAATATTCCTACACAATTATTACTTATTACTATCTGATTCTATGATTAATAAAATCATCACATACGTTCATTAATTGTGTCAATATTTACCCACACATATTTTTTTTAGAATATTAAATGGTCCAAATCCACACATTATGATGGAAGAATATATGATCAATTCCACATGTTTTTATTTTACCCCACAACCAGATATGCTTATCACCCATCACATTTGGACGCTTTCTACAAACATATACACATAAATTAATTATATATGTAAATTGTAATCAATCACCATAAATTATGTGATTAAATAACATGATATTGATTGAAACCTTAGTGTTCCTACTGTTAACCCCAACCACAACCAACAATACACTGGCTTATTGGAATTGATAATATCAATAACAACCATAAAAATAAAAATAACAATAATGATAATGATAATATTAAATAAATGATATATGTAATGACCCATCTAGGAGATCTGAGACAGGAACAGGATCCCCATGCTGCCATAAGTAGATTATCCACTTCCTTATAGTCTAAAATTGGTATTGGTTGATAAAATAAACCTTTTAGGAATTATTTTCCCACAGTAAATAAACTAAAATAAAAAATAATTCATGTGATAAATAAAAAAATCATTTGATTAAAACTTTTGAATTTCATGCTGAAAAAGAAAAATTATGTTTATGAATATAAAACCCAAGATTGTTAACACATTCATAACATTATAAAAAAAATTGGATCCTATTTAATTCAATAACACCAAATCTCCTAATCATGCCTCCATAATGGATATGTGGTTATTAATAAATGTTTGACACCTTTACATTACAAATATTAAGATGAATCATGTCCACGTGTATATGAATATACATATTTGAGGGGATAATTATTCAGTTAGTAGAACCAAATAATATTTATAAATTACCAAAAAAATATAAAATATAAAAAATTAAATGTTAATTAACAATGAAAAATATCAATACTCTTATTAAAAAATTCATTTAGTGAAAAAAATAAAAAATTAAGATATCAAAATCCAGTATATTTGAAACATTTTTTTGATTAAACTCATTATTCATCTAATTCAAAATATAATTCAATATTAATGGAATATTTCATAAATTAAGATTCATAAAAAATATCATTTTAATAAATATTATTTTCAAAATACACATTTCCATGAAATACCACAAAAAATATGTTCCCTATAAATATTTAAAAATCCATGATTCCTAAAAGCATAAGAAATAATGCTTTCCAAAAAAATGATTTTAGGACAAGTCCTGAAACTATATAATAAAATGAATCAAAATTATTTTTTTATTATACCACAATATTTTTTAATTAAATATTATGACCCACTCACACATTTATCCAAAATCATCTAAAGGAAATGAATTTGAAGAGATTTGTTTCTTTATATCCATTTATCACTTTAACAAATTATCTATACATCCCTCACTCATTCATGTAGAATCAGAGAGGTTCAAAAAATTGGTATCACCAAAATAAATTTCCCTCAAATATTCACATCATGAAGACATCCAGTAAATTATATTTATTAAATTTATCAAAACAATAGTTTTCAGTATATATTATCACACATGAATATTTTAATAAAATTATATTCAAATGAATATGATACTTTAAAAAACATCTTACCTTTTTAATTTAATTATTATAATAATTAAAAATTTCAAAAATGAAGCATTCAATTCCATTGAATGAATCATACCAACAAAATAGATGACCCATATCATTTCCAACAATTTCTTTATATTAATAACCCCCCATGTTAAAATACTAATCAATATAATTGGAATCCTCTATAGTTATCATTTTTTAAATATATGTCCATATTTCTTTGTACATGAGAAATTTGGTAGGGCCCCATGATTTTAGGGTTTTTTAATAATTATTTTAGGTTTTGATCTCCTGAATAAAAAATTATTGTGATTGGATCTTGTTGGGGGAGATATATTAAAAATGATATAACCTAAAAACATTGACAAGATAATGTTCAATAATGATGAGTTGAAGATGAATTGTATTGGATGATATAATGAGGATGTTTTATATCATATGAGAATCACATTGATGATATTATATATTTAGGGATTTTAGGATCATTTAAATGAATCGGGATTTGATTTTTAAATTATACGTATCAATCAAAAAAAATTGATGGGAATGATTTCAATATTCCCTGAAATATATTGGATGATGGATAATTTTATATAATAAATTAATGGTGTTATTATGCATGGTGTATCCCAAAACAAATCATGGAATGTGGTGTATCTAGTTGACCATCTATGACCAATATCGTATATGTGTTGTGGAACTATTTTTTGGGTAACATATCACAACTAAAGGAGTAACATATTGTGATATAATATCATTCATTTTTTCTCAGGGTAACTTTAATCCTCGATTATTATATCAAATTACAAAAAGTTTCATTATTCTCTAATTGATTTATTACTAATGTTCAATCAATGTAATGTTTAGTATTTTTATTCCATGTATTTAAATTTTTTGTTAAGATGGTTTGTTGTTAATAGTTGGGTATGAATGGATGTTTGATGGGTTTTATCAAGTCTTGTAATCATGGTGTATTATAAAATCCTAAGTAATTTTATTTTTTAATAATGGGGATCTTATAATTGAAATTTTTTCAAAAAATTTCATCCTAAATAAATCACTTAGTAGTTTTATTTAATTGATTGTGGTTCTGAATCCCTAAGAAATTAAATCAATGAATTTTTCTTAAAAGGGATCAATATACCTAGTAGTTTAACTATAATGTAAAACTCTTTTATCTCAAATTTTCTTAGCCTTAGAGAGTGATATTTTAATAAGCTATGAAATTAGAAGCTGAATCTATTGACATACCCAAATACAGTAGGATGAATGTTAGTTTATTGATGATTTTATGGGTAGAAAAAATATATGATAAAGGATATTTGGTTTTTTTAAAGGATTCAATCCAAAATAAACCAAAAAAGTTGAATCGTTAAGGAATTAAATTTTGTAATTTAAAATGATTACTATATAATTAGATGAGAATGTTTCATATAAAATATTATAGGTTGAAAAAATGAAAGAGATGATAAATATTCTAGGGTATATATATTGTAAACTAACAAAAACATTCCTACATGATATGAAGGTTATTCATTAAGAGAAAGTAAAAATAGTGATGGTTTTTTATGTATTTTCATAGAACCATCTTCCTAGAACATAGAGACCATAAATACATACTTTATATACTTCCATTTAAACGAATCAAAGTGACCCAATTTTAAAAAATAATAACTACAACGTTAAAAACAAATATTTACTTACATACCATAGAATGTCCTTTAAGGATTAATGTTTCGAGATTTGGGAAACAAATTAACCAAAAATAGACTACATTATTCTAATATGAATGAAATTTTTCAAACTATATATGCTGATACCTAATACATAATAAGTCCTTAAAATTTTCCTCTAAATTATCCTTATAAGGTTTTCAATTATACATATCATTTTTAGTAAATATCATAATAATCTAGGTATGTGGAAACATATGAAGGGGTGATTTTAAAATCTAAGTAAGGGTGAACATAAGTGAGTAAAATCAAAGATCAAATGTAATAATATTATGAGGACAAATAATATTGTGTGAATAGATGAAAATAATAATTCAATAAGGGAATGAAACTGAATACATAATATAACAATGTATAACCATGGAAAAGATAAGATCACTTTGTTAATAATAACAAGTTACATAGTGAATAAATTAATAATCTTGTAGGACTAATCTGACACCCTAATCTAAGACATCATGATCTTCTATCAAGACACTACGTTTAAGAAATATTTTGTTTTGGGTGGACATAAGACAAAAAACGTTTAAGAAATATTTTGTTTTGGGTGGACATAAGACAAAAAAACCAAGATAACATGTATCATGACACCTATTGGGGAATCAGGGAATAATATATACCTAGTACCACCAATCCTAAATTAATCCTAACAAATTCATTATATGATCGAATAAATAAACAGTACAGTATATAACTTATATTCCTTTATAATAAATAAAAATCTTTATTTGAATAAAAAAGATACATATTTTTTATATTTAGATAACCAAAAAATTTAATAAATTTTATGTAAGTATACCTCAAAAAAACATTATATAAAAAAATAGATATTTGGTTAATTCAAAAAATTCTATATTCAAACAAGGTATATAATACTGGTGAACACCCTCCAATAAAATGAAGGAAATATATAGTTCACTTGTGGAATTGAATTTGAAAAAAAAATCTTATAGGGTAGATTAAATTAAAAATACAATGGTATTTATGTATTTATATGAGTTTAATACCCTAAAATAAAATATTATGATAGTATATAAAAGTTAATCCTTGACCAATATATAAATACCAACAATATAAATCATTTTGGGAAAAATAATTATATCTTTAAAATGCAAAATTGAGATATGAAAACCATTACTAAAATTGTAATGTAATATTAAAATGAACATAATGGGGATACCATTAATTTATAACATATTTATTTTACCTAAACTCGAAATGGAATTGAATACACCTTATAAAATTTAAAAGAGTTTTTAATAAAAGAGAGGCCATATTGAACTAAAAATAGAGAAAAAAACACTTACAGCATTAGAAACACTGTAAAACATAGAACTTAGAGGATATAATTTCAAATGAAACATTAAATACCATGTAAAATAATATAATATTAATAATAAAACATCAAATTGGTTTTATGTAAACCATAAAATTTAAAACATTGTTTATAACATAATAAAGTCTCAAGGAATTGAAATTTGAGACATATAACTATTAAATGTAAAATAATCATTGAGGAATGAATGAATTAAAAATGAGATAACAAGGAATAATTTAAGAACCCTAATATGGAATGAATTATTACCATAAAAATAATTAATTTGGTACAATAAATAAATAATTAAACAATTGAATTAAATAAGAATAACATAAAAGTAATGGAAGAACATTTAGTTAGCATAAACTTGTACTGTATTTTCAGCATTGTCAATATGCACAATAACCACCTATAAAGAAATAAAAATATAAATCCTACATTTACGATCTAATTTTTATATATTACATTTTATAATATTTATCAATAATGATTCACTACATGTAGATTATTTATATATTATTTATTTTCAGGTGTGAGAAATCATGATCATTTTGATTTATTTTCATATTGGCAGTGTTGTTATTAATTATAAAAAAACATTTAGTTATTACTACATAGTAAAGTGTAATATAATTGATGTTTTATAATTATTTATAAGTCTAATTGTTCATTTAATGGGAGTTATCTTTTATGATCCTTAAATATGAAACCAATGATTACCATGTTTCAGTGATTTTGAACAAAGAAATGATTGTATCTAAACTATTTATTTCCATATTATTATTAGCATTGAAAAAAATAAAAAATATGATTTGAATATTTTGAACATATATTTCTACAAACAAAATTCCAATTATCATCCATGATGTTAATTTAAATAATTGATTATGTAGGTGGTTTAACAGCCACAAAAAATAAACTACCATAAATAATAGATGATTAAGATTTTATTTAGTTGAAATTTAATTATACATGAAGTATTATGAAATTATTTATTGTCTATTACTATCATATATTATAATATTTATTAATTTTGAGATGAAAATTAATAAAATAATATTATTATATAATAGGAAGAAATCCGTTTTTCCTCTTAGAATTATATTCTTGATAGTTTAATTTACCAGAGTTGTCTATTGATCATATTTTTAATCTAATATTCCAATTTTCAAACCAAAACCATAAAATTTTCAAAAGAATTATATTTTTTGATTTTTCCATTATCAGGAGAATTTATGAATGTTGGTGATGAAAATAAAAATAATTATAAATCAATCATCTTTTGGAGGTTGAAGTTTTCTCATATGAAGGGTTGATGATTTAATTTTCCATAGAATAATATAAATTTATAATATATATAATAATTTATCAATCTAAAATATGTTATATATAAAATAATTATTTATTAAATATTTCAATTTAACTAGATAAATATTATGATTAAGTAAAACAAAACATGATGCTTTTTAAAATTAGTAGTTACAACACATACATGAATATTGTTTTTATATTATCTGAATGGAATAGGATAAAATTGAGTAATATTTTTAGAAAAAAAATACAACAAAATCATAAATATTTAAGTACATAGTAATGGAATTTTTCTTTTGAAAATGTTAAATATAAATGAAAATAAATAGAAAATTTCAGAACTCACGTTCTGTGCTTGGGCCAACCCTTGGTGAACTCTCTTAGAAAGGATGGATTACTCTAATATCGTATAGGAATCTTATTAAGCGTAATGAATAATGTTCCATTTTATGGAATACATGTATATATTGAAAAGGAAAATGAATTTTTAGGTGGTATTGAAATGGTAGTGAGAGGGTCCTTTTATAATTGGTGTGAATGATAATTTCTAAAATATTTCAATTTAATATCAAGAAAAGTTATCTTTAACATTTCATGAGGATCAAAGAATTTAAAATAAAATTTTTTTGGATGATTTAATAATGATAATACATAAAAAAATTTACCACATTTTTTAATAATTTTTAAGTCTTTTTATTTTTTTTTTACCATTTCTAGTTTTACCAAGGTATGTATTATTTACCCATGTAATATACAATTAATGAATAAAAAATTTGAAAACTATTAAATAATTTAGAACTAATTATTATAATTACAAAAGAATTTTTATTAAAAATAATGTCTATGTGTAAGAATAATGAACATTAGTATTAGAGAATACCAAAAAATTCTTTATCGAAGGAAATGTATTTTAAGCATCAAAATTATTTATAGGTTCAAATTATAAATAATTTTCTTTTTAATAATAAAAATTAGATTCATATAAATTATAATATATGTATTTCTCATTTGTATAAAATTATAAAAACTTGACCAAAATATTATTTAGTTAAACAAAAATAAAAAAGAAAGTTTCTTTTATAGAAAAATAATACATATGTTAATAAAATGGTAAATAAATGTTTTATGAATTTATAATCATAATTAAAATTGTATATTCTTACTTATTTAATAGTTATTTATTAAATTAAAAGATTTATAAATTTATAATACCAACTTATATAATGTAAATTTCATAAAATTAATAGTTTTTCCAACAATTATATTTTTCACTATTCACTGGAAAATCAATTATTTTAGAAAAATAAAAAAATAACCAAAAGATAATATTTACATAGTGAATCCAAAAAGTAAATTTTTTTTACAAATTCAAATTCAGATTTTTTTAATATTTATATTTAAAAAACATAAATATAATGTTGATACCGTTTTCAATGAAAAATAAATTTTTATAAAATATGAACTATTAATATTCTTTTTTTCAATCAAATACTAAAAAAATTTGTTTTAACATTTTAATATTATCAAATATTTATTTTATCAATCATGTTTTCACATTAACACAAAAATTGAACATTTTTAAGGCGACACTTTAATGTATAATTTAGAATTATTAATTATTTAGATGAATTATTTTAATTTATATATACAATAACATTAATTAAATCATTATTTTTTTCAAAAATATAATTCTTAATTTGTTTAAATATATTTTATCTTCCATTTCAATGTATACATTTTTATTAAAATGTATTATTATGGGGTTTAATTTGGTATGGTTTTGTACATATCAAATCTATCGAAAATATTAACACATAAAGAAATATTTTATTTATAGTCTCTAGGTGTTATAGTATAATCATAACCACATATTTATCATTAGTAGGAGTTATCTTGAATTATTTATTTTGAAACTCGCTGATAATTTCTGGAATTTCCTCTTTTTATATTCTCCTCTATAATCATTGAATTTTATGGTGACCACCATAAGTAATTCCTCATTGAAGACTAACCTAGTGTATGAGTATGTTATTGGTCTCATTATGAATAAATAGAATTTGTATAAGGAATTTTAGGAATCAACCAGGCCCATTTTCAAATAATAATTAATGGGACATCTTATTTAATATGTAGTTTTGATGATATTAAAAGATTAATCATGGGAAGAAAATAATGGTGAATTGAAGAGGACTGGACACTTATATTGGTATTATGTGAGGAATAGAAATTAGAAGAAATATTATGAAGTTTACTAGGTGAATAATGAAATAATATATTCCAAAAAAATTTGTATAAAAAATACCATAGTTTATGGTGAGGTAATTTTACTATTAAGTGTTAATATTACATTAGAATTATGGATCAATGATTTGAGGTTTTTATTCCATTATATTGATTAAGAGAGAGATATAGATAATTATGATTCTATAAGGATTTTATATTTATATCAAACAAATGATGATTATCTCAAGATCATGGGGAACTATGTTGTCAAAGTGCAAATATACATATATAAGCTTCAAGGAAATATAAATTTTATGGTAAATACCAGTTTTAAAAAAGGTTCTATTTTATATTATTCAAAATAATGAAGTGGGATTCATAACAAGATTCAAAAATAGACTATATATGACTTCCAATGGATCCTTGGTTGTTCCTAGAGTTGTAAAATATGGGATATTGATTCGGATGAGACTATTTGGTGGGAAAAATTTTTAGACTGGTAATTTCTAAAATTCAAGAGTAATTGAATTGTTATCTTGGTCACCAATGTAAGAATAAAAATCATTTCATAAATTAGAAATTTCTTTTGATTATCAGTCCTATAGATTCATAATATAGTAATAGTTTGATACCATAATGTTGGAGAATGTTTTTATTTATATTTAATGAATCAAAACATAAATCATATAATTAAAAGGTCATGATTGGAGTTTTTTTGGGTTCTGTAAAATTCTATTCCCATTTTGGGTCATTATACAATGATAAATTCATCGATAATTCGTGAAGGAAAAAATGGGTTTTCTTCCTTATATAAATAATATGTGGTGTTTAATGTGGTTTTGGTTAACAAAGGATAAATATATTTTAAGTATTCTTCCCTACTTAATATCTAATAATTTTATAGAATGTGGTTTTAGGGATTCCGTGGTTTTTTGGATAAGAAGAATCTAGTTTGAAAAGGTATTTCTGTGGGTAATATATTATAATTTCATAGGATAGTGGATAATATAGACACTGACTGATAAGTAAAACACATTGTGAAAATATTCTATAATTTCCATGTATATTTTGGTGTATGTATCCAATTTTATACTCCATAAAGTGAATAAAATGCATTTCACACATTTAAGGAAGGAAATTTCAAGACAACCTTGGTATGGAAAACCAATGGTTGTATTGAATCTAAATGTTTCCAAAATCCACACCTATGTCCATATTGAGTCTCAAAATTATTTCAAACATGAAGGAATGTCATTGTCATGTTTCTTTGTTGGGTGAAATGATGAAAATAATATAGTTCATATTTAGGATAATGATAATCGAAAGATCATTAAAAACCATAATTTTATCTTTAATTTGAAGCTCGGATTTAAAGAATGAATCTATTACAGATATTTATTTTTGAATAAATGGGTCAACTAACCATACCTATGTTGATATGAATTTATTTTCTAAAATTCTTATGTTTAGTAAATTTTAAGGATTTCACAAATTTTAAAGGAATAAATTATGTCAGAAGACATACAGGAAATAACAGGAATTATAGATTCTCCAAGAAAATGATTAGAATATAGAGATATAAAAGTAGTTTTTCTATAAAGTTCATAATTTAATTTTGATCTATGTGGTTCTACAAGGAACAACTGAATTATTTCAATGATGAGAACTAATGTTCACTACATTATTCTTATATATAGTGGATATTTAAAGAGTTTATAAGAAGCAATAACACACATCAATTTGTGAGTGTGGTAGTGAGTGTGGATGAATGAAATTTATTATTTGAAAAGAAATTGAACATTAAAGATAAGATAAAACCCATCAGGGAAATATAATTATAGAAAAATGGGTTTTCTAGTTTAAAGGATAAGTGGAAATTAGAAATATGTACAAGATCATCTTAGTTGTGAAATCATTTTAATATAATGAAGGAGTGGATTTAATGAAAAAAATTTATTCTTCGTTATATAAAAAACTATCTGGATAGTGGTCATACTTGATTACTAAGAATTTACTCATCTATAACAATTTTATTTAATGATTTATTCTTAAATATAAATTTATAATATGAAGATTTTATAAGGTTCATATATGAATGGAATAAGGGAAATATTTATAAGCTAAAAAATAATTCAAAATGAGTGAAAAAATGTTCAAAGTAAAATTAACTAGATTTTGGATGCATTCATGGATAATAACAGGTCAATATAGAGCAACAAAAACAATTATTATTATTTGAATGTTTTCAAAGATGTGAGTTAGAACATCTATTTCTTGTATGTGGAATACATTATCCTAATGGTTATTGACTAGAAAAAAATTCTTGATTTTAAAAAAAAATATTAAAAGGATTGAGATGAACAATTTCAAAGAATTTAAAAATTTTATTGATGATTAAAATTATTGTTTTTCCTTGAAGGGAGTAATTCTATAAGTACATGAAATGTTATAAAATGACTGGTTGTAAACATGTGTCAACATCATTCTCCCGAAACATCAAGTTATCCAAATAGATGCTTTGAAAATTATAATCTAAGGCTTTATTATGGTATCATTTTTTTTATCTATGTTACATATTTATATATAAACCATTGATTATAATTTTATGGAAATTTTACATGAATTTTGATTTATAAATCAATTTATTAAGAATTAGGGAATTGGGAACTGAATGTTTTAAACTAGATATTATTATTTCTTAATGATTCTTTATTTTAATCCTTCTGTTTTTTAATGGATTCAAATTTATTGGGTTATTTTCAAGAGGAATTTTAGTTGATATAGATTCATATAAGAGTACCACAAGACTTGTGTTCAATATTTAAAGGAAAACCATATACTAAATGTCAAAGTTATAGCTAGTTGTATTACTACCAATAATTGAAAAAAATTATTTGATTATCACAAAATAATATAATCATTTAATATAGATAAATTATAAATTATAGGAACTCATGAGATGTGAGGAAAGTAGTTTCTAAATCAAGGGTAATTATAGTGAAATTTATTCGTCTTTTAATTTGGTGTTTCGCACACACATAAATCACATTGATATGAATTAAATTATTTTATATAAAATGCGAGATGACGGGGTGTTGGAGGTGTGGTTTATTGGTTAATGTTATAATATAGACATGAAATTACCACTATCATATTTTAGAAAATTTTAATTATTTGTTTCCTTAATGGGGCTTCAGTAACTGGGAGGTTCCATGGATACATATTTTGTTACTAAAACAATTTAAGGGAAATAAATTTTCCAATGTGGTGGTGGTTTCTTTAAATCCTTAATAGAATCAATCATGTGGGAGATAGTTATGGTTTCTAAAAAAATCTTTCGGTATATGCTCTTCTACAAAAATAATGGGAGTTTTTTTGGACATTTGGATCAGACTTGGGGGATGGCTAGCGAATGTGGTAGACTAGAAAGAGGAATGCTGGTTTGAAAGGTAATGCTATATACTCTAGGATAAAAGTGGTCATAAATAATATGATGGAGTAATAATTTTTTAGATATCATGAAAATTAAATTGATGAATATACAAACATTATGTATTATGGATCATGTTTCGATAACTATATATTTTTTAAAAGGATAAATCTGAATAATCATAGTATTTGCATGAGAATGAATTTCATATTCACAAAATGATACGAATTAATGTTTCATCTTATATTATTAACCAGGGATTATTTTGATAAATGTTTGATACTCATAAAATATCAAAAGTTGGTGGAATGGGTTGAGATGTTGGACAATAATTCACATTGGTGGGGTGGGACCACATATTAGGTGACTTTTCATAATAAAAATTTTGACATAGAGTAATATAATATTAGTTATTTTATATATTATGATTGTAATATATTCTAATATCTTGAAATTAATAAAAAATACTATTTTCTTTGATATTTGTTGAACTAATCTTCTCAACCTATAAAATAACATTGTTTTTTTCTTTATTTGTCCGAATTGTTTGTTTATAAATTCTATTTAGAGGAGCTTTGTATTTTTGAGTTCTTGAGGTTGACGATTCAACGTGGTGACTGGGGTTAGAATTAACTTCCCAATTTTTAGTATATCATTTTCATGTGGATATTTATATTATATAAATTGTGGATTCTTACCCAATGATTAAATCATTACATGGTTTTCTTCTGGTTATTAGTGGACCTAGATCATCAATATATGGAACTATTTATCAATAAAAACATTTGACCAATTTTTTTTCTCAACCCCTCATCCACTTTTGAAAGACAAATGAAATTCAATGGTTTTTATGTCTTGTAGGATGATAATATGAGGGAAATATTTCATGTACATGTTCTAATTTGGCATGCCCATGAAAAATATCACTAAACCCCATTTTATCAGAATCATCAAGACATCATTAAAATTTTATTTTTAACATATTGTAACCTCTTTGGATGCACTAATAAAATCATTAATGTATATATAACCACTAATTATTTACACATTAATTCTCTATCTAAAATCTCAACCAAAGATCATATTCCATTTACCACATCATCCAAATTCCACAACCACCACATGCAAAAATAAGGTCAATAAAAACAACATAATGGTATTATTATCCCACTAAATTTATTTTCCTCATCACATAAGCTTTAACTAATCCTCCAATAATCCTATTTTTAAATATTGATTTTCTATCAAATTAAAATGATCATAATTTCAATTTGAAATTCTCTTATAAATTATATTGACTTATTTTTATAAATTAAAACACATTTCACTCTATTCCATATATTATGGAAAAATATATTATTTACCTCTCAATTTACAATAAAAAAATTAGATAATTGTCAAAAACTCATCAAAATATAGTAATTTTTAAAAATACTCCCATGATATAAAATATCCCAGAAAACTCATAATTCATCAAATTCCAAATTTAATTCAATATTAATAGAATATTTCATAAATTATGATTCATAAAAAATATCATTTTACTAAACATTATTTTAAAAATACATATTTCCTATAAATACCACAAAAAATACATTCCCTGTAAATATTTATAACTCCATGGTTCCTAGAATCATAATAAATCGTTCTTTCCAAAAAGAATGATTTTAAGGATAGGGCATGAAACTATATATTAAAATCAATAAAAAATGTAGTTCATTAGAATTCAATATTTTTTAATTAACTATTATGACCCACTCTCACATTTATCCAAAAACATCCACAAGAAATGAATATGAATAGATTTTTTTTTTCTTTATAGCCATTTATCACTTTAACAAATAACCATACATCCCCAACTCTTCCATGTAGAATCTTAGAGGTTCAAAAAAATAGGTATCACCAAAACAATTTTCCCTCAAATATTCACATCATGAAGACATCCACAAAATTATATTTATGAAATTTATCAAAACAATAGTTTTTAGTATATATTATCACACATGGATATTTTAATAAAGTCATATTTAAATGAATATGATAAATTAAAAAAATGTATTTCTTGTTTAATTTAATTATTATAATCATTAAATATTTTGTTAATGAAGCATTGAATTACATTGAATGAATCATAGAAACAAAATAGATGACCCATATCATTTTCAACAATTTTCTTTATATTGATGATCCCCCCATGATAAACTACTAATTAATATAATTGGAATTCTCTATAGTTATCAATTTTTAAATATATTTCCATATTTCTATGTACATGATAAATTTGGTAGGGCCCCATTATTTTAGGGTTTTCTGATAATTATTTTAGGTTTTGATCTCTTGAATAAAAAATTACTGTGATTGGATCTTGTTGGGGGGTATACGAAAAATGATAGAACCTAGGACCATTGACAAGATCATGTTCAATAACGATGAGTTGAGGATTAATTTTGTTGGATGGTATAATGTATATTTTTTATATCATATGAGAATAAAAATGATGATATTATATAGTTTGGGATTTTAGGATCATTTAAATGAATTGGGTTATTTTTAAAGTATACGTATGAATCAAAAAAATTAAATGGAATGATTTCAATATTCACTAGAAGATATTGGATGATGGATAATTTTATATAATAAATTAATGGTTGTTATTATGCATGGTGGATCCCAAAAATATCATGGAATGTGGTGTATCTAGTTGACCATCTAGGACCAACTTTGTATGTGTGGTGTGGAACTATTTTTTGGGTAACATATCACAACTAAAAGAGTAACATATTGTGATATAATATAATTTATTTTTTTTAAGTGTAACATTAATCCTCTATTATTCTATAAAATTACATGAAGTGTCATTATTCTATAACTTATTTAGTACTAATGTTCAATCAATGTAATGTGAGGTATTTTCATTCCATGTATTTAAAGTTTTTGATTATATGGTTGGTTTTTAATAGTTTGGTATGAATGAATGTTTGATGGGTTTTATCAAGTGTTGTGATCATGGTGTATTATGAAATCCTAAGTCATTTTATTTTATAATAATGGGAATATTATCAATGAAAATTTTTCATATATTTTCTTCCCAAATCAATAATTTAGTGGTTTTATTTTATTGGTTTTGGTTCTGAATCCCCAAGAAATTAAATCAATGTATTTTTTTTAAAAAGGGATAAATATACCTAGTAGTATAACCATAATTTAAATATCATATATCTCATATTTTTTTAGACTTAGGGAGAAATTTTTTTAATAATGTTTTAAATTAGAAGGCGAATCTATTGACATACCCCAATATAGTGGGATGAATGTTAGTTTGTCGATGATGTTATGGGTAGCTAATCTATATGAGAAAGGATATTTAGTTTTTGTTGAGTGGATTCAATCCAAAATAAACCAAAAAGGTTGAATCATGAAGGATTTAAATTTAGTAATTTAAAATGATTACTATATCATTAAATGCGAATTTTTTATATAAAATATTATAGGTTGAAAAAATAAAACAGATGATAAATACTCTCTTGTATATATGTTATAACAAACAAAAAAATTGCCTTCATGATATGAAGGTTATTCAGTAAGAGAAAGTAAAAATGATGACGGTTTTTTATGTCCTTACATAAAACCATCTTCCTTGAACTTGGTGATCATAAATACTTACTTTATATAATTCCTTTTAAATGAATCAAAGTGACCCAATTTTAACAATCAATAACTAAAATGTCGACAACAAATATTTACTTACATACCATATAAAGGCCTTTAAGGATTAATGTTTTCAAGATTTATGAAATAAATTAACCAAAAATAGTCTAAATTATTCTAATATCAATGAAATTATTCAAACTATATATGC
This sequence comes from Viscum album, assembly GCA_963277665.1. Classification (NCBI taxonomy): domain Eukaryota; kingdom Viridiplantae; phylum Streptophyta; class Magnoliopsida; order Santalales; family Viscaceae; genus Viscum; species Viscum album. The sequence goes on from OY728156.1 coordinate 543,277,267, forward strand.
AGATACCTAATATATAGTAAGTCGTCAAAAGTTTCCACTAAATTCTCCTTATAAGGTTTTAATTTAGACATATCATTTGTAGTAAATGTCATAATAATCTAGGGATATGGAACCATATGAAGGGGTGATTTGAAAATTTCAACAAGGGTGAACATAAGTGAGTAAAATCAAAGATCAAATGTAAGAATATGATGAGGATAAATAATATTGTGTGAATAGATAAGAATAATAATTCCATAATGGAATGAAACTGAATGCATAATATAACAATGTATAACCATGGAAAAGATAAGATCACTTTGTTAATAATAACAAGTTATATAGTGAATAAATTAATAATATTGTATGACTAATATAACACCCTAATCTAATATATCATGATCTTCCATTGAGACACTATGTTTAAAGAATATTTTGTTTTGGCTGGACATACAACAAAATAACCAAGATAACATGTCTCATGACACCTATTGTGGAATCGAGGAACAATCTATACACAATACCACATATCATAAATTAATCCTAACAAATTCATCATATGAACGAATAAATAAACTATACAATATATAACTTATATTCCATTATAATAAATAATAATCTTTATTTGGATAACCAATATACATATTTTTTATATTTACATAACCAATAAATTTAATAGATTTATATGTAAGTATCCCACAAAAAAATTATATATTGAATGTGATATTTGGTCAACTCAATAAATTATATAATCAACAAAGGTATAGAATATAGGTGAACACCCTCCAATCAAATGAAGAAAATATATAGTTCACTTATTGAATGGAATTTGAAAAAAATATTATAGGATAGATTAAATTAAAAATAAAATGGTATTAATTTATTTATATGTGTTTAATACCGTAAAATAAAATATTATGATAGTATTTAAAAGTTAATCCATGACCAACATATATATTCCAACAATATAAATCATTTGGGGAAAAAGAATTATATCTGGATGAATAAAAATTGAGATTCAAAAACAATTACTAAAATTATAACGTAATATTAAAATGAACGTATAGGGGATACCATTAAATTAAAATATATTTATTTTACCTAAACTAAATAGGTAATTGAATACACCATATAAAATTAAACAGAGTGTGCAATAAAAAAGAGGCCACGTGAAACTAAAAATATAGATGAATAACACATACAACATTAGAAACACTTGAAAACATAGACCTTAGAGGATATAATTTCAAATCAAACATTAAATACCATGAATAATAATACAATCATAATAAAAAATATCAAATTGGTTTTATGTAAACCATAAAATTGTAAACATTATTTATAACATAATCATGTCTCAAGGAATTGAAATTTGATACAAATAACTTTTAAATGTAAAATAATCATTGAGGTATGAATAAATTAATAATGTGATAACAAGGAATTATTTAAGAACCGTATAATGGAATGAATTATTACCATAGAAATAATTAATTTGGTAGAATAAAGTAATCATTAATCAATTTAATAAAAGAAGAATAACATTGATTCAATAGAATAAAATTTAGTTAGCATAAACTTGTACCGTAATTCTAGCATTGTCAATATGCACAATAACCACCTATAAAGAAATAAAAATATAATTCCTACATTTATGATCTACTTTTTATGTATTAACTTTTAAAATATTTATCAATAATGATTCACTATATGTAGATTAGTTATATATTATTTATTTTCATGTGTGATAAATCATGATCGTTTTGATTTATTTTCATATTGGTAGTGTTGTTATTAATTATTAACAAATTTTTAGTTATTACTACTTAATAAAGGGTACTATAGTTGATATTTTATAATTATTTATATGTTTAAATGTTAATTTAATGGGAGTTTATTTTTATGATCCTTAAATATGAAACAAATGATTATAATGTTTCATTTATTTTGAACAAAGAAATGATTGTATCTAAACTATTGATTTCCATATTATTATTTGAATTAAAAAGATTAAAAATATGATTTAAATATTTTGAAAAAATATTTCTACAAACAAAATTACAATTATCATCTGTGATGTGAATTTAAATAATTGATTATGTAGGGGGTTTAACAGCCACAAAAAATAAACTACCATAAATAATAGATGGTCAAGATTTGATTTAGTTGAAATGTAATTATACATGAAGTGTTATAAAATTATTTATTATATATTACTATCATATATTATAATTTTTATTAATTTAACAATAAATATTAACAATATAATATTATTATATAATAAAAATAAATCATTTATTCTCTTAGAATTATCTTCATGATAGTTTAATTTACTAGAGTTATCTATTGATCATATTTTCAACTGAATATTTCATTTTTCATACCAAAACATTAAAATTTTCAAAAAAAAATCCTATTTCTCAATTTTTCCATTATCAAAAGAATTTATGAATATTAGTGATGAAAAGACAAAAAATTGTAAATCAATCATCCTTTGGAGGTTGAAGTGTTCTCATATGAAGTGTTGATGATTTAATTTTCCATAGTATTGGAGAAATTTAAAATACATATAATAATTTATCAGTGTAAAATATTTTATATATAAAATAATTATTTATTAAATATATCAATGGAACTAGATATATATTTTGATTATGGAAAACAAAACATGATATTTCTAAAATAGGTAGGTTCAACACATACCTGAATGTTTTTTTTATATTATCTGAATTGAATAGGAGAAAATTGAGTAATTTTTTAAAAAAAATACAATAAAATCATAAATATTTAAGTACATAGTAATGGGAATTTTATATTGAAAAATTAAAATATAAATGAAAAAATTAGAAAATTTTAGAACTCACATTTTGTGCTTGGGCCAACCCTTGGTGAACTCTCTTGAAAAGGATGGATTACATTAATATCGTATAGGAATCTTATTAAGAGTGATTAATAATGTTCCATTGGATGGAATACATGTATATATTGAAAAGGAAAATGAATTTTTTTGTTGTATTGAAATGGTAGTTAGAGGGTCCTTTTATAATTGGAGGAAAATATAATTTCTAAAATATTTCAAATTAATATAAAGAAAACCCATCTTTCCCATTTCATGTGGATCAAAAAATGTAAAATAAAAGTTTTTTGGATGATTTAATAATGATAATACATCAAAAAAATTACCACATTTTTAATCATTTTTTAAGTCCTTTTCTTTTTTTTACCATTTCTTGTTTTACCGTGGTAAGTATTATTTACCCATATAATATACTATTAATGAATAAAATTTTTGAAAAATATTAAATAATTTGGAACTGATGATTATAATTAAAAAATAACTTTTATGCAAAATAATGCATATCTGTAAGAATAATGAACTTTAGTATTAGAGCATAACAAAAAACCTATTATCAAAAGAAATATATTTTAAGCATCAAAATTATTTATAAGGCCAAATTATAAATATTTTTTGTTTTAATAATAAAAATTGGTTTCATATAAATTATAATATATTTATTTTTAATTTCTATAAAATTAAATAAAAAACTTGACCACAATATTATTTAGTTAAATAAAAATAAAAAATAATGTTTCTTTTATAGAAAAATAATACATATGTTAATAAAATGGTAAATAAATGTTTTATTAATTTATAATTGTAATTAAAATTGTTTATTTTTACTTATTTAATAGTTATTTATTCAATTAAAATGTTTATAAATTTAAAAAACCTACTTATATAATATTAATTTCATAAAATTAACAGTTTTTCTAACAATTATATTTTTCATTATTCACTAGAAAATCAATTGTTTTAGAAAAATAAAAACATAATAAAAAGATCGTATTTACATGGTGAATCCAAAAAGTAAAATTTATTTTTTTACAAATTCATATTCAAATTTTTTAATATTTATATTTAAAAAACATAAAAATATAGTTGATACTTTTTTTAATGAAAAATACGTTTTTTTTATATGAACTATTGATATTCATTTTTTAATCAAATATAAATAAAATTTGTGGTAACATTTTAATATTATGAAATATATATTTTAACAATAATTTTTTTACATTGACACAAAAATTGAACACAAACCAACCAGATCTGGACAAATTAAAGGATGTAGATCTACTAAGTTCTTCACCGCCAATCTCAGATCTGGAGAATTTAATGGATGTGGTTAATCTGGGTCCTTCAAATCTTGTCAATTTTGTCCATACTCAGGTCTCGACAGATGACCGGATCGGGATCAAAGCGACTCCAGACTCTTTTATCCAGGTGGTAAATTCCAATCTGGTTGACATGAATGGTACATCAACAAAGGATTCTGATGGTGTCTACAATCACGCTTATGAGACCTTGTCCGGTCCCTGGGATTTGTCCAGGAGGGATTTTTTAAGGGATTCAAATTGATACAAAGACCATACCCAGAAGATCATGCGAAAAGGATACATGAATTTTGTGGAAGCTGCATTTGGTATTTTATTATAATGGATAAAAGATTTTAATCGTTCAATTATTGCTCATCTTTCTCTGTCATTAGTGTATTTTTCAAATCTGGTTAATTATTTAGAATCATAAATTTAATTTATATATACAATCACATTGATTAAATCATTATTATTTTTCAAATACAGATTTCTTAATTTGTTTAAATATATTCTTACCTTCCAACTCAATATATAGATTTTTAAAGAAATGTATTATTATGTGGTTCAATTGGGTATGGTTTTGTACGTATCAAATCTATCAAAAATATTAACACATAAATAAATATTTTATTTATTGTCTCTCAGTGTTATAGTATAATTATAACCACATATTTATCATTAGTAGGAGTTATCTTGAATTAGTTATTTTGAAACACACTGATAATTTTTGGAATTTCCTCACATTATATTCTCTCCTAGAATCATAGAATGTGATGGTGACCATTATAAGTAATTCATCATGGAAGACTAACCTATTGTTTGAGGATGTTCTTGGTATCATTATGCATAAATAGAATTTTTATAAGGAAATTTCAAAATCAACCAGACCCGTTCTCAAAAAATAAGGAATATGATGTTTTATTTTATAGGTAGTTTTGATGGTATTAAAAGATTAACCATGGGAAGAAAATAATGGTGAATTGAAGTGGACTGGACACTTATATTGGAATTGTGTAAGGAATGGAAATTAGAAGTAATATTTTGGAGTTTACTGGGTAAATCGTGAAATAATATATTCCAAAAAAAATGTATAAAAAATACCATAGTTTATGGTGAGGTAATTTTACTATTAAGTGTTAATATTACTTTAGAATTATAGATCAATGATTTGAGGGTTCTATTCCACTATATGGATGAGGAGAGATATATAGTTCATTATGATTCTATAGGGATTGTATAATTATATCAAATGAATAATGATTATCTCAAGATCATGGGGAACTACATTATCAAAGTGCAATATATATATAGTATCTTCACGGACATATAAAGTTTATGGTAAATACCAATTTTACAAAAGGAACTATATTCTATTATTCAAAATAATAAAGTAGGATTCAGAATAAGCTTCAAAAATAGACTATATATGACTTCTAATGGGTCCTTGATTATTCCAAGAGGTGTAAAATATGGGATATTGATTCTGATGAGACTATTTGGTGGGGAAAATTATTGGTATTATAATTTATAAAACTCAAGAGTTATTGACTTGTTATCTTGGTCACCAAAGAGATAATAAAATGTGATTTATAGATAATAAATTTTTATTGATTATCAGTCCTGTAGATTAATAATATAATGATAGTTTTATACCATAATGTTAGAGAATGTTTTTATTTATATGTAACAGATCGAAACATAAATCATAGAAGTTAAAGGTCATGTTTGGAGTTTTTTGGGGTTCTAAAAAAGTCCATTCCCATTGTGGGTCATTATACAATGATAAATTCATCGATAATTCATAAAGGAAATGAATGATTTTCTTCCTTACATAAATAATATGTGGTGTTTAATGTGGTTTTGGTTAAGAGAGGAACAATATATTTTAAGTATTCCTCCCTTCTTAATATCTAATAATTTTATAGAATGTGTTTGTAGGGAATTCCATATTTTTTTGGATAATAATAATTTAGTTTAAAAGGGTGTTTCTACAAGAAATATATTGTAATTTTATTGCGTAATGGATAATTTAGACACTGACTGATAAGTAAAACACCTTGTGAAAATATTCCATCATTTTTATGTATATTTTTGTGGAATTAGTCAATTTTATATTCCATAAAGTGAATACTATGCATTTCACACTTTTAGGGAAGGAAATTTTGGGACAACCTTAGTATGGAAAACCAAGGATTGTATTGAATCTAAATTTTTCCTAAAGCCACACCTATGTCCTTATTGAATCTGAAGATAAATTTCAACATAAATAAAAGTTTAAGACATGTTTCTTTGTTGGGTATAATGACAAAAACAATATATTTCATATTTAGGATAATGATGATCGAAATATCATTAGAAACCATAACTTTATCTTTAATTTGAAGCTCTTATTTAGAGAATTAATCTATTATAGATATTTGTTTTTGAATAAATGAGTATACTAACCATACCTATGTTGATATGAATGGATTTTATATAATACATGTGTTCAGAAAAATTTATGGATTTCAAAAATTTTAATGGAATAAATTATGTCAGAAGACATAAAGGAAATATCAGGAAATATAGATTCTCCAAGAAAATGATTAGAATATGAAGATAAAAAAGTTTTTTTTCTATAAATGTCATAATTGAATGTTGATCTATATGGTTCTACATGGAACAACTAAATTATTTCCACGATGAGAACTAATGTTCACTACATTATACTTATAGATAGTGGAGATCTAATGAGTTGATAAGAATCAGTAACACTCATCAATTTGTGAGGGTGGTAGTTAGTGTGGATGAATGAAATTGATTTTTTGAAAACAAATTGAACATTAAAGATAAGATAAAACCCATATAGTAAATAGAATTAGAGATAAATGGGTTTTCTAATTTAAATTATAAGTGTATAGTAGAAATATGTATAAGATAATCTTAGTTGTGAAAGTGTTACAATTTAATAAATGAGTGTATTTATTGAAAAAATTATCATTCATAGTTATATAAAAAACTATCAGGACAGTGGTTAGACTTGTTTATTACAAATTTACTCATCAATAACTGTTTTATTTGATGATTTCTTCCACAATATAAATTTATAAAATGAATCTTTTATAAATTATTTGATTGGGATCATGTATGAATGGAATGAGGGAAAGGTTTTTAAGCTAAAAAACAATCCATTATGAGTTGAAAAAAAAATCAATGTAAAATTAACTAGATTTTGGATGCATTCATGGATAATAATGGGTCAGTATAGAGAATGAAAAACAATTATTATGATTTTAATGTGTTATGAAATTTGAGTTACAACATCTATTTATTATATGTGGAATACATTATTCTAATGGGTATCCACATGAAAAAAAATCTTGATTTTAACAGAAATTATATCAAAAGGATTGAGATGATCAATTTCAAAGAATTTCAAAAAAATTATTGATGATTAAAATTTTATTATATTTTGGGATTATAATTTGTGTTTTTCCTTAAAGGGAGTACGTCTATAAGTCCATGAAATGTTTTAAAATGACTGGTTGTAAGCATGTGTCAACATCATTCTCTAGAGACATCAAGTTATCCAAAGAGATGTTCTGAAAATTATAACCTTAGGCTTTATTAAGGTATAATATTTTCTATCTATGTTACATGTTTATAAATACACCATTTATTGTAATTTTCTGGAAATTTCATAGGAATTTTTAGTTATAAATCAATTAATCGATAATTCGGGAAATGAGAACTGGAAGGTTTGAACTAGATATAATTATTTATTAATGTTTTTTTATTTGAATCTGTGTGTTTTTTAATGGATTGAAAATTATTAGGTTATTTTCAAGATGAATTTTAGTAGATATGTATTCATGGAAGAGTACCACAAGACTTGTGTTCACTATCTAAAGAGAAACCATATACTAAATGTCAAAGTTGTAGCTAGATTTATTACAACCAATAATTAAAAAAAAGTATTTGATTATCAAAAAATAATATATGCATTTAATATAGATAAATTATACATTATATGAACTCATGACATGTGAGGGAAGTAGTTTTTAAATCAAGGGTAATCATAGTGTAATTTATTCAGCTTTAATTTGGTGTTTAGCTTACTAATAAATCACATTGATATGAAGTAAATTATATTATAGAAAATTCAAGATGATGGGGTGTTAGAGGTGTGGTTGATTGGTTAATGTCAGAATATAGACAAGAAAGTACCACTATCATATTTTAGAAAATTTTAATTAATTTTTTTCCTTTGTGGGGCTTCAGTTACTAGAATGTTCCATGGATATATATTTTGTTACTAAAAAATTAAGGGAAATAAATTTTCCTATGAATTGGTGGTTTTGTTAAATCCTTAAGAGAATCAATCATGTGGTAGATTGTCATAGTTTCTAAAAAAAATTGGTATATGATCCTCTACAAAAAGAATGGGAGTGTTTTTGGACATTTGGATCAAACTTGGGGTATGGCTAGAGAATATGGTAGACTATAAAGCGGAAGTTCGGTTTAAAAGGTAATGTTATATACTCTCGGATGAAAGTGGTCATAAATCATATAATGGAGTAATAATTTTTTTGATATCATGAAAATTAAATTGATGAATATAAAAAAATTATGTTTTATGGATCATGTTTGGATAACTATATATTTTTTAAAAGGATAAATCTAAATAATCACAGTATTGCATGAGAATAAATTTCATATTCACAAAATGATACAAATTAATGTTGCATTTTATATTATTAATAAGGTGTTATTTTGATAAATGTTTGATCCCCATAATATATTAAATGTTGCTGGAATGGGTGGAGATGTTGGACCATAGTTCCCAATGGTGGGGTGGGACCACTTATTAGGTGACTTTTCATTATAAAAATTAAAACACAGAGTAATATAATATCGGTTATTTTATATATTATGATAGTAATATTTTTTTTATCTATAAATTAATGAAAACTACTATTTTATTTTATATATGTAGAACTAATCTTCTCAACCTATTTAATAACTTTTTTTCATTATTTGTCCTTATTTTTTGTTTAGAAATTATATTTGGAGGAGCTTTGTATTCTTGAGTTCTTGAGGTTGATGATTCAGTGTGGTGACTGGGGTTGGAATTAACTTCCCAATTTTTAGTATATCATTTTCATGTGGATATTTTTGTTATAGGAATTGTGGATTCTTGATCCATGATTAAATCATTATGTGGTTTTCTTATGGTAATTGGTGGATCTATATCATCAACATATGGAACTATTTATCAATACAAAAAGTTGGCCAATTGTGTTTCTTAACCCCTCATTCACTTTTCATAGACAAATACAATTCAACAATTTTTAAGTATTGTAGGATGATAATCTGAGGGAAATATTACATGTACAGGTTCTAATTTGGTATCCCATTCAAAATATCACTAAACCCCATTTTATTAGAATCATCAAGACATCATTAAGAATTTATTTTTAACACATTGTAACCTCTTTGGATGCACTAATAAATTTAATAATGTATATATAACTGCTAATTATTTATACATTAATTATCTATCTAAAATCTCAACCAAAGATCATATTCCATTTACCACATCATCCCAATTTCACAATCACCAAATGAAAAACAGATGTCAATGAAAATAAAATAATGGAATTATCATCCCACTAAATGTATTTTCCTTATCACATAATCTTTAATTAATCCTCAAATAATCCTATATTTAAATATTCATTTCCTCTCCTATTAAAATGATCATAATTTCAACTTCAACTTCTCTTATAAATTATATTGACTTATTTTTATAAATTAGACCACATTTCACTCTCTTCCATATATTATGGAAATATATATTATTTACCTCTATATGTACCATAACAAAATTTCATAATTGTCAAAAACTCATCAAAATATAGTTAAATTTTTAATAATACTCCCATAATATAAAATATCCCTTAAAATAACCCCCATAATTGAAAACTAAAATTCCATGGGATTGGGAAAAGTTATAAAAAAGAAAATTAATTACTAAAAATTAATTATTCAAACATTTAATCTTTCTAAATATAAAAATAACATTACATAAATAACATGATTTAAATAAAATAATAAATTTTATCATATTCCATGGTCAATTGAACTTCCATATTTAAATATAATCTAATATATCTTTTATTAAATAGACATGAAAATAAATTTCTTCAAGTTCCCCCATAGTATGATTTTACATCTCTAAAATATATCTATATGTGTTCACATCCAAAATTATTCATCTTATACTATTACATTTGAGTATACCTATTCAAAAAATCCTCTTGAATTGAAAAATGTATCTACAACACTCTTTCCAATGTAATGCTATTAACTTCGGTAAATTTTATCTTTAATATAAATTTCAAATAGTCACATCAATATAATATATATTATAATATTTACCTAACACACATTAATCTAGGACATTATAATCATTATAAAATTTGGAGAATTTAAATGAAATAATTTTTTTAATAGAATACTATATATGAAAACTAAACATAAAAGGACCCTCAAATATTATTAAATAAACATAACTATTATAACCTAGACATTGAATTGAATGGGAAAAAATCATATTAACTAAATTATGTTATATATATAAGTCTTCTAAATCAATAAAAAAAATTGATTAAATTTTTAGGAAGTAAGCACTCTTTTTTAGTAAATTCATTCTTCTTCAAATATATATTTTCTTAAAAAATGGATTTTCTTGAATTTTCTACTAAATATATTATTGATGTATCACATTCCATCCTATATTCCACTAAATCAATGCACCAATAAATTTTTTCACAAGACATCAATAACCTCGTCTTGAACACCATAGGATTATGACTAGTAGGGAGGGTTTATGATGGAACTATGAGAAGCATATAACCTATATCAGAGTACACAACCAGAATTAAATAATCAAGAATCATACAAATCTAAGTGGTTTTAAATAATAAATATATTGAAATAGAAACATGATGTAAAAAATTAAGATACTAAAAAAACCCTATTATATATTTAATAAATATAGTATCGATCACCCACAAGGCTAATTACTTTTTAAAAATAAGAAAATCAGAGATAAATACATTTTTACATACTTTCAGCTTCTAGAGATATAAGATACCCTATATCCTTTACCCTATCATGCTACACCGGGACAATCAACATATTCCATATGCAAATATCACCCAATCATGGAATCTTGTGTCTCCTACCAATCCATCACAAACATGGGATCAAATTGAAATGTACACATAAGGTCTTCATGAACACTGAGGTGCACATAGATGTGGTGAGAAATAAATCATAGTAGGCCACCCCCAATGGTGATCTTATAATATTGTTCTAAAAAAATCCCATTCAATATGGGAATCATAGCCAAAAAATAATTGAAATAAATACAAGTAAAATAATTATTAATCCTTAAGAAGCTGGCATCAATTGATCATACTTGATTCAGGCCATTTTAGGGTCCCTCTGAGTACCTCTTGATGGTTGTTCATCCTAAATGTCATATGTTTTACACAACCATGGATTCCCTATCAAAACCTCATGAATTTATGCACTACCTACTGGAATCTAGAAGAATCGCTTTGAGGTTCTCATTCCACCCAAAAGTAAAACAAACATTAGGAGCATCCGTCATGTATCCAACCCCAATATAGAAATTATATTGTATATGTCTTCATTATAGCATGAAAACCATACTTTACTATAAAATTAAATGGAGAATTAATTTACCACTCAAAAAATCAATGTAGATAATCTATCCAAAATCCTAAACTATATTAATAGAAAAAATATTTGATAATCAATACATTATGTAAACCATACATTAATATAATGGTTCCTACAATATCAGTATAGAATCCAATCCAAAGATGCAGTGTTTATCCAATATATGAATTCATGGATCCAATACTGTCAAACTAACACCTAAATGATAGATGTAGATAATACATGCAAAATATTTTTCCATATATAATACATGGTTCCTTGAGGGGAAATCCAACACATAAACCATATATGTAGAGGATCATTCCAACATCTGAATCTATATATAATACTTTGTTCCTTGAGCGTTAGATGGCGAACTAAACAATGTATGTATATAATTTGTCTAACAACATAAACCATATAGAAACAATCATTACTAATATGAAGAATCATGTCTAACAACATATCACTTGTGGTAGAGCATCATGTCCATCCTAACATTCCTTAGATATGGATCACCATTTTAGACATCCAGAACCATATCAATGGATCATAATTTCTACCTCTCTTAACTATTTCATCCATTAGCTTTTAAACATGATACAAAATGTGACAACCCAACCATATCACAACATCCCCTTGGGTAAAAACCTCAAAAAACTGAGAAACATCAAAATGGATGGATAAAGACCCATTTCCATAGAAATATCCTCAAATAGCCCATATTCCATAGTATTTGAAGAACACCAAATGAGTATTTCCTCTATAAAGTGACCCAATATTAACATACAGGGATATTACATAATTTTTTAGTAACAATATGCACATTACAAAAATTTCATTTTGAGGACTGTAATAATTTAGTACCATTGGAAACTAGGAAATATAATCATCTAACATGTTAATGGATCTTCAAAATCTCTCTTATAGATATTTTCTTTTTATTAATCCTTAGTAAAAACATTATTTATTACATCAGTAAAGGAAACATAAGAATTGTGTGAGATCACATCCCTTGTAATGTAAAACACATGAGACATGTAAGTATAACATGAGAATATGGGTATGAGAATATGATCATAACAATTGAATACCATACTGTGTATATTAAAGATCATAATCGTGAGTCATGGGATAAATATTAGCATTTTAGAATACATGAATCATATATAGATCAAAGAACATGAATCATGAGATAATTAAAATATAATAATACATAGACTATCGAATATACATAATCATATAAAATCACTCCCTACAAGTCAATTACCTTTTCCCATAGCTTATTAAAGAACTTCATGTGGACTACACCAACTGGGTGGGACACACTACCTTCCCAAATCATTGTCTATTCCTTATAAGTAAACATATTTCCCCATATTTTTATAGTGGATTAGGTTTCCCCGCCTTCCCATAGTTGATCAGGTTTCCCCATCTTCCAATAGTGGAAAAAGAACACACTTTTTACCATTTTGGAATAAGAAACATCTACTTCCCATTTTGGATCAATACCATTGACTTATTTCCCAACATTATATAATGAGATATAAATCCTTACCCAACACATTAGAGGAAAATATAGGTCCCACACATCACATAAAAAGATAATACTTAAATATACCATTTGATAATAAAACTTTCATCATATCATGAACCATAAAAATAGATGGGATTTGTAAACATAATATCATAACCCATAAAACTAAATGGGTATCATAAACATTTAATCATATAATTACCTAGAAAAAAGATATAGGTCTCACAGACATTTCATCAAATCACAACTCATGAAAATAAGTGGGTTTCAAAATCATATAAATTGTAAAAGAAAAACTAGTGTCATAAACATAATTCCATCAAAACATAAATTATTAAAGAAATAATATGAATGGTATTCTTGGATCGTATCCTTTATAAATAAAAACATGTAACAAAATATGTCATATTTGATGGAGAAGTATTTTAAAAGATAACATGGAACATTTTTAAAGTAAAAATAGTCTTTTTTGGAAAATCCTTTTCATAAATACAATTCAAGAATAATTTCCTTACAAATAAATCCTTAAAATTTCATTTAATGAGTTTCTTAATGAAAATGTCTTTTCAATTTTGAAAATGTCCCTTTAAACCATAAACCATTTTAAAAACCATTTTCTTTTAAAATAGAGTTGATATAATATAATGAAGGTGAAAATATTTTGAAAACACTATTCATTACAAAAAAACTCATTGAAAAAATAAAAAATAAATCATGAAAACATTTTGAAAACATTTTTATATGAATGTAAATTTAAAACATAAAAAGGAGGATTGAAATAATTTGCAAGACCTTTTTCTAGAAAATAGATTTAGAAACCTATAAATAAATATTAAAATAATTGAAATGGTTTAAATTTAAAATATCCCATTAGAAATATATAAAGGAATATTTGAAAAACACTTATAACCTTAAGAAATTTTTTAATAAATCTTTAAAAATATAGTTTTCAAAGAACACAGATTTCTAACTGAAAAGAGAAATAAGGTCACATTTTCTTAAAACATTTTCTTTATTATATTAAGTAAAAATTATTTGAAAAATGTTACCATTAAATTTATATAATATGAATAAATATAGGAGAAGGAAACTCTTAAGTGTTCTTGACATATAGATCAAAATATTACACCAATATATAAATAATTACAAATCATTCTGATAAACGATGAGATTTGAGTAATAAAGTATTACCAATTTGGTAACATTGAATCATGTTCCCCATGAATGAATAAAATTAAATTAATCTTAAAATATCATAAAATTAATTGGGTTCATTATATAACATTTCACTGGGAATTATATACACACCCTAGAAAAATATAGATGCATAACATGAAATTTATCTCAAATAATTAAAAGTGAGACAAAATTACTCTCTTGATTTGGTAAATTTTAAACCATAAATATAATTATCCATACTTGAAACATTACATAATCATGAGATAAGATAATAATTTTACTTTCTTTCATACTAGGTATCATTCTGAGTTTATATTTTTAAAGAATTCAGCTATAAGTCATACATAAAAAACATTAAAAATACAAAGTGGACACCTCCAAATAGTATCCATTTCTTCATAATCTATATACATTAAAATAAAGCATTATATTTTTAATGAAAACATTTTGGACTATCTTTATGAATTCTTCTAATCGCTAACAAATCTTTAAGTCTGTTTCGCACGGATTCCGGGGATGACCTCCTGGACGGGAGATTCAAACGTTCCGATCGGTTTCTAGCGGGTTTGTTCGTAGAACCGGAAACATCCAATGATTCCACATCCGTTTGGACCTACTTTCCAAAGGTAGGTGCTCATTAGTTTGTGGACTAATGAGGCTTAGGAATTTTCATTGGTCGAGAGGATGGGAGGTCAGACTCATCACACCATTTTGAGGGGAATTATTGTCTACTTCGGGACTCTCTTTATAGATTTAAGTTATGTTCGTGAATCCTTATTACATTACCAAGTATAAAATGAGCATTCCTTTAGTTTTAACAATCAATGATTAAATATTCAATAAATTTAGAGAATATTTTATATGTATTCGAGGTTCTTCATCAATAGAGAATCATCTATATTTGTTTAGAGATTCTTGGTCAATGGTATCCTTCAAAACATTTATATAAAAGTCTCTTGGTCATTATAATGACCAGGCTGGTTTTAAAGCCACTCAGTGGGGCACTTGAAGTTTATCTTCATTCAGAAGGACAAGGATTATTTCAAAGTTGGGATCGAACCCATAAATGGGCTACCTACGTATCCTTTGTTTTGGAAAAGGAATCAGAACCCACGTAGTTCGAGTAATGGAGTATGATGTTTATGATTGATGGCTCAAAGAAGAATGTCATAATTACTTTTACACTCTAAGCTCACGTGAGTCATGCTCGGTGTGAGAAACAAGAGGTATTGGTAAAAATTAGACAATTTTTCCATGAAAGATGCAATCATAAGAAATTGTTTGGGGCTTATGTATGTATGACTGCCCAAATAGATGAAGGTTTAGGATTTACTTTTAGGGAGAAAATCCATGAACAGGGTCCATAAAGGTATATGTGCTTCATGGAGATTTGAATACTCTAATCTTGGGGCTTACTTCTAAAGAGGATGCCCAAATTAGGAGGGGACTTATGATTGGGTTTTACTCTTAAGAAGGATGCCCAAAATTATGACTGGGACTTATTCCTGAAAAGGAGGCCCAGGTTAGGGGACTTGGGGCTTACTCCTGAAAAGGAAGCCCAAGATTATGATTGAGTCTTATTCCTGAAAGAGAGACCCAGGTTAGGGATTAAGGTTTGGGGCTTACTCCTAAGAAGGATGCCCATATTTGAGATTGGGGATTACTCTTGAAGAGGATGCCCAAGTTTGGGAACTTTAAGAATTTGGGGCTTACTCCTGAGGAAGATGCCCATATTAAAGGATTTATAACTGGGGATTATTCCTGAAAAGGAGACCCAGGTTTAATGATTCTCTCATCTTAAAGGATGAGGTTGAATGAACTAACTCTCAATCTTTGGTGACATAAAGATGTATAAATCACTAGGTTTTGAGAGATAGTCCACCGAATTCCTTTCAGATAAGGAAGTCAAATCAAGAAATCATGCCATAAATGGCTTTGAAGAGTATCTTGAAGACTGAATCTTGAATAGGAAAGGTGAAATGGCTTAAGAGGGGTAAAATGGGCAAGATGGGCACCCAAAATGGTAGGGGCGCGCAAGTCTTGAAAGGCGTGCAAGTCTTGCGTGGGTGCGCAAGTATTGGTCGCGCAGGTATATCTGCGCGACACATGGTGTACTTGTGCGATTTTCAACCAGCATTGAAATACTTGAGCGACTCTTTATTAAACCCTTTAGAATCCTCTTGAGGTTCTTCCAGAAAAGGGACAAGCAAATTCTATTGAAGGAATAAGACGGCGCGCAAGAATGATCAGTTCCCTTAAGGGCTGTCCATTCAGGCGCGCAAGTGTTGATGAGTTTCAACACTTAGGCCTTCCTCCCTCTCTTTAGATCTTCTGTTCTAGGTAAGAAATTACCTTAGAAGTGTTCTGGAAGCTTTGAGAAGATATTTGGGCGTCGGGAGCTTCAATCCGAGTTTCTGGAAAAAAATCCTCTCGAATGGGGGGCGCACAGGGTCTATTTATAGGCAGGAGAAGACCCCGGGCGGTTATTGGGCGGTTATCACTTAGGTCACGCAAGTCACTTGCGCGACCAAGAGCGTCACACAAGTGTACTTGCGCGACAGTGATATAACTTGTGCGGTGCAGTTGCTGTTGATCCTTTCTTCCTGCCTTTGTCGATTTTTGATGTTTTCTTCAAAGGATGAATCACTTTGAGCTCAGATATTCCCTTTTCCGATCTTTAGATTCTGTGACGAAAGGAGCGTCAACAAAAGTCCCCCCTCAGAGTTGGATCTGGAGAGAAATGAGGATTTGACTCTGAGGAAATTGAATCCATCCAAAGGAAAAGGGGGCGCGCAAGACTTTAGGGCACAGAGGGCAGTGCGCAAGTGTGCTGGAACTTGACTTTTATTCAGAGTTCCTTTGTCTTTTGTGGGCATTTTAAAGTCATGCATTCCAGACATAAAGGGGATAATGTTTAAGGTCGAAATAGCTTTGACCAAAATGGATTAAAATTGATTCAATTCCTTGAAAATTTATCTGAAAACATATTACCATACTCAAGTATGAGAGAAAATATGTAAACTATGGCTTAAGAAAATTTTAATCTGAGGAATGATATGAAAAAGAGCTAAAAGGCATTAGAAGAAGTAGTTTCCAAGAATGAAGTTACTATTATTTGACAAAAACCCGTTAGGGGGTTGAAATATGCAGGGCCACCTAAGGGCATTGGCTGCATGGTCAAATAAATAGCATCTTTCGGCTGACAAGTCTGTTATGTAGACTGTTTATGCAAGGCCACCTATGGGCACATGCTGCATAGTCAGGCAAAAGAACTCTCAGAAATTTACTTTCCTACTGCTAAAAGCCAGTGAAAGTTTATGGAGATTAAAATTTTCTAAAGTATAGAGTTTGTTGTATGGAAAGAGGTACTTGAATATGGAGAAGATATTTCTGAACAAGAATATCGAAGAACTGGATGAATATCACTCCTACGAAGGTCTGACCCAAACGTAGGGAAGAAGAATAAACCTTATACTTGAATACTTTCAGATCATGAAAAAGGATATGGGACAAATATGTTAAGGATGGCTATTTTTTTCGGATCCCTACATACTGTCGTTTTAGACAAATAAGGACAAAAGAGGCATTCTTCCCAAGAATGAAGTTACTATTATTTAACAAAACCCGTTAGGGGGTTGAAATATGCATGGCCACCTAAGGGCATTGGCTGCATGGTCAAATAAATAGCATCTTTTAGCTGACAAGTCTGTTATGTGGACTGTTTATGCAAGGCCACCTATGGGCACGTGCTGCATAGTCAGGCAAAAGAATTCTCAGAAGTTTGACATTTTTGTGATTAGAAGTCATGAAAAGGGTTATGAATATCTGAAAATATTTAAGGTTAGGATTATAACACATAAAGATGGGTATTGTCCAATGTATATAGAGATACATAGGTCAATGAAAACCATAATCATGTTGTGGCTGGGTCCTGAATTGAAATTTTGGACTTCACTATGTATCTCATAAGAATGAGAATCAAGCCATACGTAGTTCTTGAAATGCAGTTTAACATCGTGCAGGACGAAAGTATGATTGATCTTAGTTTAGGGTCATAGAATTCAGACCATAATAATGAATACACAGTGTGTGTTTTCATAAGGACTTTTCAGCCAAGGGACTGAAAGTGAAATTTGGGGTTAGGCCCAAAAGACTTGGGACTGGATTTGAGGGATACTCGAATGTTCCTACCTATCCCATAGGGATGGGAATCAAGTCCACGTAGTTCTAGAATTACCCTTTGTACAAATTTGGTTCGAACATGTGAAGGGCGAAAAGGGGACTTTAGTGCAATGATGGTTTAACCCGAGATAAAAAGTTTAGGCATTACCATGTATGCACGTAGTCTTTTGAAAATGAAAACCATGATTGAAAAATCAATGTCAATAATAGTTCTCTCTCAAATGAGGAAATCAAAGAATATTGTAGTTTATTATCGTATCGGACAAAAGTGTTGCATAGTTTAACGTCATATAACAAGGACGAAAGTGAATCAATGTAAAGATATTGATTCTAGGTGCGGTTTCACAAATCAACATCATATGAGATGGTGGTGAACCGATGTGAAGAGATTGTTTTTGGGCTTGAACTCTGGGAGGTTGCCTACATACCCAGCCTGGAGGGCAAGGATCAAAGTCCTTGTAGTTCAATTAAAGAATGAATTAATGATCAAGTTGTTCTTGGGGACAACGATCTAATTAAAATGTTGTTGGGACTTACACATGGTTAGGGGCCCAAAGAGAGTGTTATGGTTGAGGTTTGCTTTAAGCTCACGTGAGTCATACTCGGTGTGAGAAACAAGAGGTAATAACAACCTTAACGATGCACAGTTTAATGTCATGTAGGACATATTCAGGGACTATGCAGTTTAAAGTCTTGCAGTTAGGACTATTGGTGCTGCACAGTTTAGTGTCATGTAGCAGGGACAAAATAACAGTTTAATGTCATGTAGGACATATCAAGGACTTTCTGTACAGTTTAGCATCATGTAGTTAGGACGATGGGGACAATACAGTTTAACGTCATATTGGACGAAAGGGGGATTGTGCAGTTTATTGTCATGCAGTAAGGACAAAAGAGTGTACCATTTTAACGTCATGTCGGACGAAAGTGCGAATAGTTTAAGGTCATATGCATGGACCATGAATGGTGCAGTTTAATGTCATACTGGACCTTTGAGATTATATAGTTTAACGTCTTTCCGGACGTAAGGGTCTTTTATACATTTTAACATCATGTAGTTTGGACGTCACAGTTTAACGTCTTGCTGGACGTAAGGGATTTGCAAATAGTTTATAGTCATATACATGGACCCGGGATGATGCAGTTTAAGGTCATGCTGGACGGTTTAGGGAACTTTTTCACAGTTTAATGTCATGTGGGATGAAGTTGCAGTTTAAAGTCATATTGGACCATTGCTGTATAGTTTAACGCCATATAGCAAGGACGAACTAGTGCTGCACAGTTTAGTGTCATGTTGCAGGGACATCTTCTTTTCTACAGTTTAATGTCATGTTGGACGAAAAAAAAAAGGAAACTTTTTAACAGTTTAATGTCGTGTAGGACAATTCAAGTAACTGTTACAGTTTAATGTCATGTTGGACGATAGAACATTGTTGTACAGTTTAAAGTCATGTAGCTAGGACTAAGGTGAACCAATATGAGGGTATTAGTTCTGGGGACTTTTTACAGTTTATCGTCATGCTGGATGATGAAAGTGCCACACAGTTTAATGTCATGTTGCTAGGACACAATATAGTTTAATGTCATCTCGGACAAAATATAGGAACTTCTATACAGTTTAACGTCATGTAGATAGGACATAATACAGTTTAGTGTCATGTAGGACATAATACAGTTTAGTGTCATGTAGGAAATAATACAGTTTAGTGTCATGTAGGACATAATACAGTTTAGTGTCATGTAGGACATAATACAGTTTAGTGTCATGTAGGACATAATACAGTTTAGTGTCATGTAGGACATATTATAGTTTAGTGTCATGTAGGACATATTACAGTTTAGTGTCATGTAGGACATATTACTGTTTAGTGTCATGTAGGACATTATATGAACCAATGTGACTGTTTTGGCTCTGGGAACAGTATTTTGTGTTTATACAAAATACTTCTTCAGAAATCTGGCATTAGTTGGAGTCGTGATGTGTTCTCCATCCATTGAGATTAGAGAATACGCTCTATTGGAGTAGACCTTATGTATTGAATAAGGTCCTTCGCATTTTGGTTCAAGCTTGGGAGGCTTATTTCCTGGTATCATTGGTGCTCTGAGAACCAATACCAATTCTCCCTGAATGAATGAACGAAGACAAAATTTTTTGTTAAAAGCTTGTGTTATTCGATTCTGATAGATTTCCAAGTGGTGCAAAGTGCACAATATTTTCTCATCTATCTGTTCCAATTCATTCAACCGCTTTTGGGATTGCTCATCTATAGATAACTGATCACAAATGGCTATTCTGAGTGAGGGAAATTGAACTTAAATTGGAAAGACTGCTTCTGTTCCATATACCAATGAATATGGAGTTGACCGCGTTGCATTGCGAGTGGTAGTCCGATAATCCCATAAAGCATGAAAGAGTTTATCAGGCCATGACCTCTTATCTTTATCCACCATCTTTTGCAGTATATTTGAAAGAGTCTTGTTGAAGGCTTCTATCACGAGTTTCTGCTGCATATACAATGCTAGCAGGGGTAAAATTAGAGTAGTGGCTTCGGAAAGATCCATGTCTTCCCTTGTATCCTGAACCTCTAGAACTTCCTCGGATTCCCTTATTTGATACAGGGAATTCAGGCTTATCAAGACTGGAATATGGATCTGTTAATTGAATCATATTAACAGAACCAAAGATTAACTCTTCGTCTGATAAAGACTCTGCCTGGTTAGCCTGTTTAGGCTGTGCCGTTTGGTGGGACAGTGCCCGTGGCTTTGAAGTAGATGGCATGAAATATGCCAGAGTCAAAGACAATTTAGGCTTTGATACATACTCATCTTCTCCTGATTCATCTTTCTTCTTTGAATTGCGCTGCCCTTTTGAGGATTTGTCTTTTGATGGAGGCTTTACTGCATCTTTTGTAGGAGACACAATTGGCTTCTTCAATTGTGTTCGCAAAATGGAATGGGTCCGATTGATTGTCTTTCTGACCATCCAATCATCATATTTTTTCGCAGTTTTTCTTTTGACTTCCTGCCACTCGCCTCCTTCCTCTGGATCTGTAGCGGTAATACACGCTACATGAGCTGAAGAACCCTTCAATTTGACTTGTCCCAAGTCGACCATCTTTTGTAGGAGGTCTTTAAAGACAAAACACTCCTGGATGGGATGCCCCAACATTTGATGAAAGAGACAACAATTGGGACGGTCTTCATCTCCTTCCTTGTTTGGCCTCTTGGGCACTGGTAATTGAACCAAATTATTTTCCAGAGCTAAAATGAAGTAACCAGGAACTTTCTCACTTCAGAAAGAGTATGTTTTACTCTTCAAATCCTCAAATTGTTTTCGTCGTTGATCTCTTTGATCATTTGGACGAAACAGCCTTTGTTGTTGGCGTTCAGGAGGTGGAGCCCTTCGAGAAGATGAAGGTTTTGAAGTAGAAATAGGTACAGGTGCTTGTTTAAGCATAACTGTAGTAGTTTCCGCTTTACCCATTCTCCTTCCTGGAGCTGATGGAATTATACGAGATTTAACCTTAGCCTGTATAAGGGAATCTTCAATCTGTTGAGCGATTTAAGTAAGGTCTCGAAACCCTCCTGTGTATTTCACAGGGATCAATGGTGTGCGTAATTCGTCACGCAAATTTTCCACATATATTGGCAATAATTCCTCCTGAGGGAGTGCTAAACTCAGGGAATACGTTAATCTCTTCCAACGAGAAATGAAATCAGAGACTCTTTCATTCTCCCTTTGCTTGCAGTTTGTAAGATCGAAAACTGTCGTTGTTGGAAAAGTTGAGCTAAACTGAAGAAGGAATTTTTGATGAAGATCCTCCCATCCGATGACTGACCGGGATTGAAAGCTTGTATACCAGACAAAAGCTGGTCCTTTCAAGGTTCGCACGAAGCATCTGAGTTTCACTGCTTCTTGCTGCTCTGGAGTTCCCATCATAGTATCACAACAAGACACGTAATGCGTCAAATGTTGTTCAGGGTCGCCTGATCCATTGAAATTAGGGAAAAAAGGGTTTCATAAACTGGATGGAGGAGAAATTTAATCTACCCATTCAGGGTAAACATTCTTTTCAGGTTGAACTTGCGCCCGTTTCCCTTCCATAGTTTCTAAACGAGCTGTTAATGACTCAATAGTAGTTATTAACTTTTGAGAAACATCATGTTGAACTTGGTTTTGGGTAGGTGCAATGAATGGAGCTTGGACAGACGTGGTGGTTGGTGCTGCAACTGATGGTAGTGCTACCAACCGTTGTTGCGTTTGACCCGTAGGATTAGACCTCTGAGGGTGTACTGATAAAGGAGGATATTCCTGATCCATCTCAGTAGTTACAACAAATTCCTTCGGCTGTCGGACTTCAGCATTCTTAAGAAGAAGACTACTCTGAAGTAGTTCTGCATTCAACCTTCTTAATTCTTTCATTTCTTCCTCCTGTTGTGCAAACCTTTGCTCTAATGAGAGAGATTGACCTCCTTCAGAGGAAGGGTGAGAAGTAACCTGATTCTTTCCTTTCCCCTTATTGGATCCTTTTCGGAGAGGGGGAAGTGGGTTACTTGAAGGAATACCCAGATTTTGGGTAAGCCTTTGATTACGTGTGCGCACACCTTCTTCATTTAGGTCTGTGTGCGCAACTTCTTGAGCAGGAACCTCTTCGTCTGATCCCTCTGATTGAGCCTCATCTGGTGAATCGGCAGCAAAGGCATTGATGACATTAATGGATGCATATTTCATGGAATCCTTTCTATCATCATTTCTGTGATATTGTCTTCTTCCATGTCCATGATGAGACATGGAATTCCGTTGACTTGATCCCTCAAGAACTTCTTGGAGAACCATCACTTGGAGAGAATCTCCTGATAGCTTGGCTCTTCGTTCCTCTTGAGGCTTATTCCCTAATCGGGAGAATACTGAATTTCTCTGAGGGAGGGATTGAGGATTTAAAAAATTCCCCAGTCCGGTGGATTGGGGATGTTCCTGCTGCTTCCGCTCAACTCCTCGAATCCCATTTGTTGACTCTGAGGGTTGGGTTAGAGAATTCCCCAGTCTGACAAGCTGGGGTGTCTCTTGACATGCTATGTCTGAGATCTTCTTAAAATCTCTCTTGATCTTGCGAATCTTAGTTCGGAAATTAGCTGGATGCATTAACCTGTATCCACTTTTATCACCTGGTTCAACAGACCGTTGGATGATTTCCGAAACTTCTGTCATTTGATGACGTGTTTTCTCCAGACGAGAGGCTTGTGCAATATTCTCACCTGCTTGATGTAGGAGCAATTGAACAACTTGTTCTCTATATACTTGATTTTGAGAGGAACTATTTGAAGCCTGTTCTTGAGCAAGCTTTTGATTATGAACAAAGCCCATTGACTGTGGCCGGCCATGGGCAATAACATTGCATGAGACCATTTTCTGCGGGCTTTGCTGACTGGAAAGCACTATGAAATGTAGTGCTCCGTGAACACCCCATCCTCTGATATGAACATCAGATGGAGCATTGGAAATTAACTGACGCAATTTTCTTAGTGTGCCAAGGCATGAACGTTGAAGGGTTCTCTGTTTCTTTTCAGCCTTCGGATACCGAGAGACAGATAGAGATGCCAAATCAATCTGACGTTGTAGCCCTTCTATTATCTTAAGATGATTTTCATATTCATCATAAGATAATACCTTCTTCTTTAATTGACAAAGAGTCTTCCATATGTTGAGACGAATATCATGGATTCCATCATCCGTCAACATCTTTGGAATGTCGTACTGGGAGTTAGCCAAAGGAAAAAACATGACTGGTACTTCACCTTTTGTCAGTTTTTCCTCATGTTCAGCATTTCCTCTTTATCATTAAATGAATATTCTTCTACCTGTTTTGACCAGATTTGGTGTTTCCTTGTTGCTTCATCGGATTCAACAAGACTGGTAGAGAGATCATTAATCAAACTAGAAGATGCATGACTTAGGGGTAGTTCGGAGAATGACCTACACCCTGGGCTATCTTCTGATTGAGAAAGTATTTCACTTGTTAGCGATAAAGAATCAGACATGACTGGTTTCACATTTTCAAGTGCCTCAAGATAAGAGGGCTTTCTCGGCACTACATTATCCACTGGAGTATTTTCCAGGCAATGTGAATCACTACTGCGGAGAGGACTTTCGCAGCGAATTTCATCATCATGGGGAGGACCACCATAATGGGTTACAGCAAAAGATGAAATCTCTTGCTCCTTGGTCTTCTGACCACACAGAGGGTTCATGTGGCTCTCATCTGAAGAAGAAACTTCAATATTGACCGAACTTTCATGAAGTAGGCCTTCATGAGGAAGTGTCTGTTGAAGACCTTCAAAATTAATGTTCCTGTTATTGGGAACTGAGGGAGTAGAATCTTGAATTCCGACAGATAAATGTATGAGGGCTTCAAGAACTCCAGCATCGTGCAAGGCCTTGTTGCAGATTGGCCTTTGATCTCCTGACTGTGCTGGGCGAAACTTTTTCTTAGATGCCTTCTTAATCACTTTAGAAACCACTTGTTGACGAAAGTGGTTACTCTGAGCAGGTGTATGTGCCTGATCAGGAAAGATGGTCAGGTTAGGCTGACGATCTCCACTCAAATCAGGTGTATGTGCCTGACTTGGATGTCCGTATTATATGAGGGAGTATGCCCCATAACCCTATTGGAATGGAACAGATGTGTGTGTCTGTTCCGGAGTGAATCGTTGATGTGTCACTCCACTGCTAGGGATAGATTTATGTATCTGTCCCCGAGATGATGCTGAAGCTGTTATGATATCCTGGCAAGCATCCATAATATGAGCAGGAATTTGCTTCTGCTCTTTCACCATTGACAAAATATGTTTGGTGACTTCAGCTGCCGGAACTAGGATATACGTCCATTACGGGCTTGGAGTAGGTGTATGTACCTAGTCTTGTCCTCCTTTTCCAGTCAGTGAATCCTGACAGTACTCAAGTGTGGAGGCAGAGAGTTGTGTCTGCCTCCTGTTTGTCGTTGGGGCTTTCCGACTGACTTCTCTGTGCGCTACCGAGCGAGACTGTTGGTAGGCTTGATTAGTATTAGCAGGTGTATGTGCCTGCTGATTACACTTCGCCAAACGCTGGTGACGAGATCCATCATATGTAGTCAGACGAGCCTGCTGACTAACTGGTGATGTATAAGCAGGTGCATGTTCCTGCCTATGGTACTCCACCGGAATTGCCTGGCGGGATTGGCGTGATGCTTCCAGATGAGTCTATTGGACAGCAGAATTAAAATGGACAGGTGACTGTGCCTGCTCGTTATTTTCCATCAAGTTAGGTTGGTGGACTTCTCCGGAGATGGCAGGGATGACAACCTGCCCATTGTTAACCGGATTCCGTCTCTGGCGGTTCATCTTTCCTGCTCGGGTTCGAGGAACCTGAGCTGAATGCCTGGAGTCGGTACCCTCATCATGTTGAGGGCGCACTACCGCACGAGTCTGGCGGTGATTGTTGATGGGAGCCCTCGATAAGGACTCCTGTCTTTTTGAATTAAGGCCCTGCGGGACCTGCTCATTCACTTCCTCAGAGTAAGGGAGTGAATGGAAATTGCGTTCCGGGGATAACGACCCGGAACAGTTGGAGACGGTAGTCAGCACCGCCTGCTTCTTGATCACTGGTCGTCGTTGTCCGGACGACCAGGTAGAGTTGTTAACTTGGGGGGGCTTGACGAGCGG
Source organism: Viscum album (assembly GCA_963277665.1). NCBI lineage: Eukaryota > Viridiplantae > Streptophyta > Magnoliopsida > Santalales > Viscaceae > Viscum > Viscum album. The sequence continues at coordinate 543,303,731 of OY728156.1, forward strand.
CCTCCAGAGTTGGGATAGTACCGTTGCGATGGTATTCCTTAACCAGTGCATTAGAAACCCAATGTTGAAGACGCAGAGTTGGTGATGTCATCCTTAGAGCGGACGACGTTCCAGCAGGAGTAGCAGCATTGGTTTTCACAGCATCAGACCTCGCAGTAGTGGTGTTCACAGCCGCAGTATTCACAGGGGTGAATTTAAGAAAAGCCATTTTGCAGAAGATCTTGAGAAAAGAGTGCCTGTTCCATATAACAGACATAATCAAGATGAATCTGGCCACTGCATCTTTTGGATGAGCACATGTCAATGATTGATTTTTTGGCCCATGGAGCCTAACAAATAAGAAGAATATCACTTTAACTTGGTTAAGGATTCACGTCGGGTTCACCATTTTTTGTTTCACACGGATTCCGGGGATGACCTCCTGGACAGGAGATTCAAACGTTCCGATCGGTTTCTAGCGGGTTTGTTCGTAGAACCGGAAACATCCAATGATTCCACATCCGTTTGGACCTACTTTCCAAAGGTAGGTGCTCATTAGTTTGTGGAGTAATGAGGCTTAGGAATTTGCATTGGTCGAGAGGATGGGAGGTCGGACTCATCACACCTTTTTGAGGGGAATTATTGTCTACTCCGGGACTCTCTTTATAGATTTAAGTAATGTTCGTGAATCCTTATTACATTACCAAGTATAAAATGATCTTTCCTTTAGTTTTAACAATCAATGATTAAATGTGCAAGAAATTTAGAGAATCTTTTATATGTATTCGAGGTTCTTCATCAATAGAGAATCATCTATATCTGTTTAGAGATTCTTGGTCAATGGTATCCTTCAAAACATTTATATAAAAGTCTCTTGGTCATTATGATGACCAGGCTGGTTTTAAAGCCACCCAGTGGGGCACTTGAAGTTTATTGTCATTCAGAAGGACAGGGATTATTTCAAAGTTGGGATCGAACCCATAAATGGGCTACCTACGTATCCTTTGTTTTGGAAAAGGAATCAGAACCCACGTAGTTCGAGTAATGGAGTATGATGTTTATGATTGATGGCTCAAAGAAGAATGACATAATTACTTTCACACTATAAGCTCACGTGAGTCATGCTCGGTGTGAGAAACAAGAGGTATTGGTAAAAATTAGACAATTGTTCCATGAAAGATGCAATCATAAGAAATTTTTTGGGGCTTATGTATGTATGACTGCCCAAATAGATGAAGGTTTAGGATTTACTTTTAGGGAGAAAATCCATGAACAGGGTCCATAAAGGTATATGTGCTTCATGGAGATTTGAATAATCTAATCTTGGGGCTTACTCCTAAGGAGGATGCCTAAATTAGGAGGGGACTTATGATTGGGTTTTACTCCTAAGAAGGATGCCCAAAATTATGACTGGGACTTATTCCTGAAAAGGAGGCCCAGGTTAGGGGACTTGGGGCTTACTCCTGAAAAGGAAGCCCAAGATTATGACTGAGTCTTATTCCTGAAAAATAGACCCAAGTTAGGGATTAAGGTTTGGGGCTTACTCCTGAGAAGGATGCCCATATTTGAGATTGGGGCTTACTCCTGAAGAGGATGCCCAAGTTTGGGAACTTTAAGAATTTGGGGCTTAATCCTGAGGAAGATGCTCAGATTAAAGGATTTATAACTGGGGATTATTCCTGAAAAGGAGACCCAGGTTTAAGGATACTCTCATCTTAAAGGATGAGGATTAATGAACGAACTCTCAATCTTTGGTGACATAAAGATGTATAAATCACTAGGTTTTGAGAGATATTCCACCGAATTCCTTTCAGATAAGGAATTCAAATCAAGAAATCATGCCATAAATGGCTTTGAAGAGTATCTTGAAGACTGAATCTTGAATAGGAAAGGTGAAATGGCTTAAGAGGGGTAAAATGGGCAATATGGGCACCCAAAACGGTAGGGGCGCGCAAGTCTTGAAAGGCGCGCAAGTCTTGCGTGGGTGCGCAAGTATTGGTCGTGCAGGTATACATGCGCGACACATGGTGTACTTGCACGATTTTCAACCAGCATTGAAATACTTGAGCGACTCTTTATTAAACCCTTTAGAATCCTCTTGAGGTTCTTCCCGAAAAGGGACGCGCAAATTCTATTGAAGGAATAAGGCGGCGCGCAAGAATGATCAGTTCCGTTAAGGGCTGGCCATTCAGGCGTGCAAGTGTTGATGAGTTTCAACACTTAGGCCTTCCTCCCTCTCTTTAGATCTTCCGTTCTAGGTAAGAAATTACCTTAGAAGTGTTCCGGAATCTTTGAGAAGAGATTTGGGCGTCGGGAGCTTCAATCCAAGTTTCTGGAAAAAAATCCTCTCGAATGGGGGGGCCACAGGGTCTATTTATAGGCAGGAGAAGACCCCGGGCGGTTACCGGGTGGTTATCACTTAGGTCGCGCAAGTCACTTGCGCGACCAAGAGCGTCGCGCAAGTGTACTTGTGTGACAGTGATATAACTTGCGCGGTGCAGTTGCTGTTGATCCTTTCTTCCTGCCTTTGTCGATTTTTGATGTTTTCTTCAAAGGATGAATCACTTTGAGCTCAGATATTCCCTTTTCCGATCTTTAGATTCTGTGACGAAAGGAGCGTCAACAAAGTCCTATGAAAAACATTAAAAATTTTGGATAAGTATAAAAATCTAATTAATGTATAAAAAAGGTACCTATTAGTCCATTTATAATATTTAAAAACATATAAAAGAATTAACATGAAGTAATATATTTCACCTTGATAAGTAGTAAATACACTCCCTTGATAATAATATCATTTCATACGTTTTTATCATAAGATTACCATAAATCCCATAACAAGAAAAAAATAGATGTAACTTGGAATAACAGGACACATGTCACTCTTGTAAATGGAATAACCATACAATCAACTTTTATACATTCCACACATATAAATGGAATATTCATAAGGAAGAATATCAAACCCAATGTAGTGGAGGGATATGATGGACCCACTAATCATTGTTTTATCATATAACTAACCATCATTGGTTTATTACAGAACCATCCTTCAAAAGTCCAAGTATCATTATATAATCATAAAATAAAACAGATTTTAATTTTCAAAATTTCACTCTTAAAATTTCATTTTCAATCACATGAAAACATTTCATGACATTAATATAATCAATCCATTTTCAAATATTATTTTCAATAAAGAAACAACCAAAATGAAAATAGGGGTTTCATTTTATTTTAAAAAAATGGATGTTGGTAATGGAATCCAACTATAAAATAAAAATATAATTTCTTATATATCCCATTTATATCCATATAAATAAATAATTATAATAATATCAATAATATTGACATGATGAAATGATTACATATTTAAATATTCATAGCTTCCCATACCACATTGAATATTTAAATCATAATACCCATAAAATATTAACATTAAAAAATAATTAAATTAAATGATAAGAGATAAAATAATGATTTATAATATCAATGGGCTTGCATATACATAATATAAAATAATAATGGTTCATATTATTAAGAAATTTCTCGACGAGAAAATATTGGGATGAAATATGTTACCTTGGGTATGACATGTCTTGTGTGTATTTACCTTCCTGAATAATAAAATTATACAAACTATATAATTTATTTAGAACATATTTCCTATTTGTTTATTTTTATTTCACTTATTACAATATTTTATACAAATACATAAACAATTAACATTACGACTATTTTTTAGGACATTCAGTTTATGTGTCAAAATGATATTGGTAGGTAAACCATGGTCAGAGGTGTTATTATATAAACATATCATGAATAATAATAATGAAATTATTATAATATATATACATAAATTATACTTTTAATACCTATCACAATATATGGTTAATAAAAATGAACCATCATTACAATCATAGAGACTGTAGGTTGAACGTATGCGAGAGTAACTATCTCATTTTTCAATGTTCGTTATGGAAATAGGTAAAAAATAGATTAAAATTAAAAAATTATTATTATATCTTATATACCAGATTATTTATTCATGTATATTTATATATATAATTCTAGTGATTTATAACAAATCACATCGCCTCCAGGATGTGGAAATCCACACATCCAAGAATGATGTTATCACATTATTAATGTCTGGAAAATTTTTATTTAAAATATTGTGTTCTATTTAAATAAATTTAATTATGTCTTGAATATCATATATAAGTTAATTATTTCAGATATCATTAATTAAACTAAACCTTAATATGTTCTATGTAGTTTTTTAATGTATCACATATCTTTGAGGAGGCATTAGTCCACACTTCCACAAATGATGTTATCGTATTTACAAAAAATGGAGAGTATAAGTGTATTTGTTATAAAAGAAATTATGAAGAATAAATATATAATTAATATTATTTATAACATAAATAAAATGGTTTCATAATTATTATCAACCATAAAATGTGGTAATTTAAAAAACAAGAATCATAATTTTGTAAGACGATAGTTTGCTGTATACATTAATAGTACATTCGGTACCCATTAGATGGATGTTTGTGTGAGTTTAGGTCTAAAAATTATCATAAGAACATATTAGTTAATTTAGGATACTTATTTTATATTTTATTAATGGAATAATATTTTTTTAGGAAGTGGAGAATGAAAATAAAATAAATGAGCTTGAGGAAAGGTGTTACCTCTTATTAGGGTAACGGTTTGATTTTCACCAAAGGGGTTAACTGGATAGATTTATTCCAAGGTGAGGCTTATATGATGTGGGGAGGGATAATTAGTAGATATTTGGTAAGATATTGGGTGATCCAACATGGATTATGTGGTGGTCTGAAGTGGGAGGAGAGGATACCTTTTTATAGTGGAGTTGGAGTGGCTCTCTTAAAAATTTTGGAAAAGGGAATTCTAGCCACATTTTTACTATATAAATTATATCCAATAATGTAAAAAATTTATGATAAGGTAATATATGGTCTAAATAAGTACATAAAATGTATTTTTTCTTTTTCATATGTCATTTGGGCCCTTATGTTTAAGGTTTGGTCCCTTGTTAAGGTGATTTTTCTCTTAATCATTGTAACTAATTTTAATCACTTTCACTAAATTTTTTGGTCAAAAAATTAGTTGAACTTATTATAAATTATAAATTATGATTATTATAAACATTTAATCCATTGTAAAAAATTACAATATCATAATTGGTAGAAAATAATTTAAATTTAACCCCACATGCGACATGTAATTTATGGTTTTTAGAGTAAAAACGTTCGAAAAATTGTTATGTTTTTGTATTCAATTTCAATGATGGAATGATTTAAATGTAATAAATTCGGTTAATTTAAAATAATATAGTTAAAAATTTAATCCATTTAATTATATAATTAATCCATATAAATAATTTAGATGAAAAGGCAGTTTTGAATTAAAATTCATTATTTTTCAATATTCATTAAAAAATGAAACATTACAAAAAAATACAAAAAATTCACAATAATATATCATTGGTGTTTATAAATCAAAAAATGAAGTTTTTTCTATATTAAATCAATAAATATTCTAAAAATGGGGTTTAAAATAGGTTCTTCATTAAAAGGTAGTAAAAATACCTTTTAAAAATATTGAGCTTTTCAGGCTTAAAAAAAGATTTATTCTTATTGTAAGCATATTAAATTATTTGTATTAATGTAAACATATTTTAATAAAATACATAATCATAATATATTTAGTCACAATTATTCATGCTAACACAATTTATAGGCGATTACTACATCATAAAATCATAATATTGATAAAATGTTATTATTCTGTATAACTCAGTCTTGCATGAAATGCCAAATTTTAGAGAAACTTATTTTTCCCTATTCGGTATGTTACAGAACATATAGTCCATTTCAAGGTAAAATTACTATATAATTTATAATATTAATAGATATGAAAGGTATTATTCTATAATTACCTGGGATGTTACATCTTTCCTCCTTTAGGAAATTGCGTTCTTGTAATTTTATTGACTTTCGAAATAAGTGGGGATATTTTTTCCCACATTGCATTTTCATATTACCATGTTTCCTCTTTAAGTATATTATTTATTCATAAGACCTTATCATTATGAATTATAATATTAAACAACACTCTATCTATGTTTTCAAAAATATGAATAGGTCGTTCCTCATAAGAATTATTCTCTTATTGCTGAACTATATCAGGGCTCAAAAAATGAGATGTGCTAGGTACGTACATTCATAACATTGAAACATGAAATACATTGTGTAGTTGAGAAAACACTTAGATATGGACACATGGTATGATACTATTCCAAAGCCTTCTAGTATTTAATATGTTCCAATGATCCATGTACTCAGCTTCCCCGTCTTTCTAAAACACATCACACTTTTCAATGGAAAAACATTTAAAATGACATGATAACCTACCTCAAAAGAAAAATATTTTCTCTTGTTATCCAGATAACTCTTCTGTCTGATTTTAATGATCATAATGTGTCACTGAATCATTTAAACATTCTCTAATATTTAATCTACAAACTATAACCCCATTAACTTCTTTTCTCCAACATCATCCCATAATTAGGGTGTCCGACACTACTTTCCACATAATTATTTGAAAGGTTCCATCTGAATACGGGAATGAAAACAATTATTGCATTAAAATGAAACTAAAAATGATGTTGATCTCAATTTACATTATAATATATTATGAAATAATGACGAATATATTATATGGTATAAATCATCTACTTTGAATATCCATCAGACTGAGTATGAAAAGTTATACTAAAATTTAACTCAGTACTGAATTACTTTTGATGTCCATTCCAAAAAATGGTTGTGAACCTTGGATCATGGCCTGATACAATAAATAGCGAAACTAAATGTAACCTCATTATCTCATTTAGATATATTTTACGAAGATAATATTAAGACATTTTATCTTGAATTGTATAGACAAGTGAAAATTTTGTGAATTGATCAATAAAACTCAAATTTTATTATTACCAGAAGAATTATTTAGAAATCTAACCATTAAATCCATTTCTATATTCTCTCATTTCCACTCAGGAACTGGAAAAGGTTATATAATCCCCTTCAGTATCTTTCCCTCTTCCTTAAACTATTGAAAAGTATAATACATCATTGTAAATACAGAAATATATCATTTCATTCCATCCCACCACTAATAATCCCGAAGGTTACTACACATCTTAGTTCATCCAAGATAGAAAAAAAACAGAGATCATTGAGATTTAGTCAAAAAAACATTCCACAAATTTGAATACATAATAACATATAAAAGTTTCCCAAATCATAAAAATATTCTTTATCAATATTAAAATTAGGAAACATATAATTATTAGAATATTCTTTATTTTTCCTCAAAGAATGATCTACCTTTTAAGTTGTCTTAATTCTTTCTAAAAAATTCAACTACATAGTGACCTAAATAAAATAAGGTATATCCCTATACCCAAAACACCTTATCCAAAATTTATAAAATCATTAAAAAAGGTTCCTACTATAAATACAATATGGTCAAAATAGAATTACTTTTTTTAATCAAAGAAGTGACTACCTTATTTTCTTTTCCATGATGACAATGAATCACACAATCATAATCCTTTATTATTTTCAGTAATATTTCATGTCTCATGTTCATGTCTTTATATGTGAATATATACTTTATTATTTTATATTTGGTACATATTTCATAATTCAAACCATACAAATGATTCCACCAAATTTTTAATACAAAAATAGTAGTATCTAATTTCAAATCACATTAACGGTAATTTAACTCATGAGTTTTCATCAGACGTAAATAATAGTACATTACTATGTCATTATTAATTGGGAAATAAAAAATTCCATTTAATAAAGAATCATTGTAGATGATGAATTCACCATTTCTAGAATGAAGGGAAAAACTGATGAATTCACCAATATTGTTTTCAATTCATTAATGAAAATATTATATTATTTTATCTAGATAAACCAAACTCTATTTCATATTAACTTAGTTAGTGTTCTAGATAAACAAGAATAGTTTTCAAGAAAATTCCTTAATAACCCAATATTCCAGGAAAACTATGAATCTCACTGGAAATGGTAGGTCTTGGAAACTCTTCAATTACTTTGGTTTTTGGATGGGTCAATAGTTAATCAATATTTTGAAACAATATGTCCAAAAAATTAATTTTTTTATCAACTAGATTTCAATATTAATAAACCATCCATACATATTATTTTTATGTATAGTTTTCAAAACAATCCTTAATTTTATTTCAAATTCTTTATGGTTTTTTGAATATAAAAAAATATCATTTATAAGCGCATCTACTAAATTATCAAAAATTAAATGGAATACTATATTGATAAGATTCATAAATAAAGAAGATGTATTGGATAACATGAAGGGAATAACTAAAAACTCATAATACGCATATTTTTCCTAAAATACTATTTTTGTAATGTCATCATCCATCAACTTCAGCGGACAGTAGCCTAACCTCAGCTCAATTATTGAAAAAGTCCAAGATCCATAGATTTGATCAAAAAAATCATCAATATGAACAAAAGGATAATTGTTTATAATAGTTGTGTTTCTCAAGGAGTTATAATCAATGAAAATTCTCATGGAACCATATTTCATTTCAGAAAAAAAATAGTAGAACCCCATTGTGAAGTTCTAGGTCGAATTAAACATTCATTCGGTAGTTCTAGTAATTATTTTTTCAATTGCTGAAGATCTATATGAGACATTGTATAGGGGGGTTTATAAATTGGCTTAACAACAAGTACTAAATTAAAATTAAATTCAACTTCCCAATTAGTAACAATACTAAGAAATTCATCATGAAAAACATCCATAAATTCTTGTACTACTCAGATGTATCTTATCGAAACAGTTTCTTTATTTTCAAAAACATGAGAAAGATAATAGTCAGTTCCTTACATTGTTAATGTCACACCTTATTGGATTGTTATCAAAGCTATTAAATCATTAAATAAAACGCTCAAAGATTTGAAATCTATTTTAGGAATATGAAATGAAATCTAATCCATACGAAAAATGATATTGAATTATAATATGGTAAATTCTAGAAGATTTTAAGGAAATAACATCCCATTAATGTTAATAGGATTATTCTTATAAATATAGGTTTCTCTAAATCTTACACTCAGACTTTTTAGCTAAATTCCTATTATATATTTGTGAGGTTATATTACTAATTTTCTAGAAAATTTATCATAAATTAAAAAATGTAAAGATATGTAATCAAAAAAATAGTTTCTATAAAAATAAAAATAAAAAAATCATATAATTATCACTACTTTTATTTATGTTCTAATATTAACTGTAGTATGTAGTATAACAATTTTCCACACTATTTTATATTATTGGTTTCCACCCTGAGCAATCAAATTTAGAAAAACATTTTCATAATGGCCTAACTAATTTCAATGAAAAAAAATTACTACTATTATTTCATTTCATTTCTGATCATCTTCCTTATAATCATGAACCATATATAAAAACTTTTATCACATCGGAATAAATTCCTAGAATGTGAAATAAATTCTCATGGATTATTTTTACCTGAATTAACAAAATATGGGAATTTGGTTTTCTTAACACCAAATTTATTTAATGAATTATTTCACATTGCCTTCCCACTAGAAATCTTCTTTTATCTATTTTCATTGGACAAATGATCATTGTAAAACATTATTTCTACATTTTCAGGTTTCTTATAGCACTTGAACCCATGAGAATTAAATTCTCTTTAATATCAAGTATTTAATCCTGAGTAAACATGATTTATCTTTCTACCAATATCTCAGATAAAATTTGGGACATTCATCACCAATCAAGTTAAATTATATTTTTATGAATACATTAAATATTATTTCTTTTGTTTAAATTATAAGAATTGTTTTTCCATCCTAAGTCAGGCATCCTTAGGAAAATATTTTTCAAATGAAATATTATTATATTCCTCCCATTCTAAGGAATCAACCTCTTCACATTCCTTGAAATTCATATCCATTAACCCCTACGGATCAACTTCACCTTACAAAAAATAAATTTCCAGAGTTTCCTTTTGTTGATTTGAATATCCCATGATATTGAATATCATTTCAAGGTATTTAATACATCATTAAGTTATCCTGAAGAAATATGATCCTAAGAATGATGAGGGGTGCTGCTACATAAAATTAGCCAAAATCATCATGTTTCTATGTGGTAGATCTGGAAACTCACTTGCATGGACACCACTACCATTTATATCATGATTCAACTGATCCATCACTATAAAAAATTGCTTATATTCGATTCCAACCATCACAATATGCTTATTAAAAATGATATTTTCTATCGGGTACCTTCTTACTACATGTTTCATGTTTCCTCTATGGAAAATCATTCTAAACAAATATAATTTTAGATTTATCAAAATAGTAATCCTCAAACTATATATCATTTTAATATAACAATAAAGTAAAATATTATAAGAGAATCCTACTAATATTATCATAAACTCTAAATTAATCAAAAAAAAATCTTTGATATAAACAATAAGGAATCGACCTTAAAATATTACAAAATATAGATTTATGTAACAAATATTACAATATTTCAAATTTAGGATTTTTTCACGTTTATCTTTATACAGAATTATGCAATAACTCATACATAAAAAATAATTAATATATAAAGTGGACACATTCAAACAGTACCAATTTTTTCTATATACTAAAATAATTAAAATAAATCATGTTCTCTTTAATAAAATATCATCATGGATATCAACATGAATTCATCCATCCCTTACTCATCTAAAATTTCTATTATTTTTTTTAAATATGGGATGAGCATAAAAATTGAGTAAGGTATCTAAAGAAGTAAATCTTTAGTCCATTTATGATCATTAACAAATTTTGAAAACTCTAACATGAATTAATAATTTTTACTTTGATAAGTAGTAAATACTATCCTTTGACAATAAGCTCATTTAGTACGTTTTTATCACAAAATGAAAATAAAACCCATAACAAGCATAGAAAATACAAAAAAGATAACTTGGAAAATCATAATAATTTTTAATAGTATAAATGGAAAGACCAAATGGATGACATCTATAAATTTCACTATTACAAATGGAATATCCATATGTCCAACATTTATACCCTATGCATTGGAGGGAAATCATGGACCCACCCATCATTTATTTTTAACAGAACAAACTATAATTGGTATATTACAGAACCACCATCAAATGTCCAGGTATAATTATTTATTAATAAAAATATATTTTTTCATTTTAAAAATTTAACTCATAATATATTATTTTCAATCATAATAAAATATTTCCAGATATTAAAAAATCAATAAATTTTCAAAACATTTTTTCAATAATGAAATACCCAAAGGGAAAAACGGGGTTTCATTTTATAATAAAATATGGATGCTGAATTTAACTCATAATATATTATTTTCAATCATAATAAAATATTTCCAGATATTAAAAAATCAATAAATTTTCAAAACCTTCTTTCAATAATGAAATACCCAAAAGGAAAAAGGGGTTTCATTTTATAATAAAATATGGATGATGGTAAAGGGATTCAAATCTAAAAATCAACATAAAATATCATTTATATTCATTTTAAATACATATAAATAAATCTATAAATAATATCAAGAATATTGACATGAGAAAAGGATTACAAATTTAAACATTCCAAGCATCATGAACCTCATTGAACAGTTAAATCATAATCCCCAATAAATATAAACATTTTAAAAATCATTAACTAACATGAAAATAGATTAAATATTGATATATAATGTCAAAAGGGTTATATATACACGTTATAAAATATCAAATGTGCATATAATCAATAAATTTCTCAATTAAAAGAGATAGAGATGAAATCCCTTACCTTGGGTCTGACTTGTCCCATTTGTCTTTACCATGCATAATTATAAAAATATATTAATTATCTAATTTAGTGATAAGGGTTTTCACATTTATTTTTTTAATTTTTTTTCCCTTATTGCAATATGTTATACGACTACTTAAACAATTAATCTTATATCAGGTGTTTTGACCTTATATTGTTTATGTGTCAAAATGAATTTGGTAAATAAAAAATGGAAAAAGGGATTATCATATAAACATATAACAAATAAATATCATGAAATAATTATCCTAGATGTAAATAAATTACTCTTCTATAATAATTCTTGAAACATGGTTATGAATAATTAACTAACGTTGTTATAATGGTGACTTTAGGCTGTACACATGCATGAGTAAAATTATTATTTTTCAATTTCTGTTATAGAAAGAATGTAAATAACAATTTAAAATTACAGGATTGTAATTATATCATATATAAAATATTATTTAAACATATATTCTTATATATATATATATAGAGTGATTTAAAAGGAATCATATTTCTTTGAATAGGTTCTAATCCACACGTCTCTGAATGGTATTATCACTTTTTCATTTCCTATAAAAGTGTTGAATAAAATGATGTGTTATATTTATATAAGGTTATTATTTCATTAATATTATATATAAGTTATTAATGTTAAATATATTTAATTAAAAATCTCTTAAAAATGTGTCATGGAGTGTGTGAATTTATCACACAACATTGAGGTGGCTGCAGTCAACAATTCCAAAAACGATGTTATAATATTTACAGAAAATGTAGAGTGTAAGGGAATGTGTTATAAAATAATTAAAGAATCATAAATACACAATAAGGATCATATATAACATATATAAAAATATTTTCCATCATAATTCCCAGTAATTAATGGCGGTATAGGAAAATGGACAATCATCATTTTGTGAGGCAGTAGTTCATTATACACATAATCTATATGCTCATTACCCATTAGACAGAAGTGTGTGTAACTGTAAGTAGAAACCCTAGTATAAAAACATATTATTATTTTGATTATGTTGATTATATTATTTATGAATATAATAGTAATATATGAGGGTGGGGATAATGACAATAAAATAAATGGTCTTGAGAAAGGGTGTTACCTCTTATTCAAATAACTCCTTTCAGTTTTTACCAAAGCAATTTTTTGGATAGAGTTTTCCAATGTTTAGAAATATAAATTCTATAAGAGGTGGCTTTTTATATTGGAGGAGGAGTGAAAATCATGTAAATTTTGGAAAACTAAATTCTATCAATGTTTTTTGAATCTAAAGTGGATCTAATAATAAGGCCCCGGCCTTAAACCTTAATCAAAATTGAATTACATGAATAACTCACATTGAGGATCTTTTCATGGTTTAGAGTTTTAGATAATTAGAACATAACTATTACATATCAAAAGATTACAAAGTAGACACTTCTACTAAGTTTCCATAAAATAAAAACTCTTAAAAAGAACAATGTCTACTTCCATGTTTTAGATAGCATGACTTTCCCTTGATCCCATCCATGACACTATTCCACATTACGTCCTGTGAAAAACATTTCAAAAAAAACATCTGGTGAGCATAAAAATCTCGGTAAGGGAAATGTAAAGAATGAAAACTGTTAGTTTTTCAAAACAACAAGTAAACCATGTATACTTTATAAAAGTAATACTTTTCACCTTTATGAAGTAGTGAAAACTCTTTACTGAATAAAAGATCAATACTTACCCTTTTTTAACCAAGATATTACCATAAAACCCATATAAAGAACACATAACATATAAAGGTAACTTGGGACATAAACATACTTAAATGGAATAACCATACGGTCGACTTCCACACATATCACTTAATGGAATATCCATACGGCCGACTTCCATACCCAATTCATTAGAGGTTATAACGTAACCACCTGTCCTTGTATTCATGGCACCACTCGTTATATGGTTTATCACGTAACCACCCGTCAAATGTCCAAGTACCATTATAAAATCATAAGACATAAAACAAATATAATGGAAAGAAAACATTTCCACACATTGATCAAAATATATCACTAAAATATATTGACATGAAAAATACTTTATAAAAATAATTTTCAATACAAAAATACATAAAATAGTATATGGTATTTGTTTACTTTTAAAAAAATTACGGCTTGTTGAGGAAGCCAAAGTCCAAATAATACTCGCGGTGACGGAAAAGGTCATTGTCACCGTGTACGTTAAAAGAAAGATTCCTTTTTGACGTTTTGTAGAACTCTTCGTGAAAAAAAGATTCCTTTTGAATAAACGTAAAAGTGAAAGGGGTTTATACTCTATATAAATGAAAGTTGTGTATAAAACAAAATATGCCTCAATGAAAGGAGATTGAGACGAAGTCCCTTACCTTGTGTCTGACGTGACACGATTGCTCTTTAATCTCATGAATAATAAACTAAAGTTAATTTATACTTGCATAAGAACCTTTTTCAAGCTTATTATTCCATTTATATCACTTATTTCCATGTTATAAACATTATGTATTAATTTAAGTTAATAATGTTTGTTTTGTCGATATTTGGTTCTTAAGTCGAAAGTGGACTTCTAACAATGACATGTTGTTCGTGTTGTCAAAGGTTCATTATATCCAGAGTGATATTCATGATTTGGATATCATATATATCATATATATCCAAAATATACATGTATTTATAATATTACATAATAATTTAGAGGTAAGAAATGAAATGCACCGTTCATGAAGACGGTAAGCCGTACGTACGCATGAACGCTACTTTCATTTCTATGTCATATTAATGGAATTAAAACTAAATGAGAGATATGTATATTTTCATTACATAATTATATTTATCATTTAGATGTAACATACATCATATATATCCACTATATATATGTACTTATAATAGTACATTACATTTGGGGATAAGAAATGTAATGCACTGTTCATGGAGATGGTAAGTCGTACGTACGCATGAACGCTACTTTCATTTCTATATCATACTTTAATGGAAATAAATATTAATGATATAAATGTATATTATAATTCCATTATAACATCATATATAATATCATTAAATCTAACCATTATACGTACCACATATGGTATTAATGAATCAAATCACTTTGAGGGGGCGGCAGTCCGCACTTCCTAAAATAAAATTATCGTGTTTACCCATAATGAAAACCATAAAGGTATGCCACAAATGAAAAATAAAAAAGCTTAAGGAAAACATAAACATATTATATATCATATATAAATATATTTACATCTTAATGGCCACCTTTGAAGGTGTTATATGAGTGTTGAACAATCATCGTTTTGTGAGGCAGAAATTCGCCATCCACGGAAATAGTATGTTCTTTAACCATTAGATGTAGGTGTGTGTAGGTGTAGCTATAATAAATCTCATAACAACATCATAGTATATTTAATATACTGGTTTTGTTAAAAAATAAATGAATAAAAATATTTTAGAGGGTTGGAGAAGAAAAATAAAACAAAAGAACCCAAGAGAAAACACTACCTTTAAAACGGGTAACTCCGTTTAATTTGAGCTCAAAGGATTACTTGGGAAGACTTATTCACAAAGTTAGGATTCTAGGAGTAAGAGAGGGATGTTGAGAGATAAAATGAGTAGATCTTGTCCGAACCAAAGTCTTGAGAGGTGTGGGTAAGGAGGTAGAGGTGGGGGCCTTTTATAAGAGGAGAGGAGGGGCACCCTTGGAAAGGTATAAAATATTACTTTATTTTCAAATGATTTTTAGTTTTTAATGGTCTCAAATTGATTTTTTTTCGAGGATAAGGTGATAAGGGTTCTAAATCCACCCATCCAATAGGTTTTTTACATGTTTAGGTCTTAGATTTTACATTATCTTTTCATTTTATTTAAATCGTTAAATAATGAGGTAATCGCTGCCTCATCATGATGTCATAAATAATTTAACTCATTTAATGTCTAAAATTTATAAAAAAATACTATGATGTAGGAAATATTTTTAGATTTCTAATGAATATTTATAGTCAAAAATCTGACTTGTTTAACCCCATGTAAAAATTGTTTTAGTAAAACAATACATGTTTGTGTCTTTTTTACTTTTACTTTAAATAAAAGGCATTAATGTCATTATCTTACCCAAGTGGCTCCATGGGGTCCCAAAAATCAACCCATGGGTTTTCTTGGTCATACATGACTCATCCAATAGGGTTAGGACATGTGTGAAGATATTTTCATGTTATTATAATATCATTTTTACATTAAATCACATTAATTACCTTTAATCGCGATTAATAAAACTTAAAAGTTCCTTTTCATCAAAAATTATTTTTTTCCCATTGAACCACATTTTACTTAATAATGAAAATAATTTCTATTGGATTTTTGAAATTCAAATCACAAAAGTGGTAAAGTTCCATTTAAACGAAAAATCAGTTTTTGTAACTACCACTTTGTGGTTTCACTATTCATAAAAAATTAAGGTTTTTCAGAAAAATACCAAAACATCACCCTAAGCTATATTTGATATTACGAATTCAAAAATGATGTCTATTTTACGAATTTCAAACCATATAATTTGCGTTAATAAATTTAATAATTAATTCCACTGTCAAATCAAATTGCGTGTTTTTAAGAAACAATATGTATTAAAAGATTGACACTAGTTTAAGTCCAATTTCAAAGTGAAATTAATTCCAATAACCACCATTGGATTAAATGGTAAAAATATATTCTAATTGCACTTTAAAACCAATTCAAAAGATAATATAATCATATAAATAAATTATATTAAAAAGTGGTTTTGAATTAAAATACAACATTTTTCACTATTCATTAAAAAAATGATCTTTATCAGAAAAATACCAAAAATTTACACAAAGTAAATTTTGATGTCCCGATTCTAAAGAAGAGTTTTATTTGGTAAAATAGAATGTATAAGAGTGACCAAAACTATATTAAAATAGGGTTCCCTATCAAAAGGCGATAGTTCGACCTTTTAGTGAAAATTAGAGTATATATGCCTAAAATTGAATTCTTTTCATATTTTAAGCCTTTATCTTTTATTGGATAAATGTAAAAACATTTAAAAAACATATATAATCATATTTTAGTTATTTCTATCCATTACCTCCAATACAATGGCTACGTGTTAACTTCCATTTAAAATAATATTAGTTTATTACTAGTGTGCAATGTAAGATTTCAACGAAACTCTTTGTTGTGTATCGGGTACGCTATCGAACATAGCAACCCCTTTAAAGTAAAATTAATATTTAATTCACAAATATTAATAAATATGAAAATGTTTTATTCTTTATTTACCTGGGATGTTACATCCTTCCCCCCTTTTGAGAATTGCATCCTCGCAATTTTATTCACTTATCAAAATAAGTGGGGGTATTTATCCCTCATAGCATTTTCAGACTCCCACGTTGCCTCTTCAGCCATATGGTTTTTCCACAAAACCTTTACCTGGTGAATTACCTTATTTCGTAACACTTTCTCTCTTCTCTCAATAACCTGGACTAGTTGTTCTTCATAAGAGAGATTCTCTTCCAACTAAACTACCTCTGGGCTCAAAACATGAGATGGATCTGGCATATACTTCCTTAACATTGAAACATGAAAAAAATTGTGTACCTGAGATAAACTCAGAGGTAATTCCACTCTGTATGCAACTGATCCAACTTTCTCCAGAATTTTATATAGTCCAATTAACCTTAGACTCATCTTTACTTTCTTACCAAATCGCATCACACTTTTCCACGGTGAGACTTTGAGAAAAACATGATCACCTACCTCGAAAGATAGATCCTTCCTCCTGTTGTTTGCATAACTTTTTTGTCTGCTCTATGCTGTTCTCATGTGTTTCTGAATCAACTGAACTTTTTATGCCATCTCTTCTACAAATTATGGTCCCATCAGCTTCCTTTTACATACTTCATCCCAAAAAGCTAGAGTTCGACACCGTTTACCATATAATTCTTCAAATGGAGCCATCTGTATACTGGAATGAAAACTGTTATTATATGAAAATTCAACCAATGAAAAATATTGGTCCCAACTTCCCTAATAATCCATCGAAAAATCACATAGAATATCCTCCAAAGTCTGAATTTTTCATTCTGACTACCCATCATACTGAGGATGAAAAGCTATACTAAAATTTAATTCAGTACCCAACGACTTCTGAAGGCCTTTCCAAAAGTTAGAAGTAAACCTAGGATCACGATCAGATAAAATGGAGAATGGAACTCCATGCAACTTTACTATCTCTTTAAGATACAACTGAGAAAGTTGATCTAGAGACAAAGTATCTCGAATAGGAAGGAAATGAGCAGATTTAGTCAAGCGATCAACAATAACCCAGATTGCATTATTACCTCGGGATTTCTTTGGTAATCCCACAACAAAGTCCATGGATATATTTTTCCATTTCCACTCTGGCACTGGTAAAGGCTGAAGCATCCCTTTCGGTAACTACCACTCTAGTTTAACCTACTTAGAAGTCAAACACATCACAGTAAAATCGGAAATATCTCTTTTCATTTCGTCCCACCAGTAATACTCCCGCAGATCTCTGTACATCATAGTACTACGTGGATGAACTGAAAACGGGGAACTATGAGCCTCACATAACAACTCATTCTTCAACTTTGAATCACTAGGAACACATAATCTCTTCTCAAACCTCAAAACACAATCATTATCAATGTTAAATTTAGGTAACTTACCCTTCTGAACCAGCTCTACCTTTTTCTGCATCCCACTGTCTTTCCTCTACGCTTGCTTAATTCTGTCTAATAGGGATGATCTCACTGATACCTGAAACAAAACAGAAGAACTTCCTGCACCAACAACTTCTATGCCAAAGTTCATCAAATCAAAACCAAAGGATCTCATTCCAAACGTAGCATGCTCAATGAAGCATTACTTTTTCTACACAAAGCATCAGCCACTTTATTTGCTTTTCCCAGATGGTAATGAATTCTACAATCATAGTCCTTGATTAATTCCAGCCATCTCCTCTATCTCATGTTCAATAATTCTAAGTGAATATATAAGTTAAACTTTTGTGATCAGTATATATTTCACACTTTTCTCCATACAAATGATGACTCCAAATTTTTAGAGAAAAACAACATCAGCTAATTCCAAGTCATGTATAGGGTAATTTAACTAATGAGTTTTCAACTAACGTGAAGCATATGCAATTACCTGATCATTCTGCACAAGGACACATCCAATTCCCTTCAACGAAGCATTACTGTATATAACAAACTCACCATTCCTAGAAGGAAGTTCCAAAACAGGAGCATTCACCAATCTTCTTTTCAACTCCTGAAAACAATCATCACATTCTTTTGTCCAGATAAACTTAACAACCTTTCGAGTTACCTTAGTCATTGGACTAGATAACAGTGAATACTTTTCAACAAACCTTCAGTATTAACCTTCCAAACCAATAAAACTATGGATATCGGTTACATTTGTGGGTCTTGGCCATTCTTCAACAACTTTTGTTTTAGCAGTATCAACAGTTATGCCATTTTTTGAAGCAATGTGACCAAGGAAAGAAATTTGTTGTAACCAAAACTCACACTTTCGGAATTTTCCATACAGTTTCTTTTCTTTTAAGGTTTGCAAGATAACCCTTAAATGAATTTCATGCTCCTCTTTACTTTTAGAAAACACCAAAATATCATCAATGAAAACAACCACAAACTTATCCAAAAACTCATGGAAAATTCTATTCATAAGGTCAATGAATATAGAAGGTGCATTGGTTAACCCAAAAGGCATAACTACAAATTCATAATGGCCATATCTAGTACTGAACGTAGTCTTTGGAATGCCGGATTCTTTTACTTTAAACTGATTGTTCCCCGACCTCAAGTTAATCTTTGAAAAATACTGAGCTCCCTGGAGCTGATCAAACAAATCATTGATATGAGGCAAAGGATGCTTGTTCTTAACAATAATGTTATTCAAAGCTCTATAATCAATTCAATATCTCATTGAACCATATTTCTTTTTAACAAACAAGACAGGAGCACCCCATGGTGATGTGCTAGGTCGAATGAAACCTTTATCTAATAACTCTTGTAATTGCATCTTTAACTCTAAAAGTTCAACTTGAGACATTTGATAAGGGGGTTTTGAAATTGGCTTAGAATCAGAGAACTAATTCAACAGTAAATTCAACTTCTCGATCATGAATAATACCAGGAAACTCATCAGGAAAAACATCAAGATACTCATTTACCACTGGAACATCATTAATCTAAACAGTTCCCTTGTTTTCCACGATATGTGCAAGATGACATTAATTTCCATCTTTTACTAGTTTCTCAACTTCCTGATATGTTATCAAAAGCAAGGGTTCATTCTTGTACACAAACTGAAAATATTGCTGAAAAGAAACTGTTTTAGCTCTGCAGTCAATCTTAGCATGATAAACAGAAATTCAATCCATGCCCAAAATAACATCAAACTCTACTAGAGGAAAAACAATAAGGTTTGCTGGTAGATTCTTTCTGCACACAAGGATAGGAAGGTTCTTATAATTTTTTTGTCTCAACGTTCCCTCTGGTTGTTTTTACCATAAGTTTAGGATTCATATCTTGAGATGGAATTTCCAATTTACTAGAAAACTTCTTTGAAATGAAAGAATGTGTAGACCCTGAATCAAACAACACATTGGCATAATCTGAACAAATAAACAGTGTACCTAATACTACTTCATTCGATGGCCCAACATCTATTGAAGTAGTTGCAAAGGATTTAACCACCCCTTTCTGATTTTAGTCTGGCTACTTTCCCTTAGTTGAGTTCTTCGTTAGACACTCATTTTCATAATGACCCATTTCATTACACTTAAAACATCTTACTGCTAGATTTTCATTGCCTTCTTGTTCATCTTCCTTACAGTTACGGGAAATATGACCAGACTTACCACACCGAAAGCACATTCCAGACTTGGATAAACATTCTCCAGGAGGCATTTTACCACACTTCTCCCAGGATGGATATTTGGTTTTCTTACCTCCTTGTTTATTTGATGAATTCTTCCCCTTTGCCTGCCAACTGGACCTCTTATTCTGTGGTTTTTCAAAGAATACCTGATCATCGGCAAACTCCATTTCCACCTTCTCCTCACATCGAACAAGTTTTTCATAACTTTTGAACTCACGATAAGATAAAGCCCTTCGATACCTTAGATTTAAACCTGAGTAAAAATGGTTGGTTTTACTATCAAGATCTCGTTTGATGTTTCAAGAATACCTTTCCAGTCGAGTTAACTTTTCATCATAAGTAGCCACTGAATCATCCTCTTGCCTCAATTTTAGGAATTTTTTTCTATCCTAAGATGAACCACCTTAGGAAAATATTTCTCAAGAAACATACCTTTGAATTCTTCCCAGTGAAGATCATCAATCTCATCATTATCCCTGATATTTTTCATTATTGACCACCACTGATCTGCTTCACCTACAAAATGGTAAATAGAAAGACTATCCTTTTGATGTTCTGAACACCCCATGACATCAAAAATCTTCTCCAGCACTTTAATCCACCCTTCAGTTAGCACAGGGTCAGATGATCCTCTGAATGATGGGGGATGTTGCCTCATAAAATGTTAAACCACTGACATGTTCCTCTGTGGTTGATCTGGCAGATCTCGTGCATGGATACCACAACCGTTTATAGCCTGAGTCAACTATTCCATTACTACAACAAACTGTTCACTTACGATTCCAACAATCTCGGGTTGCTGATTTGGAAGGTTGTCTTCCTTCTGATGTCATCCCAACATAGATGCTTTGTTTCCTCTGCCGAAAACCATTATGAACACAGAAATATCTTAGGCGAAGCAACATGGTAATCTTTAAATGCAATATCATTTCAATCATACCATAAATTAACTTATAATTTAACAATTTTCTAACTCCTAAAGTCATCTAAACCGACCTCTGATACCAACTATAAGGCCCCGGCCTTAAACCTTACTTAATATTGAATTACATGAATAATTCACATTGAGGATCTTTTCACGGTTGAGTTTTAGAGAATTATGGATTAACTATTACATCTCAAAATATTACAAAGTAGACACTTCTACTAAGTTTCCATAAAATAAAAACACTTAAAAAGAAACATGTCTAGTTCCATGTTTTATATAGCATGACTTTCCCTTGATCCCATCCATGACCCTATTCCACATTAAGTCCTGTGAAAAACATTTCAAAAAAACATGGGGTGAGCATAAAAATCTTAGTAGGGGAAACACAAAGAATGAAAACTGTTAGTTTTTCAAAACAACAAGTAAACCAGGTATACTTTATCAAAGTAATACGTTTCACCTTTATGAAGTAGTAAAAACTCTTTACTGAATAAAAGATCAAAACTTACCATTTGGTAACTAAAATATTACCATAAAACCCATATAAATAACACATAACATATAAAGGTAACTTGGGACATAAACATAATTAAATGGAATAACCATACAGTCGACTTCCACACACATCACTTAATGGAATAGCCATACGGATGACTTCCATACCTAATGCATTGGAGGTTATAACGTAACCACCCATCCTGGTATTCACGGCACCACCCGTCATATGGTTTATCACGTAACCACCCATCAAATATCCAATTACCATTATAAAATCATAAGACTTGAAACAAATATAATGGAAAGAAAACATTTCCACACTTTGATCACAATATATCACTAAAATATATTGACATGACAAATCCATTATAAAAAACATTTTCAATACCAAAAAACATAAAAGAGTATATGGTATTTATTTACTTTTAAAAACATTAAAACTTGATGAGGAAGCCAAAGTCCAAATAATACTCGTGGTGGGAGAAAAGGTCATTGTCACCGTGTACGTTAAAAGAAACATTCCTTTTTGACGTTTTGTAAAAATCTTCATGGAAAAATATTCCTTTTGAATAAACGTAAAAGTAAAAGGGGTTTATACACCGTATAAATGAAAGTTGTGTATAAAACAAAATATGACTCAATGAATGGAGATTGAGACGAAGTCCCTTACCTCGTGTCCGACGTGACTCGATTACTATTTAATCTCCTGAATAATAAACTAAAGTTAATTTCTACTTGCTTAAGAACCTTTTTCAAGCTTATTATTCCTTTTATATCACTTATTTCCATGTTATAAACATTATTTAATCATTTAAGTTATTAATGTTTGTTTTGTCGATATTTGGTTCTTAAGTCGAAAGTGGACTTCTAAAAATTACATGTTGTCCGTGTGGTAGAAGGTTCATTATATCCAGAATGATATTCATGATTTGGATATCATATATATCATATATATCCAGAATATAAATGTATTTATAATATTACATAATCATTTAGAGGTAAGAAATGAAATTCATCGTTCATGGAGACGGTAAGTCGTATGTACGCATGAACGCTATTTTCATTTCTATGTCATATTAATGGAATTAAAACGAAATGAGAGATATGTATATTTTAATTCCAGAATTATATTCATAATTTAGATGTAACATACATCATATATATCCACTATATATATGTACTTATAATAGTACATTAAATTTCGGGATAAGAAATGAAATGCACCGTTCATGGAGATGGTAAGACGTACATATGCATGAACGCTACTTTCATTTCTATCTCATAAATTAATGGAGAGAAATAATAATGATATAAAGATATATTATAATTCCATTATAACATCATATATAATATCATTACATCTATCCTTTATATGTACCACATATGGAATTAATGAATCAAATCACTTTGAGGGGGCGGTAGTCCGCACTTCCTAAAATGAAATTATCGTGTTTACCCATAATAGAAACCATAAAGGTATGCCACAAATGATAAATACAGAAGCTTAAGGAAAAAATAAACATATTATATATCAAATATTAATATAGTGACACATTAATGGCCACCTTTGAAGGTGTTATATGAGTGTTGAACAATCATCGTTTCGTGAGGCAGAAATTTGTCGTCCACGGAAACAGTATGTTATTTAACCATTAAATGTAGGTGTGTGTTTGTGTAGATATAATAATTCTCATAACAACAACATAGTATATGGAAGATACTGGTGTTGTTTCAAAAGAAATGAATAAAAAGATTTTAGAGGGTTGGAGAATAAAAATAAAAGAAAAGAACACAAGAGAAAACACTACCTTTAAAACGGGTAATTCATTTTAATTTGAGCTCAAAGGCTTCCTTGGGAAGACTTCTTCCCAAAGTGAGACTTCTAGGAGTAATATAGGGATGTGTATAGATAAAATGATCAGATCATGGCCGATCCAAAGTCTTGAGAGGTGTGGGTAAGGAAGTTGAGGTGGGGGCCTTTTATAAGAGGAGAGGAGGGGCACCCTTGGAAAGGTATAAAATGTTACTTTATTTTAAAATGAGTTTCGGATTTTAATGGTCCCAGATTGTATTGTTTTGAGGATAAGGTGATAAGGGTTCTAAATCCATCCATAAAATAGGTTTTTTACATGTTTAGGTCTTATATTTTACAATATCTTTTCATTTTTTTTAATCGTTAAATAATGAGGAAATCAGTACATCATCATGATGTCATAAATAATTTAATTTATTTAATGTATAAAAATTATAAAAAAATAATATAATGTAGAAAATCTTTTTAGATTTAAAATTACTATTTATAGTCAGAAATTTGACTTGTGTAACCCCATGTAAAAATTGTTTTAGTAAAATAATACATGTTTGTGTCTTTTTTACTTTTACTTTAAATAAAAGGCATTAATGTCATTATCTTACCCAAGTAGCTCCATGGGGTCCCAAAAATCGACCCATGGGTTGTCTTGGTTGGAAATTACTCATAAAATAGGTTTAGTACATGTTTCAAGATATTTTAATTTTATTATAAAATCATTTTTACCTTAAATCACACTAATTACCTTTAATCGCGATTAATAAAACTTAAAAGTTACTTTTCATAAAAAATTATTTTCAACCCATTGAACCAAACTTTACTTAATAATGAAAATAATTTATATAGGATTTTTTAAATTCAAATCACAGAAGTGGTATTGTTCCATTTAAACGAAAAATCAGTTTTTGTAACTATCACTTTGTGGTTTCACTATTCATCAAAAATTAAGGTTTTTCAAAAAAATACCAAAACTTCACCCTAAGAAATATTTGATATTCAGAATTCAAAAATGATGTCTATTTTAAGAAATTAAAAACATATAAGTTGCATTAATAAATTTAATAATTAATTCCCGCTTTCAAATCAAATAGAGTGTTTTTATGAAACAATATGTATCAAAAGATTGACACTAGTTTAAATCCAATTTCAATGTGAAATTAATTCCAATGACCACCATTGGATTAAATGGTAAAAATATATTCTAATTGAAATTTAAAATAAATTCCAATGATAATCTAATCATATAAATAAATTAGATTAAAATGAGGTTTTTAATTAAAATACAACATTTTTCACTATTCATTAAAAATGATCTTTATTGGAAAAATACCAAAAATTTACACAAAGTAAATTTTGATGTCCCGATTCTAAAGAAGAGTTTTATTTGGTCCAATATAATGTATAAGAGTGTCCAAAACTATATTTAAAGAGGGTTCTCCATCAAAAGGTGATAGTTCAACCTTTTAGTGAAAATTAGAGTATATATGCCTAAAATTGAATTATTTTCATATTTTAAGCCTTTATCTTTTAATGGATAAATGTAAAAACATTTAAAAAATATATATAATAATATTTTAGTTATTTCTATCCATTACCGCCAATACAACGACTACGTGTTAACGACCATTTAAAATAATATTTTTTTATTACTAGTGTGCAATGTAAGATTTTAAAGAAACTCTTTGTTGCGTATCAGGTACGCTATCGAACATAGAAACCCCTTTAAAGTAAAATTAATATTTAATTCAAAAATATTAATAAATATGAAAATGTTTGATTCTTTATTTACCTGGGATGTTACACTAATAAACATCATGAAAGAAATATTATCAAATGGATATGTAAATAAACATAAATTTAATATTAATAATCCTATAATAGATTCATGTTTTTTATATTCACCAAACAAAAGAAATTAGTTGTGAATAATTCATAATCACTAAAGAAATAAAAAATGGGATGAGAAAACCCTTACTACGTCAGTAACATTAGAATCATGAACCACATGAAATAATAGAATCCACAATATTATTGAATATCATTAATTAAATAATATTAATAAAATAACATTAAATAGTTGATTATATACACCATACAAAACATATGAGTGGTGAATAAGTCATGTATCACACAGAACTAAAAAGTGAGATGAAATTCCCTTACCTTATGCCTTGACTTTCTTCATACACAGTCAGACCTCATCTATAATAGATATATGGTTTTTATAAATATAACACAAGAACTATATTTCTAAATATCATTACACATATTATTTGGTTATGAATGTATATTCCCTATTTATTAAAAAAAAATCCATTTTAATGTTATGTTTAAAGTAATATTTGATTTCTTTTTTTTCATATATGTTTTGGATTATTATTCTTGGTCGTATTACATAGATTATGATTTACATATTAATAGAATGTAAAAAATGATATTAAAATCATATATATATTCATTACATGATTATTTATAATAATCTACAAAATATATAAAAATAAAATTCAATACACTGTAATTGGATACGGTATGACATACATACGCATGAACACACCATATATATTATTGTATTATTGAAGGAATGAAAGAAAAATTCATAAATGTGTGTCCATATATATAATATAATTAAAGTATAATTATTATAAAAAATATATATCAAATTATTTTTTCTAAACCCATCTTTAATACATTCCATATAACGTGTGATTGAATCACATCGCTTTGAGAAGGTGGTAGTCCACACATCCACAAAAAAAAGTTTTCATATTTATAGAAAATGGGAATAATGAATGTATGGTTTATATAATAATTATATAATCATAAATAAATCATAAAAATAATATATATCATATAAAAAATAGTTTACATCAAAATTCCCCCCAATGAGATGTGGTAAATGAAAAAGGAACAATATCGTTTTTTGGGGCGTTAGTTCACTGTAAAGAATAACGGTAATCTAATTACACATTACATTGAAGTGTGTGTATGTTTAGGTCAATAAAATTGAATTTTTTTAGTATATTTTTTATACTTAGGATATTTTATAATCATGGAATAAAAAGAATCTATTTGGTAGAGAATTAAAATAAAATAAAAAAGTATCATAAGGGGGGATGTTATCTCTTCTTTGGGTAACTCCACTTGGATTTCACCAACTTTCATCCTTGGATTTATTTTTTCCAAAATGAAGGATTCTAGAATTAATAGATATATTTTTAAAGATTAATTTAATAGATTTTTTTAAATAAAAAATCTTGGTATGTGTGAATAAGTGGGAGGGATGAGTGCAATTTTATGGTGAAAGATGAGTGGCATTCTTGTAAATTTTTGAAATGGGATTTACAGCCATGTTTTTCAATTTAAAGTGGCTCCAATAATTTTCAAAATTATAAATTTTTATATATCATCAAAATATGTCCATCCATTTGGATTATTAAAATTTTATAGGTTATTTTTTTATAAATTGTAATGTTTAGTCCATCGGATATCTAATTCTTCTCTTAATCACTGCAATTAATTCGAATCACTATAACTAATATTTTTGGTAAAAATATAATTTAATATTATAAAAACTTATAAATTTTTATTATTTAAAAAATTGAATTCATTTTTTATGAATTCTAATGACATAATTTTTAGAAATTAATTTAAATTTAATCAGACAAAGGGGAGGACAAAGCAGGTTTTTAATATAAAAATGTTCAAATGTTTGAAGTATTTTTATATCCAATATCAATGTGAAATTAAATACAATGGAAAAAAATATTAATTTATATAGAATTTATGTAATTAATATTTTAAAAAATTAAAAATACAATATAACTATATAAATAAAATTTAATAAATATTTGTTGGACTCCTCATGTGTTAATCATGTTTTTATGATCACAAATATTATTACTGTTAATTAATCGCAATCTTCATTACACATCTTGCTAATGATTTTCAATATCAATAATAGCTACACATAATGTTTTGATGATAATAAATCTTATGGATGTTAATTACTCTATTTATTATTTACAAGTCTCATGCATGATCACAAATCTCACATATATTATCACACCTTTATATTTATGATTCAAGCTCTGTTAATCTCTTATGATTAAACTTAATCCATGTTCTGAATATTAATGTCTAAGTCCAAATAAAAATATTTGTCTAAGTATGGACTCACTGTGACCCAGACACCGTGAAGGACTCACTGTGACCAGACACCGTGACCAGACACCGTGACCCAGACACCGTGAAGGACTCACCGTGACCAGACACCATGACCCAGACACCGTGAAGGACTCGCCGTGACCAGACACCGTGACCCAGACACCGTGAAGGAATCATAGTGACCCAGACACCATGAGCTAAACACCGTGACATGGACATACCATGACATGCACATACTGTGATGCTCATACTATGATGCTCATACTATGAAGCTCACACCATGAAGAAGACATTGTTTCCTTAATCACTGTGACACCATTTCATAACCTTTTTTCAATATTATTTAGATACTTTTAATGGTCATATTTGTTGTTTTTAATGCAATTAATGTTATTTAATGATAGTTGTTGTCATTTCAGGAAATCATATCTCAAACCTATGAAAATGGAATCATTCCTACTGCCAGAACTCGTGGAATATAAGAAAGACTGAGATGCAGTACAAGTGTGTGTGCAAGAAGTGCAAGTAGTGACATGAAAGTGTGAAGATACAACGATAAGAACATACATACATCAGAGAAGAATCCAGGAAAAAAAGGAGATTTCCAGACCTTCAAAGAACTCTCATGAGTGCAATCCAATACTGCTGAAGAACACACGATGAATCAAGAGAACTTTCTCACTCCTGAAGAAGACAAGCTGAACTACGACACTCTATTTTTCAACAGAAAAACCAGATAAGGAGTCAGAAGCATTCCTTCTGAATCCAATGAGTCCAGAGCTGCATTGATTATCACTAGAGCTTTCTAAACTCTCATTTGTCTTCTATACGTGATTTATTTATTAACTTTCAAGTAGTGTGGTGCACTCTGTATATCTTTTACACACACTGTCTCCTGCACTGTACTTGGGGATATAAAAATCCTCACTCAAATTCTCTTAACTTCTGTTTACCCACGTCAACTGTGGAAGAGGACCTTGTGTGACCTGGTCTTTGTTTTGTTTCCCACGAAGAATAGTGGTAGAGGTCCCTGCGTGGCCTGGACAGTTTTGTAAACTGTTGTTAACCCCGATCCAGGGTGTGGATCAAATTTATATATATTTGATAAGACTAAGTCTCAGCTTGAGACTAAACCTCTTGTTTTACATGCTGTACATCTTTAATTTATGTTTAAATTATACTACATATATCTTATTTATTTTGCTGCTATTACTTTGAAATACGAAACTATTTTGAAGATACTTTGATAGTTAAATTAGAAATTGTTTACAATTAATGTAAATCATTAGATTATTTTCAAAAGTTAGTTTGATCTTGTGGTTAAACTAACTGATACCTAATCAATCTTTGAGAAGCTAAGTGAACATTTACAATTTGTATAAATTCACAACAGTTTAACTCATTTTACAAATCGGTGGATTTTAACTGGACAATATTTTAACAGAAATTTTAATTGGAACTCAATTCACCCCCCTCTTGAGTATCCACTCCGACCAACATTTGGTATTACAGGCTTAGTTTTTGTTCAAAGATTTTTGAAATACTCTGTTTTTCAACTAGAATTTTAGTTTCATATTTAATGATCTTAAATTTCTGTTAGTTCTAAATTTTTATCTCTTTAAATTATCTTTCTAAAATCTCTTTGTGGATAATAGACTAGTGGGTGCTGCTACTAACAGGCTGCCTTTCATCAATGGTACAAACTACGCTCAGTGGAAACTTAAAATGAAAATTCATTTAGAGAGAATGGGTTTTGATATTTGCACTGCCATAGAATCAGAATATAAACTTCCCACTACTGTTATATCCACTTGGGATGAACCTACAAATACCTCTTACAATAATAATTCTAAAGCTATGAATGTCATGTACTGTGCTTTAGGAGATGAATAGTTTAACAGAATTTCTTCTTGTAAAACTGCTTTTGAAATTTGGGATACTTTTGGTGTTTCTCATGAAGGAACAACAAATGTTAAAGAAATGAGATTAAATACTTATACTATTATATATGATAATTTTAAAATGAAAACTGATGAACCTATTTTTGACACGTATCTTAGGTTTAATGAGATAGTCAATACAATGAATTCACGTGGAAAGGTTGTTCCAGCAAAGGAACAAATTATGAGGATTCTGAGATGTTTACCAGACTGATTGAGAGGCACATCTGTTTTAATCAGAGAGTCATGTGACATTGCTGCTCTACTTGTCAATGAACTCATTGGTAAGATTATGATGTATGAGGAAGAACTCAAGGTGAATAAAGAGTAAGATGATGAACCTAAGAGAAAATCATTTCTTTCAAGACTACTACTTCAAAGAGAAAGGACAAAGATAAAGCTCAACTACCTACTAACAGTTCAACCAGTGAAAATTCAGACTCTGATAGTGATGCTGAAATGGCTCAAATAGCCATAAGGTTTATGAAATTTTATAGGAAGAATAAATTCTTCAGAAAATAGAATTACAAAGAAAATTATGACAATAAGGGAAATTGGAATAAGGATTGGAAAAAAGCCAAATAAAAGTGATGAAGTTGTCTGTTATGAGTGAAAAAGAAAAGGACATATTAAAGCAGACTGCCCAAAGCTCAAATTCAAGAATAAATATGATTACAAGGACAGTAAGTACAAAAAGGATATGAAGGATACTTGAAGCACTTCTTAGGATAGCTCCAACGAATCTGAATCTTCTGATACTGAAACTAGAAATAAGGCAAACATGTGTTTTATGAAAAACACATTTGAGGAAACCTACTTAAAGAGCTCATGTTGGAAGACTTGGTACTTGAAAATTGGATGTTCAAGACATATGTCCGGAGACTTATCATGATTTAAAAGCTTAGTCAGAATTGATGGAGACTTTGTCACCTTTGGTGATAATTCTAAAGGTAAAATCATCAGCTTAGGCCAGATTGGTAACACTAACTCAGTATTAATTTCTAATGATTTATTTGTTGATGGACTTAAATATAATCTTTTAAGTATTTCTCAGTTATGTGATGATGGTTCTAATGTTAAATTTGAAAATGATTCTTGCAATGTTTTTAATTATAAAAATGCTTTAGTATTTTCTACCCGGTGAAATGAAAATGTTTATGCTGTTGATTTAAATTCGTTAGACATGAAAAACATTACTTGTTTAAATGATTTTCATAAAGAGTCTTGGCTTTGACACAGAAGATTAGGACACTGCAATACACATTCACTTAGGAAACTTACTAGGAAGAACTTAATGAGAGACATACCCAATCTTGAGATTCCAAATGACAATGTTTGTAATCTCTATCAAAAGGGAAAGCAACACAAAATATCTTTCAAACCAAAGAAAGAAGTCTCAACTTCTCAACCTCTCGAGTTAGTTCACATGGATTTTTTTGGACCATCTAGAGTTTCTAGCTTAAATGGGAAGCACTATGTCTATATCTTAGTAGATTACATTTCTAGATATACTTGGGTATACTTCTTAGCTCACAAAAGTGAAGCTTGTTCTTACATTGTTAAATACTCCATATCTATAGAGAATCTTAGTGGACTTAATATTAAAACTCTAAGAAGTGATCGTGGTCGTTAGATTGAGAATCATTAATTTGAATCATATTGCTCACACAATGGATATAGTCATAACTTTTCTTCCCCTAAGACACCTCAACAAAATGGTGTAGTAGAAAGGGGGAATAGAACCCTACAAGAAATTGCTAGAACCATGCTTAATGAATATGACCTGCCTATTTACTTTTGGGCTAAAGATATGAATACAACTTGTTATATTATCAATAGAGTCTTGATCAGACCTATTCTTAAGAGGACCCCTTATGAGTTGTGGAACCGTAGGAATACTAAGGATTAATATTTCGGAGTTTTTGGATACAAAGGCTTTATTCTTAATACCAAAGATAATCTTGACAAGCTTGCATCCAAGAGTGATGAAGGAATTTTCCTAGGTTATTCTATTTCTATTAAATCATATAGAGTTTTCAATAAGAGAACCAAGTGTGTGGAAGAATCTATTCACATCAAGTTTAATGAAACTGATCCACATGAGCCTAAAATCTCTCCTGAAAATATTGAAGAAGAATTATCTATTCTGGAACTTAATGAAAAATCAAATGAACCTTCTATAAAGACAAACAGTTTTGGAAATCCTCCAGAACCTGCTTCTATTGATTCCCAACCTATTGATGAACTTGAAATTTCTAGTCCTACCTTTACTAGATCAACTAGAATTCTAAAGAATCATCCTTTAGATGCTGTTGTGGGAAATCTTGATAGAGGGACACAGACTAGAGCCTCTCTTAGAAATCAGGTTGAACATCAAGCCTTGTTGTCACAACATGAACCTAAAAACATTGATGATGCTATTAATGATGAATTTTGGGTGATTTCTATGCAATAAGAACTCAATCAGTTTGAAGGAAATAAATTTTGGAATCTTGTTGAAAGACCTATGGACACTTTCACAATAAGCACAAAATGGGAGTTTAGAAATAAAGTAGATGAATCCAGAAACATAGTTAGAAATAAAGATAGGGTAGTTTCACAAGGCTATAGTCAAGAAGAAGGTATTGACTATGAGGAGACTTTTGCTCCAGTAGCCAGATTAGAAGCTATTAGGATTTTACTTGCTTATGTTGCACATCTAAATTTCAAACTATATAAAATGGATGTCAAGAGTTCATTCTTAAATGGATATATTGCTGAGAATGTTTTTGTTGAAGAACCACCAGGATTTTCAAAACCTCATTTTTCAAATCATATTTTCAAACTATCAAAAGCTTTATATGGTTTAAAGAAAGCTCTAAGAGCTTGGAATGATAGATTAAGTTCGTGTCTAATTTCTAAAGGTTTTACAAAAGGAATAGCTGATCCTACTCTGTTTATAAAACGAATTTCTAAAGATTTTTTAGTTGTACAAATTTATGTAGATGATATTATTTTTGGATCTTCAAAAACTACATTATGTACTGATTTTTCTAAAATGGTGCAAAATGAATTTGAAATGAGTTTAATGGGTGAACTTAAATTCCTTCTTGGTTTTCAAATCTTTCAAAATGATGATGGAATTATTTTAACTCAAATTAAATATAATAGAGATATTTGAAAATGTTTTGGATTGGGTAGCACAAATATTAGTGACACTCCCATAAGTACCACCTGTAAGATGGATCTTGATGAAAATGGTAAATCTATTGATCAAACCACTTATAGAGGAATGATTGGAAGTCTACTCTACCTGACTGCTAGTCGTCCTGATATTATGTTTAGTGTGTGTATGGGTGATCGTTTTCAAGCAAACACTATAGAGTCACATTTAAATGCTGTAAAGATAATTTTCAAATACCTCAAACATACTCCCAATTTAGGACTGTTCTATCCCAAAGGACAATCATTTGAATTAGTTAGTTATTATGATGCTGATTTTTCTGGATGTAAGTTAGATATAAAAAGAACCTCTTAAACATGTCATCTCTTAGGCAAGTCACTAGTATCATGGTATAGTAAGAAACAAAATTTTGTTGCATTATGAACTGCAGAAGCTGAATACATAGCTGCTGGAAGTTGTTGTGCACAAATTTTGTGGATGAAACACACATTACTAGACTATGGAGATCAATTCAGACATGTCTCAATAAATTTTGACAACACAAGTGCTATTAATATTTCTAAGAATCATGTTTCTCATTCTAGGACAAAACATATTGATGTAAGACATCACTTTTTGAGGGATCATTATCAAAAATGTGATATCAATTTGGAATTCATTGGCACTGAATATCAACTTGCTGATATATTCACTAAACCATTAAATTTTGAATGATTAGACTACATCATACATGATCTTGGTATGATCAACCATAAGTAAATATCTTACTAATCTTAATGTTTAATACTTTACTATATTTTACTTTACGGTTTCATGGTCACTGTTTCTAAGTTATTGTTTTATGCTCACAGTCTGACAACTCACTGTCTCACCGTGACTATATAAAATGGTCACTATCTCACCATGACGACTATAAATTGTCTCACAGTAATGCCTACTCACGGTCTCACCGTGAGAATTATGTTTATTCTTATTTTAACCCGTATCGTGGTAATTTTTATTTCACCGCTATTTTGATTTCCCGTGTTTTTGTTTGTATGACATTTGACATTCCCAAATGATAAAACATAAGGGTTTCATTCGATTCCTTACCCGAAATCTCTCCTGAACCTTCTCTTCCCTCTCGCCCGAACCTTCAGTGAATGCCAAGGATGAAGTGTCCATCTTCACCCTCGTATGAGAAGCATCGCTCTAAAAAACAAAATAGGACACCGAGGATATCTCTCGAAGGACCTCTAAACCCAAACCTGGTAAGCCGTACAGTTGTACCTGAAAAAGAGGTTTTCCCTGAATGGTTTCTGTCTAGAAGATAGTTAGTTTTGAAAGTTTTATGAGAACAAGGATGGTTTGAATGGTTCACTAGACAGAATAGACCGATTTACCCAAGGATTGTATCTCAATTTTATCAGTATGTGAAGTTTTCTTTTGAGTTTGGAGAAAGAATTATGGTGACCAGCTGGATCGATGGTCAGAAGTGCTCTTTCTCTTCAAGGTTGTGGGATGCATGCCTAAGAATTCCGCATGAAAATGTTTATGATGATTACCATAGAGACTCTCCTCCATCAACCGACATCTTTGACCTGGAGACTGATTTGGAAAGTCTAACTGGAAATGGAACCAAGCGAAGGGCCATAACTGCTAAACTAGATGGGGAGACAAGACATCTGTTCAAGTTTGTTTAGAATTTGGTTAGTCCAACAAAAGGAGATTTTTCTGTGATGAAGTATCAAGATGTGTTTATGATTCACATGTTGAAGAATGTCCATAAGATCAATCTGTGTAAGTATGTTATCAACCATATCTGTGAGCTGATCAAAGTAACTTCTAAATCTACCTCCCTATTTTATTCAAGGATGATTTCAGCTATGTTAGTTTCAAAAGGGATGGTTGGACCAAATGAAGAGAAATTAGAGGACCTTGATTACTGCCTATCCATGCCTATCATCAGAAGGATGAAGATAAGCTGTAATCCCTGGAAAAATAAGTGGGTTGAAGATAGTGATCAACTGTATAAAAAGTTTAATCCTGTTGACTATCCAAGAAGGCCTAAGAACCTAGCTGATCCTGGTTTGGAACCAGATGAAGTGGCTGAGTATTCAGAAGAAGAAGAACAAGAAGATGTAACAGCTGAAGTACCCCCTAGAGAAGAACCTGAAATACCTCAAGGAGAGGAAGTTGTTGTTGAAAAGGAAAGGACTATGGATCCTTCAGTTGTTCTTCATGAGGAAGAAGCTCATCCTAATGATGCAAGGAAATTGGTTTTTCCTATTTTAGAACAGCAAGCAACCTTAGAGGTATATCTTGTTGAAGAGAATCTTTCTATTGAAAAAGAAACAAGTTTGGAGGCTCATCTAGTGGAACAATCGGTTCCTGAGATTATTCCATCTGCTGAATAAAGGATGGAAATTTCCTTTCAGCAAGTAAGGCAAGAGTTTTCTGAAGAGATTAGGGATGATCCTGTGGATCTTTTCCATGTTCCTGAACTTCAAGAATCTGGAAGGGAAGCACAGGTTGAGGGGGAGGCACCTCAAAATATTGATATTGTGGAAGCTGGATCTGCTGAAGTTTCTCACCCTTATGTCACTTTTTCTGTGTACTCTCATTATGAGTTCCCAAGATTTTATGATGTGAATGAGTCACAGCAAGTGACTTCAACTAGAATGGTTATTTCTTCTATGTTTCAACTAAAGTCCTTAGCTCATCCAAAAATAGAACCAGAGCCCCAACCTCAATCTGAATCAGAATATGAGTCTGAATATGACTCTGAACCTCAACCAGAATCTGAACCTCTACCTTTACCTGCATCCTTACCTGAGCATCACTCCTTTGTGACCAAAGATGATCTTATGGTTTTTGGAGAGACTTTGTTAGCTGGAGTTGAGAAAATTGTCTCCACTCAACCTCGCATAGTGACTCAGTTAAGTCAAGTGGATGCTTCAATTCGATTGGAAAATATTATCTTGAATATTCAACCAATGATGATCCGATAAATTCAAGAATTTGGAGTAGAGAATAATCTGCTGAGTGCTGATGTTGAAAATCTAAAAAGTATGGTAGCAAGTATGCAGAATGAGTTATCTTTGAGATCAGTGTCTGCTCCTGTTTCTGCCCCTGCACCTGTTGTTGTTTCTCCTGAGTCTTCTGATTCCCTCATTTTTAGGGAGATTGTGTCTAAAGTTCATCCATACCTACTATATTTTGATGAAAAGATTTAAAAAGACACACCAAGATACTGGAGTGCATGAGAGAGCTTGTGGAAAATCTGAATGAGCTTACAGATGAATACACTGGATTCCTGTAAAAAGTTCTAAAACAGCTCAAGGTTCTAACTGAAACTGTCAAGGATTTACCTACTTCTGGTCAGATCTCTACACCTTCTCTGGATGATTCTATGCTAAGATCCATAATAAAGGAAGAATTTCAGAATGCCTTCAGTGGCTTGGATCTATCTTCTTTGTCAGAAGAGATTAAGAATAGTGATAGATCATTGGACTTGGTTAGGATTCATTCTAAGATAGGCAATGATGCTCAACAAGAGATCACCAAAAAAAATATTTGTATCTCTCCCAGATTTTCTATAAAAGTGATATGACAGATCACTTTAGATATCTTGTGGAAAATTTGAGAATCCCTCCGGTGACTCAAGCTTTTAAAGCTCAAGTTCAGAAACTTTCAGAGTTCACCAGATTGTTGGACAGATTTGTGGATAATAAGGATGATTTTGAAAAGGCTATGCAATATGGTTGTGAAATCATTACTGATTTCATCAATATTTTGAAGCTTTATCTTCATGTGCAGAGTACTGCTATTGTTGCTCCAGCTGCTGCACCCCTTAGACCTGGTCTACCTGCCTTAGCCTCAACTACCATGAAAGTTAGCCAAGCTCTTTCTCAGATCCGGCCAGTCATTCTTCACCAACCACTTCCTATATCTTCTACTGCTCCTAATTTAGATCCATCTGTTTTTGAAGGTCTACCCTTACCCTCGTTGTCTGCCACATCTATGCCTTCTTCTACTTCAGCACCAGATCCTGCTGCTGATAAAGGCAAAGAAAAAGTGGATCCATAAAGAGTCTGAGGACTGTTTTAATTTTTGATGGGATGTCTTTTGTTGTTTTATTGTATTCTGAACCCTTTTATTAATTCCAAATGTAGTGTTTTGTTTCATTCTCTCTACATTTTGATAATCCCAAAAGGGGGAGAACAACTACAAGTGTTCGTTCTATAATGTTTCTGCTATGCTAGTATCTTTAATATTACATGTCATTTATATTCTACCTATATCTGATTTGTGATCATCAAAAAGGGGGATATTGTTGGACTCCTCATGTGTTAATCATGTTTTAATGATGACAAATCTTATTACTGTTAATTAATCTCAATCTTCATTGAACATATTGCTAATGCTTTTCAATCTCAATAATAGTTACACATCATGTTTTGATGATAAAAAATATTATGGATGTTAATTACTCTCTTTATTATTAGAAGTCTCATGCATGATCACAAATCTCACATATATTGTCACACCTTTATATTTATAATTCATGTTCTTTTACTCTATTTTGATTAAACTTAATCCATGTTCTGCATATTACTATCTAAGTCCAAATACAGATATTTTTCTAAGTATGGACTCACCGTGACCCAGACACCGTGACCCAAACACCGTGAAGGACTCACCGTGACTAGACACCGTGACCCAGACACCTTGAAGGACTCACCGTGAACATACACCGTGACCTAGACACCGTGAAGGACTCATCGTGACCAGACACCGTGACCCAGACACCGTGAGCTAGACACCGTGACATGGACATACCGTGACATACACATACTGTGAAGCTCATAATGTGACGCTCATACCGTGAATCTCACACCATGAAGAAGACATTGTTTCCTTAATCACTATGACTCCATTTCATAACCTTTTGTCAATATTATTTAAATAATTATAATGGTCATATTCGTTGTTTTTAATGAAATTAATGTTATTTAATGATAGTTGTTGGCATGTCAGGAAACCGTATCTCGAACCTATGAAATGGGAATCATTACTACTGCCAGAACTCATAGAATATAAGAAAGACTGAGATGCAGTACACCTGTGTGTGCAAGAAGCACAATTAGTGACGTGAAAGTGTGAAGATACAACGATAAGAACATACATACATCAAAGAACAATCCTGGACAAAAAGGAGATTGCAAGACCTTCGGAGAACTCTCATGAGTGCAATCCAATACTGCTGAAGAACACACGACGAATAAAGAGAACTTTCTCACTCCAGAAGAAGACATGCTTAACTACGACACTCTGTTTTTCAACAAAAAAACCAGAGAAAGACTCAGAAGCATTCCTGCTGAATCCAATGAGTCCATAGCTGCATTGATAATCACTAGAGCTTTCTAAACTCTCATCTATCCTCTCTACGTGATTTATTTATTAACTTTCGAGCAATGTGGTGTACTCTGTATATATTTTACACACACTGTCTCGCGCACTGTACTAGAGGATATCAAAATCCTCACTCAAATTCTCTTAACTCCTGTTTACCCACGTCAACTGTGGAAGACATCCTTGTGTGACCTGGTCTTTGTATTTTTTTTCCACGAAGAACAGTGGTAGAGGTCCCTGTGTGGCCTGGAATGTTTTGTAAACTGTTGTTAACCCCGATCCAGGGTGTGGATCAAAATTATATATATTTGAGAGGAATAAGTCTCGGCTTGAGACTGAACCTCTTATTTTACATGCTATGCATCTTTAATTTAAGTTTAAAGTATACTACATATATCTTATTTATTTCGCTACTATTAATTTGAAATACAAAACTATTTTGAAGCTAATTTGACAGTTAAATTAGCAAGTGTTTACACTTATTGTAAATCAGTAGATTAGTTTCAAAAGTTAGTTTGATCTTGTGGTTAAAATAACTGAGACCTAATCAATCTTTGAGAAGCTAACTGAACATTTACAATCTATATAAATTCACTACAATTTAACTCGTTTTACAAATCGAGGGATTTTAACTAGAAAATAATTTAACATAAATTTTAATTGGAACTCAATTCACCCCCCTCTTGAGTATCCACTCGGACCAACAAAATTTTTTGATTTAAAATTCAGTGTTTTTCAATATTCATAGACAAATGAAACTTCTAAAACAAGTAAAAATGATAACCCCAAAGTAAATGTTGATATTCCACTTCCAAACATTATGTTTATTTTTAAAAATAAATATTATAAAATGGTAAATAATCATGTTTAAATTTTTTTCATTCTTAAAATTTAGTAAAATTCCCTTATAGAAAATATCATTTTTTCATAAGATTTGATTTATTCTTATCCAATACCTAGAAAATATATTTTATGAGTATAAAAAATATTAATTGAATATACTATATAAAAATTTTACTAAAAAAATCAATCAAATATTGTTTTTATAATATTTTGAAATAAAATTTTTCTTTTACAAAGAAAAATGGTTTTTATAAAAAGTAATTTCCTTATTTTCTAGTAGTTATTTCATTAAATTCTACTAATTAGTAAAAAATGGATTCATTTTTTATACATTCTTTATAATATTTTCACAATTTAGTTATTTTTTTTCGTAACATCTCCTCGAAATAATATGTGTTTTCTATAATAGTATCTTAATAATAATATTACTAATACATTGTAGTACAAAAAATATAAACCTTTCATGTAGCCCCAACTTTCAAATGGACCCAGTATTGTGTGTAAGACAGGAGAAACATAGATTTGACTGTACTGAATGCTAATATATGTGCTTATTGTAGCACAATAATGAATTTTTTTGTGTGTAACTTAATCCACAAATAGTTATTTAGTATATAAAATCTTTATTCGTTATTGTGTGAAATTAAAAACATAGAAAGGAAAAA
This sequence comes from Viscum album, assembly GCA_963277665.1. Classification (NCBI taxonomy): domain Eukaryota; kingdom Viridiplantae; phylum Streptophyta; class Magnoliopsida; order Santalales; family Viscaceae; genus Viscum; species Viscum album. Next base: position 543,344,075 of record OY728156.1, read on the forward strand.
AATTAATCTCAATTTTTTTCTAAAAATATAGGGGAGTGAAATTATACAACCTTTAAAATTAATTTCACCCATTAAATTCATCTAGTTTATCATTATTTTAAAGTATGGATTTTCAATTCATAGAAACTTACATTGTAAAAATTAATAATAAAACTTAATTTAAGAAAATGGGATCTTGGAAACATAACAGTAACACAAAGTAACTCATAACATGGTTTCAATATAGGATAACATTTTTGGAAAATGTAATCATGGAAATGGAAGAGAAATATAACAATTATGGACTGATGGAGAGTGATAGACAACATGGTTATGATAAAGTTAAAAATCAAAAATCGATAACTCTTAAGGCTTAGAAAAGGACATTGGTATCATCGAAAATGATGATAGTGTGAAAAACATTTATATCCTGATATTTTTTATAATGTTGAAGTATTTGTTTACAAGAAAATATAATTACTTTATTTGATGAAATTTTATAAAAAAATATCACCATATGGTTATGCCTTGATCGATTTCCAATTTATCTCTTACTCTAGAAAATGACAGAGAATTTTTTCATTCCTAAAGTACTAACTAATTATGAGATCTATAAATATAATGATAATTCATTTTATCTCTATTTAGTTATCATCATAAAAAATGGTTAGCCTAGTTTATTTAATAATAATAAATCCTTATATGGTGAGATAATACATAAATATATAAAAGCACAACTAGAGTTTAACATAAAATTTCCATTAACGGTTAATAATCTAACCTTTTGAAAAGATAAGCATCCAAAACAGTAGAAATAATTAAACTAAATTCCTCAAAATCAGATTAATATTTTCACCTCATATATCATAATATTGATATTTGATTTCATATTCCAAACATGTTAATACCTTAATCAGGTATTCTCTTGAAACATAGTGGTAACCCAAATTACAAAAAATCCTTTCTTAAAACACACAATCTTCCTTATTCTTAAGATTACTGGATATATTACTTAAATAAATGAAGTTGTAAATATAACATCCCAAGTAAATAAAGAATAATACATTTTCATTTTTTTTAATATTTTGGAATTAAATATTATTGTTATTTTAAAGGGGATGCTATGTATGATGGTGTACCCGACATGCAACAATAGGTTTCTTTGAAGTCTAATGTTACACACAGTGCTGAGTCATACTGAAAAATTATAATATAATATTATTTTAAATGGTAGTTAACACCATGTTTTTGTAATGGCGAGAATGAACAGAACTAACTAAAATATGATTATACATGTTTGTTAAATGTTTTTACATTTATCCAATAAAATTTATAGGCTTAAAATGTGAATGAATCTAATTTTAAGCATAAATACTCTAATATTCTTTAAAATGTCGATTTACTGCCTTTTAATAGAGAACCCTATTTAAATCTAGTTTTGGTAACTTTTATATATTCTATTTGAAAAAATGAAATTCTTCTTTAGAATCGGGACATCAATTTTTATTTTGGGTAAATTTGTTGTATTTTTTCTGATAAAATTCATTTTATTAATGAATAGTGGAAAATATTGTATTTTAATTCAAAACAGCATTTCAATATAATTTATTTATAGGATTATATTATCATTTTAATTGTTTTTAAAATTTAATTAGATTATATTTTTACCATTTAATCAAATTTTGGTCATTGGATGTAATTTCACTTTGAAATTGCACATAAACAACTGTCAATCTTTTGATAGTTATTATTTATTCAAAAAACACCATTTGTTTTGACAACAAGGATTAATATTAGAATAATTAATCCATATTCTAATTTATTAATTTTTTAAAATATACATCATTTTTCTATTCATAATATCAAATATAGAATAGGCAATATTTTTGGATTTTTTAAAAAAACTTCAATTTTTAATGAATAGCGAAAACACTGAGTAATAGTTAAAAAGATGAATTTTTTATTTCAATGAACTTTTTCCCTCCCTATGAATTGAATTTAAAAAATCTGACATACATGGTTATTATTATTAAGTAAAATTTGGTTCAATAAGATGAAAATATTTTTTGGTGAATAGTAACTTTTGACTTTTATTTACCACAGTTAAAGGTAAATAGGGTAATTCAAGGTAAAAACAATATTATAATAATATAAAAATACATTAACACTTGTATTAACCTTATTAGAATGGTAATTTATGACCAAGGGAATTCTTGGGTGATACTTTTGTCCTTTGAAAGCCACTTGCGTAAGATAATGATATTAATAACACTTTATTTAAAGTAAAATAAAAATATCGTAAACATGTATTGTTTTGCTAAAAAAAATTTAATGTGGGTTTAAATAATTGATATATTTGACAATAAATATACATTATAAATATATAATGATTTCCTACATCATGGTATTTTATTTATAATTTTTAGACATCAAATAAATAGAATTATTTATGACATAATAAAGATGCAGTGTTTACCTCATTAATGAATGATTTAAATAAATAAGATTATCAAAATTAAAAAAAAATATGCAAAACCTATCCAATTATTATTTTATGATTCTATTTCTAACAAAAATCATCATATATTTGACTTTAAAATTTTTTGGACCTTTAGAAACCCAAAATCATTATATAATAAAATGATATTTTCAAACATTCCTAAAGAGCCCCTCCTCCCCCTTATAAAAATCCCTCACCTATAACCCATTACAAAACCTCTCAATACCCTTGTATCATCAAAAAATTACCCAAATAATCTCTCAAAATCCCTATCTTCCAACTAGAAGCCTTACATTAGGTATATCACACTTCAAGAAAACCTTTTTGTTCAAACCAAATGGAGTTAGCAGATTTAAAGGTAACGTCTTATTTTAAGTTCTTTTCTTTTCTTTTACTTCTCCACCCCATAAATTATTTTTATTCCTCTATTTTATAACAACACAATTATTCTCAATATACTAGGTTTTTTTAGGATAAGTAATTTAACTACACTTACACACACCTCTATCTAATGGGTAAAGAACATACTGTTTCTCTGGACGGTGAACTATTGCCTCACGAAAAAATGATTGTTCAATCTTCTCCTACCACCTCTTATGTTGGCCACTGTGATGGAACTATATTTATATGTGATATATATTATATAATTATTGTCTCTATGTTTCTGTATTTTTCATTTATAACATACCTTTATGGTTTCCATAATGTGTAAATGCAATAATTTCATTTGAGGAAGTGCGAACTATCACCCCCTCAAAGTAATATGACGCGTTCATGCCATGTATGAAATGTATAAAGGATGGATTTAATGAAATTATATATGATATTACACTAGAATTATAATATAACTATTTATCATTATGCTTTCTTTTCATTAAAATGGAAAATAGAAATGAAAGAAACGTCTATGCGTGCGTACATCTTACAATCTCCATGAACGGTGCATTTCATTTCTTACCACCAAATGTTATGTACTATTATAAATACATATATATACTGGATATATATAATATATATGATATATAAATCATGAATCTCATTCTGTAAATAATGAACTTTTTACCACTTGGACAACATGTTAATATAAGAAGTTCATTTTTGACTCACGTACCAAATATAGACAAAATGACCATTATTAACATAAATTATTAAATAATTTTTATAACCTGGAAATAAGTGATATAAAAAGAATAAAAACCATTAATAGGTTCTTAAGAATTTATAAATTAACTTTAGTTTATTATTCAGAAGATTAAGGAACAAACGGTTCAAGTCCGACATGAGGTAAGTGACTTCGTCTCAATCTCCTTTCATTGAGGCATATTTTGTTTTATAAATGGAATTATTTTATACGATGTATAAACACCTTTGAATTTTCATTTCACTGAAAGGGGATCATTTTATATGATGCGTTTTACTAACAACAAAAAAATGTGTCTTTTAACGTAAGCGGTGACAACGACCTTTTCCTCCACCGCAAGTATTATTTGATTTATGGCTTCCTTAACAAGCCATAATGTTTTTAAATGGATAATAAATACCATATAATTTTTTATGTATTTTGGAATTGAAAATGGTTTTGATATTGGATTTTTTTATTTCAACATATTTTAATGATATATTGTGATTGAATTGTGGAGATGATATCTTTCCTTTATATTTGATTTATATGTTATGAATATGTTATGGTTCTTGGGAATTGATTATGTATATGGGTGGTTCCATGATAAACCTAGGGTGGGTGATCCCGAGATAGCTCTCCAATGCATTGGGTAACATGATGGAGGTAAATGCGAATGTTTCTCCTAACAGATTTAGGTAATATACTTTGATGGGTATTTCAAATGTTACCCCCAACATGACTGTGAAAGCTACAATCTAAGTATGTTATGGATGCCATAAGATATATCTATGATTTTTTGTTACTATATGTTATTCATAAATCTTATGATTTCATGAGGTATGTTAAAAAGATTATTTTTTGAGGAACTAATGTTTTCTTTCATTATTTTATAACACTTACTGAGATTTTTATGCTCATCCCATGTTTTGAAAAAAAATTACCAGAATTAAAGAAGAATAGGGTCAAGGATGGGATCAAGGAAAAGTCATGCTATCTAAAACATGGATCTTGATATGACTCTTTTTTCAAGAGTATGTATTTTATAAAAAAATGAAAAATAAGTATAAGTGTCTACTTTTTAATTTTTGAGATATAATATAATAATTATGGCCTAATTATCTAAAACTCTAATCTTAAAAAGATCCTCAATGTGAATTATCTATTTAATTCAAGAATATGTATTTTTCAGTTTGGGTCCTTGTAGTTTGTATCAGAGGACAGTTTAGACAACTTTAGGTGTTAGAATATTGTCAAACTAATGTCCATAAATTAATTTATGGTAATATTTTAATGATTTAGCATTTAAATATTACGATGTTTCTTAGCATAAGATATTTCTGTTTTCAGAATGGTTTTCCACAATGTAAATAGGGCGACTGTGATGGGATGACATTTAGAGGAAGATAACCTTCCAAATCAACAACCTGAGATGGTCTGAATTGGAACTGAATAGTTTGTTGCATGTATGAAACAATTGACTTAGGGTATAAATGGAGTTGGAATCCATGCGTTAGATCAGCCAGATCAACCCCAGAAGAACATGTCAATTGTGGATCATTTCATGAGCCAATATCCCCCATCATTTAGAGGATCATCTGAACCTGTGCTTGATGAAGGTTTGTTTAAAGCACTGAAGATGATTTTTTATGTCATGGGGTGTTTAGAGCATCAAAATGTTATTCTTGTTATTTACCATTTTGAAGTTGAAGATGATCAGTGGTGGTCGATAGTGAAAAATATCAGGGACAATTTGGATATTGATGCTCTTGATTGGGGTGAATTCAAGGGTATGTTTCTTGAGAAATATTTTCCTATGGTGTTTCATCTTAGGATGGAAAAATATTCATGGAATTGAGGCAGGAGGATGACTTAGTGGCTACATATGAATCAAAGTTCACTTGACTGGTAAGGTATGCTCCAAATTCCATATGAGATCTTGACAGTAATATCAACCACTTTTACTCAGTATTAAATCCAAATTATCAAAGGGCCTTATATTATTGTGAGTTAAAAAATTACGAAAAACTTGTTCGATGTGTGGAGACGGTGGAAATGGATTTTTTTCAATGATCAGGTGTTCTTTGACAAAACAACAGAATAAGAGGTTGAGGTGGTATAAGAAAGGAAAGAACTCTTCAAAAAAGTCAGATGGTAAGAAACCTAAGTTTATTGTTTTTGAAAATTGAGGTAAAAAGAATTTTGTAAAATGTGTTTTGAATTTTGGTAAGTGCTATCTATGTGGTAAAATGGGACATAAGGCTCATAATTTCACTAAAAAAGATCGGGTTAATGTTAAGACAAAATCTGATTTACTCTTAGTAAAATATTTAAAGTTCAATGAAACTGGTCATTATAAAAATGAGTGTCCAATAAAGAACTCAACTGAGGGAAATCAGACAATCTACATGAGGAAAGGGGTGGTGAAATCCTTTTTAACTACTTCAACAGATGTTGGGCCATCAAATGAAGTAGTATTAGGTACACTTTTTGTTTGTTCAGATTAGGCCAATGTTTTATTTGACTTAGGGTCTACACATTCATTCATTTCTAGGAAGTTTTCTAGTAAATTGGGAATTCCATCTCATGATATGAATCCTAATGTTATGTTAATAACACTGGGGGAAATTGTGAGACAAAAAGAAATTATAAGTACCTTCTTGTACTATTGTTCAGAATGAATATACGAGAAAACCTTATTGTTTTGCCTCTATTAGAGTTTGATGGTATTTTTGGTATGGATTGGATATCCCTTTATCATGCTAAGATTGAAAGCAGAGCTAAAGAGGTTTATTTTTAGAAAGCTTTTCAGTTTCGGTACAAGAATGAACCCCTACTTTTGATAACATATCAGGAAGATGATAAACTTGTAAAATATTGAAATGAATTTTACCATGAACATATTGTTAAAAACAAAGGAACTATCCATATTAATGATGTTACAGTGGTAAATGAGTTTATTGATGTTTTTCCTAATTATTTTCCTCATATAATACCTAATCGAGAAGTTGAGTTTACCATTGACTTAATTCTTAATTCTAATCCAATTCAAAACCTCCTTATCAAATGGCTCAAATTGAACATTTAAAGTTAAAGAATCAATTACAGGAGTTATTATATAAAGGTTTTATTTGAATTAGCACATCACAATGGGGTGTTACTGTATTGTTTGTTAAAAATAAATATGGTTTAATGAAACATTTCATTGATTATTGATCATTGAATAACATCACTGTTAAGAACAAGTATCATTTTCCTCATATCAATGATTTGTTTGATAAGCTCCAAGGAGCTTAGTATTTTTCAAATATTGACTTGAGTCTGGGGTACCATCAGTTGAAATTAAAGTATGCAGACATTTTTATTACTATGTTTCAAACAAGATATGTCCATTATGAATTTTTGGTTATGCCTTTTGGATTAACCAATGCACCTGTTGTATTCATGGATCTTATGAATAGAAGTTTATGTGACTTCTTGGATAAGTTTGTGGTTTTGTTCATTGATGATATTTTGATTTATTCTAAAATTAAATTGGATCATGAAAATCATTTAAGGGTTTTCTTTGAAACCTTAAGAGAAAAGAAATTGTATGGGAAATTCAATATGTTTGAGTTTTGGTTATAGAATATTTCTTTCCATTGTCACATTGTTTCAAAAAATTCCATAACTATTGATCATGCTAAAACAAAAGATGTTGAAGAATGGAAAATACCTACAAATATCATATAGATTCATAGTTTTCTTGGTTTAGTAGGTTATTACTATAGGATTGTTGAAAATCGGCATGGTTATCTAGCCCACATACTATGTTAACTCGAAAAGGTGTTAAATTTTTTTGGAAAATAGAATGTGATGATTGTTTTCAGGAATTGAAAAGAATATTGTTGGATTCTCCGATTTTGTAATTACCTTCCAGAAATGGTTATTTTGTTATCTACGATGATTCTTCATTGAAAGGACATGGATGTGTCCTTATGCAGAATGATCAGGTAATTTCTTATGCTTCACGTTAGTAGAAACCTCATGAGTTAAATTACTCGACACATGATTTGGAATTATTTTCATTTTTTCTTCTTTAAAAATTTGGAGGCATCATTTTTATGAAGTAAAATGTAAAATATATACTGACCATAAATGTTTAAATTTTATATTAACTTAGAATTAATTGAACATGAGACAGAGGAGATGGCTGGAATTAATCATGGATTGTGATTTCACAATTCATACCATCCGGGAAAAGAAAATAAAGTGGCTGATGATTTGACTTGAAAATGTAATGATACATTAACCTCATTACGTATAGAACAAGATCCTTTGATTTTTTTTGATTTGATGAACATTGTAATATAAGTTGTTAGTGTAGTAAATTCATATGTTTTGTTTTAGGTGTTAGCGAAATCATCTCTATTAGACAGAATTAAGCAAGCACATAAGAAAGATAATGAGTTGAAAAAAAAATGTATAGTGGGTTTAGAAAGGTAAGTAACCTAAATTTAACATTGATAAATATTGTGCTTTCATGTTTGGGAAGAGATTATGTGTGTCATGTGATTCACAGTTGATGAAAGAGTTATTATGTGAAGCTCATAGTTCTATGTTTCTAGTTCATCCTAGCAGTACTATGATGTACCGAGATCTTTGGGAGTACTACTGGTGGGATGGAATGAAAAGTGATATTACTGATTTTATTGTGAAGTGTTTGACTTGTCAATAGGATAAAGTATAGAAGCAGTTACTGAATGGGATGCTTCATTCTTTACCAGTTCTAGAGTAGAAATGTGAAAATATATCCATGGACTTCATTGTGGGATTACCAAAGACATATTTAGGTAATAATGCAATCTAGGTTATTGTAGATCAATTGACTAAATATTCTCATTTCCTTCTTATTCTAGATACACTGTATCTAGATAAACTTTCTCGGTTGTATGTTAAAGATATAGTCAGGTAGCATGGAGTTTCCCTCATCATTGTATATAATCATGATTCTGGGTTTATTTTAACTTTTTCAAAGCCCTTAAGAAGTCGTTGGGTATTTAGTTAAATTTTAGAATAGCTTTTAAACCTCAATCATATGGGAAGTCAGAATGAAAATTTTAGACCTTGGAGGATATGCTATGTGATTGTTCACTAGATTACAATGGAATTTGGGAAAAAGATATTTCGTTGGTTGAATTTTCTTATAATAATAGATTTCATAATAGTAAATAAATGACTCCATTTCAGGCATTATATGGGAAGCGGTTTCAAACTAAAGATTTTTGGGATGAAGTAGGTGAAAGGAAGTTGATGGGACTAGAATTGGTAGAAGAGATGGTAGAAAAGGTTCATTTGATTTATAATCACATGAGTATAGCTCAGAGCAGGCAGAAAATTTATGTGAATAACCAGAGGAATTATATTTATTTTAAGGTGAGTGATCATGTATTTCTCAAAGTTTCTCCAGGGAAATGTGTGATGTGTTTTGGTAAGAAGGGAAAGTTGTGTTCAAGGTTTATTGGACCATATAAAATACTTGATAAAGTTAGATCAGTTTATTAATGAGTGGATTTACCTCCTTGTTTATATTAGGTAAAAATGTTTTTCATTTTTCAATGTTGAGAAAGTATATTACGGATCCATCTCATGTTTTGAGCCTAGAGGTAGTTTAGTTGGAAGAGAATCTATCTTATAAGGAACAACCAGTCTGGATTCATGACAGAAGATAGCATGTTTTGCAGAATAAAGTAATTCATTAGGTAAAGGATTTGTGGAAAAACAATATGGTTGAAGAGGCAACGCGGAAATATGAAAATGATATGGTGGATAAATACCCCCACTTATTTAATAAGTGAATAAAAATTAAGAGGACGCAATTTCCAAAAAGGGGGAAGGATGTAACATCCCAAGTAAATAAATAATAATACATTTTCATATTTATTGATATTTTTGAATTTAGTATTAATGTTATTTTAAAGGGAATTCTATGTTAGATGGAGTACCAGATACACAACAACAATTTTCTTTGAAGTATAATGTCACACACAATGCTGATTCATACTGAAAAATAATAATATAATAGTATTTTAAATGATAGTTAATGCATAGCTGTTGTAATGGAAGGAATGAGAATAAATAACTACAATTTTATTATACATGGTTGTTAAAGATTTATACATTTATCTAATAAACATTAGAGGCTTAAAATGTGAATGAATCTAACTTTAAGCATAAATACTCTAATATTCTTTAAAAGGTTGATTTACCACCTTTTAATGATGAACCCTCATTAAATATTTTTTTGGTAACTTTTATATGTTGTATTTGAAAAAATAAAATTCTTCTTTAGAATTGGGACATAAAAATTTACTTTGGGTAAATTTTCGGTATTTTTTATGATAAAATTAATTTTTTTAATGAATAGTTAAAAATACTGTATTTTAATTCGAAGACACCATCTAATCTAATTTCATTATATGGTTAGATTATTTATTTAATTGGTTTTAAATGTTAATTAGATTATATTTTTATAATTTAATCAAATTTTGTTCATTAGAAGTAATTTCACTATGAAATTGGAAATAAACAAGTGTTAATATTTTGATAGTTGTTATTTCTTAGAAACACGTTTTTTTTATTTTGGAAAGAGGAATTAATTTTAAATTAATTAATACAAGTTCTATTTTTTTAATTTGGTAAAATAAACATCATTTTTTTAATTAGGAATATCAAATATAACTTAGGCTTAATTTTTTATGAATAGTGAAAACACTGAGTAGAAGTTAAAAAACAGACATTTTCATTTAAATGAAATTTTACTGCTTCTAATAATTGAATTTAAAAAATACAACAAACATTGTTGTTATTATTAAGTAAAATTTGGTTCAATAATATGAAAATATTTTTTGGTGAATATTAACTTTTGACTTTTATTTACTGAGGTTAAAGTTAAATAGGGTAATTCAAGTTAAAAACAATATTATAAAAATATAAAATTACCTTAACACTTGTCATAACCTTATTGGATGGGTAATTTCTGACCAAGACAATCCTTTGGTGTGGTTTTTGGCCTTTTAAAGCCACAATGGTAAGATAATTATATTAATAACTTGTTATTTAAAGTAAAAATAAAAATATCATAAACATGTATTGTTTTGCTAAAAAAATTTCAATGTGGTGTTATATAATTGATATATATGACTATAAATATTCATTATAAACATAAAAATATTTCATACATTACGGTATTTTATTTATAATTTTGAGAAATTAAATAAATAAAATTATGTTTCACACAATAAGGATGTAGTATTTACCTCATTAAAAAATGAATAAAATAAATATGATTATAAAAATTAAAAAATATACAAAACATGTCCAATTTTTATTAGATGATTTAATTTTGAACAAGATTAATATTTTCTTTGACTTTAATAAGTTTTGGACCTTTAGAATTTTAAAATCATTATATAATACAATAATATGTTCAAACATTCCTAAAGAGCCCCTCCTCCCCCTTATAAAAAGCCCTCACCTCTAACCTATTACTCACACCTCTCAAGCCCCTTGGCTCATCCAACCCATGCCCAAATAAGCTCTCAAGATCCCTATTTTACACCTATATTCCTTACCATATATATAAGGCACTTCAAGAAATATTTTTGGTTCAAACCAAAGGGAGTTACCTGATTTAAAGGTAACGTATTATTTTAAGTTATTTTCTTTTATTTTACTTCTCAAACCCCCTAACCTATTTTTATTCCATTATTTTATAAAAACACCATTATCCTTAATATAATAGGTTTATTTATGAGAAATATTCAAACTAAACTTACACACACCTCCATCTAATGAGTAAATAACATATTGTTTCTGTGGATGGTGTACTACTACCTCACGAAACGATGATTTTTAAATCTTCTCCTACCACCTCTTATGGTGTCCATTGTGATGGAACTGTATTTAAATGTGATATATATTATATTTAAATTTTCTCTATTCTTATTTGTTTTTCATTTATAGCATACCTTTATTGTTTCCATACTGGTTAAACACGATAATTTCATTTGAGGATGTGCGGACTACCGCCCCCTCAAAGTGATATGACTCATTCATGACATACATGGAACATGTAAAGGTTGGAGTTAATGATATTAAATGTGATATTATAATATAATTATAATATAACTATTTATCATTATGTTTTAATTCTATTAAAAATATTAAATATAAATTAACATAGCGTTTATGTGTCCGTACGGCATACCGACTCCATGAACGGTGCATTTCATTTCATACCTCCAAATGTTATGAATTATTATAAATACATATATATACTGGATATATATGATATATATGATATCTAAATCATTAATATAATACTGGAAATGATGAAATTTTGACCAAATGGACAACTGGTAAATATAATAAGTTCATTTTTTACTCAAGTACCAAATATTGAAAAAATGACCATTATTAACTTAAATGATTACATAAGGTTTATAACATGGAAATAAGTGATATAAAAAGAATAATAAACATTAAATAGTTCTTAATAATGTAGAAATTATATTTAGTTTATTATTCAAAAGATTAAAGAATGAACGGTTCATATCGGACATGAGGTAAGGGACATCGTCACAATCTCCTTTCATTGAGGCATATTTTGTTTTATAGGTGACTTTCTTTTATACGATGTATAAAAACCTTTAACATTTCATTTCATTCAAAGGGATTCTTTTTTTCGAGGTGTTTTACCAAACAACAAAAAAGAATGTTTCTTTTAATGTAAGTGGTTTTAATGAACTTTTCATCCGCCATGAGTATTATTTGACCTTTGGCTTCCTTAACAAGTCTTAATGTTTTTAAAAGGAGAATAAACACCATATACTCTTTAATGTATTTTGGTACTGAAAATGGTATTGAAAATGGTTTTTTTATGTAAATATATTTAAATAATATATTGTGATTGAAATGGGGGAATGTTATCTTTCTTTTATGTTTGTTTTATGTGTAATGAATATGATATGGTTCTTGGTATTTGTTTACGTATATGGGTGGTTCCATGATAAACCTAGGGCCGACCATCCCGAGATAGCTTTCCAATGCATTTGGTAACATGACAGAGGTAAACGTGAATCTTTCTCCTAATATTTTTAGGGAATATAATGTGATGGTTATTTCAAATGTGACTCCCTACATGGATGTGAAAGCTACAATGTATGTTTGTTATGGATGACACAAGTTACCTTTATGATTTGTGATTACTATGTGTTATTCATAAATTTTATGATTTCATGAGGTATGTTAAAAATCTTATCTTTTGATGATCTAATGATTTCTTTCTTTGTTTTATAACCATTAATGACCTTTTTATTCTAATCTCATGTTTTGAAATGTTTTTCACAGTACTTAAAGATTAATAGGGTCAAGTATGGGATCAAGGAAAAGTCATGCTATCTAAAACAAAGAACTAGACATGACTCTATTCTTCAAGAGTTTTTATTTTTTGAAAAAAAAGGAAACTGAGTAGAAGTTTCTACATTGTAATTTTTTAGATGTAATGTAATAGTTATGGCATAATTCTATAAGACTCTAAACCTTAAAAGATCCTCAATGTCAATTATCAATTTAATTCAAGGTTATGTAATGTTTTAAGGCTGGGTCCTTATAGTAAAAATCATCCATGTTAACATAGACCAATTTTTCAATAAATCTTTGATCATTTACATTGAAATTCATAATAGCTAACTATATTTGTCAACAATAGTCATCAATTTATCCATGATAAACACAATTTCCTCAGTATCAGGAATAAATTAAGGGTTCCCTTGACTTAATAAAAATATCACCTTTATATTAAATTATTATTCTAAGTATTTAGCATAATTCAATATATCTTTTTCAATCCTTATTTAAAAACATATACTGAAAATACTTATATATTTTATTATTCATATAACATTATATTTAAATTCCAAAACATATACACTATAATCATATAACATTATTCAAAATTCATTACATAGGATTCAATATCTCATACCATAAAACCCCTTTCCTAGAATATGAATTATGAATTGTGTCATAAGGGTCATCATACATAATCTAATCGAGATTATTAAATTTAATGTCAAAAATATTTTTATAACATTCCATACCTTTCACATGTCATTTGTTTTTCCTTTATCTTCAGTAGTATAAAAAATACTCATACAAATATCTTAATTCTCATCACGACATTTTCACTTAGGAATTAGATTTTCATAATGAACATACTTTTTTAAATTTGAAACATTCTATGTTAACATTTTTCCTTTTAGTTTTATCCATTTACAAAAATAAAAAATCATAGTGTGAGAAACACTTATAAAAGAATAAAACCACGTAATTATTAAAAATAATATATAAGATGTCTCAATTATAACACATAATTCATTAAAATATTTCAACCATAGTTTTATCCAAGGTTATTCATTGTTATACTCTATTTATATATTTCATTATGGTATATTAATGGTTTGTGAATTCCAAAAGCTTATCCCATGGCAGTGTTTTACCATGTGTGCAGTAAAGATCATTTCCATGCACATGTTCCTAATCATTTATAGGTCAATAGGGTGTTTTTTAGGTTGTTAACCCTATGTAAATCTATTCAAGATACACATCCACTTAATGTATATAGATATGGTTATATTTATTGGAATCCACTCACTATACCCTTTAGAAATAATTCTAGGAAATTTTCCATTACTTTAACACATCGTTCGAATTATCCTTAGTGAAATTCCAAGAAATATACTTAGAAATATCCCTAGGGATACCACTAAAGTTATCTCATCCCATATTCCATTGGTTGAGTAATAATTTCCATTTACACCAACTATAGTGACATAGGCATAACATAAATGGATGTTACATCTTTTTATATGAATATTAAGAATACTATAAAAATACAAGCTTAAGAACCATAATAGTTTCGTGTCCTTGGATAATTGGAAACATAATCATCTATATTGATGAAATATCTTCCACATATCTATTAATGATCATCACCTATTAGTAATTATATGTAAAACCATTATTCATAACCATGGGAAATGAATCATAAGTAAGTGACCTTAGATACTCAGTAAGGGTAAACAAGAGATACATGTATGTATACCATGAGCATTTCATATAACAACATGACAATAACAATAATAAATAATAACCTACATATAAAATATCATAATAATCGGTCATTTATAAATATTGGCAGTATATAAGATATGAATCATAAGGAAATAAAATAAAATTGGTCATGATATCATAAAATTGGCATAATAAATAGACTTTTGGCATATACTTGATTATATAAAAACATTCCCTATAAGTCAATTATCATTTCCAAAAAATTATACGAGAACTTAATGGGGAATACACCTATATGTAGGGGCACACCACTATCCCCATTCATAGTATTTTCCTTATAAGGGATCATGTTTCCACAAATTCTCATAGTGGATTAGGTTTCCCTATATTCTTATAGTGGATAATGACACAAATTTTTCCCATTTTAGATTAGGACGCACCTACTTACCTTTTTTATCAATCCCATATACTTGTGTACCATCATTATCTCATGAGATATATAGATTTTACCAATGAATTCGAGGGAGATATAGGTCCTACCAATCACATAATAAAATCATAAAAATATTTTTCATAAGATAATAAAAATTTCATCAAATCATGCCCCATTAAAAGATATGGATTTAATAAACATCATATCATAATCCATGAAATAATATGAGTATAATAAACATTTCATCACATAATTTCCTATAGAAAATAGATAGGTCTCATAATAATTTCATCAAAGCATGACCCCTATAAAGATGTGTGTTTCAAAATCATATAACCCTTAAATGAGAAACTGGTGTCATAAACATAATTTAATAAAAAGATAAACCATTAAATAAATAATATGCATTATCTTCATTGATCATATCCCTGTTAAATCATAAACTATAACAAATTATGTCATCATAGATGGAGAAAGATGTTGAATGTTTATATTAAAAATTTCTTATGTAAAATTACATTTCATAGAAAATAATTTTAAAAAAATAATTTACATTTAATTTTTTATAAGAAAATAAATACAATTTTATAATATAATTTTATTGAGAAAAATATATTTTCTTTTATGAAAAAAATTGTAAAAACATACAACATTTTCATAAAATATTTCTTTCAAAATAGCTTTCAAAAAAGAAATCCCAAAAATATTATTAAAATATTTTTATTTGAAAAACAAATAATACTTATAAAGAAATGTGTAAAAAAATAAAACCATTTTCTTTAAAAATACTTCAAAAATGTAAAAAATAAGGCTTGATATCTTTATAAGAAACATTTTCAAGAAAATATATTTTAAATGTATAATGAATTATTTAAGTCATTAAAATAGTTTTTTTAAAATAACATATTGAAGAAATATAATGGATGATCTCAAAACCACTTTTTAATCATAAATGTTTTTTGAAAAATATTCAGAAATATTTTTTTTGAAAGAACAATGATTTTTATCCTTAAGGAGAATTAGAGGCAGATTTTTATAAAACCATTTTCTTAATTATATTAAGTACAAAATTTTGGAATAATAGTATAATTACTTTTATATAACATTAATAATCATTGGATAATAATATTCATTAGTTTTATTAAGATATAGATCGTAATATTTTATCAAAAGATGCAGCATCATACTCAATTCTGATAAACGATTAGATTATAACAATAAACTGTTACCACTTTGGTAAAATAGAATCATAATCCCAATTAGTGAATAAAATTAAATGAACATTAAAATATCATTAAAATATGTAGTTTAATGGTATAAAATTTTTATGGGATGTATATATACCCCATAGAAAAAATTTAGGTTCATAACATGGCATATATCTCAAAAAAGAAAAATTGAGACAAAATTACATTATATATTTTGTACCATTTGAACCATAAACCCCATCAAATAAATATCCTCAAATGGATATTTTAAAACCCATAAATCTAATTATTTTAATCATATAATAAATTAATGGTAATTATATACACCACACAAAATAAACAAGTGGTGAGAAAGGCATAAATCTCACATTAAAAAAAGTGAGATGAGAAAACCAATAATACTTGACTGACATTAGAGTCATGATACCCATTAAATAATGAAATAATTTAAAATTTTAATATCATTATATAAATAAATTTAATGATATAAATTCCAATAATAAATTATATACACCAAAAAAATAAATGAGTGCTGAATAAGGAATGTATCTCACAGAAATAATAAATGAATTTAATTTCAATTACTTTAAGTACTGGCATTCATCATACATGTCAAAACCTATTGAATAATAAATATATGTTTATTATACATAAATAACATAAAAATATTTTTATATTAAATATCATATGTAATTTTAAAATGAATTTATATTACATATTTATTACCAACACCATGTTAATGTTGCGTTTGGGGAAATATCTTCTTTGTTTTTCGTATATGTTTTGGATTTTTATTCTTGGTAATATTACATAGATAATTATTTACTTATAATAATAAGGAAAAAATTTATATAAATATCAGATTTATATTATATATATGTATATATAATAATCTATATAATATTGAAATAAAAAATGGAATACATCGTTCTTGTAGACAGCGTGTCGAATGTATGTATGGACACTGTTTCCATTTTATTATAGTATTGAATGAATGAAAGTAAATTAGATATAATTTTATATATAATAACATTAAATTATCATTATTATTTCATATATATCATATATTTTTACAAAAAAAATACTTAATACATTCTATGTAAAGTGTGAACAAATCACATTGCTTTGAGGAGTCGATAGTGCACACATCCGCAAACGAAGTAATCATATTTACACAAATTGGAAAGCATGAAAATATGTTTTACTAATAATTAAATAATCATATATATCATATATATAATATAAAAAAATATTTTACATAATAATTCCCACTAATTAGATGTGGTTAATGAAAAATGAACAACATCAATATGTGAGGCGGTAGTCACTGTACACAAGAACGGTAAACATGTTACCAAATAGATAGAGGTGTGTGTAAGTGTAGATAAAACCCTTAGATTAATGAAATATAAATATATTTTGTACACATAGGTTATTATGTAATCAATTCATAAGAATAATTGTGTGGGTGGATAAGGAATATAAAAAAATGGGGCTTGAGGAATGATGTAACCTCTTCTTTGGGTAACTACTCTTAGTGTTCACCAAAGGGATTATTTGGATGGATTTATACCCAATGTGAGGATTATATTATTATAATAGGAATTTATCAATATTTTTAGATAATATATCTGGTGATCCAAATGGCTTGAGTGGTGTGAATAAGTGGGTGGGGTGACTGTTTTTTGTGGATGAGAAGTGGCATTCTTATATATTTTTAAAAAAGTAATTCGACGCATGTTTCTCGCATGTAATGTGGATAAGATAATGGTAAAAATTATATAAAAGGGATGATATATTCTATATATTTCCATAAAATTTACTTTGGATAATGTTATAGGTCATTTTTACCATTATGTTTATGTTTTAGTCCGTGGTTAATTTAATTTTTATCTCGATCACTGTAATTAATTTTAATTACATTCACTAACATTTTTGGTCAAAAAATAAGTTTAACTTATTATATATTATAAATTATTAGTATTAAAAATCTATTATACATTATTAAAAATTATAAATAAAAAATTGGAAAAAATTAATTTAAATTTAATCTCGTTGACTAGATAGAAAAGAATGGTTTTCAAGTAAAAATAGTAAATGGTTCTAAATGTTTTTATATCAAAATTCAATGTGAAATTATTAAAAATAACCATAATTTTATTAATTGATTTAAAAATTTTCTATTTGGAATTTAATATAATGTTAATGTTAAATTTAACTATATAAATAAAGTAGATGAAAAAATAGTTTAGAATTAAAATTCCTTGTTTTCCGGTTTCATCAAAAAAAATAAACATCTCAGAAAAATAACAAAAAATAACTCAAAGTAAATTTTTGTATTAAACATAAAAAATGGTTTTTTCATATATAAAATATTAATGTTTCAAAAACAATATGTTATAAGGTTTCACAATTAAAAAGTAGAAAAATTCCCTTTTTAGAAAAATAAATTTTTTATTTAAAAAATTAAATTTATTCTTATCTTATACCTATAAAATTTATTAGATGAGTATAAAAAGTAATTATTTAACATATTATAAATAATTTTTATTGAATAAATTAATCATTTTTTTGTTAAATTTATTGAGTTAAAATTATGCATGAACATAAAAAATTAGTTTTTAAGGAAAATTAATTTCTTAATTTTTAAATAGTCATGTCTTTCACTTCTACTAATTGATAACCAAAGGATTCATTTTATATACATTTTTAAATAATATTTTCCCAATTTAGTTAATCTTATTAATAATTTTTATTCCAACACCTTGGTGGTAACTATAATAATATTTAATAATATTATTAATAGTATATTTAGTTCGGTAAAACTCATTCTTGTATATAATGAAAACTAAAAAAAAGGGACTCTGTATTGTGGGTAACACAAGACAGACATAGTTTTGTGCGTATTAAATATAATATATGTTTTTCTTATATAAAATTTTTTAAATGGATTTTTTTATAATTTAAGAAACACTTAGTGGGTTTATGTAACAAAAAATATATTCAGTTTTGTGTGAAATGAATACTATCTAAAAGATAAAATTTATTAAAAATAAAATGTCACAAAATATTCGAGTGTTACACTCCAAACCATACAAGGTATCATAAAAAATCCATGTTTCAATAACATAATAAAGATTCCCTCAACTACCTCTAACTAATCCCCAATAAAAAATGCTACAGCAATGGAATCCAAAAGTAACCCATGTCTGATGAGTTTTTTTACATAGTTAATTATGACATTAAATCATCACATGATCAGTATCATCCTGCTAGGAAATCCTCAATAGTCTCAAAATATCAAGTCAAAAATATAAAAGAACCCATAAATACCACCATTATAATGCTTGAACCCATCCTAATGGATCTAAATCATTGATCCTCAATCATAGGATCTAAGCCTCAATTGATATAACCTCAAAAGAATTATCCAAATATATATGGACAAAAACATATATCAAAAGAGATGAGACTTGATCACTACATGTGATATCTATTAAATGAACCTTAAATAGATATACATGGAATTATTAGGCTAGGATAGTCACTAAGAGGAAATCCCTCGCCTTGACTTTGTTGCACACAACCAAATCCAAGGGAGGATTTACAATCCAAACCTTGAAAGTAACCTCTAACCGAACAACCTTGATCCAAAAAAACATTATGATAGCCTAAAAATGAGGAAAGTATTCCACCATCATTATTAATGAAGAAAAATGCTCAAAATAGAATTACTAAAAGTCTAATCCTAACTATGATAAAATCCTTAAACCCAATTGCAGGAAAAATTACACAGTGTGTACTTATGAGTACATGGTATGTACTCTCAAATCTTTACCTGACCATGTAATTCTACATGGGAAGAGCAGACATGGGGTATCCCCATATAATATAAATGTCCATAGAATACATGGGGTCTACCTATGTACTATTACAAGACCATGTACCAATCACATAGCGTATCATCCCAAGCGAAATTCCATATGTCCATTTTCCACTACACGACATGTGCTCATAGTACAGGACATATACTTTCAAAAACATTATATTCCCATAAACTATTGTGAATGGACATGTATATCAATAATGACTACTACACAGTGTCTAAAAAATTTACATGTAGGGTAAAAAAATTCCATCATACACTAATGGGATGAGCACATTGCATATTCCTTTAAAACAATGTGTCATGTAGTGAGGGTTTTCAAATGTGGTTCAACTTTAAACCTCATGAAACGACGTAATCTCCTAATATTCATATATCAACCCCCATAGGGTCCTTAAAATAATAATATGGATTTAAACCTTAAAATTTCATATATGTGTATAATGAAATAAATATCCAAAACTGAACTATCTCGTGGTGTAAATGTTGAAGCTTCGTGTCCAAATCTTCTCTCGGAAGCTGGTGTACCCTTATTTGGTCTGGATCTCCACCATGGATTAAATCTCAAAACATCTATTTATCCTCCCCCTTATAGTATATTGATCACGTGAAAGGGAAGAACCCTCCCACAACTTTTGTGTGTATAATTCCCAATGGTGTATTTTAATTATTATATTAATTATTAAATAATTAATTAATAACCGTTTAATACTCATCTCATGGCCTAGAACCAAAATAGGGTTTATAACTAACATAAAAAAATCCCCCATTCCAGAATAAACCGCTTTTTCTAAATCACATTATGATTCTTATTTCAAAATATATAACCACACAAACCTACATGTAAATAATTTAATATTTAATTAATTATATATTAAATATTCCTTCTAGACCAAAACAACTTGAGATTTAACAAAAGTATAATATAAGGGTAAAATAACTATTATGGGACCAATGATGTAGTTAAAAAATTTATCTAAGACCATATTCTATGAGAAAATGATGATTTTACCGCTCATGATCACTTTAGAGAAAAAAATAAAAAAAAATTTACAATTTCAATGAAATGAAAACAATGTGTCTTTCTAAATTTTTATACTTTTTTTAACATTTAATTTTATTTAAATGATATTTTTTTTAAATTATTCTGTCAAAATTATCATAGCGTAATTTTTGGTACTTTTCAGAATTTTTTGATTTTCCATTGAATAGTGAAAATAAATATTTTCAATGAATATTTTATTTTTTTCAATAATTTATAAAATTTCATTTTATTTAAAAGTTGGATAAGTTTATCTCATAAATTATCATCCAAAAGTATAATATATGTCTTTTTATTTCAATTTTTTCATGATGTTTACCTATAAATTATTTTATATAAGGAAAAGACAAAATATCATTCTCTTTGCCTCGTTACCTATAAATTTTTTATATAAAGATAAATAGTGGATATTTTTTGTTATAGATATCACTAAAAACTAAATTATTTTTTTCATCATTATAATTTCATTTTAATTTTTAGTATTGTAATAATTATCTTAAATTCTTATCCAACACTGATATAGAGATTGTGAAAACATTCAAAAAATTAATTAAATTATTTTAGAAAATATAAAAAATTATATTTTTTGAGTGAGTAATTGTGTCAACCATGTTTTTTAGATAATAATAACATATTTAAGGTGGGTAAAATATTTTTATTCTAGTTCCTTTTCTTTTAATATGTTTTCAAAATCATATTCATTGGATAGTTCTAAAATTGATATTAATGATTTTTTATTATAAATAATGTTTTAATTAATTATATAAAATTTCAAAAAAAATATTATATTCAACCAATTTACTATTATTTGTTTTCTAATTACAAAAATGGTCCATTTTTTATTCATTTTGTCTTTTATAATAGTTATATTCACCCCTTAAGAGGGAAAAAATTATTTCACATTAATATTAAAATATATTAATGGGGGTTAGAACAAAAATATATGGGCAGGTAAATAACCAAAACCTAAATTAATTTTATTGTATGGTATTTTTTTAACAATACACATCCCACCTTTGAAATATTTTTTTTTATCGTTTTGTAAGTGGAAATTCGTGTTTATTAATTTAATATTTTATAAAATTAAACAAGTTCCCTCCCCACTCTTATAAAAGGTAACCTCTTCATCCATTTTAATGAAACCAAAATTTATTTTTTAAGTCATTCCAAATAAAACCAATTTCCTTAAAAACCTAAACAAACTCTATAATATTTTATTTTTTCTGAAAACCGTCTAGATGAAACTTGTGATGTAAACCGTAAGAGGTTGGTTCATGATGAGGTATCATTATAACCAAGAGTTTATTTATTTCTTCATTCACCTACATAAAATCATCATAACCCATTATAAAATAATAGAACCAATTTATTGAATATATTAAAATATTATTCCATTAATGTAATTACCCAATTATATACCATGTTCTATAAAATAGGAAATGAAATCATCTTTTGTGTGTAAATCAAACTGTTTCCTAATAAACCAATGTAATTTATTTCCCCTCCTATCCTTTCATGTATAGTTATAATGATAGATTTAATGTATATATATGTGTGTGATATTAATGAAATATTTATAAATTTTTAATTATAATATAACTCATATTCTATTATGTTTTCATTCTCTAAAAAATGACGAATTTAATGCATATGTGGTGACCATGACCTCCCTAAAGCAAAATGTTTCATTTTTCATCACCAAACAACCTAGAATTAAAATATTATTATATTAAAATAAATAATAATATATTTTTAATATTATGATTATTATAAAATGATATCATAATTTTTAAATTCTCATTATAATGATCATTGAATAATTGAAATGTTACTCTTGCGTACATACAACCAACCGTCCTTATGATTGCAACGTGGTTTATTTTTCATGACCATATTTCATGATTTTCTAAAATTACAATAATTATATAGAAATGAAAATTATTTCATGAAAATTATTTTTTATATGCTGCAATAATTTTCTCTTTGACCATAGTGAACTTACCAAAGGAAATATTTACTTACGGATAGAATATTTTCAGAACATCAGATATAAATTTAATTGATTAAATAATTAAATATTTTATGGTATGAAATAAAAAAATTAATAATAATAATTAAAATGTTTCTTATGAATGTAAATAATTAATTTTATTTAATTATTTTTGAATATACAAAACCTAATTGATGAATTAGACTCGTAGAAAAGGAAATTCCTTTAAAAACCATCTTTTAATGTTTCCGCTAAAACACATTATCTTCCATGACCATATTTTAAAATAAATTTTTTATGGATTTTTTATTTGTAACTATATTAATTATGAAAAAAAATTTAATTCTATTTTGACATTTCATAAATTTATTTCAAAATTATTCTTGTTATGTAATGTTTTTGACTTTCTATAAAAAAAGAAAAATAAATATTATATTGTAACATATATGGTAAATTTTTCCCTACTACAATAATAGATTTTATATATTTTACTTCTTATATATGATTTTTATTTTTCTCAAAGGAAAACCATATTTCCATTTATTATGGTTTTATATGACATTTGAATGTTAGAATAAAAAAATAGATATTTTAATATCTGAAAAAACATCAACTGGTTGAAAATAATATTTAATAAGTGTAATGATAAAATTGAAATATTTCATATTTTATGACTATGGTTTAGTTCTTGTAAAAAAATTATGATGATAGGTTGTTAATTAATAAACCAAGGATATGTGGTTATTTAATAAAATACGGAAAGATGGTATCATTATTAACCTAGAATAGGTAGTTTTTTATAAAAAAAGTATTTTGGTTATGTGAAATCCATCCAATGCATTTTTTATAGAAGTAAGCCATATTATTATTCAATTTTTAAGAGTGATATATAAAGAATTTTAAAATATAAAAACTTTTTTTATATAATCATTCTTTTGGTGATTATGATATATTAAAATTTCTTAAGGTAAGATAATGATCTTATTATTAAAGGAAATAGTATGAATATTTTTATGGGTGAAATATATACCTTTGTGAAAAGGTTGTTATGTGTATTTTAGGAATGAAAAGAAACCATTATGGGTGTTATTTTTTAATTAAGATTTATTATGGTTTTTTTATGAAATACTATTGTAAATGATGTTGTTTTTTGGTGATAAAATGATTACTTTTAACCCTAATGTATATTTTTTATAAAGGGGAATTATTATAACTATTCATGGACTAATGGTTTCTATATTTTCTTTTTCATGTCCCTTACATATCTTTATTTTGTACCATTCAATCAATTTAGAATGTTTTTATCTTGTTTAAGGATGGGTACAGAAAACTAAGAATTCATGTTTAACTTCATTATGATTTTTAATTAAATTAAATCATGTCATCTCATAAAGGACATAAATTGTAGGAAAATGGATACAGATTGGAAGTGTCCACTTTGTAATATATGGGACTATTATGTAATATCTATAAGCGAATTATCTAAAAACCCAAATCTAAAAGTTCATTGGGAATGAATTATATTCTATTCTAGTCTAAAAAAGTATATTATATAATTTTTACAGTTGGATTCTTATAGTTGGTCTCTAAGCATGGTTTAGATAACATTGAAGATTAGGATTTTTTTCATTTGAGGTTATTTTTATATTAATGAATTACTACATGAGTTTACTAGTTTTGGGTTTATAATAATTTCAATGTTTTAGAAACCCATTTTTGAGGTTCTAAGTGAATGAATTTTTAGGCGATCAATGATATTTTTGGAAAAAAAAAATTAGGTTATGTAATATTTTTCCCTTTTTATTAACATGATGTGTTATTAGACGAATAATTATTTTACATTTTTGGGACATAATTTTTAATGTTATTAATGAGATTTAGGTTTTATATGATATTTTTATTATGGTAATTGTGGTTTGCTAAAATTTGGAAACATATATTATATTATATATATGTGGGATTTATGAGTGTTTTTTAGATTATGTGATTAAAGTTATTTAAGAATAAGATCTATGTAATTTTGAAGAAAAATATTTTATATAATGATATTTTTGTTGATAATTCATGGTTAAATTATATTTAAACATAATATGATCTTAATGTAGATTTATGGTGATTCAATTTATTAATGGAAATGATATTCATATCCTGGAGATTATTTTATTACAGAATATACTTTTTTTAAGAGTTTTTAAGGGTGATTGATGTTATTTATTGATAAAAGTTAAATTTTTCATAGAATAATATTTGATCAAATAATTATAATAATTGTGTGTTAATATTTAATTTTAATGATTAAAGTTTTAATTAATCTTTTGAAGGTTCATTGATTTGCATATTTTTCCATCCTTCTACTCAGATGTTTTTTTGTTAATATCTAATGATATCAAGAATATCATGTTATCAATTTTTTGATTAATTGATCTATTATAAGTTGATTATATTTCTTTATTCATGAAAAACTTAACTTAAATACTCATCATTTGTGAAAAATAATTGATTTTAGTTGAAATTTATTAATGGATTATAATATTCTTATATGGTAAGTATATTTCCTTATATTCCTAGTCTGGATAGTAAAATGAATCCTCAAATCTAAGAAATGTTTCTTGAAAAAAAAATACCATATTACCCTATTTTTTGATGAATTGATTGTCTTTTTCACATATCTTATGGTTATGTAATTATGGTCATTAATATTCTCTTGATCGCTCATTTTTTTATGATGACTGTTACCTACCACTATCCCTTGTTATTTTGACACTTTAAAAACCCATTTTTGTTTCTTCACTTAAAAATAATTTAATCCTATTTTGAAACCTTATTATATATTATTCTAGAAGACCATTATACTTACCTTTCACTCTTTTAAAGATTATGTTTTATTAACCCTTTTTATAATGTGGAATACTGACAAAGGTATTTTCAAATGTTATAACTTTTATTATAATGTTCTTGTATAAATTAGGGCTATGAAATTTCTTAAAGGGAAGATAATATAATTTATTAATATTTTAAAATAAATTCCATGTTTGATAGAATAAAGGATATGGAGAATTGATAAAAAATAAACCCTAAAATATTTTTGATTAAATAATACAATTATAACCAAGAAGTTCTACGGGTGGGTATGATTATGATTAATCGAGTTATGATATATATATATATGTGTGTGTGTGTAAGTTTACTATATAAATTCCAATTTTTTGATTAAATTCTTAGTAAATGTGATCTAAATTTTTAGTAAATTCATTTTATTCATAAAAAATAACTTTTCCTCAATAATGGGTTTTATTATTTTATATGATAAAATATTATAATTAATTCATGTACAATTTATAAATATTAGTTTAAAATGATGAAATATTTATTTAAGTCATCAAGACAAATTTATAATTCATTTAATTTATTTTACTTTTCTAAAAATATAAACATTACATTTAATATTGAAAAATATTGATTTTCATTGAAATCTATATTTCTGGTTTACGTATTTTATAAAGATCCATTTTATTTTAAAATTCATTAGAAGTAAATTTCTTTATCTTATATTATTAAAAATATAATTAAATATGTTGGAATAAATTTTATTACTGAATTTGGTGAAAACAATTATTCAGAAAACACATTATTATGAAAAGAATAATTTATTTTCATCATTGAAAATGGATTCTGTTTTTTGAATTAGTGGGTCAAAATTTGGTAAATATGTCACTTTTATTTATGGGTTATGAATAGTAACCTTAGAAACTTTTTTACAATAGAAATGGGTAATTTAGATAATTATGTTTAAAAAAATTGTAAGGAGAATAAAATCACCCTAAAAGTTTTTATAATTTCTTTGGATGAGAATATATCATTCATAATAATCCAAAATTTTAATATATGGCCTTGTTACATTTTTCATGATTTTTTACTTTGTATTTATTTATATATTGAAATGTCAGAATGGCATTCACATTTCTATATTATCTCTGAATCTATGACATAGGGATACAAATTGTATGTATTCAGTTATAAATAGTCATTTTATGTTTTTATGTTTTTATTCATAATTTCAATTTAATTATAATTTTTAGTAATGAAATAATTACATTAAACTTTTATAAAAAAATCACATAGTGTTTGTGCATGAGAAAAAAATATAATATTCTTTTTAAAACTACTAAAATAAGATGATATAAGTGAGATATAATGTCCTGCAATATTCAAAAACAAGTATAATATAATTTAGATTTTTGAAAAGATTATATTCGAACTGATTTTCTGTAATGATTATTTAAAGGTAAAATTAATGAGTTGTTCCCAATTTGATATTAATGAAATTTTTTAATAAATAATGTTTATTAAATTATTTTAAACTAAAAAAATTATATAATTGGAAATGTAAATTTTATATGGACGAGTGTATCAAAAATGGTATATTTATAGGATTGTTTGGTTATATAGTTACTATATTTACCACTAAAGAATAAAAAATATAATTTCTAAGTAATAATAAAAAAGGATAATATAGGGATAAAAAAACACAATAATGGTGAAAATATCACCTAAACTGGTAAATGAGTTATAGAGATGGAGGATTTAGACCCATACTCAAAGAAGATTCCAAATAAAGCATTTTCGATCACTGTTTATAAGGGAAATAATTTATATAATTTTAATAATTTATGAAATTCCAAAAGTCCCATCCACTCACTTATTAATGAGAACCTATTATTTTCTTTTCATCACGCTTAAAATCAATTTAATTTTTAAAATCCAAACTAATTTCAGTTCCTTACATCCTTCACCATACCATAGACCTCTTAGATTAATAGGAAAAACATTGTATAGAATCTTCTCGTGTAAATGTTAATACATTGCCTGAATGAGTGGAATAATTCTTAACAAAACATTTTTTATTTCTTATTCCGTATAGATAAAATATATTTGATAATGATAAAATAATTACACAAATATAATTAATAATATATGATATCTTTATCTTAATTTCATAACATATATTAATCTTCTCTTCCAACAAATGGGAAATGAAACTGTTATTCGTTGTTGTGATAGACTACATCCTCACTATCTAATGTAATTAATTTTTCATCACAAACTCTGACAAGTAGATATAATTATGTTTTTAATGTATACATATTATAATAAAGACATTTTTTTATAAATATTATATAAAAAATATTTTATTACCATTTCATAAACTAAATAATGAAAACATCATTCGAGTATAGTTGTGAACTACCTCCTCTATAAAAAGATGTGATTATTTTTTCATCACCACATCACATGAATTATATATATATATATATATGTTTATATAATGAAATTTAATTATTTTAATATATGATGATCATTTTTTAATGTTACAATAATACTTACCTTCTTCAGTAATGATCACTGTAAACTAGGAATGGTACTTATCCCACTCTCCTCTGATTGGGGGATATAGTTGATTCTGGACAACCAGTTCCCTATATTTAGGATCTTTACATATATTATATATAATTTTATTTCATACGGGGTGTATTATTATTGTTAGGATCTATATACAACTTGTTGTATATAGGGAACTAGGTACTCGATTGAGATTATTTTAGTGAATATTCCACCAGAAAAAAATGTGTAATCATCCAAGAAGTGAACTACTATGATTAAGAAAATGGATAGTAATAATGTTCCATTCCATGGGTGAAAAAAATGGGATCCATAAGGTGAGATTTGTGTGGATCCGAGATCATTCATTTTTCTGGTAGTGTGTGGGTTCTATTGGAGGTGGGTCTTATAAATCAAAATTGTCCATCTTTGATGTCTCTAATTTATTGTTGGTCCATTTGTGATTGAATTAATTTATTTTATCCCTAGTATGTTACACCATGTTGATTAAATGGAATTATACTCTAGGGGGTTTCCCCATTGGTCCCCTATCTCTCTCTCTTTCTAATCCCTTATCATTTTATATTCTCCTATTTTGCAGGGACTCTTTTTTCATCATAGTATATATTTCTCTAGAAGATATTATGTGAAGAAAATACATCCATCTTATTGAGTATAAAAAATATATATGTACCATTAATAGTTTAATATTTTAAAATTATGAACAGCTATTTACATACATCATACACTCTCTATGATTTTAATGTAGTTAATTTTTCAAAAAAATATTTTATGATTTTTTTTAATGTATAATTACAATATAGAAATTTTAGTTATGTAATTATTATTATTCTAGAGATGATGCAGATAAACAGACAGATCTTCAGTATCTAATCTAATAGTGATAGTCCCGGATTGAATAAGGAAAAGCTAGCAAGTCATCTTCTATCAGTGGAAGGATGAAATCAAGTGTCTTACAAGATTGAATGACTTTCATTCTGAATAAGAGACTGCTTTCCCTGGATAAAAAAAATTACAATAAAGCAGTAAATGACACTAGTTGATGAATAAAGGAGGGATACATCTCAAATCTCTCAAGCAACTATGGGTATCACAGTGTATCCTAAGAAAGGAATTCTCTAATTAGAGATTTGGAAATAATACAGCACTAAATTATTAGAATAGTAGTATAATATAGCTTACAATCATAAGCAACTAGATCATAGCATCTAACTGGCTTAATAAAGACTCGATAGATACTAAAGAAGGTTCTAATCCCTTTATATATAACTAGCACCTTTAGAAACCGAATAAGGTGATGTAGCCGAGTTCCAAACCCTTGATATATAAGTTAAACCTTTCTTTATTAATAGACCACTATTAATAGAATACAGTTATAACCTTTTTCAGAGACAACAGGGACAAGGTATCTAGGCTAGGTGAACTCTATCATGGCCAATAACGATCACTATATACATAAATTTTCTACTACTATCCCGATTCTAAGCTAGGTGGTGCTATTATGGTGGGGAAAGGGTCAATTTAGTGAGTCCATTGTAGCCTATTTTTAAGGCAGGAATGACTAGGTATGAAAGTAACGAACCTTCATGAAAATAAAAGAGCGGTCTTGTCTTGTTAGCAGGTAGAGGAGTACTCTTTCAATGAATGAAAATTTCGGGTTCCGAAGTAAAGAGAGTAAGAGCAACAACTTCTAGATTAAGAAGGAATGCATGTAGCGACAATGATTGATCCTTATCCTGATTCTGTTGTTTCAGCTTCTCTTTTTCCTCCTACAGCTCATTCAAATGATGATTGGTACCTATATATATTGGATGAACACCAACAAAATATTTATTTCAAAAGAAGCTTGACTCACTAATATATAGACAGAGTACCTGTGCTAGACCTGCTTCAACTGCAACAGAAGCTTTAGGTTCACCCGAAGATATAGATTCAACTGGAAAATCCTGATTAGCTGTAGAAATAGTAGATTCACCCCGAACAGAAGAATTCAAGTGATAGAAACGTCTTGATAAAAACAAGAGTTTTGGAAGGGTCCCTGAGGTAAGTGTGGTGTCTTGGAAACCTGGCCAAAGTCGTGTCGTCGTTGCATTAGGCCAACTGTTGACTAGACCACATCTACTACCTATATTATACTGATTGGGTGGTGGCTGACTTGTATAGTGTCCTTTTGAAACCTCGACACGGGCACTGATAGATGATAGAGATTTCAAAGACTTTTTTATATTCAGTTCGTTAATCTACAGTAAAGAGATCAATTCTACCTTCCACGAGTACTGAGCTTACCGAGACTGGAGGTTCTTTATGATCTATTCTTTATGGTGTGTTTTATCAAGTCCCTGATTCAACATCGGTAAAGTTAGTGTTTTTGATCCAATGTGGGTCGAAGCCAGGGGTTCTTGTCCTCTCTCTCTAATTGAATTGATTACCCCGGTCTCAGAAAGCATAGGAGTTCCTAGCCAGTATATTTAATCGAATCAAGGGTTTTTCTCTTTTGACGGTTTTTTATGACTATATAGAAGAGTACCTGTAAATACATTCATCTTTTATAGCGTTAAGAGGTTAGGAAATTTTTTTGAAAACCTATCATAGTATTTGTTTGAATGAGACAGAGCATTCAGCCAAGGTAAGAGTATAGGGTTCCTCCATGGTTCACAATTAGGGTTAAGGCTGAAGAGATCAGTTCTTTAGGGAGGTGGGTTTAGTGTAGGTTTTGGCTCCTGGCACAAGGCCTGGATTTAGGTCGATTCTCTTTTCATTTTATACGTCGGTTAGCGGGGAAAGAACAAAGTCTATGTATATCAAGGGTATGTATGGGATCAGGTACTCTTCTATAACCATATCTAATATTAGCATAGAATAATAATTGGTGTTCCTTGGTATAATATAGGTAGTATACCTGATCCGCCCTACCTAGACACTCGGTTCCCCGAGGTGAGGTGGGTGTATAGCTCAGCTGGTATAGCATTGGGATTTTAACCCGATTGTTGCAGGTTCAACTCCTATTATACCCAACCCCCATTCGACGAGTGTCAAGTGCAGATAGGGGCCATTCCCTCCTTTCAGTGCACTAGTACACTCAAGTGGTTCGGTATAATATAAATAGACTATAAAGAAGAGTACCTGGAAGCCCAGTAATCCCCATAGGAGTATCATGGATGGAACGCCATCTCATATCCCACACCACACCATGGATCCGCTTAGTGGATAATGGCATTAGAGTGTTTGAGATGGACACCACACTATATCTAGTAGAGTATTGATTTTCTACGAGCAGTTTTTGGGCTAGAAGGTAGGCTCCCAGCACATTCCCCAAACCAAATTCAAGTGAATGGGGAGCGAGTGGGCATGCGTTGACATTGATTGGTTCCATGTTTCACCCTAGGTACCTCTCCCATTTCTATCTTTGACTTCTCAGTGCTCACCTAGTCACTATAGAGTCGTAGCTCGACCAGTTGGTAGGACGAAGGGGACTAGCCATCAAACACCACCATGGAAGCTTGGTATCATCTCTATAACTATATATAAGAGTACTGTAAGAGTTCTGAATAGACCATAGTGGCTCAAGACTGTTGATCACTGGTAGCACTTGGAAAAACCAATGGCCTGCTCAATTTCTTCCGTCACCACTACATTCATGATATAGGGGATGTCTGTAGCTATCTAGTGTGGAACAATGCATTGCAACTATATTCATATGAAATGAGGTAGGAGCCTGGAGAGCTGGCCAATACGATTGCATGGTAGAGCATGGATGCCATCAACCAACACATACATGGATGAAATGACTATTCGAGTAGATTCAGGTACTCTGTCTATATATTACTATTAGAGTAGAGTCGGGTACTCTGTCTATATAGTACTGGAGGAAGGTACCAGCTACATGACTGAACCCAATGCCCAGAACCATCGGTATAATATAGATAGTGTACTATTGGCCCATTAACCCACCGAAGGTCGCGAGGTCTGATATCGAAGGTGGGGCACTATTAGAGTAGAGTCTGGTACTCTAGCTATATAGTACTGGAGAAAGGTAGCAGGTCATGCCATGGGTAGTCAGTCTTCACCTACTTCTACAACTACAACATCATGCATCAATTACGTGTGATTAGTGGTATTGTATTCCCATAGTGTAGCATTGTCATTGGTTCGGGAGATGAGTTGATCTGATGGCCCCTGTTGCACAAGGAATTGTCATTGGCTGATAGGTGCTCATGGATATGCTCAGAAAGTCCCTTAACTACTATTTTCCACCTTGGGCCTAGGGAAAGTCGTGCATGGATACTTGGTATGCCATACTGTAATGATTCCAATAGAAAGCAGTTATTTGTACCAGTACTCTACTCTAACAGTTCCGCCGGGTCATCAGACAGACCAGGTTCCACCAAGAGGACTCTTTTTGTAGACATTACTATAGGAGCGATACAAACGACACCACACCGAGTTAGGGGAACGAAAAATACCACCAAGACTATTTTAAATCCAACAAGGCAGCTGGAAAATGATTGTCACGAGAGTGGGAACAACTCATCTCACACTACAACATGGGAAGAAGCAAAATCTAAACTCTAGGGTACTTTTCTTCTACTGAAATATATATATGTACCCGGAAGTGGTTGTCGAATAGATGGCCACAAGTTATCTATCTCACAAGAGGTGGTCATTCTAGTAGTCGTGCATTAGTGGTGTTCTAGTAGTCGTGCCAATGGGAGTAAGTGGGTCTTGGGGGTAGTGGTAGAGGTAGGAAAACTATTTTGGTCAGAGGAACTGGAGTGGACTGTGTCATATATGATATATAGTCGATGGACTCTAGGCTCAACTTATCAACCTGAAATGAGAAATTGTTATAATATAGGTAGTAGACTATCCATTGTATACCAAAAGTAGCAAGATTGATAGAGATGATACTAAGAAGGAATGGAAGTAAGCCCGCGAGAACTACTGGCCAATGGGGCAATGATTGATCTAATGCACTGCACCATCTCAATACCAATACTCTTGATGAGATAGGAAAAATGTGTCCATATCTTTTTTCCCATCCACCCGAGTCACTACTCTACTCTAATAGTATTGGTACTCTCGAAAACACTCCAATAAATTGGTTGAAATGGTACGAAAAGAGAAAAAAGCAAAGCGATAGGTTTACTACGAGGTCTGGGGGGTTCATATCTAGCCTACTATGCTACTCATACGCGATTAGGTGGTTAAAAAAGAGTTCTATACGACCATTCTATGTAGATTAGAGTACTTGGGTTCACACGATCGTGGCTGCATTGAACTATATAAAGTAAAGTTCTATACTTTATTCTATATAGTCTACTCTAATAGTGTGAAAAGATATGGGTTTTCCCTTTAGAGGAATTGGGTTTGGGGTATATAATCTCTTGATGAGATAGGAAACCTAGGGGCATGGGCTAGTCATCGATTGGAGCTACTGGTTCGACTCGAGTACCGGGCAGCATAGTTGAACTTAGGTACAGGTTGTTTCTAGTCTATTACGATACGCACCACTAGCTATATAGGCATGGGGTCAGGGGTTAAACTTTACTACCTATATTATACTGAATTGACACCACCAACGCCAACCCATTTCTTAGTATAATATCAATAGCTGGCATGAGGCACCATTGGCCCAATAGATCATCATCGACTCTTTTCCTTGAGATGCCTACCTGAGCTCCCCATTGCCACTCCAGTGCAACCCTCAGTATAATATAGCCAGGTACTCTTCTATATAGTCTTTCTAGATTACCCGAGGGATACATGGATCACATATCCTCTGGGTATAATCATGATAATAGTCTAACAGACTATATTATGAGAATACATTCCTATAGAATATATATATAAGAGTACCTGGCGAGATTATACCAACATATTATCTAGAAAGTAGCCTGTTTGAGTCCTCCCAGGTCTTCAATGGGATACCTAAATCAGGTATCCCAATGAAATCCTCGGATACTTCATGTATTCTAGTGAGGAACTGGTGAGTGAGCACACTATGAAATTGAGTACTTGGACCTATTCAACTACCACCTCTGGACCTGGTGAGTGAACACACTATAAAATTGAGTACATGGACCAGGTGGTGCTTCTAGGAGAAATAGAATATGCCTATCTCATGTAATCTAATCTATATAGTATGGATCTTCCAGTCACCGTCTTGGTGGTCGAATACAATATATGAATTTAAATCAAGTACTATACTCTATACAGTAACTCGTAGGTGTTCCCATGGCATGAAAGGAATCAGCTCAACCACCACTCCCAATGAAAAACCATATAGCAGGCCAAAGGTCATCAAACCCAACTCAACTATTACTATTAGTCATATAATATAGGTTGTAGAGGTGGGGTGAGATAGGCCAAATCCAATTTCAGGTTCAATTCTATGAAAAGATGGTATTAGGGCGAGTTTATTGTTTTGATGAATGAGATGGTGGATAGTGAAAAATCAATGGGTGTCAGTGCTGCTACTATTGATTTAGCTAGAGCTGTGGTTGGAATTGGAAACATGGTCAGTGCATTGATTCAATATGTGGTGCACAATCCATCAATGGAAAAAAATCATTTGGGTATATGATTTTGGGGTTTTCTCTGACCAAATCTATATCCTTGTTTTCCTTAATGATGGTGTTTTTTCTCTCATCCGTGTTTCAACCTGGTTCACCCTCTTTCCCCTGGTCATTCTCAGGGATACTTCATGTATTCCAAGCACTCACTGAGATACTTGAATCACGTATCCCTTGGGTAAAATCTAGATAGTAGGCTATCAGACTGTATTATGAGAATACATGCCTATATACTATATAGAAGAGTACCTATCTAGATTATACCGATATATAATCTAAATAGTAGCATGTCCTGGTCCTCCCATGTCTTTACTGGGATACCTGAATTAGGTATCCCATTGAAGACCTAGGAAGATCCTTGGCTCGGTACTCTACTCTAATAGTCTCGATAGGTGGTATGTTCAATATGAAATTTCCCGAGTTCTCGATTGGCTGTATAATGACCATAGTCTAGACCCCCTGGCATTCCCCTACACCTGCACTATTCCAGCAACTCCCAAAAGGTAGTGGCTAGATGACGTGGACCCATTGGAAAACCACAGCAGAGCGACTTGACCAACCGGGCAAGACATGCTCTGGTACAATAATAGAAATGGGGTGGCCGGTGGGAGAGGTTCCATAAGGAATTGCTAGTGTTTCATGAACTCAACTGGCTTGGGTTTCAGGGAATGCCACCACTGATGCACCGACCCACATTTCTATCATTGGTGTACTCACGGTCTTGGTATTATTCCCCATTTCTCATGTCAGTACTATGGCCAATACACTGGTAATGGTAGTGTAGTTGTAGTTCCCCTTGTTTCATTGTCATAGAATCCATTTCAGCCTCTCGCTATGTCGACTTTTGTTTCCTTAACTCTACTACCACCGAGGATGACACCATCTTTTCATAGAGCGGTGATCTGACAGCATGAAACCATGTCTGATAGGGTGGTTCAGGTGGATCTTTCATTCATTACGCTTAGTCAACTGATGATGTGAATGTCGAAAGTATTGAAGGTCATCTATTCAGGCACTTCATGCTTTGGTCACTGCAACTACTAATCTTGATCCACTCAAATTGGACGGGATGTGCTAATGGACTTTTCAGATCTTTGATCATGATATGCCTTGAATCAAAGAGGCATATTGTTTATAAGGAAATATATATAAGTACCAGTGTTCCCACCTCATCGTGGACACAGTTTAAAACCGAAGTGTTGATGAAATCGGTGGGACTCTTCTATAATATAATAAATCAGTTCTCATGTAGTAGGGTAAATGGTCTTGTTTTCCATGTCTCTATCTCACTATCAAGCTGAAAATCTGATGAATGTGCTCGCGCACAACTTTGGTTCTTGTTGGTTTCTATATATGAGGGGAATCATTGGATATCTATGAATGGTGATGATAAGAGTATCGATTGTGATGAAGGGGTTGATACCACTAGAGAAGGTAAAGCAAGAGTGTTTGTTAAAGGAAACTATATGGTATTTATCATTATTAGTGTATAATATATGTATTAGTCTAAGACCTGACCGTGATTGGCTCATGCGGGTTTTGTCACATATCCTAATGGATGGGGTTGAAAGGGTAGATTGCAAGGACATTGGATTCTGTTGACGTGAAGTCTACCACTGAGGTTGAAATCCAAAAAACAATATAGACAGAGTACTTGTTCCAGTCACTTGTCACATCATCATCTCTGGTATATGATTGAATTTCTTCACTCCCTCCTTGATCAGGGATAGATAGGGAGGTTGAAATATTTTAGTATGGTTCCACCGCCCACTAGATCACATCATTGGATGGTGTGGTTGGCAGCACCGATATAGGATGATACCTAGCTACCCTGGTATGTCCTGGTTAATTACTGGGATACATGAATCATGTATCCCAGTGATACATGAATTATCCTAGTGAGGACCTGGAAATGACTAGGGGAACAAAGTGGGGTATGGGGTGGAGTAAACGAGCAGTGCTAATATGGATGGGTTTAGAATTTGGAAATGGCATACGAATATGGTGCTCAGTTATTCGGTCTATAACTATATATGAGTATCATAGAGTACTGTACTGAGCTACTACATCCTGGAAAAATCGATGGGAAGGATGACCATAGCTGTGAATGGGGTCACCTATGTGAAATAAAAAAGGTAGTAGCAATGGGTGGATCAGAAAGTTTGGGGTATAGCCAACTCAATCTTGAGCCTATGGGGTCAGAAGTCCATTCTAATCTGGCATTTCCTTTTGTTGGCGGTGTCGGTTTTGTTCCTTAATCAGTAGTTCTATTGGTTTTTCGAGTGGCCCAAGTTCAGTAGGGGGTCATGGTCAAGGATGGTTAGGAATCACATGTGAGGTTTTTTTGTGGACTTGGTGGTGTTGAGATGGGGCGCATTGGAATTGGATCGGAATGAATTCTACTCAAACCGATGTACATGCAAGCGATTAAGTTTTCAGTACCTACTCAACTATGGAGGGTCCTATTCTATATATAATAGGTAGTAGAGGTAGCACTATTTGGAATCATTGGGGGGTTCCATATGGTGGTGGTAGTGTAACAAGGTGAAGGAGTGTTCATATATGAGATAGTTATTTTTTCTTTATTTCTATGATTCCTTATTCTTCAAAGGATGGTAGCATGATCGGGTCCTATTGGAAGTGGGTACCAAGGGCAGGGGAATACAAGGCCACCCGACCTCTTGGATGGGTACTGATATATATTGTGGTGGCAGTTCGAGCACGGCATAAAGCACTATTGAATTAGAAATCGTACTGGTGATATTGTATATCTGGTGGTCGCACACAGGCCGAGCAACCATCAATCACTCTATCGTGTTCCCCCAATTGGTGGTGTCCAAACAACAAAAGATAATGTAATCTTCTATAACTATATATAAGTGTACCATAGTATAAGAATAGTGGCTGACGTTGCTAGGAGAATA
Source organism: Viscum album (assembly GCA_963277665.1). Taxonomy (NCBI): domain Eukaryota; kingdom Viridiplantae; phylum Streptophyta; class Magnoliopsida; order Santalales; family Viscaceae; genus Viscum; species Viscum album. Next base: position 543,382,244 of record OY728156.1, read on the forward strand.
GCGATTGATGTTCTGTGAGTCGTCTGAGTGTTGCGAGTTTATTTGACCAGGTTTTCCACATGCGATTGGGCCTCTTGGACTGATACTGATATATATTGTGGGGGTTTTAATAGCAAGTTGGTACCTTCCAATACCCAAAGGTACCAATGAAAACATAGAGCAAAGTACTGAGGATCTTGGACACCTAATATTGGGCATACCGGGGAGGGATGTAATCATAGGCTTCCTTATTCTTCTTGGGCTGGAATGCCTAGAATTAGTGGGGGATTTGATCTACCTGAAGTGGGGTACCAATGCTCTACTCTTTCAAAAGGTCATTCACTAGAATTAGAATAATAAGTACGCCGATCTAGAATCGCAGAACGACCACCTCACTATTAGAGTAGATTAGGGGGTTTGATCCACTATTTGCTTATGGTATTGGTGGATCGATGGCATAGTGATACTACCACTAGTTTTAAATGATCTATTGAGAGTCTTGGGGAACATATCATACGGATCAAATAGGATAGGAAGTGATTTGATGACTCCTATGGGGGTCTCCCAGTACGACAATGTGGAACGCTAAGGCACAACAAAGGCATATGGGAGTGGATAGTAGCGAGTGGAATGGATCAAGCTGGTGGTGTCCATTATTGTTCAGTTGCTAGTTGTGATGCACATATATCCAAGGTCATATGGTCAAACTCCAATTTTGTTTTCTCCTCCTTTCATCCCTTTCAATTTCTAGTGGCACGACAGCACTTGTACTAGTGCAATGGCTTGTCTGTAGAGATGTTATGAGTGGTTCAACCCTACCCAATGGTTCTGTTGTTCCAATTAAAATACCATAATTTCTCTCATTATTCCCGTACCTATCTCACATCCCCAATCACTTAGTATACCTCCTCGTTCGAGCACCATTTCCAATACTGCACACTCATTTCCTTTTCAGTGAAGGCGGTACTTATATATATAGGGTGGTACTTATATATATTAAGGCCATGGATAGGATCCTAGTAGTTGGTGCCACTGGGTACCTCTTTTCACTCTGATCTAGTACTTATATATATTGTCCCATGGCATTCCAACCCATGACTCATCCTCCTTTGGCCATTGAGCTATTCGTAGTTCCCATCGTTGCTCACTGCCAATGGTTTGTGATATGGTTTGACTGCTCCATTATCTCTTTGGTGTGCAGTGTGATCGGGTTCCAATGTTACATGGATCTCACTAAAATAGTATGATTGAGTTCCTAAGCTCTATGCCTACCTATTCGGGTTCCCAGTGAGTAGCAAGAGGGCTTTTGGCCGTTCCTTGAAATGGGAAAAATTGAAATGTTTCGAGTGCATGTTGGTCATACGACCATCATGTCAACAGGAAGTGTAGACTTTGATTTGTGGGACCAAGATCGAATGGTGCGGTTTGGATTTTAGTTGGCTAGACTGATTCTGAAGGCAGTTTTTCAAGCTCCCATCAATCATTTGGGAGTCGTGATTTCAATGTTGGGTGTCCTGCTATTGTTTCGAGCCATCTTTTTTGGCACCCACCTATGGCCTAAGCCAATCCTCCGATGTTTTGAGATGGCATTTCAATCTGGACTAGCTGTTGTACCTATGGGAACAGTTCAAGTTCGGAGTTTAGCCGCTGATGTGAGTGGATCCAGTTGACCTTGGGAGCAGATGGTCATGATCGATCAACCTAGTTTTCCAATTCCCCAACTTCCTTTGTTTTATTAGCAAGAACAGATGATTGAAGTAGGTTGGTTTATGTGCTCTTTGCTTGATATGGCGATGACTACAAGCCTCAGGAAGACGGACATGCCGTTTGGACCAGTCGACTACATCAGAAATGAATCTCAGGTATATATAGGTAATTGTACTATTATATAGAATAATGAGAGTTTTGATTGTATATTCTAGGAAAAAGTGGCATTGGTGGCCTTCCAGGACCATTCACCATGGGTCGAGCTCAATACAACTTGATATGTTCATCAATTCGACATTCCAACTTGGGCTAGTGTGGTGTGCTCGGTAGCTGGTGTGCACATTCAAACAAGAAAGAAATATATATCAGTATCTGGCTATGAGATGTTATGGTTGGGTTCTTAGGGAAATTGGAATGATATGGTCAAGATGGTCAACAACAAGCTGTTTGGGCGCTAGCATCTTGGAATGGATAATTGCAGTTGTAGATAGCATTCGTAAGACTTTCTTTCCTACCTATCAAGCCAATGTATTTGTATGATCTGTTGGTGGGATCACATATAGTATTGGGGTGCCAAGCCAAACCAATGGAAGACATCTCATAGACTGGCTTAGGGGCTGAACCGAACAACCAGCAGCTTGAGTGCCTTGTGGTTCTGCAGTTGGGTTCCGAACTTTCTTGGGAGAACCATCGTTGTTGTGTGAGAGGGAAGTATTCATGCAATGGTACCTGGGCTCATTCAATTGGGTGGTAATTTATCTACTATTCTACCTTTGGTTCACCAATGCAATCAACCAACTCATTGTCAAACGGAAGTGTTGGGATCAGCAGTGGTGTCTTGCTAGCGCAGTTTGTGAATCATCGAATGTGCTATCGGACTTGATTACCATTGTTCAAAGAGATCAAATACAGTAGATGGATGATGACTACGACTAATGTAGCGATACAAACCAATCCAATGAGTGATTGATATGCATCGATGGGTTCATGCACTGGGTGAATCATGACACTACCATTTATCCTAATGATTCGGGGGGGTCTACTTGTGGCTGCTTCAGGGAGACAGTCAACTTGTTCAAAATCAAGAAGGGATAATTACAGTTGAAATGATGGAGGCCATTCTTGACTCTCTAGATGGGTCTAAAAGCAATGGGTTTGGGGCGAGTGGAGTGGACGAGTTCATGATGCATTAATGATGGGATGATCAGGTCAAGCGTATGTCGATGAATAGGGCATGTTCGGCTGATTGGAATAGGTGGTTTTCTCAACTATTATAATATATTAGTGTGGAAAAACTTGACAATTTTTTATTTGAGTGACCTCATGAAATCATGAGCATGGTCATGAAAAAAACTTCCAGGATTGAAGAAGGATTTCATATGGGTTGGGTTGAGAATGGAAGTTCACTCTATGAGATCCAATCTCCAAAACGTGAGTATATTAGTGGTTGAGAGGTGACATGTCATTTGGATGGTCAACTAAACAAGAAAAATGGCCTTAAGTCTGATTGAATTTATTTATTCTCACTCAAGTCTCAGAAAGGACAGCTCAAGTAGATTGTATTTCTCCCTTTGATCTTGTACTCTTTCTGACCGATATTTGTATTTGTCTTTCTCTAAAGGGAATTGAAAGACTCTCCCATCCCACTATGACTCAAAGATGGTCCAACCTCATCTCAAAATAAAAAAAATGATAAAGGAAAAGTTAATATCCATATAATATAGGTAGTAGCCCAGTTGAGATTCAATGTGGGAAGGACTATGCTTCATCACCAGCGCACATTAGAAAATGCAAGTCCAAGGAGAGCAGACTATATAGAACAAAGTACTAAAGTTTATTTGTGGTGAGAAAGGGAAAGGATATTATAAAAGTCAATAACTAGTTCTAACTATAATTAGAGAGATATAGAATAGAAAATACTAGAGACTTTATATGCTAGAATACTAACTATCTCTTACCAAAGAAGATGAATGAAGGTTTCTACCACTTGGCCGCCTACCTTTCACTTTCCTCGAATATCAAAAATCATTGAGTCAAGAGAAGACTGATAGATATGAAACCAAGGTGAAAAGGTACCTCTGGGTCCACATTAAGAGATAGAGTTGGCCTACTACCTATATTATACCGACTCTACTCACTACAATCACAGGTCATTACTCTACTCTAATAGTATAAATCCATTTCATAAGTAGGTACTTCAACCTTATGGTCCTACTATTCCATATCCCCCATTGGCACTTGAGTTGATCTGGCCTTGAATTCCTAGTTGCACCACCATTTCCTTTCTCTCATCCTCATTTTTATATTTATTCATAATAATGGCTTTCGTGAGTGACCTTCACTTAACCAAAAGCGTACACTCGGGTTGGTTTATTAGCGCACTCACGCCAAGTGCTACCACCTCTTCCATCTTGTCACATTTGGCTTTTTTCATCCTTCTCCCTGCTTCGATCAAGCGTTAAATGACTAATAACCATAAATAGTAATCAAGTAGAGGTTGGGAAGGGTCGGTAGCTGACAGAAAATGAATGTACATGGTGTCTTCTTTGTGAAGCAAAGTCGACGGGTATCCCCTAGATAGCGAATGAACTAGCCACTCTTTATTGTATCAAGGGTGGGTTTTGAAAGCTTCTAGGTGTATACAAATATCCGCGATTACTCTATATGTATGTAATGATCTTTTAAATATGACCCTTTCTAAAGGGTTAGGAACCCCAAAAGAGGAAAATATCAAATCCAAAATTGGTATAATATAGGTAGTAGAGGTCGTTGGACAGCCCTAGACTCTACCAACAGTCTTTAGCCTAAAAAAGGCCCAGGCTTGAAGCTTTTACTTTAAGAAATGTTGGAAAAAGGGGCATAGATAGAGAACCACTCTGAGTCTTGATTCCCTATTTTTGAGAGTCCCATGTGTCAAACTATTAGAAGAGTACTGAGAAGACATTTTTGAATTCTCACCATTGGGCTATAACGCTTAGGAGGGGACTAGATGACTCAATCAAGTAGTAGGAAAAAGGAGTATAACTACTCTACTATACGAAACTACTGGTAAATGTTTTATGCCGACCTCAACGGCCTACATGTTACGATTAGGAATTGCGTCTTGACAGACACTGCCTCTTATCCTTTCTCATTTTTTTCTCCCTGAGGCTTTAGTACTCCACTCTATTAGTTCTCTACAACCACAGACTGAAGTTCAGTTCCTTATCCCTATCAGTACCTAACTGATAGGGATAAAGAACTCACCTACCTTTGAGGGTCTCTCAACTGTATGAATATGAATACCAAGTCGGCCATTCAAATGCAGTAGTAGTCATATTTCCTAGATTCCGTTACTGATAGAGATAAGGTTCTAAACCCTTGATATATAAGTAGAAAATTTCTCAACCAAACCGAATAGGGTGAAGTAGCTGAGAGAGAGATTTATTTTTAGTGGGATCCAATGCTTCAAATAAATCTCACACCTCACTGATACGGATAAGGAACTGGCGATAGGGATGGACAGGATCCACTATTTTCGCTCCTAGGGCCTTCGGATCCCACTTGTGCTATATTAGATGAATACGAAGATCTATATTTGGCCAATTGATCTAATTCCTCCACTTAGAAGCAATTCCTTTCTTCTGATTCTGATTCAATGTCTAAACATCTGGAGAAACTAGTCATTATGACTTAATCTCATCAAAGTGACTCTCTTTATGGACCCTTCTACGGAAAAAAGGGAAGAACCTCACTCTTGTCTCTCTAATCTATATCCAAGTCCATCATTTTAATCCCCATCTCCTGATCCTAGGGTGACTATATAGACAGAGTACCTGACTCTACTCTAATATTCCTGAAGGAACTCTCAATATATATAAGTAATAGTGTTCCATCCTGATGCAATGTAATCTCTAGAATGGGAGAAAATGACCTTCCTCGAAGGAGTTTCTATTGGATCAGGTGTTCTAGGTAGATGCCTTGGAGGGAGGAGAGAAAGACATTGTATCGAGAGTATGGTCATCTTCTGCTCCGGATTCATCTGGTTGTTTTGAGCTTGGTTAGGAATAAACATCAGTATCATATAGGTAGTAACCTTACAATCCCAGTAACTTGGTTAAGTCAGCTCCCACTGGTTCGGCTAGAGGGATTGAAAGCTTTTAATGGGCTCAGCAGAAGCTTATCGATTTGATTCATTATTGGATGAAGGCATAGGGTCCAAAGGAGAGCCAGTACTCTACTCTACGGTACTGTTATATACAGTTATAGGAAAAATACCTAACCTGAGATCAGTGTTTCTTAGCCACTAGGTTCGTAATAAAAAGATTGAAATGGAGATGGGGGAGGCCAGGTACTCTATCTATATATTCATTAGTTGGGTAGTTGCTACCAGAGAAAGGAGGTGACCTGGGACTAGAAGTGAATAAATTGGCCAGGTATTTAAAGGCCTCTTGGGTATAGGTTGAAAAAAATCTGATGGTTCTGCACCTACATTCGTGGGTTCAGGATTCCTATTAGATACGTCATAAAAATTGGGTCTCCCAACTTTCAAAGGATAGATTATGATAGGTACTATGTTTATATAGTCATTTGGAATGGTGATTCCAGAAGATATGGACTAGGAAAAGTGGGCTCACTAGAAGAGGAAATATTATCTAGTTGAGTCGATCCCAGAGAATAAATTAGTTGAGAGATCAGATGGTTTCGGCTGCTATTGGGTCAATTGTTTCAACACAAGATGGCTTCTTGCTACCAGAAGGCAGGTTGGGTTGGTGGCACCGAAAGGACTCATAGTTCTATTTTCAAGCCTCAAAGGGCTTTTAGTTATCTAGAGATGGACCCTATTATATTTTAATATTTGATGATACCAGTGGTTTGGGATGAAGGCTTTATATTTATTGGATTACCCACCTCTCATCCCGGAGATGGAATGGGATTGATAGATGCACCTGGGAAGGTTCACAGTTATGCTTCTCCAGCCCCTGATCACCACCTAGAATGAGATGAGGTGGTCTCTCTCCGCTGGAGAATAGATATGGAGAAAAGGTCTCAAAGCTCTGGGGGTTGGGTTCCGAATCACGATTCATTATCTATAGTGGTGCCTAAGTAAGGGTGTTTGTATAATCTAGATAGACGCGGTCAGCTACTTGCTGGAAGCCTCAGAATCCAAATGATCAAAAGTCATTGTTTGAGTTCCGTATTTTTCCATAACACCCATGTGTGATAGACCCTATGAGATTGGTTACAAGAATCATAGAATGTGCTTGAAAAGATAAAAAATATATCCAGGGAATGGATGTTCTCAGCTTCCAGAAGTGATCTGGTAATCAATTCCATAGGGGTGATCCTTGTCTATGATTCAGTCCTCCCTAGGTTGACAGATTGATTGGGTTCAGTCCCGCTCATTGATGTGGCTTCCTTTTTCCAATCTGTTCATTTATCTTGATTGAACAACACAAGCTTGATAGTAAAGTAGTTCGAGCTCTGTTTCGTGTTCAGTTCAGTACTCTTCATAGTAATAATAACAGTTCTGGTGTTTTCATTAAAAAGAATAATCTTAAAAGAATCGTTACAAGTGGACTTCAAAACATGCATTCATTAGGGTTGGTACTTATATTTATTAAGTCAAACACCATTAGGAGTCCATTTCAGCACCATAAACAGAAGCTATGGAAGATAATTCTTCAGTTGATCTGGAAACTTTCAAGTTCTTTCTCATAAGTTCCTTCAGCTAATCAACACTTACAGAATCTTAAAGAATGAAATTAAAGAAATCGGGTAATTACACCAAAAAATTATCATTTTTTTGTTAACCCCAGTCACCAGTTTTCAGCTGATTCAGAGAGAAGGGGAAGGGAAGTTTTCTTCTCAATAATCAGCTTGTGTGACACAATTCAAGATGTCATGTCTGGTAAATCCACTAATCATTGAATCTGGGTCCAGGAAATAGAAATTGGTAGAAAAGGGTCGGTGTACAATATTGGTCAAGGTCCCTAAATAAAAGTAATGAGGAAAAACTACTTGTGATACATTATTCAGAAACCATTGCCACATCATGCTCTAAAACAAGTGATTTATCATTCCAAAAGCATATCACTACTCAATGAAAAAAAATTGACTTCCAATCATCATTAATATGGGTAGAGATAACTAGGAAAGCAAGATTCTATGAGGGGTTTCTTATATCAAGATTGTTCTTCTGCTGTTTATGTTTGTTCGTTACCTATTATAGGCTCAGTACTCTATTAATAGTGTTGTTTTTGAGAACCTAAAAATTGAATAAATTAGGCATGAAAGATGTGAAATCATATCCCTTACTGAGTGAGAAGCATGGGGCATAGTTCTCACATGGAAAAGGAATCCAAGACTGGCGGGATCGGACTGGCTAAAACCCCTTCTTTATATGATATGATTTCTTGGTTTTCAGATTATTCTTTGAACTATCTTTCTCTAATTTCTTGTTTTCAGATAATGATGAGAAGAACCATTATCATACTAAAATGCTTTAAATATGAACATTGTGAACTAATTCGAATCCGGGAATTTGTACTGGGTTTGACTTCTTCAATGGCATTGAGTTTGATGGCTAACCTGGAGGGTTGAACTCCAACAAGGTCATGCTAGAAGTTATTTTCTTGGCATCTTGCTTACTTTCTCTTAGTTTTCATCTTGAATTCATTTCGAGTCCACCAATTTATAATAGAATAGGCGAGGCACACTAAATCGATAAAGTCTGTGGATTTTCCTATCTTCCTTTGAGCTTTTTGGGAGTCAATCAAAAGAAAAAAAGTAGATTTTTGAGAGTAAGTACGAGCAAAAATTAGTAGTCACACTGTTACTTTTAAAGAGATTTCATATGTAAATAGAAAGAGAGTCAGTCTCCTAGAATGTTATGTTAGACATTGAATCCTATTAGTTTTTTTTTCTTCTAATATATATAAGTATCATATCAAATATTTATATTTTTCCTTTTAATTCCTCATAATAATCAAATCACATAACTCAAATTCTACTAGATGTACAAATCCCTTTGTTTAATTTATTTTTTATAACTCATTCTGTATCTTGAATTTGACAGCAAAAAATTTAAAAACCAGGCGAAAAACCTCCCCCCTCCCTACCACGATCTCTAGTGGTACTAATACTAGTGATAAAGGTAAAAAAAGACAATGATACTCTTCTTTGTGATGAGATTAGATGCACTCTTATAAAGAGAATAATAGACCTGGTGGATGTGGTTCTTTATATATAGTGGTCCTCTATGCCCTACGAAACTCCACAGTGGGTGGTATGGGACATGTCTCATAGTGATGGTCGGAATTGGCAGCATCTTTTTAACATATATAATCAAATCTTTAGTGAGGGTAGAGAGAGCCGGTTCTACAAATATGAGATTGAAGTAATGAGAGAGATCCAGAGAGGAGGGAAGGGGAAGCAGCCTACCTTATCTAGTGTACTCTACTCTAATAGTCTTAAGGGGTCACCCTTGTTTGTTAACCAAAAACATAGTAGCTCTAGGTAAAACTTATGGTCAGAGAGAACAATCGTAGGATGGCTTCACTAAAAGCTAATCCTTTAGTAAGGGAACTAGACCTATCAAGGTAATTTCATATACTTGACTTTTTGAAACCTTGGGGTGAAACCCCTTATTTGACTTAGAGTAAATTGGGCATCATAGACGAAAAATCAAAGCTCCTATATGCCGGATGATGCTATAGATAATATAAGAAGCTCCAGAACTCCATTTTATCATAAATATCGGACCATAAAGATGATGAAGATGAAAGAGATATAATGTCTGGATCGGATCGTCTGATGCCTATGATTAAGAAGGAAGCCCAGACTTGTGTACCCATCCTATACGTCTATCTGCTGCATCACCTGATCTTGTACTAGCTAATAGAAGAGTAATCACTCGAGTTAGGTGCCTCGACGAAGGTTGAAGAATGATTTGGGATCAGCTGGAATCAAGATTTCATTTCACACTAGCCCAAAGGAAAAGATAAAGAACCCTTAATCCAACTAAGAGGCAACGAAGGAAAAGAATCCCCTCAACCAAGGGGAAGAGATAGTTCTATTCTTCAATATATATGGTTCTTCTTAGGATGATTATTTTGGATACACGAGAAGAGTAGAAGAGTAATGCCTCTATTTATGCCTATATTTGTTAATTTGTGCCTTTAGGAGGTTAGGCAAGATGAGCAACCTAGTCTCTTGATCCTAAGAGAGAGAAGAAAACTCACATAGGAAGATGGAAGAATAGGGAAGCGATTAATCCCACCTAGGAAAGAATGATCGACAGGACATGCAATGGACTCTCTTTAGGAAGAAATGAAAGACTTGGTCAGGGGGGAATCCTATTCATAGAAGGGGGTACATCCTCCCAAAGAGACAAATAATAAAAGAGAAGAGAAACTATATATAAGAGTACCTGTGTTATAATAAATTGGTTTTTTAATACTAATTGGACTATACCTTTCTCATCTTTTGTTATATCTTGTTCGCTATTCCACATGTCTATGAAAGCATAGGATAGTATGTTTCTTCTTTTGAGAGATATATGTGACTACATTTGGTTCTGTAATCAACTACCTTAGGGAAGTGGCTAATGGATTCGGGGTGCTATCGACGAGCTGAGGAGAGAAAGAATCTCTCTGATTCTTATGAATTCCTTCCCTCCCTTTCAGTTCATGAAGGCATGTAGCTCCTCCTAAACCATCTAGTTTGATTATCTAGTAGAAAGTTGTATCTCTCTTCTTTCCTAATATCTAGATTGTTATAGATTTATAGAGCGGATGAAGTGGACAAGAGATGTAATGTTCGTTATAGCATTAACGTCCATTGATGTAGCTTTCATTATTTAATGTACATAGAGTTGAATAAGGGACTCTACGATTCTTATTTATTTCTTTTATAGAGATAGATGGGGATACTGAAGGATAGAAAGTATCTCTCTTAGGTTTAGGATGGTTTCTTCACTTGCTTAACTTACTGGTAGTTGCATAAGGACTCTAATCCCAATGGGATGTGTCCGTTGTCCTATTACCTAGATGGTTTTGAGTAGCTAGCTTTCCTTTAGGGTTATAATATGATAGGGGGTGAAAGTCAGAGAATATATGGTAAATGGGATAAGTTACCAAGCACTATCAATAAAGAAGTCTACATAGCATAGTGAGTGCCTCCCTGATGGGGATCGTGAACCTATCTATTTCCCTGCTAGTACACTAATTAAAGGCCCGTAGGGATATCTATTCCTATTGCTAGGCACAAGGGTAATATTTAATATATTACCTATAGTGTTGAAAACTTCCTACCTTTATCTATTCTAGTGGTATAAGGAATAGTTAGCATCAGAGATCAAGATGTAGACATTGTACTTTCTGGATGTGTAACCCAGAGTCATGTAGCTCTTAATTGAATAGCGCTTCTAGACGAAGAGCGAGCAAGAGCTGCAACTGATTCTGCTATTATGCATTGTAGCTACCTCTATATGCTCGTAGATTTCTTCGCTACCTCCATAGAATCTCTTGTATGAAGAGAGTAGGAATAAAAGGAGGTCTCTTCTAGAGACCTTTCCTACTACTTTTTATCTTTCTTTTCTTACCCTTTCTAAAGGTTCGTTTATATCTGACCCTTTCTAAACAAAGGTTAAGGATGGTGCTACTAAATATATAAGGGTTTAGAACCTGGGATACATGAAGTATCTAACTATCTAGATTATACAGACGGAGGAACTCACCCTTTTTTCGGGTCTGATCTACGGTACATGACCCTATTTAGTTATCTTTCTCTCTTGAACATGAAGGCGGGCTTAGGCCCCCTTATATAGTAAACCTATTCACTTTACTTCTCTATCCTGAAATTCAATTTCTTGAGAATTAGTTGAGATAAGAATTCAAGGAAAAAATTGTGTATTTGACTTGGAAGGATTTGGAGAGAATAAAGAAAGTCTGATGTGAGTGGCGTTATAGGCACTATTTCTACTTTGAATTCAGTACTCTTCTAATAGTGAGCTCTCATTTTTTATCGCTATATTTAGTCACTAAATTGAGTCAGAAGTCACGTTCTAAACCCTTGATATATAAGTAGCACATTTAGGATCAGGAGCGGTATCAAAAATATTAGATGTTAGAGTAGAGTATTGAATTTCTCTTTCGCGGGGTTTCAGACATAGGCCCTTATAACAGGACCATATAACAGGTATTCATTTTATAAGGTCCTATTATAAGGACCTATTGTAAGGGTTGTACCCACACCCAACTTAATAGGAACAGGAGAGAGGACCTCATTTTTCTATTTCTCATGTTGCGCTCAAAAGGAACATAAGAGAAGCTACTCAGTACTCTACTCTAATAGTCAGTACTCTACTCTAATAGTGAGGAGTCCGTCAATATATATAAGTAACAGCTGTTTTCACGAATACCAATGGAAATGGCAGGATGGATTGCAAGTGGGTTGATCAGGGGGCAGGGTCTACTACATATATTATATCGAACATCATCTAGTTCAATCCTGTTTAGGAAGATCCCACTATTAGATTAGAGTAATGACACTATTAGAAGAGTACTGAAATAAGAATAACTAGAAGGGAGGAATGTATGATTGTTATAGAATAGTAGCCTATATAAAAATGCTATGGGTCACTCACAATAGTATTTGTTTTTCCTGTGACTGAATCGACTGCAAACTCAGGGCCTTATATTATGAAAATATCAGTCAATTCACTCTTTTGTTTTAGACTCTTGTTGAATTAGCCGAGCGGAGCAATATCTGAATCGACTCATTCGAACCTGTTCTTGAAACAACATCGGACAGTGGATTGAGCTCTAAATCATACGTTGTGGCTACCTACGGTTGGGGGTAGATGGTTGGTTCGTAGTAATCTGAAAAACCAATCGTGCCTTTCATCCTCAAGAGGCTACAAGGGCAGTTCATCTTTCTGTTTTCACATGTACATCGATCGTTGCTAGGTTGCTTGAGGTACTAATATATATTGTTGGTATAATATAGGTAGTATAGTATTCCCCATTGTGTTGCCCAATAACCCAACTATTAACTCTGATCTCTCTTTCATTCCACGGCTAAACCACCAATCCAAGTCATTCTATTAGTACCAGTTTAATTGGAACCACTAGGCAGCCACCATGGAACACCGAGGCATGATGTCTCTACGTACACCTTCTATCACCTTACTATATAGAGATAGAGTTCATTATAATATAGTTTATGTAGGATAGGTATGTACGCATGGCTCTAATACCTATATTATACCGAGAAATGATGGTGTGGAGTTTCCAGACGACTCTACTACCTATATTATACCGACTGCGGATTGGATCGACAATGCCCGATGTAGAACGTCAGTGCATCCAATAGTGGGCATCTGAGTTCCTTGTTCCAGTTCTCAAGAGAAGCCAAACGAGTAGAAGTTGAATGGATATCCTCTAGTGTAGTAGCAAAACAATCTTGGTCCATGACTCCAAAACATGTTTGTTCCACTCTACTAAACTCTTTTTGATCAAATCATGCAGCGTCACAACATGCGTCCCAATATCAGTGTAAGCATTCCCGGTGCCCAAATCAAATCAGCCATGTTGAGTTGCCAATATCACATAAGAGCATACATTCCCTCAATACCACTAATGTAGACTATCATACAGTTCATGCGGGATTCACCCTGGGTCGAGACTACTAGAGTAGAGTACTAACTATTATAGTAGATTACTGACTATTAGAGTAGAGTAGCGAGTCGTACCGCATAACTAAACCTCTTCTAATGGATGACTATAGAGAATAAAGTATAGATCTAATCAATAGTATATGGTTTGATGGATTTCAACGAGTTGAACGACATTTGAACCCCCATATTACCTGGCTCGATTCATGTGCCCCTTTTCTTGGAGTGTATTCTAGCACATTGGTATGAAATTCAAGGTCAAAATGTTGTCTGGACCTCTTATCGATAAAAGTCAATCATAATAGAGAATATCTGACTCATTTTTCATGAAATTTCAGTGGTACAGGTTAGGTGCTCGAGTCAAATAGCCCCACCAACCCAACTCGATTGATAATGAACGGTTTCTCAAATGCTCTCATCATGATGCAAATCATTCGGACACCAATTTCAGACACCACAGAACTATTCACTTTTATATTGATGACACATGCCAAACACCACATAAAAATTCCAATAGAGAACCTATTGTTGAGTGGTCCTCATAATACACATTCATATATTGATTGATGAACATCTACTCTATATAGTTGCCCAATTCCATGATCGATCCCACTTTTTCTGATTAGAACTTTTCCCTTGTTGTTCACCTACGGATACCCCCTACCTACAAGTTTATATTGGAATGACCCCATACCTTCCCTTTTGAAACTGGACTGAACATTTGGACAGGTTCCAAATGCACCTCTATATAGAAGAGTACCTATTGCCTTGACTCTACAGTTCCGACTGGTGTCTGTCTAGGTTGTTCTTGCTTTGAGATCGTGCTCCACTAATCAATCGTTACTTAAACCTTATGTTCATGTTTTCACCTTTCAATCACTTGACACACTATTAGAGTATATTTCAAGTACTATTTCTATGTAGTTGTAACAACCTGGCTCAAGGACTTGTTTTAGTCACATAAAAAATATATATCAGTACCAGCCCCCATATTGTTCTCGACTAGCTTCCCACTGCCACTGATTTAAGTACCTACCCTTTTAACTCAGGATGAGGGCACTATGGACCTTCCAATGTACCGCACGACTACCAATCCATATCATTATAGCCACCTCTTATGCCTATGGAGAGTCAATGTGATGGAAAAGTGAACTGATAAAAAGCTTTCCCATGCTCTTTCTGCACCGCACTATACCTAAACTTCTCATATTGTTTCAATAACCACTAGATTTTATCTATACATAATCGATTTGTCATAAACCGTCTACTTGACTAGCTGATTCGTACAATATATATCAGTACCAGTACCTTCCCATGGTGTGAACAAACAGTATGGGGACTGGTACTGATATATATTGGCGGTGGTGCCTGATCGATGGCGTCACGTACCGCTTATCATGTTGACTGTGAATATATATCAGTACCAGTCCCACATCCCTCCCATACCCAATAGTAAAATTGTATACAAGTAGATGAAATCACTTTAATCATCAGCCCCATGCACTAGAGCAGGTACTAGAAGTGGATCATAGACTATTTCAGGTTCCAGTTCATTGCAGTCAATATATATCAGTATCAGTCACTAGTCAATTATCAAGTTCATGAATCGTGAATTCCTCGGTTGGTACTTCAACCTTATGGTACATACAATGTGACTTCCAACAATGACATTGTTCATTGATTTAATCACTCAGTACTTCATCCTTATGGTCCTGTATCACCAATGTGAAGCCTCTTTCACTTCCTTCTGACTCATCCTAAACTATTCAAGAGGGGCTGGTACTGATATATATTGGTTCTTTTCTTTCAATGTTTGTGTTGCATATTCTAATCTTCTTGCAGGACATATATTATCATGATATATGTAGTGAATTTTTTTCATAGATTCTTCTCTCTCATGTTTTTTAGGGGTTCAAAGTATTTAAGAAGTAGAAAAGAGTGGTATCCATGATCAATGCAGGAGTTGGGGATTTGAGAGTCAGCATGACTTGGAAAAGATCTCTGATTATGATCAATTGGGTCTCACTCATAATAACGAATGACTTTCTTGACATCGGCTCGTGTTACTGAAATCATGGATGATATTATCAAGTTCAATGGTAGTTATATATATTGTAATAATGTCAGTTGCTCTGTCGTAATTGTTTTTAGTCACTCCAAAGCTTCCGTGGAAGAATCTGTACCCTCATCTACTGAACCACAGATGCCCATATGCAACCCCATGAATCAACCTGATTAGCATGCCCATGTGGACTTTTTTGACACATACTCAACCTAAAAAATATTACAAAAAGAAGTCATTTATGGATTTTAATTACCGGGGCTAGAAATTTGTGCAGATTCGATCCCAAAGATCCATGATTTATCTTCCGCAGAGATACCTAAACCCTCCTTCAATTCTATTAATATAGAGTAGATAACCAAACCCATTACAGTGAATCAACCGATGGGTTTGAAGGTCAAAAATGTCATCATCTAGAGGATTACTCAACACATTATCGACTGGAATTATCACATCGCCATCAACAAATTCAATAGCCGCTCCTAGCCCGATTCTCTGTACTCTACCCTAATAGTAGACCTCTTTCAGGTTTTAAATCGGGTACTCATTCCAGGGCAAGGTTATTCCATTCATTCCATCAACATCTCAATCGATGTGACTTTCTTTCCTTCATAAATGATGTTACCCGGAGCCGGTAGAAATGACTGACTTATGATAGAGAGAGATCACCCCTAACAGAGTCCATTCTACAAATAGTCACACAGTCAAGACTAGGTACTCTTATAATATAGTGTTCCTAGAATGCTATATCTCTGCTCTATATAGACTATACAAGACGGTCAGATGATTAGATGATATTTCGATAATCGTCTTCTAGTATGATTGTCTACTGAAGTTATTCCAATTTTTCTTTTTCACTTCTTTTCTGCCCACAATACAATATTGAAATTGACCTTTGACATTACACACCTGTGATCCTCCTCACCAACCTTATTTATTGAGGGTACCAACTGAACTCACGATGATGAGTCACCCACATACTTAAGAAAATCATTTTAATATGAGAGATACTAAATCAATCTCAATTACAACTCACTCTGATCTAACAGAACTCATGTATAGGATTTCCAGTGGAAAAGCTTGTACATGCAAATCTAGCTCATAGAAGCATTTTCGAGTTCAGTTACATAGTACAGAGATTGGAACAACTTAGGGGATACTCACTCATTACAGTCGTTAACCTCCTCAATAGGACAATAGACAAAAGGTCCGTGCTTCTACCCTACCATAATAGTCTCACTTCTTTCATAAAGAGCTTAGAAAACATCTAAGAAATAACTGGTAGAGAACTAACTAGGAGAATAAAGACAAGCAATACAGTCATATTACAGTTTATAATAATAGAATCTGTTATTATCTTATGAAGGAAGGAAGAATGTGTAGCTTTGAAAGCAGCAAGGAGTGTCGGGTACTTATATATATAGTGGACATGATGTTCCCATTGATAATGGATTCTTTATCTCCTATCTCTTAGCAGTTGATGGAAAAAAGATAAGGATTTCTAAATGAGAACACTTCATATTGAACTACTAGGAGTGGAATCAGTCTGGAGGAAAAAATGGTGGGGGTGGACTTTATATGCTAAATACACCCCACAACATTTATGCAGTTCGGCCTGAATTTGTGTGGATGAAGGAAACTAATGGTCGATCACTCGGGTTTTTGTCACTATTATAGGATATATTATTTATTTTCTTATTTTATGCATCTATAAAGGAAATACAAAATGTTAATTCGATAAGAAGTTCTTCTGATAATCATCTTCTTGTCTGATTGTCTCCTCCTTTAATAAAATAGGTCATGTGTGAGTTAGGGTATTACATACCCCATACCAAGTAGTCTTGATGGGAATTAAAAGAAGAGTCTCATTTCCTGGCCCTCCCTAAAAGGGAGGGTAAGATCTACAGTACTTGACCCCATATAGTTATCTTTCCTCTAGGTCTAGGGTGATTGAACTAGCAAATATGCCAATATAAGAAAAGCTAATCTTGGGATCTTTATAACATAAAAGCATCTCTTACTTTTAATATGACTCAAAGATGCAATTCTAGATTCACTCTCTTTTCTTAAAGCATTTCTTCTTGACCCTTTACTTTAGAAAGGGTCAGATCTTTGAACCTCACCTAAGAACCCTGCAGTTGGTTACCATCACCCCTCAAAAAGCCCTTTGGATAGAGGAATAGGGACAGACATAATCAGTTGAGTATCAAGGAGGCTTAACATACTTGTACTACTCTAGAGATAGGGCTTATTAGAAGAGTGATTCATTTGAACACTATAGATATAGATGTTATTGGACTACATTCTTTCATTTATAAAGTCCTGACCCTTTATAAAGGTTCTACTGATATATCAAGGGTTTAGAACCTACTACTGATAAAAGTCCTCCCTCTTTAGAGTCAATCCAATGTTGTTCTTCTATTGTACGTCTATCACTTTGTGTTTCCTAGACCGCTCATAGCAGGTGAGAAGTATAAATGAAACGTATAGTCCAGGACCTCCCTGGTGAGCACCTGGACTTCCCAATCACTTACTCGGGATTTCCCTACCTTCATAATTTCTTATTCCACTTTAATTCGTGTATGAGATAATGCTTGTACTCTCTTCCCATCTTACCGCATGCCAAATCGGTATCTGACATAACGATAATTCCATGTTTGACTGGATTCAAGGTCATCATTTGAACCTAATCATGTGTTACGGAATGATAAAATAGTGTCTGATAGAATTCCTTATCTATGATCAATTATAAGATTCTTAGTAAGTCAGTGATTTCGTGCATCAATAAAAGGTAAGGCTATTTGAAATCGCTAGCCAGTGACTGAGCAGGGAAGTGACCCATAGGACTAATGGGGTATGAAAAGTCAAACAAGAGGTAGGACTAGCCCGAAAGGGCTTACTCCAAGCTGGGAAAGAAAAGATTATACAGAAGAAACTACCGCAATACCACTCAGTTCTCTTACAGAAAAAGTGAAGTGATCCATATGACTAATGGAGCACGAGCGAGTGGGAAAAAAGCTTATCAGTACACAATAGAGGAATAATAACATAGTCAATTCAAAAAGAGATGTAATAATACAATGTCACTATATGGGTACTCTTCCTATACAGTTTTTGGCACCCCCTTTGTGTCGTATTGTCAGACCTTTGTAAGTTCCTTTCAGATAGAGGGAATATCCCCTGCTGAGCTGAGTGAATCCATGGTCTACCAAGTAGCATGTTAATGGCTGATGTGATATCCCAGAACTACTAATGATATATATTGATTGAAGGTGGATTTCAAGCAATTCTCTATGACTGCCATCATCAGTACTCTTCTAATAGTGATCGTCGTGAATGTTTCCCTCACGTGAGTCTAATCTATAGGCATTTTTTCAAGTCTCGCCCTTGGGCAAATAAGCAGAACAACATTCAGGCCTTAACAGGTTGGGACATTCAGTGAGGACCTCGTCTTCAGCTAATTGTGGAAGAGGGGTGAGTATCAACTCTCTCTCATGACTTTATTCAGATTGTTCCTTTTCATGTATTCGGGATGTTTTTTCCCACATACATGAAGATAAGAAGAGAGGAGACCTGATATTAAGGTGTCAAGGATAGAAGGCCACAAGTGGAAGTAACCCGGTTATTCAGTTGACTCCGCCAGTCTATGCTTGCAGTCATGTTGGTCATTATTTATCATTATCAGTGTATAATATAGGTAGTAGAGCTGGTTTTACCTACTATTGGATTTGAACCAATGAATCTCATCGTATGAAAGTGATACTATAACTGCTGAGTCAAGTAGGTCAAGCTGATTTAATTCATAGAAACAAGTACTTTTCTATAACCATATACAAGAGTACTAGAGAAATCCACGCAACTAGAGTTCCCCATACTATACAAGGGGGATAGAGCACTATGAAAGAGAAAGTGTTATCACTATACTAAATGAATCAATGTCTAACATTCTAAGATCAACTATTTTGAGAACGTGGAGTTCATCTGTCTTAATATAAGTGGATTCCAATTCATTCTCTGCTGCATTGGTTTTTCACTCCCCACTCTCCACCATAACAAAAACTTTCCACTATATCTCATAATTACTCAAAGGTATGAAGTAACTCGACTGATAAGATAGGTTCTTTAGATATAAGTATCTGATACTTATATCTAAGGGTTCTAAAGGGTTAGGAGATGGTCCGAACTATTAACTATTAGAGTAGAGTACTGATTGTGTCACCCCTACTACTCTTATTGATTGGGTACCTCTTTCCACTCCATTGGTGGTTTTCTTGATGGTTGGGTGCAGGTGGGTCGAAAGGGTAGCATGATCCGAAACGATCCGTGAGCCAGGGGTGATACGATCCCCATGGAAGAAGATTCCCCCAACCGCCTGGAGTTTAAAGAGGGGAGAGTGATGCGGTTTGGAGTGTATGGAGGATGGAATGAGAACTGCTAACAATGCTATGATTCTAGTGTCACCAATATACTGAAGGGTTCAAGTTCAAGTTTCTGCCAGGTGGTGTGCCTTTGACCCATTACATTTTCATATGAAGTCGCTTGGCATCTTGTGTATAGTGGTAGTCCCCAAACGGTCCTTGAAGAGAGTTGTGTGTTGGGATGACTACCTATATTATATCTAGTATAAACAGACCATCAAAAGTAATCTTTTAATAGTGTCATAAGGTCCTTCGGGTTCATCCACTCAAGGTAAATTCCATAGGTTGACTCGCTCCATTCGAGTTGTGGGAGAAGGACTATTAGCATAGAGTACTGAATTCACTCATTTGTGGTTGCACTAGGATTTAAACGGTGTCATCAACTGCCCGTGAATGTTCAGAACAGAGAACTGACCATCTACCAATGCCAACTACTATCATGATTGTGGAATAAGAATAGAGAAAACTGGACAATGAGATATCAAACAAGCTACAAATAGGACATCAACGATCACAACTACTACATGTGACAAACACACCAGAACGATCGAGTGGAATTGGCAGTCTATTTGAAATGACTTCATCATTCCCCGCTTCAGTGAAAAGCTGCATCAATGACTATCTAATGTCCTCGAACAAAAAAAAACTAGATGGGACATGTTTCTGGTTCATTTCATGTTTTGTGGTTCCATTCCGCAGGCAAGGCAGTAGGTCAGAAACCTCGTATTGGTGAATGGGTTTCAAATCAAGAATCCATTTTAGCACATTGGGATAGGAGATATCATTTATAGTTTATCTTGAGTGGAATTGACCTTCCAGAGATCCATCTATACTCAATTGGCAGCGGAAAGCATAGGCATCGTACTCATTGATAATGTGGGGTAGCACCGCCCCATTTCCACTATTCTAGCACCATCACTGAATGGTCTAGGCTAGTCAAAACATTTTGGGGTGTCCATCACATGATCAGTTGCTTACGATTGGTCATGTCATCACTACATATTGCCTTTAGACCATCTAGTTTTCCCCCATTCGGATCTGAAGCACCGTATTGCTTCATAGGAAGTTCTTTCACAGTTCAACACTGCCACTCGAGTACACTCTATCGTTTTTCTAATACTACGACTATCGATCACAACCAACCCCAGGACTCCATTGTTCAATAGATCCACCCACCAACAATAATTATGAATACAGATACTGGAACTCAACTGACTTCTTGCTTGCATCCCATCCTCCGTTATAGACTCTTTATGAATTGCATCCGCCCATTCACTCTCAACTCAATATCAGTTTCCAATCGTTCTTTGGATTTGTATCATAGAACACCTACAGTTGTGGTATGTTGAACCCCCCTTCCACAATAACAATACGGGCTCTAAAGGTTCTAAAATATCATACACCTTACCGAATAGGTTGAAGTAGCTGAGTTCTTAACCCTTATATATTCAGTAGCAACCCTTTAGGGAGGGTAAGGAAAGGTTTTTATTTCATATGACATTAGATTTGAGTCTGAAAGGTCTGCAGTTCCTAATCTAACTTAGAGGAATGGTTCAAATCGAGAAGTGGACTCCCCTTTTTTAGAGATAAGAATAGAAAAGGGTGAGGAAAGAAAGATGAAGAGGCAATTTCTTGAGGTTCTGGAATCTGCTGTGATCAGATCAAGACTATATAGACATAGTACCTATAATTTCATGCTCTCTAAAACAGATAGTGAAATCCATTAGTAAAATCTAAAATCCAAGTGGAACCAAGCAAGGCATCCAGAATGGAAATGGGGAAATTATTGCCACTGTTGACACTGCAGGAGCTTCCAAAGAGCAAGGAAAGGTAGGATATTGTCTGAAATAGACTCTCTGACAGGTTCTGAATGAAAAACTTTAAAAAAGTTGGTATTTTTGGCTTCAAATCAATCTTTTAGAAATCCACTACATCTTTGGAAGAGGTAACCAGGTCAACCAGCTGGATTTTCTATCCATTAAAAGTTAAATCACCACCTCACTGCTATTAGAGTGATAAAAACGAAGGTTCCCTCATTTTCTATTCCAGTAGGGCTGCTTGAAGTCTGTTATTCTGCTTTTTCGGACCTAGGATAGCAAGTTCGATTAAACTATTGGAAGGGAGCACAAGGGGTCAAAAAAAATAAGTTGATAATGGAAAATGGAAATTGACTAGATATTCTTTCCATCTTCTAGGGATGACTTGGGATTGAATCCAAAACAAAAGGAATTGGAGGAATTGAAGCAAAGCGTGAAATCCCAAAATGGGAAAAACATTGCCAAAGTGAACTCCAGTTGGAAATCTATGATTAGAAGCAGTTCCAACACCAGATTTGGGTCAACAAGACAAACCAAGACCTAGTTGTTGTCTCAGATTCATTCTACAAATGACTTGAAACCTTTTTAAAAATAGGCGTTTGTGGCTGAATAGGTGAGAGCTACCTTCTGAAATTCCATGGGCTTGATTTCTGGATATAATCATGTATAACCGATTTGATGAATCAACAAAGTTTCCTAGAGGATGATGATACCTCTCACAAGAGAAATGCATTATATAAATCAGAAGCAGGGGTGAACTATATAGGGTCAAGTACTGTAGATCTAACCCTTTCTAACGGGTGAGGAGGCAAAAAACGTCCAATTATTACATATATATATATATATATTACAAGTCAGATCATGAAAACTCTAGAGATAGAGTCTGTTTAATCTGTTTAGTATGAATCTAAGATCTAGGAAAGGTAGTTTATCCATATCGAGAAGCCCCATTGGAGGATAGAAGTAGAGTACATATCGGGATAGTCGAGCTTGAGGAATAAGTCAATCAAAGGGGAGTTCTCATTCCAGGGGAGGTGATACATAGATAGAGAAGTGGAAGAGGAATCACTCCATTTATCTTTTTGTCTGGCCCCATATTTAAGAATTATTTGGGATCATTCACAGGGGACTTGTTAATAGAAAGTTCATTCGGTTCGTGGTTTTATTGACCCTTGAGAATGAACTCGGTTCAGAGGAAGACAAGAAAGCCAAAGGTTCCCAGTATAGAGGTAGTGGGGCTCTTCGAGCTGGAGTGCCTGAGTAGCTGGTGAGAAAACTCCTAGGCTAACAGTTATCCTATCATTTGGTGAGATCAAAGACTTGCTCATAAAATGAAATCAAATCCTGACCCTCCCTAACCCTCCCTAATGGACTGCTACTGAACATATAAGTGTTAAAAACCTATTCTTATAGGTATATATCATCAAGTTAAGGAGAAATACTCCTATCGTAGTGAGTACCTAGGGTATCTTGCTTTGAATCAAGAATTTCCTTCTTCTCCTACTGCGCACATCCGAATTTGTTTCATTGACCATCTTAGAAAGGTTTGGAATGCTGAGAGATGGCATCAGTACTCTACTCTAATAGTGCTACTACCTATATTATACCAACAGCATCATATTTGAGATTATTCTTCTATTACCTACCATTAAGGTCTACTTCCATTACCTACCATGAAAAAAAGTCTAGACTCGTATTGATTGATCCTTTTATCATATATTAAGAATTCATGGTCGAGTTGAGAACACGTCAGGAAATCGTCAAAAAAACGGCACTCGCTCGACCATCCCCTTCAGTATTTTCCCAGCTACTCGACTTGTTTTTTGCACCTGAAAAAAACTGGGCCATAGGAAATCCTAGCAAGGGAAAGGGAATCTTCTATCTCATCTCTCAATGATCAACCCAACCCTGATCATTGTGTTTCCTACTGCCCTCGAAGTCATAATTGGTTTGTGGTCATGAAAATGCCTCTCATTTAGCCAAAAATAAGTGGCTGGTTAGGATGCAGTAGCGAATATCATGTAGATGAATTGAGGTGTTCGGTTCCTTTAGCCATGGGGGGAGGATTGAATCAGCGGGGGCTATGGAATCAACGGCCTATTAGAGGGACAAAAGTCTTGGAATCGTATGACTAGTTGTGCAGGCCATTTTCATGGTTGTCGATTGAAATGCACACCTATTATTAGTGTTGTAATTCTATCAATATGGTTTGTATAGGGTGATACCACCTGCTAACTAAACTATGATACACCTACCCTGGGAAGAACATCACCCTTGGTACTAGTCTATGAGCACTATCCAGGTCGTAGATCCAAAACAAGTATTGACACCAAAGTATTTATACCTGAGTGTTGAGGTGTCTAAGGTCTAAATACTCAGGTCTCAATACTTTAGTCATCAAAGACCTCAGAACCTCAATACATTAGATGATGCAATGGTGTGAAGGGGAATGGGAAAGAAGAAACTATTCATATGCGGGCGAATGCAATACGCGTAGGAGATTTAGTGTTCAGAGATAAAAAATGCTATATACTAGAAAGGTGAACCCATAGAGGTAATACCATTGAGTTTTCCTCATCCTCTCATTCACTCCATTCACTTCGGTCCTCACTTTCTGGATGGATCTGGTGAAAGAGATGCAACTCGTTCTGTTGCTTTCCCTTTGTGTTCCAGAGTCAGTATCTGCTTGTTCTTCTTCTTGCTCACTCCTCTCTCCCCTCTATCTCCTCCATTTTGGATTCGTTCGAGCCACCCATGAAGAAAGATATGCTTTCCTGTAGCTGCATCAAGCAGCTAAGCAGTCGAAAGACTCACCCTCGATAGCAATGTGTTAAGCATGCATACATACCGAGCCACATATTCCCATGCCATCCTAGTCATTCCTCTTCTTTAAGATGGTGGTTGATTGGAAGAGATAGGGGTAGAGTTTCATGGATTTCTTGGCACAAATGGATAGATGGACTCTATTACTACTACGCTTCGGGCTGGGGTTGATGGAAGGTATGGCATGGATGGTTTCAGAAGGCCAATCTCGGTATAATATAGTCAGACCACTATAGGCACCACTATAGGCACCAAAAAAGGTTCTTATAGTGGTGCCTATATTGTTCCATCTATAGAATATATAGAAAAGTACCTGGCTAGATTATACACTATCTAGATTATATACCGAGTGGTGCAGTTGGAATTACAGTTGTTGGGGGGCAGTTGACAATGATGATACCTCGGATCACCAAGGTGTTGGAAAATCAATGGGCACCATTTCAATGACAATAGAGCAATGGAAGAAGGTTGGAGTAATTGTCTAGACACCTCGGGCTCATGACCTGACTGACTGCAGGTTTGAATCATGTACCCGCAAATGAGATGGTGTGAGATTTGTAATTCTAGGCTTGGCACCACCACGATATGTATGGGGGTGATGGGGTTCAATATGGTTACCTATTTGATACCATTGGGGAAGTGGAACTATTAGAGTAGAGTAATAAGTCACCCCTACTACTCTTATTGATTGGGTGGTATTGGATTTTGACACCGATATAGGATGATATTAAGGTCAATCAGTCACGTACTGTACGGATGGCATGGAGTTTGTGGGGTTGGAATAAAGACCGATATATGATGATACCACTATAATTCTACTGGGGTTAGAGGGTAAGGAACCAACTACGTACACCGCTGGTCGGGACCGAACATGCGATCTAGTACTCTAATCTAAACTATATAGAAAGAGTACCTGTGATCACTATATTATGAGAATACATTAGATGGCCAGTTCAGAGTTCCCGGGTACCGGTGAAGAGCAGCGGGAATGATTCGATTCAGAAGCAAGGTTTTTTTTCATTGTATGAAGATTGATGGAGTGCGTGTGGTTTTCCGGATGGAATGGACTCGATCCATGGTACTACTTTTGGATAGGGTTGATTGGAAGCTACGATGATGGCTCAATGATTGGGCACATATCGGTCGGTGGCGGTACCTCATGACATTCCAAAGAGACTAGGTGAGTGGTGTTTCTGCAACAGGTACTCTCTCTATATAGTTCAGCATTCTTGGATGGGGTTGAAATAATGGAATCGATGGTTCGTTGCAATGGAGATGGTCATAGTGGTGGTTCATAGGCGGCTGGGAGAGATGTATGCAGTTCAATGCTACCAGTACAGTTTGGGGTTGGTTATCCAACCTTATGAGTATTCGAACAGTTTCAACAGAACAGAAAAGGATCTCACTTTTGATAGTTATCCGATTCCAAAATCCGATCCAGCAATGGGGAAATCATGTATCTTAGAAGTAGACAATCAAGTCATCCTACCATAAAAAACGCATATCTGTATTCTTGTCACAACAGCTGATGTCCCTCATAGTTGGGTTGTGCCTTTTTTCGGCTTGAAAAGTTATGTAGTATCGGGGTTTTTAAATCAACTGAGAACATTTATAATATTCAATGAAGTATTCTATGGTCAGTGCATTTAGATTTGTGGAACAAATCATGCCTTTACGCTTTGGATCAAGAACCTCACCCAGTACTTTCCGGCTAGTCCAAACCACACCTCCAGCACCATCTCTTTCAAACAACCAACCCCATGTAGCTTCCTTCCACTATCATGCACACATGTCATATGATTCATTGTAACTTGAATGAGTAGCTAATATTTTTTTTGTTTTGTCAAAACAAAAAAAACAAGTAGTAGTGAGTGGAATGGTCTCAAATGGTACGATTAGTGGGAATTGAGGTAGTACGGCCAACTATACTATATACAGAGAATCCATAGTCTGATTGGCCAAGGGAGGATGGGGCATCTATCACAACTAGAAAAAAAATATTACCATTTCAATCCAACTAGGTGTAGCTCAATGCTAGAGGGGCCAATGGCTTGTGCCATTATGGGATATCTCAGTTGTTTCCCAAAGGGGGAAACGATACTGGAACGTCAAATCATACAGCATATAATGCCAACATTACACTATATATAATCTAATAGTGTCTTTAAGGTCTATTTTTTCGGTTATGCTTGATAGGGTTGGATTGGAGTGGGACGAGAAATGGAGGGAATCGAGTAGCAACTGGGTGTGGGGAAGCCAGCTCTATTTGAATAGTGAGTTGGTCGACCATCTCAGCCAACAAACCCTTTTTTTCATTGGGCTCAAGCAGTCCACTATTAGAAGAGTACATGTCCCCCACTGCACAAGGTACCAATAATGCCTATGTTTCCCGGTCGATTGATCATTCATACTATGATTATATGATCTGATATGAATTGATTCTTCTCGGTAGGATATGGTACATGGAAGAGCTGCTGGAATAGAGTTGGTGGAGCTCGGGTGATGCACTTTCGGTGTTCCGAGTGAATGGTCAACCCTAATACTCAATTAATTTTGTATTTTCTACACCCAATAGCTGGATACCATCAAGCTCATTCCCATATTTTCTACTACCTATATCATACTGACTCAACAGTTGGAGTGGAGTTTCGGGCTCGAGAAAACTAGGCCGCCTAGTTTCTCGACTTTCCAGATGGCACATGTGGAGGCATGGCATGGGAAGATTAGGTCTTCCATTTCCACTATCTGAACACCAATCACATGGTTCCATGTTGGTATAATATAGGTAGAAGACTACCCGCCCAACTTCCCCACTTTGTCTAGTTGAACAACAGTAGACTATTGATGTCGATAGCCACTCCAGCTGAAAAATTTCAGTATAATATAGCTAGTATAAAGTATAATATAGGTAGTAGAACCACTACTATATATCTATCAATCATCAATAGTCTTATAATAGTGTTCTCATGAGTCCAACTCCAGACAGACAAATTAGCACCTGAAACGGGGTTAGGTACTCTGTCTATCTAGTGTCTAATCATTTTATTGTCATAGATATGGTGGAATGGTCATGGGGATCATGGATTGGTGGTTGGGTTCTTACTACTATGTTTGGTCAAGGATGAAGGCACATATTCCAGACTAACCCTACTGAGTGAACTGGAAGGCCATGGAATTTATATGGGGCCTCAGTTGGCATAGTACCAAGGTGAAAGAATGACCCACTCGTACGATGAGCCTGAAGGGTGGGGGTACTGGTATGATGAAGCATAACGGACATGACTATTAGAGTAGTGTACTTATGGGTCTGTTATGCCATGATGATATGGGGTGATAGAGTTGATGGTGAGTTTCTTGGGAATTGGGGTGATTGATGGTTCAGGGTGAGCTCATGGGGACCTATATACTACAAGCATAACTATCGTTGCCATACACCAAGCAGAAATAGGATGAGTTGATGTTTCAAGACTATATTAAAGATATCCATGGGGGTAGTATTGGTTCCCCGACTCCACCTCCATGTTCAAGAAAGAGTGTTGTCATTGATTTGGACACTTAATGCACTCGATTGCCTACATGGTTTCATAGAGAAAAGGCCATATCAGTTGGCATTGGAGTTGAGATGGGTTGGCATTGGAATTGTTGATTTCACCAACAATTCAATAGTGTGAGACATTGTGTGAAGTCTAGTACCTATATTATACTGACACTACTAGAGTAGAGTACTGAAAGAATATCTGGTTCTTTGAGAGTTGGTTGTAGTGAGAATAGGTGCATGGCGGTGACCCCACAGCTTGAAGCACAAGAATTACTAGTGGCTTATAGCTAAAATACTGTTTGATATGTCCGGTAGGTAGCCCCATTCACCAAATTGATCATCATCAAAGCAGTGTATTGGAATGCATTTTGTTCTTGGGTGTCAAATAAGACCTCTAACTAAAGCGATGCATAAAAGTGTGGCAAGGTGAATTGCGCTCAGGAATGTGGTAGGATGTTAGTACTATTATAATAGTGAGTACTCTACTCTAATAGTAATACTTCCTATATTATACCGACCAGTAGATGGCCACAGGTTCTAAACCATTATATATTTATTACCACATATCTGACCCTTTAGTTAGAAATGGTTAAGAGGGAGAGGGAGAATTTGTACTTGTATATATTGATGGGTTGGGGCCAATCTCGGTACAGATTCAAGTGGTCATTAATCAGTACTGATATCAAGCCTGATCACTCTCCTACCTGCTTGTCGCTAGTTTGGTTTATAGTTCGATTACACATCTAGCTCACGGAAAAGCGTTGCTACTCACCAACTAGAAAATCACCTTAAGTTGGTTATTCATGGAAAGGATCTGGAAGAAATCCACCTATGCCCTGGTGGTTGATGAGAGTCATTTCCTAGACTTATCCTTTTTCCAAAAGTCTTAAAATCTTGAATGGTAGGGTCCAGACATAAGTTCATGCAGGCCCCCCGCAACTCAACCATATATTCTCGTCTTTATTGAGGGGGCGGTGGGAGGTTGCTTTTTGGTGTTGCGCATACCAGCTTAATCTTATCAATTTTAGCAGTGGCCATAGCTCCCTTTGGTTTGATATTATGGTGAATGTATTGGTGATAAAATTCCAATACACCCTTATAGGTGAGGGAAAAAAACAGACCTATTGATTTCCCCTCCTACCTCTGGAGCATGCACAGGAATCCCGGACATTGAGGGGGAAGACCATAGCCGCGATGAGGCAATCGGTCTTTTTTCGTAAAATATTTCAATGCAGGCGAATGTAGAAAGCCCTGGTTTTGATTGAGAAGGCAGTCAAGCGGAAGCTTCGAAATCGTGGAGTGTTGGGGAAACTGGAATTCTAGGTCTTTGAGCATTGTTCTATCGACTTGTATTAACAATAGATGTTGGAGATTCGAGTGCATATCCAACCAGCAACATGGGTTTAGAGGGAGGGAGGTAGAGGCATGGGAACCAGCAGTTGCATCAGTATGATAATCTAGATATTGAAATACATATATAGCCAGATAGCTGCTACTTTCCTTGCTTTTCATTTTTTAGTGATATAATAAAAAAATACTGAGCATGGGCAAGGAAGACTAATCACAGCTAGTCGTGTGTCGAGATGGGATAGAGATAGTTTGTCAATCAACCACCTCCCCTCCCCTAACTAGAAATAGGAACTGATCTAAAAATCCATAAAGCCATTGTCCCCATCTCCACAGTCGATAGCCTCACTCTTCTTTGTCCTCAAGCACCACCTTCCCTAAAGTTTCCTCCTCTCTAAGCCTTCCCTTAAAAAAAGTCAAAACCCCAATCATTCTCTTTAGTCTATGACCCCTGGAACAAAAACTATGCTATATCCTTTCCTAACTGTCTCTTAAAAAACAAGAAATGGACTAACTTCTTTCTTTTATTCCGGGCAGTCATTTAGTAATAGAAGAGTACTGTGCTAAAAGTAGTTATCTCAATATTCTGATATGTATGCTAAATGTGTTTCCGATTCATTTGGAGTTCTGACTTATAGTAATAAAATGGATTTTGTCTGGTTTTTCCCCATATACTCAATGAAGAATCCCACTCTCTAGATAAATCCAATACAAAAATAGACATCGCTAGCATATCGTAAAGAGTGGAACTTCATATATACAAGTACCACCTCCCTCAAGTATTGAGCTTACCTAAAAGGAAGAGATATTTTTAACCTCACATACACCAGAATCAAGAGATAACTAATCCAATAGGGGATAAAAGGAAATAAATTATAGGCTGCTCTATATAGAACCTATGTGTGCATGTTTATAAATCCACAGTGCACTAGAAATAGCCTCAGTACTCTTCTAATAGTGTGATCGGTCAGTTTCTTGATTGGAATAGACGCGGACTGATAAGGATAAGGTTCTAAAAGATCTAAGACCATAGGGTAAGAAACTAATGTTTCTTATCCCTATCAGTGTGGAATGGTCTCTCATTCGGTTTCTGCATGGATCCCACTACTTGACCATACTCTTGATGCTCAAAAGCGTATAGTGTGGTTCATTGGACACTGGAATGCATAGGAAATGGTCATATCAGTTGATGCATTCTCATGGTACGGATAGCAGAGAGGTGGAATGGTAGAAAGATACGTTTTTTGGGGGGTTCATGTGGATAGGTTACTCTTCCTATATAGTACTATTAGAGTAGAGTAATAAGGGACTATACTAAAATATGTCACTCATGGAAGTGGATGTGAAAGTGGTTGGGTAGTCGTTGGAATCATCAGAAAAGATAGAAGAAAAGATTCAATTGAGCAAGGATGCACTAGAACAACCGGTATACGATTTCAGATCCCGGGGCATCCATGGTTGGGTATGTGATGAGATGCATACCGGTTCAATGTCGGCATCCCAACAACCCCATTAATGAACCAATCGCAGTATAAAAATACCCCCTTCTCTCCATATTATCGAGTTGTTGTTTTGTTTAATGTAGGAAACCGTATTGAGCCAATGCATCTTGTCTCCTTAATAGCAGGAATTTCACTAAACATATGAAAGGATGGTAGACTCAGAAGAATCCATTCTGGTGTGGTTGGAGTCTATTCATCTTTGACAGTCGGACTCCAAAATCGAGTTGGTGCCCTGGCAGAAGTGATCATCACTACCACTATGAAACGAACAATCCCAACAACCAAAAGATATGATCCATAGGATATCAGGTCATTCCAACCCTCAAAAACATCTAGAAAATCTAGATTACGACGTGGTAGGTTCTCTAGGACTAAGAAATGCATTGGACAGAGGGTAGGATTCAACCTGAAAAAAGTGATCCAAAAATGGAGTTTCCCTAAGCATTCTGGGTAGACCATCCTTGTGAATTAACTATCCCAATAGTGAAATCCAGCAAATAAAGCAAAATGGCACCTATCGAAAGTACATAATGGAAATGTGCAACCACATAATAGGTATCACGAAGTGAAATATCAATCCAAGAGTTAGACGATACTATTCCAGTGAGTCCACCGATCGTAAACAAAAAGATGAACCCCACATAAAACAACATGGGTGTTTTGAAGTACATGATCGAACCGCCCCACCAGGTAGTGAGCTAACTAAAGATTTTAATGCCAGTAGGAACAACTATTATCATGGTAGCAGTAATTAAATACAAATGGGTATCAACATCTAACCCAACAGTAAACATATGATGTGCCCAAACTAGAGAGCCAAGAACACCCATACTCATCATGGCATATACCATCCTGATATAGTCGAACACAGGTTTGTTTGAATACTTTGAAACAATAAGAATGATGATTCTAGAGCCAGGTAGAATGAGGACGTAAACTTTAGGGTGCTTCTCTCTGTTACTCATCAATATAAGAGAATAATGGTGGACTATATCATCAACTGGTTCCATTTGTCTAGGAAATCTAGCCATGATTTATGGTGAATATTATCACATTTAAATTCTTTGAGATCGTAAATACTGTAATATTCATCAATAACAAAGAATCATTGTGATTGATGACTTTGGAAAGTACTTGATTGAAAGTAATCTAGCATCATGATCACATCTTTTCGACTTTGTATAGACCATTGATAGTAAACATTTTGACTACTATCAAAGTAGATATTTCCTCCAAATACTACTGTATAATACTCTACATATTATAGAAGTTTATTATTTACTCGAATACTGAGTTGAGGTAGTTGATTCTTCATAGTGATACCAATGGTACCATTGGTATCAAATAATCCTGCAAACCAATTGGATTGAGCATTCAGTGTAATAGGTAGAATGACAGGGATATCTAGTACTTGAAAAACATGATGTAGTTGAAGTAGTCATGATGAATGTATAATATGACCATTAATACAATTCATGAGTTTAATCATACCAAGTCAGTGATGTAGTCGATAAAGATAAGATTT
Organism: Viscum album; assembly: GCA_963277665.1. Classification (NCBI taxonomy): domain Eukaryota; kingdom Viridiplantae; phylum Streptophyta; class Magnoliopsida; order Santalales; family Viscaceae; genus Viscum; species Viscum album. The sequence goes on from OY728156.1 coordinate 543,414,618, forward strand.
AGAACCTGATCACATTTTAATACTTCCACCATTAATATGTTTGATATATCGTAGTAGTTGTATATCTTTCAGTCCCACAGTAATTTCAAGAGAATTATTACCTTCCCAGTTAGAACTTTTAGAACCTTGTTTACTCACTTGAATACTTCCATCACCATCGATAATTCCAGCTAGCCACTCACAGAAGGATTTAGGATCAGTTGTTTTGCATTTAGTCTCCGAGGTTCCTACTAGTCTGCTTTTATGTCATTGGTTACCTGCTGATTGTGTCTTAGATACTCCATTTTTTAACTAGATCGGAGTTGTACTTGAAAACCACTTTTGAACATAGTAGGAGTTCCATCAAGCAGACAGTCCCAGCTTATAGTGAAATGCGTATTCATATTTGAATATGAATAGGGCCATTTAAAACCGAAGAACCAAAAGAGATGCTGGTATAAAATGTGGTCTACACCGCCAGCTGAATCAGAAAACGTATTATTGAAGTTTTGATCTGTTAATAACATTATGAGTCCCCCGGCCAGAACGGGAAGAGCCAACACTATGGGGCATGCAGTCACAGGAATGGACCACACAAAGAGGGGTGATCTATGCATTGTGATTCTAGGGAAACACATGTTCGATATCGTTGATATAAAATTGATCACACCTAAAATGGAAGATAACCGATGAAGATGCAGACTAAAAATTGTTAAATCGACTGCACCTCCTGAATGGCTAGTGATCCCACTTAGGGGGGATAGACCATCCAACTAGTGACGCTACCAAATTCCACTACTGTTGTGCACAATAGGAGCAACAGACTTAGAGGAAACAACCAGAACAATATACTATTTAAGCGTGGAAAGGAAATTTTGGGGGACCCAGTTAGAATCGAAAAAATCCAATTTCCAGAACCACCTATCATAGCCGACATCCCCATAAAAAATATCATGACTGTAGCATGCTCCGTAAGAAAAACATTATATAGTTGATGGTTCAGGGCTAGTAGTTGAATGCCTGGGGTCAATAATTCTATACGAACCAAAACTAAAAAGCATGTTTCAATCAGTCCCAAAAGCGCACCGAAGAGGAAATACAAAGTTCCAATATCCTTGTGGTTTTCCGATAAAATCCATAATTCTGTTGTAGTTGATTTGGTTTTTTTGTGATTGTCTGCCCGCTGACCAAGTTCTTCCAATGCCATGGCAAACTCCAAACCACCATGTGCCCCTGAACTCCCCTCAAACCATTCCATCATGCCCACTTCACTAACCATTCCAACACCATACCATACTAGCTATCACCTCCTAATTGGATAAAGCTAAATAAGCTATCAAAAAATGGTACTTATATATATTGGGGGGTCTATCTCAAATCTTACTTCAAAGACTATGGTTGAAAATTAATTAGTTTTCTAGGGGGTCTCCTTCTTTGTGTTGTAGGTTTGCTAGTAATTCGCGATGTCTCTACTGCTGAACTAGATTTGTCGTCAGTACTCTACTCTAATAGTCGATTGATTATTTAAGTCAGCACTTCCTACGCCTATGTTCAAGCTTATGATTATATAATCCATCAATATATATCAGTATCAATATCATCCTTCCTAACCCTCCCTAACAATTTTAAAAGATCTGACCCTCCCTTTTAGGGAGGGTCACGAATTGACTTCACCCGCTTGGAGATGTAAATGGAACGCAAGGCGAGTACACATTTTTGAGTGTATTTTTTCCAGAGTGCCACATCAAATGGGTACTTTTCCTATATAATAGTGACCTGCCAATGTTTCAAGAGTACATTTAGAGTAGAGTAATCATGATGTCTCTATCTATATATATATATATAATAGTACTCGGTATAATATAGGTAGTAGAGCTTCCATTTTGAGGTAGTCCCCTTTCAAACTTGTGTGAGCCACACATCACAATGTGTCCCATCTCAAGATTGGAGTTCAGAATCCCCATACCAGATTCCAGTAGTCCCATATGAATAGCTTCACGACCACCCTTGAGATGACCAAACCCCCAACACCAACATCAACCTCTGGCTGATCTGGTCTCTTCCCACCACTCTGTATCGTGATGCCAGTATTAGTGGATGCCCAACCCCAGAACCCAAGGTCCGCCTATTAGAGTAGAGTACTGAGACACACTTTATATGCTAGAATACCTACATATAAAGTCCTCCTTTCACTGAGTGTCTACATGGAAGTAAAATAGACTGTTCTGGCTGAGTAAAACATGGACTAACAAAACCTCCGTATGACATGGTGACCCCCTCTTAGTGAGATCCGACCTCGATAGCCAACTGATATGGCCTTCCATGCCTAGATGCATAGTGATTTCTCCGATTCCCAAGAGCCTAAGTTGTTTGATCTGGTGACCCTAGTACCAGCCCATGCCCGTACACCAATTGGATACTTGGCATCAATATTCGGACATCTAGTCTACAACGATGTGAAACCCATGGATGAAATCATCTTGAAAGCGGAACACCATGTTTATCTCTTTTAACAATAAGGTCTTTCCCGATGTTGATAGGAGAAACCGTACTTTTCGAATGCTGCTCAACCCCCGAACTCCAACCAAGCTCATATATATATAGTATGTCAAGAGTACTAGGAATAACTGGATGAATTGTCTCCAATAGGTGAGTCCATCCAGTTCCATAATTGGAATTCGATCTAGAAAACTTGTGCCCAACTCGCTTCCCTCCAGTTGTTCATACCACCTCACCCTAAAAAGAGACGCCTCTTCCACCCAATTTGACCTCACTTCTATCTGTCTACTACTAGTCTAGTATAAAACTATATTATAATAATACATATCCCTACCACCAGAAACACCAATCACCCCCAACAAGTACTCTGTCTATATAGTCCTGATTCCAAGCGTCGTTTGTCCCCACAACCTCCTAGTTGTTCCCATGGCAGCTGCTCTACTACCTATATTATACCGACTCGAGTGGGCAGGCGTTCCAATTCCAAACACTTTATTTCCCAAACAAACTATTATAGTAGAGTACTAACCTGAGTACACCATCGCAAAATGAATTAGAGTGAAGTTGTGAGACTATTAGAGTAGAGTACATCTTCTTTGATCTTGATTTTTTTACCCTATTGACTCGTACCGGAGTGGGACCTGGTCATTATCAGTGATACTTCATGTATCACTCGAGTAATCTAGCCAGGTACACATCTATATAGTTTATATGCACCACTATAGGCACCAAAAAATGTGCCAATAGTGGTTCCTATAGTGGTACCTATAGTGGTACCTATAGTGGGTTGACTATATTATACCAAGAGTCTTCTTGATTTCTCTATTCTGCAGACCACCAAAATCTATATGACAACAAAAGGTATTGTGCCCTCTATTAAAATGAAAATAAAGACCTTTTTGAACCTAACCACAGCTCTCTCTTGAAGAAGCCGACCCATGTACTCTATCTATATAGTATAGAAGATGTCCATCATGTCCACACCACTGCAATAAGCCCAGGAACCAGGCTCCATGACTATTTATAAGAGTACCTGACTCTACTCTAGTAGTATTGACACTGATATAGGAGGATACCCTCCACCCCCATTGGGAACCCACCGAATCGGTGCATCTTCCCCAGTGACCAGTCTGGAAGTGAACAACCCATGTCAGGTGCCATTCAATTCTGCCAGTGGATATGGCTATTGTACCCACCGTAGCTATTTGAAATAGATAATGGAAGTTGCAAACCCAATCTCATAAGTCCATTGTCTTTGGGGGGTTAAGGTTCTAAAAGATCTAACCCTAAAGGGTCAGATCTATGGTACTTGACCCTATATAGTTGACCCTAAGGTTTCAGATCTTTTAGAACTTTTTCCCGCCTTTAAGCTCATCATTCCCCTTTGGACTTTGAAGCTTCCTTAAAAGAATTATTGTGAAGTCTAGTATGGACATCATAGAGTGTATTCCATATTCCTAATCGTATGCTTTGAATCAATAAGACTCACCCATCATCCCTTTACGCAAAATGATTACAAGTGATAGAATTGTAAACATTTAAGATGAACTAATTTATGTCATATTCTAGGAGTTCTTGTGTAGAATATTCCCCTAAACGGATCGTTATAAAGAGCATATCCATTTTGAATCACTGAGTGCATGTATCAATCAATGTTTTGCGATACATTAGACACTATTGAAATAAGGCACCCTGCAGAATCACCATAGTCAAGGACAACCTCATTGGGTATTTGAATAAAAAATGTGTATGGTGAATTACACATTCTCTTTCTGATGCAGCCCCACAAGGTTGCAATGATTCTTCCTTCCTCTAGATCATGTCTTGGAGGTTAGACTCGTACATTGATGAACCTCGATCTAGGTGGGTTCGGTTCCTGTTGGTACGCTTGGGAAAGTGCCAAGCACTACAAGGGGCATATTACCTTTTTTTTTGAAATATTGGTAGATTTCCATCAAGGCCGTTCAAGCGTTGATCAGGGTCTTCTTCAAGGATGCAAAGATCCAAGGGATTACCAAAATCTCTTCCACTCAGAATCAGAAGCTGTTGGTGAATCGTATCCTGAGCACGCGAGATAGTATATGGAATATGATACTTCTTTGAGATCATGGTAACCCATAAAGAATGATTTTATTCGACATTATATTATGTTAAAAGCACAGGAAACAAGCCAACCATTCAAGTAGAAGATATATATTCTCAATATTGTCTAACTCGTATTCATCTAGTTGACCCTCTCTGTCTAAATAAGATAGAATTATTTCTCCTAAGGTCTTCTGGATGTCTCTAAGTGACATAAGATCACCATATAGATTTTTTAAGCTTGTATAGGAGTTTAGAGCTCAATCTCGCAAGATGAAATCGTTATTTATCTCGTACCAACTTTCATATTGTTTAAGCTTTGAGATGATGATGTCAGACGTTCCTGTATCCATGAGTTGGCCTTCCTCAGCAAGGGAGATCATACTGAACATAGTAGCGCTCTTTTTATTTAGCTTAAGAGATCTCTTTCAACTAGGATCAGTGGCTACAACATAGATTTCATCCAATGAAAACTCACCCCAGACAAAGATTTGGCCACCTTGATGCACAAGGTATATACAAATAGATGCCCAGCTCTGAGTTCTTTATCCCTATCAGTCATCGACCACCAGTCAGAGAATCCACCCCTTATTCTATTCACTATTATTTTCTAATAGTTGAGTTTTTTGATGCATCACGGTTAAGGTTATAAAATATCTTACACCTCTTAGGTTAAGGTTCTAAAATATCTTACACCTCTTAGGTTAATATTCTAAAAGATCTTACACCTCTTATGTTATGGTTCTAAATGATCTTACACCTCTTAGGTTTGGTTTCTAAAAGATATTACGCCTCTTACATTAAGGTTCTAAAATATATTACACCTCTTAGGTTAAGTTTCATAAATATATTTCACCTCTTAGGATAAGGTTCTAAAAGATCTTACACCTCTTAGGTTAAGGATACCAATGTGAAGGTTTGTGCTGCTGATTCCACTCAAAACAAAAATATCTCAGCTGTTGAATAATTCCTTAATACGGGTTGTCACAAACTCAGGATATGATTCATTTTCTTCTGTCATACTCAGTATTACAAGCATATATTTATGAATATTAGAATTACTAGACATCATATTAATAGAGTCCATACAGGCTTTATTCATTTTATCATATGAAAAAAACTTCTCACTCAATAGGATGTTGAACACTAGAGCAAGACCTAGGCATGATATGGGAGATGTTGTAGTTACAATGATAATCAGTCAAGCGAGCAGGGAGAACACGAGTGGGATTTTCGCGACGTATCTTATCTTATATGACGAAGGTGGTGATGGAGATGCCGTAGAACACCTAGAAGTCACTAGATATTTTTGATCAGTGCTCGAATCATTTAATGTTGGAACAAGTGTGTCACGTTAAGGATGAGGTTGAAATCCATATTGGACTATTGGTGGTGCTACTGAACTTTGAGTAGGAAGCTGAGGTGGGACCATAATAGGATATGAATGCTGATTAGTAACATATTATTTCCTCTAAAGAGGTTAGAAATTATCTTCTATCTGTTGGGTGAAAAATAACAGAGTTTCGTCAAAAGTCACATGTCATGATGTGATATAAGAATCCTTCCATTATCTGGATTAAGGAATCTATAACCCTCTAGATCTACGTTGTGAACCACAAAGATACATGGAGTGAGCTGCAAATGTGTTCAAGGATTTAACATGAGTACAACATAAACATCCAAAGATGCGGATACGAAACAAGATCTAAAAGGGGGTCAAATTTATTTCTCTCGTTTAACTATATAGGGTCAAGTACCATAGATCTGACCCTTTCAAAAGGGAGTGGTTCAAAGATATGACCCTTTCTATGGGGTTATGAGATGGGAATCAAACAAAGACTCCCAATTGGGGTTCTACGTTCATCCTAACACCAGGGAACAGTTGATGGCAGTCTGAAGATAGAGGAACGCATGGGCGAGAGGACAGACTCATTACAAGGGCTTGGCTTTTCGGCTTGACTCCACTCTTAATTTCTTGGTAGAATCAAATCCTTCTTCCATGCATGGACTGCTACTGAATGTCACACCATTACAGACCTTCCACTTTCCAGTGACAAATTTCCACTAGCTAGTGAGACCTTTGACACCTGGTTGCGTGGGTGCTAGACATTGGGACACTATATTATGAGAATACATGCCTCATCTACTTCCAGAGTTATTGGTGGGAGTTTGGTGTGGATATCAAGGTTCTATAAGATCTGACACATTAGGGTGAACTATTTAGGGTTAAGTAATGCATATTTGACCCTTATAAGGGTAAGGATTGGAAGTAGTTTAAGAGGTGAGAGAGCTAGGGCGCTTCTCAATCTTTCACTTGAGGTTTGGGAGAAAAACATCTAGTTGAAAGCAATTAGTTGGTGGTCAGTACTCTATTAATATTTTCCCAGCAGAGGTTCTTCTTTGAGCCTCACACCATGGTTATAAAAGATCTTACACCTTAGGGTATGGGGAAGCAGTTGCTCGTCCCAGAAACCTATTATGATTCCTGACCATTTAGAAAGGTGATACTGAATATATATATATATGTCAAGGATTAAGAACTCAGATAATTCACCCTATTCGGAAAGGTGCTACTTATATATTATATATAAGGGTTTAGAACCTTGAAACCCCCATGGTTTGTCTCTCTATATTGACTCATTCAGTGGGCATTTTTCAGTCCAATCACCCTCAGGTGTTCTGCACCTATCACTATCAATCACATTCATCACAGCCTGTCATTACTCTACTCTAATAGTGTCATACCTCCAAACTATTAGAGTAGATAACTGAAGCACCACCTTCGTTTTCCCTCCCCATTGAGCATGGTGTTTTAGAGAACAAAATGAACCAGTCCCACACTATTTTAATCATTTCACCCTCTCTTGAATTCACTATGTCATCATGTCGGTATAATATAGATAGTGTACATCGATGAGAGTTAGCGGTACTATTAGAGTAGAGTACTCACTATTAGAAAATTACGGAGAGAAGAAACCTTGAACTGGTCCTTGATCTGTATAATATAGGTAGTAGAGGTCGTATCATCATAGTCAGTATAATATAGGTAGTATAGGTGGTAGTGATCAATTCACTGAGAAAGAAGAATATAGCCTTGAGTACCGGATCATTCACTGCAGCACTGTACCCAGAGATCGAGCTATCCAGTTTCCAAGTACTCTACTCTATATAGTTAGGTAGCTTCCACCATGAGTCATAAATCCAACCAGTTGGATGAATAAGACCTTGCCTCCTATATTATATCTATCTAGTCAATCAATGAAGCTATTTCATATAATAAGTGATCGGTTTACTTATTTACCTCGAGTGTGAACCCAGCGAGCCCATCCGGATTGAAAGGCCAACCATCTCTTAGGCGGTGTGTGATTTCTATCTCATATTGTGTTATTCGATCAATAGGAATTAGATCAAAGAAACCATTGACTACTTTATATAGTACCAGTAGATGTTGTTCAAGAGCTAGTGGATGATGTAGTGGTTGTTTTAGAACTTCCATAATTCGGGCACCTCGATTGGGAATAGCTTGAGTTGCTTCATCCAAGTCTGAACCAAATTGAGCAAGGGATGACAATTCTTGATATTGTGCCAATTCTAGTTTTGAAGCACCGTATAATTTTTTCATAGATTTCACCTGAGTGGCTAAGCCAACTCACCTGGCCGATAATCCAACGTTGATTGTTGGGCGCATACCTTGATAAAAGAGCACTGTGTTTGAACAAATTTGTCCATCAGTAATTGGGAACACATTGGTGAGAATATAGGCCGAGACATCTCCCGCTAGTGTTTCTATAATGGGAAGGGTGGTCAATCTACCTTCCCTAATATTGTCTGATCATTTAGTTGCTTGTTCTAATAGACAAGAGTGTAAATACAAAACAACACCTGGGAATGCCTCACGGCCCGGTGGTCGGTGTAATAATAATTCCATTTTTCGATACGCCACTACCTATTTTTAAAGATCGTCATATATGATCACAACATGCATTCCATGATTGAGGAAATATTCCCCCATTGCACACCCAGAATATGGTCCAAGAAATATAAGTGGAGAAGGTTCTGAAGCGGTAGCAGCCACCAGAATGGAATACCCCATGCTGGAAGCATCCGAGAGTAATAGAATGACTTGTGAAACTGTTGATCGTTTCTAACCTATTTCTACATAGACACAATATATCATGTCCCATTCCTGAGCAGTGTCATTCACTTTCTTTGGAAAAATCATGTTATCGACCCCAATGCAGGTTTTTCCCATTTTTCAGTCCCCAATGATGAGTTCGTGTTTCCCACGACTGATAGGCATCATGATATCCACCACTTTGAGACCAGTCTGCATTGGCTCGTGAATTGGTTGACATTCGATAATGTTCGAACCTTTTAGTTAGACACGTCTAGTCTTGGATTCCCAGTGCACAGTTGAGGTATTATCAATTGGAACACCCAAATCATCGACAAAACGACCCAGTTGGCACATCCCCGAGGGCACATCCACGATTGAACCGGTGCACGTGACCTGGTCTGCTTTTTTTACGGTGGTATTCAACCCCAACACCACTATACAGACAAGCTCAGGCTCTATATTCAATGCTATGACTTTCACACCATGAGAAAACTGAACCATTTTACCACATTTAAATTCATGCAACCTAGATACACATGCAATTATATCCCCATAGCCCAAGACTATCCCATTTGTTTCCACCATTTGGGTACTCGTTGTGTCCAGTATGTGCATTCGACTCTCTAATACGTGTTTTAGGTCAGCATAATGGGTTGGTTTGACTCCCATGGAACATTACAAAGATATATGACCCTTACCTTTGAGTGATTGGTCTTTATATGACAATAAATGAAGCTCTGCATGTTCCATCTAAGGGGTTGAGGCCGGAAGTGCAAGTCGAGTCAATGGCTAGCTACTATCGTGCAAGGTCAGGAATGACTCGAATCAATCATGGCATGTCCACAATTTGACAACTAATAGGTATAAACTATATAAGTTCAAGTATCATAGATCTAACCCTTTCTCAACCAAACCGAATAGGGTGATGTTTCTGAGTTATAAACCCTTGATATATATATATTTAGTAGAACCTTCTATACCCTTTCTTTAGAAAGGTTCAGATATAAATGAAACTTTAGAAACCAAATAGGGTGAAGTAGATGAGTTCTAAAAGAAAATATAATAAAAAAAAGAGTATTTGTAGTGATTCTCAATAAAATGAAAAAAGTGATCTATATTTTTGTTGGGTCTATTCTTTGAATTTTCTTCTCCTGAAGAAATAATTTTGGAAGAATAAATATTGGGGTTGGTTGTTGACCAACAAAAAAAATACACATAGTAGTTATTACAGCCCCAAAGAGAATTCGTTTCGATCTTGTAATATGGTACATTGAACACCACCCCAAACTTGATGAAAACAGGTACTCTTCTAATTGTGAATCTACAAGAAACTATGAAGACTACAACAACCTCCATGAATAGACACTTTTTCAGTGAATTTGAGGGTTATAACTATATAAAATCAATACATACATCAATTTCAATTAGTTAGACTTCCATAACTATTTAAAGAAATAGAACTACAAGTGCTCGGTGTGATACATCAAGCAATGATGAATAAGCGAGACTCACCCAAATTGTAGGAATAGATTGAGAGGGGAACTATATAGAAGAGTACATGTAATACCAAAAATAGCTTCAATGTGTTAAGCTTATCACATCAGAGAATAAAAAAACTATCATTCATCTGAAAAGAAGCCTCATGCTCTATTAAAAGAAAGTTGACTTCATCCCCGATGACCAGACCTCGTAGATAACCTTTGGGCAAAGACTACTCTATATTCTTTAATTCTTCATTCTCATTAGAGACAGACAAATCTCGAAAAAGATCTCAATGAAGTATCTATTCTAAGAGGCCTTCTCTCATCTCTTACGCAATTTAGAAATCCACTATTTGAATCCGGAGGGAGGGAAGAAGCTAATTTTTTCTCTGATCTCTTTTATAATATCCCCTTTTTAAATGGGTGGATTATGGAAAAAAACAACCATATCAATCTGAGGATGAGATCCATAAGTCCGAGATGAAGATCCGGCAATGTCTTCGGGCTATTGTCCCTATAAAAAAACCAAGATTCATTAGAACTCTGATAGAAAGGGTAGACTTTATGATCTATCAAAAGAGAGAATAAGACAGGATCTCCTGAACCTGGTTCAATCTGAAATAAAAATATTGTTGTTAACTACTTTTTCGCATGGATGGTAAACCTTCTGGCCACCCCAAATAAAATATCAGTTCATTTTTTTGTTCCATTCCTTGCCAGAGAAAAAAGATCTTATATCGAAGGGGACAAATTACTACCTAGTTCCCTACTATTATACCTTACAGACTGAGTGAAGTCAGTCTTTCTCTAACACATCATGAAGAGTCTCATATTAATTGGTAATGTGCCTAGTAATTCAATCAATCAATTTGTGCTAACAAAAGAGAGAGTCTTATAGGCAGAACGGTCTGCGGTACCTTCGTCGTTCTGGGAAATAAGATCTATTGCTATCTCTCTCTCTCACTCACTTTTCTCTTATCACACTATGATATTTCTCAATAATATTTATGAATCCCCTTGTCACAAGATGGATTTGAACCAACACCTCCGTATTGGTTTGAATTTCCAGGGAACTTCCAATTATTCAATCGTGGTTGTTCGATTCTGCACCCATTACAAGGGTTTATACTTCTGGGGTGAGGGAACTCATCGCCTATAGTCAATCTGAAACCGCAGACACATACTCAAGATTTTGGCTGGAATCGGGTCAGATTCAATACGGGTACTTATATATATAGTGGAAATGATGGTTATCCCTACTCCCAGGTCACGAGATTCGATTTGTCACTCTGGGGCCTAGAAGCTGGAAGCACCGTTGAAATTAGATCAACACAAATCTTCTCTTTACCGAGCGGTTGGTGATTTTCTTGTTCACTTCCAAAATAAGTGCAACACCCTTTAAAACTATGCGGACTAGATATGTTTTGAGAAAAGTGACCCATGAAGAGAGGAACATGATCGTTGAATAAGAGAACCCATTCCAACTTGATCTCTCAGGACAAAAAGAAGAAATCAATGTAATATGGGCCAGGCATGCCCCCCATTCAAGGGTATTCCCCAGTACATGAACAATGCATGCACTTCTCACGCATACACATGCTAATTAGATGAAGAGGTTCCTTATCCTATATGTATATCTCACAGTAAGAGGGTCATGCATTATTTAATGTATACATTTTAGGATATGAAAGTTCTCTCTACCTTCGTGAGGATTGAAAAGGATACACAAGAATTATTTTTGATCATCCATAACAATCTAATCTCAATCCCCTAATTTATCTTCTTCCTCATACACTACATATATACATTTATTTAACTAGCTAGGTGAGGCAATCTTGTATTCTGTGTTGATTCTATGCTCAGAAAGGCCACAATTCACATCGCCTTTCAGAGCCTTCAAATCCATTGTAGGTAGATTTATAAAAAGAGTTTGTATTGAGTGCATACTGATTTTATTGGGATTAAGATGTATTTCTTGTAGCTTGAGAATTGGTCTCTCGAGCCTTGTTATTTTGAGTCTGATCTATACTCTGGTGTAAAACTCCCCACTTTCATTTTCCATGGGTTGCTCTCGCCTCTGGTTCGTTATTTCCTCCGAAGAAGGAAATAAGATCTCTTCCTTCAATAGAGGAACACTTACTAATCCACTAGTGGGCATACAAGCTGCAACATGATATATTTATAGCGCTTTCTTTAATGGAGTAGATCTCATCCCTCTCTTCTATTTCATATCATCATCCTCATCATAAATAAAAATCCCGCCACCACCACTCTTATTTCTTCTTATCTTTCCTCACCCTTTCAGTTGGAACTAGGAAATGAAATAGTTTTTAGTAAGGGTTTTAGGCTTTCCTTGCCTTGTAAAATATAGATAGGGCCAATGTGCATTGTTTTTGATCATCGGTCACCGATAGTCATTGTAAGATCCACTCACTCGCTTGATGATAAAGAAACCGAGACCGCTTCCTCCCCTAATACTACCTACTTAGTAAAGTATTCTATATATAGTAAAAGTATGTGTTTCTTTTCCCATGTCTGGAGAACCAGTATGAAGGTATCTTGGCTACATCTAAGTGCTTACCAAGTAGATATTCCACACAAAAAAACATCATCCCTAACCCTTTAGAATCCTTAGATATAAGTAGATGATACTTATATATAAGGGTTTAGAACCTAATTAACTAATTTTTATATTCATTGTCTTCTTTCTTTCATGGAAACCGCAATTTGCGATACCCTCAATATAATGGGATTCATCCTATTCTTAAGCATGGTAAAAAGGGAAAAAGGAAAATGTCACCCAAAAGGAAAGAGAGATAGTAGTATACCTATATAGGGGAGGCTGGTGGAAAGGATGGTTGACCCTTTTTGGTTTTCTACGTTCAGTGGTAACTCTAGTTGAGTTCATGATACACTAGCGATTCGTTATGGAACCTCCCCCACCGGCTTCCCCATTGTTGTTATTGTACCGAAGCATTGTCTTGCCCCATTGGTCGAGTCGCTCCACTATGGTTTTCCAATGGGTCCAAATCATCTAGACACTACCTTTTGGGAGTTTTTGGAATAGTGCAGGTGCAAGGGAATGCAAGGGGGTCTAGACTATGGTCATTAGACATCCAATTGAGAACTCAGGAAATGTCATCTTGAATTTACCGCCTATCGATACTATTAGAGTAGATTACTGAGCCAAGGAGCATCCCAGGTCTTCACTGGGATACCTAATTCAGGTATCCTAGTGAAGACCTGGGAGGACTAGGATAGGATACTATCTATATTATATATCGATATAATCTAGGAAGGTAGATCCTAGCTAGTGTATACTTGTAACTGAAGAATTATCTTCCATAAATTCTATTCATGGATCTGAAATGAACTCCTGATTGTATTTGACTTAATATATACAAGTACCACCCCTAAAGAATGCATGTTTTTAAGTCCACCTGTAACTATTATTTTAATATTATTCTCTTTAATGAAAACACCAGAACTGCTATTATTACTATGATGAGAACTGAACGGAACATATAATTGAGCTCAAACACCTTTACTCTCAATATTGTGTTGTTCAATCAAGATAAATGAACTTATAGGAAAAAGGAAGCAACATCACTGATCAGGACTAAACCTAATTAATCTATCAACCTTGGGCGGACTGAATCATAGACATGGATCACCCCTATGAGATTGATTACCAGAGAACTTCTGTAAGCTGAGAACATCCATTCCCTAGCTATCTCTTTTTATCTTTTCATGCACATTCTATGATTCTGGTAACCAATATCATAGGGTTTTCCACACGCGGGTGTTAGGGTGAAATCTAAACCTCAAACAATAACTTTTGATCATTTTGATTCCTATTCTTCCAACAAGAAACTGACAGCATCTTTGTAGATTATACAGACACCCTTACTTGGGGACCACTATAGGTAAAGAACCGCGATTCGGAACCCATCCCATAGAGATTTGAGACCTTTTCTCCATAACCATTCTTGGGCAAAGAGAGACTAGCTCATCCCATTCTAGGTGGTGATCAAGGGCTGGAGAATCATAACTATGATCCTTCCCAGGCGCATATATCAATCCCATTTCATCTCCCAGATGAGAGGTGAGTAAGACAATCGATCTAAAGAGTTCATCATGATCCACTGGTATTGTCAAATATTAGAATATAATATGGTCCATCTCCAGCTGACTAAATTCCTTTCGAGGCTCAAAAGCATAACTATGAGTCCTTTTAGTGCCACCAACCGAGCCAGCCTTCTGATAGAAACGAGTCATCTCGCATGGAAACAATTGACCCAATAGTGTTTGGCACCATCTAATCTCTCAAATAATCCATTCTCTGGGATTAACTCAGCTAGATAAGCTTTCCTCTGCTGGTGATCCCACTTTTCCAATTCTATATCTTCTGGCATCACCATTCCAAATGACTACATAGATAGAGTAACTATCCAAAGCTATCCTTTGAAAGCTGGGAGACCCACTTGTAATGATGTATCTAATAGGGAGCCTGAACCCATGAATATAGGTGCAGAACCATCAGCTTCAATCAACCTGTACCCAAGAGGCCTGTAAATACCTGGCCAATTGCTTCACTTCAAGTCCCAGATCACCTCCTTTCTACGGTAGCAACTACCCAACTAATGACTATATAGACAGAGTACCTAGCATCTCTCCATCTCCATTTCAATCTTTTGATTAGGAACCTAGTCGATAAGAACCAACGATCTCAGGTCAGGTATTCTGTCTATAACTATATATAAGAGTACCATAGAGTAGAGTACTGGGTCTCCTTTGTACGTTGTGCCTTCAGCCAATGCTGACTCAAATCGATAATCTTCTGCTAAGCCCGTTCAAATCTATGAAACCCTCTAGCTGAACCAGTGGGAGATGACTCAACCTACTCACTGGGATCACAAGACTACTACCTATATGATACTGACATTGATTCCAATCCAATCTCAGAACAACCAGATGACTTCGGAGGGTGATATGACCGTACTCTCAATCCAATGTCTTTATCTCCTCCATCCAAGGCATCTACCTGGAACAACTGACCCAATAGAAACTCCTTCGAGGAAGGTCATTTTCTCCCATTCTAGAAATTAAATTGCATCGGGTTTGAACATTGGTACTTATATATATTGAGAGTTCCTTCAGAACTATTAGAGTAGAGTCAGGTACTGTTTCTATATAGTCACCCCAGAAGTAGGATATGGGGATTTTAATGACGGACTAGGATATGGAGTAGAGAGACCAGAGTGAGTTATTACCTTTTTGGCTTAGTGGGGTCCATAAGGCGAATCCCTTTGATGGTATTGAGTCTAAATGACTAGTTGCTCAAAAGGTTTAGGAATCAGATCATAATCAGAAGAAAGGAATCAATTCTAAGCGAAGTTATTAGATCAATTGGCCAAATATAGATCTTATTATTCATATAATGAGGCACATGTGGGCTTCGAAGGCCCCGGGAGCGAAAATAGAGGAACCTATCCATCCCTGCCGCCAGTTCCTTATCCCTATCAGTGAGTAGTGATATAGAATTAAATCATTGGATACCACTAAAAAGCAATCTCTCTCTTGGATACTTCACCCTATTCGGTTTGGTTGAGAAATGTGCTACTTATAAATCAAGGGTTTAGAACCTTATCCCTATTAGTAACCAAAGCTAGGAAAGCTGACTACTACTGAATGTGAATGGCCGACTTGGTATTCGTATTCATACAGTTGAGAGACCCTCAAAGTTAGGTGAGTTCTTTATCCCTATCAGTCCGGTACTGATAGGGATAAGGAACTAAACTTCAGTCTATGGTTGTAGAGAACTAATAGAGTAGAGTACTGAAGCCTTAGGGAGAAAAAAAGGAGAAAGGAGAAGTGGTTGTGTAAGTCAAGATGGAAGTCCTAATCATAGCATAGGGGTTATTGAGGTCAGTGGAAAGAATTTATCGTTCATTTACTATAGTAGAGTGTTTATACCCCACATTCATACTACTTGATGTATTGTCTAGTCCTATCACAGGTGTCATAGCCCAAAGGTGAGAATTCAAAAATGACTTCTCATTATTCTTCTGAAAGTGTGATGCATGGGACTCTCAATAACAGGGAATCAAGTCTTAGAGTGGTTCGATGTTTGTGCCTCTTTTTCTAGATTTTCTTGAATCACAAGCTTCAAGCCTGGGCCTTTTTTAGGCTAAAGACTGTTGGGAGAGTCCAAGGTGGCCTGGAGACCAGTACTACCTACATTATACCGATTTTGGATTTGATATTTTCTGGTTTTGGGGTTCCTGGACCTTTATAAATGGCCATATCTAAAAGAACCTTACATACATATAAAGGAATTGAGGAGATTCGTATATTCCTATAAGCTCACAAGACCGAACCTTGCTACAATAACGAGTGTCTAGTTCATTCAATATCTAGGGGATACCCGTCGACTTCGCTTAACCAATAAGACCCCATGTACATTCATTATCTATATGCTACTGACCATTCTTGACCCCTACATGCTTACTATTTATGGTCAGTAATCGTTTAATGCTTGATCGAAGCTGGAAGAAGGATGCAAAAATCCCAATGTCACAGGATGGATGAGGCAGTAGCACCTGGAGTGAGTGCGCTAATAAACCAACCTGAGTGTACGCTTTTGGTTAAGTGAAGGTGACTAACAAAATCCTTTATTATGAAAGAATATAACAATGAGGATGAGAGAAAGGAAATGGTGGTGCAATTGGGAATGCAAGGAAAAATTAAATCAGGTACCAGTGGGGGATATGGAATAGTAGGACCATAATGTTAAAGTACCGACTTATGAAATAGATTTAGACTATTAGAGTAGAGTACTGACCTATGATCACAGTGAGTAGAGTCGGTATAATATAGGTAGTAGGTCAACTCTATATCTTGATCCAGACCCAGAGGTATCTTTCCACCTTGGTATTATCTCTATAGGTATTCGCTTGACTCAATGTTTTTTGATATGAGAAGAAAGTGAAAGGTCGGTGGCCATGCGGTAAGAACCTTCATTCATCTTCTTAGGTAAGAGATAATCAGTATTCTAGCATATAAAGACTCCAGGATTTTCTATTCTATATATCTCTAGTTATAGTTAGAACAAGTTATTTACTTTTATACTATCCTTTCCCTTTACCATGAAAAATAAACTTCAATACTTTATTCTGTATTTCCCTCTCTCCTTGGCCTAGCCTTTTCTTCTGTGCGCTAGTGATGAAGCATAGTCCTTCCCACATTGAATCTCAACTGGGCAACTACATATATTATAAGGATAGTACCTTCAAATCTACCTTTTTTTTTTGAGATGAGGCTGGACCGTATTTGAGTCATATCAGGATGGGAGAGTCTTTAAATTTTATTATGTGAAAGACAAATACAAATATAAGTCAAAAATAGTACAAGATAAAAGAGAGAAATACAATCTTCTTGAGTTATCCTTTCTGAGACCTGAGTGAGAATAATGAAAGTCAATCATTCTTAAGGCTGTTTTTCTTGTTTATCTGACCATCCAAAGGATATGTCACCTCTCTACCACTGAGCTACTAAGGTTTTGGAGATTGGATCTCATAGATTGAATTCTCGTTCTCAACCCAACCCATGTGACATTCTTCTTCACTCCCAAAAGTTTTTTTCATTATCATGCTCATGATTTCATGAGGTCACTCAAATTAGAAAGTGTCAAGTTTTTCATCCCTAATATATTCTAATTGTTGAGAAAACCACCTATTCCAATCGTCTGAACACACCTTATTCATCGGATTACGCTGGAATCGATCATCCCACCACCAATGCATCATGAACTCATCCACTCCACTCATCCCAAACCCATTATTCCAGACCCATATAGAGAATCAAGCATGGACACCATCATTTCAACTCCAATCATCCCTTATAGATTTTGAACAAATTGACTGTCTCCCTGATGAATCCATGAGTAGACCTCCCCGAATCATCATGATAAATGGTAGCATCATGATTCGCCCAGTGCTTGAACCCATCAGTGCATATCGATTACTCATTGGAATGGTTTGTATTTCCACATCAGTCGTATTTGTTTTCCAGCTACTGTATTTGATCTTTGGTAACAATGGTAAACAAGCCCAATATCCCATTCGATGATTCACACACCGCGCTAGCAAGACACCATTGTTACTCCTGACATATCTATTTGGAACTGAGTTGGTTGATTGCATTGGTGAACCGAATGTAGAATAGTAGATCAGTTTACACCCAATTGAATGATCCCAGATACCATTGCACGAATAATGCCTTCTCACACAACAACGATGGTTCTCCCAAGGGAGTTCGGAACCCAACTGCTGAACCACAAGGCACTCAATCTACTGGTTGTTCAGTTCAACCCCTAAGCTCATCCATCTGATGTCTTCCATTGGTTTGACTTGGCACCCCAGAACTGTACATGATCCCACAGGAAGATCATATAGCTCCATTGGCTCAGTAGTTAGGCAAGTAAGTTGTATGAATCCTATCTGCAACTGCACTTATCCATTCCAAGATGCCAGCACCCAAACAACTCATTATTGACCGTCTTGACCATATCATTCCAATTGCCCTCAGAACCCAACCACATCATCTCATAGCCTGATACTAATATATATTTCATAATTGTTTGAATGCACACACTAGATACTGATCACACCGCACTATCCCAATTTGGAATGCCGAACCGATGAACAAATCAAGTTGTATTGAGCTGGACCCATGATGAATGGTCCTGGAAGGCGAACAGTGCCAATGTTTCCTAGCATCTACAATTAGACCACTCAGTACTCTATCTAATAGTACTACTACCTATATATACCTGATATTCATGTACGATGTTGTCGACTACTCCGAACGGCATGTACCACTTCCTGAGGCTTGTAGTCGTTGCCTTATCGATCAAAGAGCACATAAACCAACTAACTTCAATCATCCATTCTTGCCACTAAAACAAAGGTAAATGGGGAATCGGAAAACCTGGTTGATCAATCATGACCATTTTCTCCCAAGGGCAACTCGATCCACTCACTGTGGCAGCTAAACTCTGAACACGAACTATTCCCACAGGTGCAATAGCCAGTCCGGATTGAAAGGATATCTCAAAACACCGAAGGATTAGATTGGGCTATAGGTGGGATCCAAAAAATCTGAATCGAAACGACATCAGAACACCCAACATTGAAATCACGGCTCTCAAATGATTTTTGGGAGCTCAGAAAACTGCCTTTGGAATTGGTCTGGCCATCTCAACTCTGAATCACACTTTTTTATCTTGGTCCCACAGATCAATGTATATGCTTCCAATTGACATGATGGTTGGATGACCAACCCGCACTCGAAATGTTGTGCTTTTTCCCATCTCAAGGAATGGTCAAACACCCTCTTGCTACTCACTAAGAACCCGAATAGGCAGGCTTGGATCTTGGGAACTCAATCTTACTACTGTAGTGAGATCCATGGAACATTGGAACCCAAGCACACTGTACATTGAAGAGAGAATGAACCAGTCAAACCATAGCACGAACCATTGGCAATGAGCAACGATGGGAACTACGATCATCCCAATGGCCAAAGGAGGACAAGTCGTGGGTTGGAATGTCATGGGCCAATATATATAAGTACCATCTCAGAGTGTAAAGAGGTACCTAGTGGCACCAACTTCTAGGATCATGCCCCTGGCTTTAATATATATAAGTACCGCCCTATATATATAAGTACTTTCTTCACTGAAAAAGAAAAGGAGTGTTCCGTATTGAAAATGATGATGAATTGAGGAGGTCTACTGAGCTATTGGGGCTGCGAGATAGGTAGGTGAATAATGAGTGAAAGGATGGTATTGGAATCAGAACAATGGAACCATTGGAGAGAGTTGAACCACTCAGAATATCTCTACATACAATCCATTGCACAACTAAGAGTGTTGTTGTGCCACTAGAAATCGAAAGGGAAGAAAGTTGGAGAGAACACAATTGGATTTGGACCATCTGACCTTGGATATATGTGCATCATGACTATAAACTAAACAGTAATGGACACCACCGTCTTGAGCCATTCCACTCGCTACCATCCACTCTCATATGCCTTCGTTGTGCCTTGGCGTTCCACATTGTCGCACCGGGAGACCCCTATAGGAGTTCTGAAATCACTTACCATACCATTTTTATCTGTATTATATGTTCCCCAAGACTCTGAATAGCTCATTTAAAACTAGCGGTAGGATTACTACGCCATTGAGCCACCAATACCATAAGCAAAGAGTGGATCGAACGCCATACTCTACCCTAATAGTGAGGTTGTCATTCCGCAGTTCCATATCGGCTTCCTTATTCTACTAATGCTAGTGAATGTCCATTTGAATGAGTATAGCATGGGTCCCCCACTTTAGTAAGATCGAACCCCCACCAATTCAAGGCATTCCATCCGAATAAGAATAAGGAAGTCGATGATTGACTCCCTCCCTGGTATACCCAATATGAGGCATCCACGATCCTTAGTATTCTACTCTATGTTTTACTCGGTACCTTTGAGTATTGGAAGGTACCACCTTGCTATTAGAACCCCCAAAATATATATCAGTATCAGACCAATAGGCCCAACCGCATGTGGACAACATGGTCAAATAAAGTCGCTACACTCGGACGACTCATGGAACATCAATCACTATTCTGTTATCAATTGTGGACAATATTCTTATTATATGGTACTCTTAAATATAGTTATAGAAGAGTACCATATCTGTTGTTGTTTGGAAACCACCAATCGGGGTAACACGATAGAGTAATTGATGGTTTCTCAGCCCGTGTGCAACCACCTAATATACAATATCACTAAAAAGAGGTGTAATATATTTTATAACCTTAACCTAAGAGGTGTAAGATCTTTTATAAACTTAACCTAAGAGGTGTAAGATCTTTTAGAACCGTAACCTAAGAGGTGTAAGATCTTTTTGAACCTTAACCTAAGAAGTGTAAGATCTTTTAGAACCTTAACCTCAGAGGTGTAAGATCTTTTAAAACCATAACCTAAGAGGTGTAAGATATTTTAGAACCTTAACCTAGGAGGTGTAAGATCTTTTAGAACCTTGACCTAAGAGGTGTAGGATTTTTAGAACCTTAACCTAAGAGGTTTCAGATCTTTTAGAACCTTAACCTAAGAGGTGTAAGATCTTTTAGAACCTTGACCTTAGAGGTGTAATATCATTTAGAATCTTAATTGTGATGTGTCAAAGAACTCAACTATTAGAATATAATAGTGAATAGAATAAGGTATGGCTTCTTTGACTCGGGCTTGATGACTGATAGGGACAAGAAACTCGGAGCTGGGCATTTATTTGTAGATACCTTAGGCATCAGGACAGCCAACTCTTTGTCTGGGGTAAGTTTTTATTGGATGAAATATATGCTATAGCTACTGATCCTAGTTGAAATATTTCTCCTAATATAAGAAATAAGAGTGCAACTAAGGTCAGTACCATCTCCCATGCCGAGGAAGGCCAACTCATGGATACGAGAATGTCTGACATCATCATCTCAAAGCTTAAACAATGTGAAAGTTGGTACGAGATATATAATGATCCCATATTGTGAGATTGAGCTGTAAACTCTTATAAATTCTTAGAAAATCTATATGGTGATCTTATGTCACTTATAGATAGTCAGACGTCCCTAGGAGAAAGAATTATATCTTATTTAGACAGAGAGGGTCAACTAGATGAATACGAGTTAGAAGATATTCAGCATATCTATCTTCTACTTGACTGGTTGGCTTGTTGCCTGTGCTTTTACCGTAATATAATGCTGGATAAACTCTTTCTTTATGGTTTACCATGAACTCATAGATGTATCATCTTCCATATGCTATCTCACATGCTTAGGATAAGATTCATCAATAGCTTCTGATTCTGAGTGGAAGAGACTTTTGGCAATCCCTTGGATCTCTATGTCCTAAAAGAAGACCCTTATCAATTCTTGAATGACCTTGACGACAATCCAATGATATTTCATAAAAAATGTAATATACCCCTTGTAGTTCTTGGAAGTTCCCCGAGTGTACCAACAAGAACTGAACCCACTTAGATATATGTTCATCAAGCTACAATTCTGACCTCCAAGACCCGATCTATAGGAAGGAAGACCCATTGCAACCTTGTGAGGCTGTATTAGAAATAGAATGTGTAATTCACCATACACATTTTTTTGTCAAACAACCAATGAGGTTTTCATTGAATATGGTGATTCTGTAGGGTGCTTTATTCCAATAGAGCATCATGTATTATATAACATTGATCGAAACATGCACTCAGTCATTTCAACTGGACTGCCAATGCCACTTGACCAGTCATGTGTGTTTGTCCCGTGTAGTAGTGGTGATCATTGATGTCCCATTTTTAGCTCGTTTGATATCTCATTGTCCAGTTCTCTCTCTTCTTGTGCTGCAATAGTGATAGTAGTTGGCCTTGTTAAATGTTTAATTCTCTATTCCAAACATTCCCTAGAAGTTGACGACACCGTTTAAATCGTAGTGAAACCACCAATGAGTGCTTTTATTACTCTACTCTAATAGTCATTCTCCCACACCTCGAATGGAGCGAGTCGACCTATGGAATTTCTCTTGAGTGGATGATCTTGAAGGACCATATGAAACTATTAGAGGAGTACCTATGATGGTCTGTTTATACTCGGTATAGTATTGGTAGTAGGCCCAACACACAACTCTTTTCAAGGACCATTTGGGGACTGCCACTATACATATGAAGCCAAGAGAATTATTATGGAAATGTCATGGGTCAAAGGCGCACCACCTGGAAGCAACTTGAACATGAACCGTTCGACATATTGGTGACACTGGAATCGTAGCATTTTTGGTAGTTCGCATTTCATCCACCATACAGTCTGAACCGCATCACTCTCCCATATTTCACCTCTAGGAGGTTGGGGGACTCTTTGTCCAAGGAGATCGTATCACCCCCGTCTCATGGATCATTTTGGATCACGTTACCTTTTCAACCAACCTGCACCCGACCATCAATACAACCACCAGTGTAGTGGAAAGAGGTTCCCAATCAATAAGAGTAGTATGAGTTCCACAATCAGTACTCCACTATAATATTTTATAGTTAGGAACATCTCATAACCCTTTAGAACCCTTAGATATAAGTATAAGATAGTTATATCTAAGGAAAAAACCTTATCAGTCAAGTTACTTCATAACTTTGACTACTCCTGAGATATAGTGGAAACATTTTGTTATGGTGGAGAGTGGTGAGTGAGAAACCAATGCAGTAGAGCATGAATCGGAATCCACTTATATTAAGAAAGATGACCTTCACATTCTCAAAACATTTGATCTTAGCGTGCTAGCCACTGCTTCATTTCTTATAGTGATAACACTTTCTATTTCTTAGCTCTCTTCCCCCCTTGTATAGTAAGGGAAACTCTGGTTTCACAGATTTCTCCTGATACTCTTATATATGGTTATAGAAGAGTACATTTTTCTTTAAATTGACTCATCTTGACCTACATGGCTTAGTGGTTAAAGTATCTCTTTCATACGGCGAGATTCATTGGTTCAAATCCAAAAGTAGGTAAAACCAGCCCTACTACATATATTATACACTGATAAGGATAAATAATTATCAACATGACAGCAAGCACAGACTGGTGGGGTCAACTGAATGATTAGGTTACTACCACTTGTGGCCTTCTCACCTTGACACCTTAATAGCGGGTCTCCTCTCTTCTTCTCTTCATGTATGTTGGAAAACCTATCCCGAATAGACAAATAAGAACAAGCTGAAGAATGGTGTGAGAGAGATTTGATACTCACCCCTCTTCCACAATTAGGTAAAGACCAGGTCCTCACTAAATGTCCCGACCTGGTAAGGACTGAATGATATTCCGCATGTTTTTCCAAGGGAGACACTTGAAAAACTGCCTATAGATCAGACTCACATGAGGAAAACCTGCATGGCAATCACTATTAGAAGAGTACTGATGATGGCACATAGAGAGAATATCTCTAAATACACCTTCAATCAATATATATTAGTATCATTTCATGGACATCACATCAGCCTATAACATGCTACTTGGTAGACCATGGACTCACTCATCTCAGCAGGGGTTGTTCCTTTCGTCCAAAAGGAACTTATGAAAGCATGACAATAGGACATGAAAGGGGTGACAAAAACTATATAGGAAGAGTACCCATATTGCAGCATTGTATTATTACATCTCTTTTAGAATGGACTATTTTATTATTCCTCTATTGTGTAATGATAAGATTTATTCACTCTCGCTCATGCTCCATTAGTCCTATGGATCACTTCGCTTTTCTTGTAAGATAACTGAGTAGTATTGCAGTAGTTTCTTCTTTAGAATCTTTTCTTTCCCAACCCTAAGTACGCCCTTTCGGTCTAGTCCTACCTCTTGTTTGACCATTTTTGCCCCATTAGTCCTATGAGTCACTTCCCCGCTCACTCACTAGCTAGAGATTTCAAATAGCCTCGCCTTTTATTGATGCATGAAATCACTGACTTACTGAGAAGCTTATGATTGAGCATAGATAAGGAGTTCTGTCAAACACTAGTATAGAATTCCGTAACACATGATTAGGGTCAAATACTGACCTTGAAGCCGGTTAGACATGGAATTCTCATTCTGTTAGACATCGATTTGGTGTGCGGTACGACGGGAAGAGAGTACGAGCATTATTTCATACATGTATTAAATTATAATAAGACCTTATGAAGGCAAGGAAATCCTGATTCAGTTTTTGGGATGTCTAGGTGCTCACTAGGGAGGGCCTGGACCATCCGTTTCATTTATACTTCTCACCTGCTATGAGTGGTCTAGGAAACACAAAGTGATAAACGTACATCTAGAGAACGACATTGGTTTGACTCTAAAGAAGGAGGAAATTCATCAGTAGTTGGTTCTAAACCCTTGATATATCAATATCACCTTTCTAAAGGGTCAGGACTTTATAAACGAAAGATAATAGTCCAATCACATCAATATCTGTAGTGGTCGAATGAATCACTCTTCTAATAATCCCTATATCTAGAGTAGTATGATTATGTTAAGCCTCCTTTCTAGTCAATTGATTTTTTCTGTCCCTATTCCTCTATCAAAAGGTCTTATTGAGGGGTGATGGTAACCGGGTGCAGGGTTCTTAGGTGAGGTTCGAAGATCAGACCCTTTCTAATGGGTGAGGAAAGGGATTTGAAAGTGATTCTTGGCACCTTAGAAAGGTGCTACTGATATATCAAGGGTTTAAAACCTCACCCTATAGTTGCTACTTATATATCAATATATTAGAACATTTATCTTTCTGACCTTTGTAGAGCGGATACGGAATGGCTTAAGTCAAACTAGTCTGGAATTGCATGTGTGTAGCATATAAGATAACTAGCATGAG
Organism: Viscum album; assembly: GCA_963277665.1. Lineage (NCBI taxonomy): Eukaryota > Viridiplantae > Streptophyta > Magnoliopsida > Santalales > Viscaceae > Viscum > Viscum album. The sequence continues at coordinate 543,440,208 of OY728156.1, forward strand.
TATTTCTATACGAAATGAATTGGTTTGTATTCAGTATACCCACGTAAGTATCACTCGCTCGCTTGCAGGAATGACTGGCTCTTTTTTTCTAGGTGTAGTTTATATAGTCCTTTATAGCATTAGAAATGGACAGAATAAGATCTGTTTCAATACATACTTGAGGACCGAGCTTTCTCCATCCTCTATTACATGGTAGTAGGATTGATTCAGGATAGCACATGGGACCAACTCAAATTCATGGTGGAGGTCAACATATTGTATCTAATGGAACACATAACTCAACTAGCTATGCATAAGAGTAGTCGGTCTTCCAAAAACCTGGGGACTAAGAAGTCATGTAGACCAGTGGCAATCGAAATGGTCGAAAGATGTCACGATTTTAGTACTCTTCTAATAGTGATATCCAATGAACCAAAAAACCTAGTTGATCCATCCCATACATTCCTATCCCAATACATTTTTCCTAGCTACCAATGATCATCCACTAATTGTTCTGACCTACCTATGTGATGTCACCTTTAGCCTTGAGCGTCACCGCATTTCTCTCTCTAAATATTCATCAGAACTCTTGCCTATCTCATGGCTGGGTTATTGGGCACACCAGTCGATCTTCAACAAGGTGAACTTTCTCGTATTCCATATGTTTATGTTCTTACTTCTCGGATAATCCTGGGGGTCTATTGCATGACTGCCTCTTCAGTTTGTTATCGGTGGTTACAAAAAATACTTTGGTTCTACTATCAGCTCGGTCCGATAATGCATTGGTTGCTTGGTTTATGGGGTTGGTCCTAGTCACTGGTTGGTTTCGAGGGTTGGTTTTGAAATGGAATGGATCCTATTGGAATTGGGATGCTCGTATGACCTCTATTTTTCTCTCGTTCCTCATTTCCCTATGTTCACTATGTCTTCAAAAGCTACCTGTTGTACAGGACCCTTTCTCACTACTAGACGGAACGATTGATCTCCCATTACCCACTTCTTCCATCAAATGGTGGAATACATCACATCAACCAGGTAGCATGAGCCGATCTTGTACAGTAATACGTGAACCGATGAACTATCCCATATGGCCGAATGTTTCCCTTTCCTCTTGTATTGCCTTTTTATTGTTCATTTTAGAAACAAGACTATCGATTCCTTCCTTTTATGAAGATTGAATGGGGTAGCTTGTTGAGTGGGGGTTGAGCCTGGCATGAGTTCATCCTTGGGGTCAAGTGGCCTATTTTATACTATAGTGTAGAGTACTAGTCCAATACCAATCAAATCAATATTTGTACTTCTCGTTGCTAAATGAACAAGAAGTACGGGGGGGGGGGCAACTACGACATCGATGGATCAATGGGTGGTGGAAATAATGGCTCTATTGGAATGGAGTTGGTGGTGACTGTTAGAGTAGAGTGTACGACTTTGAATTGGTGGGGTTGGGGTTTTTTGGTGGATGGGCTAGACTTTATATCCTAGAATACCTAGTTGTTGGCTACATTGCAATACCAATCGAGTCACCAATGAGTCGATGTTAGACACTGGAATGTAAATGGTGTTGGGGGATAGGATCGAATTCAAATGAACATATACTACCTATATTATACTACATCAAACACTATGAATGGCTGGTCTTTCTATGATGCCAAAGGGTGGAAGAACACTGATGTTTATCCGGATTCATCGAGGATTGAAGGTGGTTGATGTACCTGTTTTCAGCCCTTTTATCAAACCCCTAATTATGGATTAGTTTGGAGTTCCAAAGTCTCTATTTTGATAAAGATAAATGAAATGAAACTATTATTTTATAATAGTGGGGATATTCCTTCCATATTCTCTATCCGAGTCTTCATTGACTCCCAAACCACGAACTGGTGGCAGGGGAAGCCAAGGCAATTCACGCACTTGCTTTATCTAGTGGGACGCCCCTATTACAAATTGGGGGAATCGAAGGGTGTTTAACACACGAACTAAGAGAAAGGGAGAAAGACAGACTAGCCAATCAAATGGACAAAACTAGGTACTCTATCTATAGAGAGTCTAAGTCCAGCATTCCAGTCAGCTCAAGGTAGCTTGCTCAATTCATTAGCATGACCTCATGCTAGTCTCAAGTACTCATCTATATAGTGTACTTTACTATATGGATAGAGTAACTGTCTTCCCAGACCCCTCACTCGAGCCTCTATCTTGTCTATTTGAGAAACATTAGGGTCCCTCATGTGAAATTCTTTCAAGGATCTCTATCGTTACATTGAACTGGCTATCAAATTGATAGTCTTCAATCTGCTCTGAGGCTGCTGATCCATCTTCTCGCTTAGTTTCTTGGGCAACTTATCAATCATTGAATTCGACCAGGGTTATAACCAATGAATACAATTCTGTGTCAATTCTATGTCCATATTTCTTCTGTGCTACTTTGAGCATCCCCATTCCTACCAGGTTCATTCCTAATCCCAACTTAGCTCCGAATTCAGTCATTGCTTCCTAAAAAGAGTATTAGTAATCTATAACCCTCCATTAGCCTCTAGCATGATATATGTAATGAAATTATCCTTCCTAAACCTAAATTGGAATACAAGTCAAGGGTAGATCAATATTTAATTTCATCAGTTCCCCAAAGGAATGGGGCTTAGGGGGGTCAGTAATTGGCTATAACTGGAATAAAAACCTGTTCTTTTATCAGCTGCATTATATCTAAGGGTTAGAAAGGTGCTACTTATATATCAAGGGTTTAGAACCTCACCCTATGGTATACATAATCTATAAGTATTTATAACCTTAGGTGAATGATTTATTGCCAACATGCCTTCCTTTTAGACATAGATCTATCATTACCGACTAAGGAAGGGAAAATGTGGAATATTTTCAATCATTTTGACAATGCCATACCTTCCTTTTCATTTGATCACAGGTACATTATATTTACTATTCCTCTTGAAAGAACTGTGGAATTAGACAAAGAAAGTCTTTCCCCAATCTAACTGAATGGCATACCCCTTTATACTTATATTTTCCTATGAGTTCAATTTCTTCTTACTTAGTAGAATGGAAACCCTTGGAGTTTGATCCAAACAAAAGAAGAATGCCGGAAAGAAAATCCAATTCAATCTTGACTTCCTTTTATCTTCTAGGATTTTACCAAAGAATAAATAGATGATATTGACCAAATCATAATGCGCGCCTTCTTCATACTGTAAATTATCATGTGTACTTCCCTCTAATGCCTCATTTTAGGCTATGACTGATTGATGAGCCTTCTATCTTCTTCGGTCAAGTAAGGCTGAATGAATCAAGGTTCAAACAACTTATAGGATTTATTAATTCTCTTCTAGATCATTTGATTATCTATAAGATATAGTTATAGGTTGATTCAAAGAGTAATGGGCTAACATGACTTGCTCTACTCCCATCCTATGATGTAAATATTGGGCATGGGAGAGGTGAATTTGAAGAAAGAACCTTTCCATACACTAAAGGTTATACTGAATATATAAGGGTTTAGAAGCATGATTATGAGGTACAAAACCAACAATCCTACATATCAAAGATTACTTATGCGCAATAATATGATCAGACAATGTATTGTTTTATCAAAGGAGCAGATGATAAGATGTTTTATCAAGAATTTTCTTATCATCTGATCATCTTCTAATGTTATTCCCTTTCACAGTGACAACAAGCAAACAAAGATTATCTCCTCATAATCAGGTACTCTTCTATAACAATATCTATATGTACCATAGAATAATAATATTAGGGGATACCCTGAATGACTTCACTCTGCCCTGCCTTCCATTTATCCAAACAATCCTACTGTAGAACTCTTTTCCTTTTTTCATCGCCTGTGAAGCCACTTGTACTGATATATATTGAATGTATCAAATGTGATGGAAGAACAACCAATTATTTCTTAGCGTCTAAGAGATATTCATAGTATTTACAATTTTAATCCGTCATATCGTTGTTGTCAAGCTGAAGAACTATACGTACGCTCTTGTCCCACAGACAGCTACTCTCGTCTATTCTTCCTAAGGACATCTCAAGTGGCCAGGTGGTGTAGTCCCCTAGGTTGGGGTCCTGATACCTATATATATTAACTAATTGGAAGGTATAAAATAGTCTTATGTCCCAGATGATCTCTCTGATCGGAGGCTCTCTTCTAAGAGAGACAGGTACTCTTCTATATAGTCTCTAGTTCTAAAGAGATCGCTTGTTCCTGACCCTTTCTAAAGGTTCATTTAGATCTGGCCCTTTCCAAAGAAAGAGTAAATAAGGTGATACTGAATATATAAGGGTTTAGAACCAGGGATACATGATGTATCTGACTATCTAGATTATACGGACTGAGGACCTCATCCTCCCTAAATGTTCTACTGAATATATAAGGGTTTAGCACCATCCCCTGAGCCTTTATTCTTCTGTGAGACTATACAGAAGAGTACCTATTTGACCGGAATGGATAAAAAGTTCCTATCCTATTGATCTTGCCATCTTGAGATTCTTCGTGATTGGTAAAGGAAAGGGAAGAACATTATTAGAAGAGTACTGACCAACAACTTCTTCATCTGTCAAATTGCTAGATTTCATAATTTTTTGGGAGACAGTAGAGAGTCAAGGTTCATTGAAAATCACATACTTTCTATTAGTGCCACTTTAAAGGATGAAAAGAGATAATATGATGGTGGTTAGCCTACCACAGACTTGTAATTGATAGTTTCTGATGAATAGAGACTGATCTGCTATCTGTATCAGGGGCCTACCTATAACTGATATCCCTTACAGGTCTAAAAGGCGTCTGATTCCTAGGCACATATCCGCCTCTGGTGATGGGACAGATGGATCGAATGCAGCATAGTCTTCTAATAGTGAGTACTCTGGGTACAAAAAAAACAACTAAAAGCGACATACATGACCTAATAAATAAGGGGAATTCAGAATCCATCGACGCTCACTTGTCTATGTTCCCTATGTTAGTCTCCTTTTTAAGTATCCTTTATATGTTCCCTATTAAGTCTTATTCATTATAAAAACATAATTTTGTCATCACACATATATATTTCAAGTGTTCCGTGAGTGGATTTACCAACCGGAAAATCAGTCCCAAGGAAACCAGTGACTTATCTGGAAACTATGAAACAAGAATAAGTCAGAACAAGGATCATATAAAAGCTACTAAAAGCCTTTGTTTTCTATTTAATGCAATAATTTTATTAGAAAAATTTTATAATTAGGTAAGGCCAGGGTTGATGAGAACATAAAATATGTACCACTCATCAATACAGTGGGAACCTGAATTCAAAATCGATACACCTAGGTGGATGAAGAATAGTTGTTCTCATAGGGTTGGTACTAATATATATTGGATGATTTACCTAGGGAATCCCTGAGTAAAGATGTTGAAGTCCAAGATGTCAGAAGATAGCCCACAATCTTTTTAACAACTTGAATTTTTAGTAAAAATAATATAACCTAGCTAATCTCCTAGACTTTATTGAGCCAGTTTGAGGTAGGTCCATACATCCTAACTAAGCTCTTCAATTTCTAATGTCGTACTTGGTAGAAGGAGTGGAAATTCTATATGGAGTTATCTTTTCTCTTCTATCTCTCTCCCTTGCAGTCCATTGATTGTTAGTTCTCTTGAGACTTATGTCACATCCCTTAAGTCAGTCTTAAGGGTATATAGCACTATAGGATAATGATAAGATTCGTCGACTAAATATTAAACATACTGATGAGGATAAAGAACTGAATTTATTCGATGCTTGTTTTTTCGAATAAGTATACTACTATCTAGATTATACCGACTTCAAGTTCAAGGGAGTTGTTGGAGTACTTTTGTAAGTCCTGTTGGCATGATATAAAATTTCATTTTAATGATAGGCAAATCCCATGTCGGTTCAAGGGGAAGGAACTTCTCATTTTGAAACCTGCGAGCTCTAGATCAAGAAAATAAGAAAAATAGAGATAGAGTTACAGGATAGATATAAAGATATGGAGAGATTAGGCAAGTTTAAAAACTGGAATCTTGAAAGATAGCAGTCTGTTATCAAAAAATATATGTTGAGAATATTCACCTCCTTTTTTAAGTGTATGTATGAACCCCATAGCTGTAGTGTTAAGCATTAACTAATTAATGTGTGATTGGTTCATTTCACTCTCCAGACAAGTTAGGTTTCAAGCCTATAAATAAATCATTTTAATCGACTATATAGATAGAGTACGTGACTCTACTCTAATAAACATTCCCTTTTCGATTCACTCTGATCTAATTCTTGTACCCCATATCAAACAAGCCAAGCTAAGGAGCGTAACAAATCGTGCCTCATAGGACTACTATTCATAGATGTATACTAGTATTGGTTGTGAACTTTTATAATATAGTAGTTGTATCCTTCTCTGGATAAGAAGTGATAGGCGATAAGATCGAATGGGGTCCCTATGAGTTTCCTATGAGTCAGTTGGAGGATTTTTTGAACACTATGAAAAAATATGTCACTATTAGAGTAGTTACCAAGCTATTGTGGAAGGGATAAGATGGGTAGATTTACCGAGGAAGCGATATAGATGCTGGTACTGATATATATTGGCAGTTTCCTTGATGGGGCCCTTCCTGTAGCAGATTTTTTCACAGATGATTCAATATCAACCCCTCATTTTCCTGCACCAAGAGGGTATTCGAGAACAATATTATCTAGAGATGAATGTGCAAATTATTCAATAGGATCTTCTACGATCATAGTAAGAGCCTCTATGCTGACAGTGGCAACTATCACATCAGATAAGAAACGGCTACTGAAACAGTTAGCCAAAGAAGAATACAAGTAATGAAAGAAACAGATATTCCAACAATAATAGGTATTGTCACAATATGATTATAAACCTTATTGTCTTCTGAAGTCCAATCACTTGATTGAAGATGTCGAATTACCACTGGTTCTTTAGTACTTGGTTGGAATTCCCAAGAGATCCCACTGGATAAGGCCTATTCCCTACTCATAAATTAACAGTTGAAGTTCATTTTTTCTCACTATCCTATTCTTATTCTACGTAACTCTTATATATAGTTATAGAATTGTGCCTAGATTATGGTATGATTCACTTCCAATAGATACACTTCTATAACTATATATAAGAGTACCTGTAGGGTAGAGTACTGAATTTCTGATCTTCTGACTCCTTCTTGCTAACATAAGGATCAAACCTTCATAGAATGAATACATGTCTTACCACATACCAGTTGCATGTGGGAAGACCAGAAGTGGGGTTAAGAATAAATAATGAGCGGACGATCACATCATCTGATAGCTAAATGGATGGTACTTGGCTAACCAAAATCTCTTCACTCCTCATCTCACTCACTCACTTGAAGACCAAACGAATGTATACATTATCAGCACGTAGTCTTTCACCTAAATACTCTACTGTAATAGTTAGTACTCTACTATAAACAATATAGGAAAATTACCCGACTTCCTCAAGACAAAAGCACCAAGAGTCTCTACTCCGACAAGAGAAAAAAATGTACCAACATCGGTGACTAGTAGGGATCAGTTCCAGTTTAGGAATCATCATAATCATTAGATAGGTAAGACGAGATCCTATACTAAATTAATAGAAGTGAATGAACAATTATTTCCATTTTTTATCTAGTTGCTTGCTCGCTCACCTCACTTTTTTTTATTTCTAAAAAATATAATTCGAATCTCGATCTCTAGAATCGAAACCAAGACCAATGAGCCCCTTACCTTAACCTTAGGAAAGAGAAAGAATTACGACATTGAATTGAGGTAGAATCATAAGGATTATCTTTCAAGGCCTCTAGGAATAAAGGATCTACACAACTTTGTAACTCTTTAGTGATCAGTCTTTTCTGCTCTTAATAGAGAGCGTTGTTCCAACATAATCCTAATCAGACTATTTCTCATACCTAATCACTATTGAAGCCCTTGGTGAAACTGGATTAAGCCCGACTACAGAGTCTATCTATATCTATATAGGGATATACCACCTGTGAAAAAAAATCACATTCTAAATCACTTTGGCACAAAAGAAAGTCTGCTATCAAATCAAAATCATCTTCTGTGTGGTTGTGAATTGTAATCTTGTTGTTCCTTCTTGACTCGCCTTCAGGCTGCTAGCTTCCTAAACATGATTTCTCACTATTAGAAGAGTACTGAGAGGTACAGCTAGCCGCATAAAGCAAGAGTAAATAGGTATAGGCTGGATTAATAAAAGAAAGAGAACTAAAGTGTACAAGATTCCAATCTCAAAAGGAAGGTGGTGGCAAGGTTTGAATCTCGATCAAATAACTACTACCTATATTATATCGAGAATCGTGCCAAGATGGAAGCATAGAAAGTTAGGTATCATAATGTTTAAGTAGCAACTTTGAACTACCAGAATCAGTAGATGGCCTATTGTTGATCGGTTGGTGGTCCCTAGTTATAGATAGGCTTTCTCCTTCCTTTTCCATCCATTTGAGTGTTTGGAGAATTCTTCCTATTTGACCCAATGTCATACCCTTTGGGTGTTCATGATACAGGTCTGAGGTACATATTTTACAAGAAAAAGGGTTCTACAAATAGGTTGTTCATTTTGTAACCTTCACCTCTATCTAAATAGTTTTATTTCTTTGTCATTGATGAGAAAAACTGGCATAGGGTGAGGTTTATTCAAGGAAAGCGGAGATTCCCCAACCTGCGGCCAGCTATGATATATTCAACTTCTTATTTTCACCTCCCTCTTCAATACCTTAGTGACATCTCATGTCCTCTGGTTGAGTTGGAAAACAACCCTTGAGACATAAAAGCTCCTAAAGAAAAGAATGAAATAGACAGAATTAGACGAGGGAATCTTGAACCCCACTCTTTACGGTTGATTTATCCCATGACCTCAAGATCAAGAAGAGCCATCCATACATAGAAGAAAAGGGATCCACCAAATGAACATAGAATCATGAGCTTATATTGATATATATTGTCGGTTGTCCATATGTGGAACATGGGGCTGAAGACCTCTAGAGTACCTACTAGAAGAAAGAAAGAACCACTTCTATATAGAGTAGAGTACTTGAGGGGAAAAACCATTTGGAGGAAGAAGAAGATGGGTCACTTGTGAAAGAACTAGTCGAAGGGAACCATCATAGTTGGGGCGGTGGATTATAGGCTAGCTCCCCAAAAACATCAAGAGAGGTTAGGGAAGACTTGGTTGCGGCAAGGGGTCAAGGGATTGCAGAAATCAGTCCCATCAATAAGAAGAAAAGGATGTTTCAGTAAAGAGGGGAACAAGGATATCCAAAAGAATAGTCCTTGAAAGAAGTCATGAATGAGGGATGAAAGATATTCTACAAGGTTGAATCAGTCCACTAAGGTTCCTCAGGATTTTAGTGAAGTGTTCAAATCAAGGACTTAAGAGATAAAAGATAGGTACTCTTCTATTCTAATAGATAGATAGAGAATCATATACAAAAAAAATTATCCACAACTAAGGCATCCATCCAATACAGATAGAGCATTATATACAATGACTCTATCCTTTAGAAACCACCTATTCCTCCCATTGACTACCTTCACTAGGGTCAGGATTCATGGTATTCTAAGGGCCAGAGAAAGGGATTGATTTTGTCTCTTTCTTTCCACTAGGAATGGAAGTTTTATTTATGATTATTTGGATTAATAGATAGACACTATTAGAAGAGTACTGACGCTCTACTTCACTTGATTCTCATGCCAGTGGACTCTTCTCTCAGCTTTAGGCTTGATTAGCTTCATTTTTGAAGTGAACATGAAGTATGATCAGTATCTCTGACAGTATCTCCATTTTTTCTGTCAAAGATGCTGAGAAAGTGTCTTTCGTGATGAAAGTAGCAAGTAACCAAATATGGTGAAGTATCTGAGTTCTAAACCCTTATATATAAGTAGCATCCCTTTAGAAAGGGTTAGGGTTGATTTTCTCATAGAAGAAAGAGATTCAATCTATTGATATGTGTGCATTTTTCTTCTTTCTTATCCTTGTTCTTTCGTAATCTGGTATGTCATGCAATGCACCCCACGGGAGTGAGTTTTTGGATTTGAATAAGCTTGATCTCTTAAGAATATTAGAGTAGAGTGTTGATAGTTCTTGAAGTAAGACTATTAGAGTAGAGTACTAAGGAATCCTTCATGCCCTCTTTAGTATATGGATAATGAAACCTGCTTCTTTATCCTAAGCTAAGGTATAAGAGAAGCCCCAGATATGATAAGATGTCCTACGACTAACCTCTTTTGGAGCTCTTTCCCAAAGGCGTAGCATTATATCTTGTTGAAGTGATCTCTTCGAGTGTCCTTGCATGTCTGGTAGTTTAATGGAGAGCGAGAGAGAGATAAGGCATGCCCCCTCATACTAGTATTCTATTGAGCCTAAAAGAAATAGTATCACCATATTTAAGTCCAGAATCTTTTGTGTACAAGATCGGACTATGTTATAAGAATACATGCCTATAGACTATATAGAAGAGTACCTAGCTAGATTATACTAAACTAAATGGGTTTGTTTAGATTTCTATTTTGTATATTGTTTCGTCCTAAGCTAAGTGCTTCCCAATCTAGTGGGTACCTGCCTTTCCCTATTAAGGTCTTTGTCCTCTAGAACAGATAGGGATAAGAACTAGGAATACTGAACGAGTCAAGAATTAAATATAGGGTGCAGGAATAATGTAGCCTATATGGGGCCATCTCCATCCTGCTAAGAGTCCAAGAGAACAAAATAAAAATAGGGTTCGAATCATAAAATACCTAAGAAGAGAGATTCCTTTATAAGTGAGCCTACTTTCCTTTTCAAGTAATTGATAGTAACAATACTTGGAAATGACCAAAAGAATAAAGGGTTCATTCTCGGCTACTTCACCCTATTCAGTTTGGTTGAGAAAGGTGCTACTTATATATCAAGGGTTAGGTTCTAAAATATCTTACCCGAATAGGGTAAGTAATCGAATGTTTTTTTTAACATAGAGAAGGCTTAATATAGACATTAAATTGGATCTTTAAGCTTTTATTTCAAGAAATTAAGGGATGTAAGTGATTAGATTAGGCCTCAAATAGGTTAAACACCCAAAAAGGGCAAAGAAACTACAAAGATAAACTGAAACTTGTAGGGCAACATGAAAGCCACTGCAACTAAACTGACTAGCCTATGCTAAATAACCTCTTCGCTTTCATTTGTTCGATTCAATTCATCCCTCTAAACAAGGTTCTAAATGCTTATATATTCAGTAGCACCTTTAGGGTAAATGTTCTTTTAGATCTAACCCTTTCTAAAGGGAAGGAAATTTGAAATATTTTGTGTGAAGAGTAAAGGTCAAACTAGAAAGCTAGCAGTATATATAAGTAGTATCACCTATTGGGAGTTCTGTATTAATGTATAAGCTAGAAAAGCAAGCGGTATAGCATGAGCTGATAGCCACAACTAGTTCCATTCTATATTTATCCCTCCCCTTCGCATCTATTGATCACTATACATTCTCCTTGAATCCATCCTGGGAGCGGAACGGTACTGAAAAAGATTGATAATTCATATCATTCTTCTATGTTCTCACCCTCCCTGTTCCAATAGTGAAGTTTCAGGCCCTTATATATGTGAAGAATAGATCAATATATTGAGTCGCATGAGAAAAGATATAGTCAACATCGAACGAACATTCTCCATGATGACTGTGACTTCTGATTGATACGGTCAAGCTCACCAAACATGTAAAGAAGTGAGTCAGTCAATTCATCAAGCTGAATTCAGACATCATATCGTTTGGATCTAGAGAAACCATCATTCTATATAAATCGATCCCTATCATGTAAGGGAAGTCTCTGATATTTAATATGAATGAAAAGTTATATCTCCTGCTGCCTTGATCCTCTACTAGTTTACTGAAAAGGATAGTAGTGATAAATTCAAAGATTCATTCTACAGTATAGCAAGACCCCACCCCTATCTCCTCCATTGCCTCTACAGTCAACTGAGAAACCATTATTGAAATTGAAACTGCTATTGAATCTCTCCATCTCATTAGATTTTAGACTAGTTTCTAATAGACTGAGACCTTCATGCTACAAGAGCTTCCTTAGTTGGGTAACTGCATGTGGGTTCGCAATATCATGTCTATTCTACAGACAACTATCATGGCTTCCCATTGAGTTTCTTAGAAGCCTCCACTGATCATTCAAATGTAGGTCAGTCCTTAGACTCCCTCATTCACTTTTCTGGGTGTCGTTCCTTAGAATCCATGACCTGAACATCATACCAAGTCTCTTTCCTCTTACTGTTATCCAAAACCCTAAAGGTCCCCTCCCTCTTCTGTATTCTTCTCCATGTCTTGGTTCTCGTCGTGAAAGTAATAGAGGCTTGTGGTTGAGTTCGAGAAGAACGCAAGCCTACCATATCTTTTGTCAAACTATCCCCTTGGTCAAACTATTATATTCTAATAGTTGACTGGGTTATTATCCTAACACTAAAAGACTCTTTTGGAAAAACGTACACTACCCAGATTCCCACCAGTGAGTGAGTCTTCACCTCTATATCCTTGTTTCCCCTAATTTCTCCATTAACAATGCTTATCCCGATATTCCTCATCCCTTCCATAACTGACTCCACATGATCTTAGGAGTTTGAAAACTATTGACCAACCCCATCTCATATCCATTTCTTTCATCCGGGAAGCTAAACCACTCATTCCAATGCCTGATAGAGGTGAGGTGGGTATGACCTAGCTGGTCCAATAATAGATGAAAGGCGATACACCAGAAGGACTTGGCCAAGCGAGTGAAGAATAGGTGACTCTCCGTCAAGTGGATCAATTGCACCAGGACTGGATTTTCAACTCACGTCAAACCTTCCACCTATCCCTACAACTCAAACCCATAGCAATGAGATTAAGGAAGTGGTTCCCCTTTGTATTCTCTTTTGTCAGGTTTAGGCTCTCTTCCATACTGGTAATATAGTAAGGCCTCCACCTTAGAAGTAATTAGAAAGTTGATTCTCTTCTTTCAACTTCTTTTCGATCACCTCTATATCCTCATCGTATGGGTAGCTCTCCCTTCTTGTTTGGTTATTCTCTATGACCTTTCTTGTTTGGTTGTTCTCTGAAGCATTCCTATGATGCTAGTGAGCTCTTAGGTGTTAGTTAGTAGTTCCTTCTTTCTACACTCTAACAGACCATGTAATTTTACATTGTTTGTTCCATCAATATATATAAGTACCAGTGGGTCCCGAGTCCCTTGTTTCCACCCATAGGCTAGGACCCTTCCTGAAGCATTAGCTTATTGCCCAAGACCTTAGAGACCTGAGAGTCCAAGATCTTAAAATTGGGAGGTTCAATGCCTTTCTAAAGCCTCCTTCTCATTTATATTCCTGCTCCTACATTAGGAGTTAGAGTATCAGTCTGTCCCTGTATGACTTGAAAGGTTGGACCCCTTTAGTATTTCATTCTTCTTAGTGGCTACCCCCTCAATGTTTTGAGTAGGTGTTTGGGACCGGGGATTATACTGAAGAAAAGGATGGTACTTATATATATTGAACGATTTTGACCAATCCTAGTCTAAGTCAATAAATATTAGTACCATCTGGATGACCTCTGTAGGGTCAGTTCTAATAGAAACCTCCTGTTCATAACAAAACAACACTAAACCAGTATCATATCTATAACTTTATATAAGAGTACCTATAGAAGAGTACTAACAAATGAATCCTTCCTATAAAGGATTTAAAAAAACTATAATTAATTCAGTATACTACCGGAGATTGCGCTCTTCTCTCAGCCATAAGAGAGGTCTTTTATTTTCGTTAATAAAAAATGTGATTGAATCTCGGAAGTAAGAAACTCCTTCCCTGTTTGTGGCACCCTTTATTCCAAGAAGTGCTCCAAAGATTTAGAGGCTCAAAAACCCACTCATAGAGCCACTCCCCTATCATTGTGTGAAATTATCTGGGCAGCCCCCCCCCCCAACTCTCGGATTATCCTGTCACTATGTAGTTGACAAGAATTTGTATAATATATGTAGTAGAACATATCCCACAGCAAGGCCTGTCTGAATAGGCAGTCATATTCAAGAAGAAGATGGATGCCTTTCTAGTAAAGTCCCCAAAGAGGGCTGTAGTTAGGGGAGCATGGACCAGGTCAACCTGAACTTTATAAGGAAAGGGGGGAATGATGGAGAATCTAAAGACAAAGACCAATTAGAATCATGAATTTATTTGGTTTGGTAGAAACTATGGGGATTCATGCTGAAACCAAAGTCTCCCTGGTACTCTCTTACTACCTATGAACTGAGAAGGTGGAACTCAATAGCTTATCCTATTCTTATCTCTCAACTATAAGATCACAGAATGGCGTTGTAGTGACACTTATTTCTTTAAAAGTTAGAGGTATGGCCATGTCTATAAAATTGTTGAGATAGATTGGACCCCAGATTACTAATCAAGAACGCATAAGGTTTTCGAGAAGTCTTTAAGAGATAGGGGAACCTCATTGTAAGACTGAAGTTCTGGAACTCGATGGGTCCATGCCAACTCGTCTCGTGTCCAATAGACTGACTTTCTGGACCTAGCGCAATCACCATAACTTTCTCATCAGCTCTTGATTTACGTAAGTTTCTACCAGAGATAGAGGAAAAAACCTCTCTCTAGTCTGACCGAGAAAGACCACGCTTCGAAACTGGAAGCTCTTCATGGACAGGAGTGGGAGTCGGAGCAACCAAGTGAGGAGGATCAGAACTAAACTGTAGGACCCCTTCGGAGAAGGTTTCCAGAATTGCTCAGATAATAGAATCTACTGCAAACCTCTTTATTGTGAGAAGGGCTGATGTTGTCTTACTAAGCGAAGATATCATCAAGTGAATAGGGACACCAGTGTAAATAATGCACCTATTTACAAAACAGGTACACTGGTCATCTTACTGAAGATACATAACTAAACTAGCAATCAAAAGTCACCAAGTGGTCAGTCCCAAGGTTTTGTTTTCATTCATTCAAAAGTGTTTTCCTCTCCTTAAATAAAAGGTGACTCAATGGAGGCATCACATACACTTACTAGTCCTTTCGATGATAATATAGGGTCTTTCTCTTTTTCAAAATAGCCTTTTTCTCTCCCACTTCTTTCTTAGGGTTCTCCTTTCTTCCTTTACTTTCTATTCTTTGCACCTGGTTGAGTCACTTCCTTCCACTCACTAACCAAGGACCTACAGACTCCCAGGGGAAATGAAGTCAGTGTTTTTGAAACCTCCCCTTGAGTCACCTTTGGAAGAGATTTGGTGAATTTAAGTCTTATAGTGTTGAACACCTTCATCTGGATTTCTTTTCTAGAAAGCACCCCTATCACATAAAGGGAAACTAAAAATAAAATATATATATATATATAATACCTTTTTTTCTGGCTTCTGGCCTACCCTATCACATATAGTTTAGGTTGTTTTTTTTGGAGGGAGATCAATAGTATCACTGGGATCCCATTTTCTTTGTCTGTTAACCCTCACAGATGTGGTTTTGATTCTTTTTTCGAATCATGAAGACCAGTTGTGATTTTATCTCTTCCTTAAAGCCTTTCCCATTATCACTTATCACTGAAATTACGGTTGACTCTCTCTCCTTATGTCGTAGAACAAAAAAAGTTCACGATGCATGTATTTACCAACTTAAACAACGTATTTAGACCATGAAGTAGGGAGATTGAAGTGTCACTTCTTTCTACACCTCTTTACGAACGTTGTAGGAAGAACTTGCATTCTATCAACCTCTCTCGACTTGTTCATGTGGGGTCATGATCCTCTCTTTTTAGAGGAAGTTGTATTTATTTCAAATTTTGTCTTTTTTTTGACGAAATAGAGAAGGATAAAGTGTTTCATTTACTTGCTGGTCTTCGACATGAGTTCGAATATATTCAAATGGGGAATGATTCTCTACGATCGATCAACAATGTATGGACTATCCTTCTCAATGGACAGAAAGCTATGAGTAATCGAGTAAATAGTGCATCAGATCATGCTACACTCAATGTATCATCTCAAGGGGGTTTTACCCACAATACTACCATTATTGAATATGATGGAAGAGGAAAAAGAGTAGGTAATAAGGGTGGTTGAAAATAGGTCACTTTGTTGATAGATGCTTGATTCTTTAACCTCCGAACAAGTCTTCATCTACATCGGCCAATTCTGTATCTCATTCTGATGATGGGAATCTTTCTACTACTTATTCAATTGGTCTATAGTACAGGCCTTCACCAACTGTTGCACCATCATCCAATGTACCTATTGACATCATACAATAGACCTTGAACATGTAGACTGCAGATTCATATTTTAGTAATATTTTATCTCCTACTACAAATGATACAGGTATTTATTTTAACAACTCCAAAGTCAATCTACTCTACCATGGATTATAGATTCTAGTGTTGCTCATCATATGGAAGGATCGTCTACTTATTTTCCACCTTTCCTTCACTTATCTAGTAATTCTTCTGCCTTTCTTGCTAATGGATCTACAGTTCAGTCACTTCGGTATTGGAACCATGTATGAATGGGCCTTGTGGATAGGAAATCCTGAGGATGATGCCTTTAGGTAGGGGTTTCCATACTTAGTTTGGAAACCCCCGGGCTTTGACCAATATATCGACCTTGACTTATCTATGAAACCTAACTCACTATGACCCTACTTCCATTTCCCAATCCAATCCACCCAGGTTATTTGATATCTGGAAGAAGGGAAAGAGGCAGCCAATCCTTCCCATTATGTTTGTCTAGGATAAAGGCAAACCAAACAAGATTCTACTTTTCTTGAAGGATAGATGGAAAAAGTTTTTCTCCTCAGGGTTCAAAAAAGACTAGAATTGGACGACTTGGGTGGATAATAGAGGAAATTGGGAGAACTACTCTTCTTCTTCTTCCCCTGGGGATTCATTAGCTAGAGAATGGGATCTTCTATCCCTTAGCCACTTCCGCCTATCCCAAATCCCCTATTTTTCATAGGGTTCCAACCCCTATTATTAGTAGGTTGAAATCACCCCCTAATATCCATCCAAGACAAGTAATGAATCTAGTGTAGATCTCTTCATTGTTTAGCTCTCTAAAGCTATTCGTTGTCTTAGCTTAGTGTTACCATAGTCCCTATCAAAAGCACCTATCTCTGGAACAGAAAAAACAGAAAGCTCTATTTGTGATCAAGGAACTGAAAGAAGCGAAAGGCAGTCAATCACTGATAAGGTCTCTTCGACCATGCACTAAAGAAAAGAACTGATAGTCACTCTCTCTGAGACCGAAAATTCATATTCTCTCTTTGATAGAGACAACGATGTAGACTCACACTAAACCCAATACAGAAACTGGAATCTGATTCTAATGCAAATCACCTCAATATGTAACTTCAAGTACATATCTAAGCTCTAACTTTTTAACATCAACATTTTCCTATGCCTTGGCAACTACCTATATTATACTGATCCCCATAATAGGCCCTATCAGAATTAGTAGGAACCAGAAATCTCTCCCTTATATTAGTAGTGTCCTGGAAGCGCATGAAATAAGGAAGTAAAAGTCTAGATATTATATTCTAATAGTTGAACAGGAAGATAGGAGAAAGAACAAATAACGATGTTCACATGGTCATCTACTAAATCAGGAACTAACACTTATATGCCTTGTGCTATCACCTATATCATTATTATGCACGGAACCCTTTTGAAATAAGGCATTAGCCCAAAAAAATGACTTTTTCCACTCTCACCCCAAAGCAGAAATCCTTCCATATCAAATTGAGGGTTTCTCTACTACTTTATAATCCCTAAATAATCACTCATGGACTATCAACCCCTTAATTTTATCTTAGTAGAGCCCTATGTGATCTCTATGTTTTTTTAGTATGATAGAGCGAACCCTAAAATCTGTATGGATCCCTTTCGCATCATCGACATGCTCTCTTCCATCTCCCCCTATTATCTTAATAGGCTGCTCTCATAATCATTGTAATCCTAGCCACTACTACTTGAGTTTCCTATACTGGGTGAACTCCTAATTAAGAAAAAAAACCCGAGATAACTGTCACTAGAATTATGAACCTAGTCAATAACATATTTTTTGTTTTATCTTGCTAACTACTAACAGAGTAGGTTGGTATTGTTATTAAATAGTGGAATGGTCCCAGTGGAATAAGTTTCTCTTTCCACTGAGGGGTAAAATAAAGAAGTTGGCTCCTACTACGGCCAGGCATAAATAGAAGCATTCCTCTGGTGATTTATTACCTCTTCTTGTGGATTCCCTACCCAAATGGAAAGGGTACGAGACATAGGTCCTGGAAGGAAGTCCTTTTTTCCTTCTATTGTGCCTATCTTTGTGGATCCCAACTCTAGTTTTATCATTTGAAGGTTCTTCTCAATCTGGCTAGATGCCCTTCCCTATGGAGGTTCTGTGTAGGATTTCAATATGAGATTCAGACTGTGAAATCAAATCAGACTTCAGGTATAGCGTTGCATCTGGACCATCTGACTTGTACTCTAAAATACAGTTATTAATCCCTATGAGAAGTAGTCTCCCCCTATCTTATTCAACAACGTATTCTTTAAAAATAGGATTCTACAACGATAGGTTGTGGAAAGGATTGGGATTTAGTGCCTATCTACCCATTTCATAGGCAAGTACTAACTCTATATAGTTCGGAGTTAGCGGCGACTTTTACTTTCCTTTAGGCCTGCAAAATATCAACTATTATCCTCTTACAGGAAAGAATCAATTGTGGACACAGTCAACCTGCTACTAGGAGTGACGCCCTTAGCCTAGTACTTTATAAAGGAAGGGAGAGGCATTCGAATGTCCGAAAGAGTAGAAGATGTTCCACCAATAAAAAATAAAGAGAATCATATGGAAGAACCATATGATACTCGAGACATGTACTCTTCCTATATAGTCAGAGACCGAGGAAAGACAGATCCAGATAAGAGGGACAGTGTCCTCACTTTCGAATTGATGCATGGCTGCAGGAAGAGTCTATCGATCCATAACTCCTGTAGGTGAGGGGAAAACTCAACCAAGTCCTTCTATTTAGTTTAGCTTGGGAAATCAATGCCTTGGCCTTTTCCATTTTTGGGAGTATTGTCTTTCCCAGTGATCCTGGAATTATTGATTGTCAGCTCACTTATTTGGTGGATAAAATGAATGTGGAAGTGTCAGTGGTGCACATGATACTTGCTAAGACTATCCTTTCTTTGTCTTATTGCTCAAATCGTAAGCATGGAACTTTGTTTGGGTGTAAAGATTTGCATCAGGTATGGATTTTAGAGCATCTTGATAAATTTTGAGTGAATGTATACTATCGTGAACACTTGATTGAAATCTTTAATTTACACACCCGTGGAGAGGAAAGGCGAGCTAAATCCAAGAAAACAATATCACCAGGTGTGTGTGACTCTTTCCTTTTGTGCCTGTTCTAATTCCTAATATGATAAGTACAAACTCTTAATATCAGCAGAAGCATGTACGAGAGGGGCTAGTAACCTATGAGCTAGTGAGAAGTTACTAAAGCATAAGAGGATGGAATCACCAGCTTGTACGTATATATGTTGATAGAAGCTAGTGACAAGAGTTAACTATTAGAATAAAATAGTGATGTTAGAAATGGAAGATGAATTTGGCAAGATGTTTAGTACAAACACTAAATCTTCTGTTTTTCTACCCCTTCCTTCTTCGTTTCCTACTTTACCCTAGCCTAGGTGAAGTCCCATGAAAACAATCTTGAGGCCTATCTCTCTCTGGCTTTTAATTTTATTCAACTGACACATCCGTTAACAGAAACCTTTCACTTGAATTTCTCCTTCCACACTCACTCTCTTCTTCTTGGTTGACTATTCCGAATGTAGAAGAAGACACTTTTACTAATTCTAGAAGAATTTTTAATTAATTTTATCACCTAGAAGATCAATTGATTCCCATTGTGACTACTGAAAGTACCTATTTTGACTAGTTGGGCTAGACTAATTGATTTCTTTAGGTCGGAAACTACACCTATAGAGATTTTGGAAAAAGCCAAATCTTTCTCTCCAGTGGTGTATGAATGCAGGATGTTGGGAAAGTAGAAAGATAATGTAAAACAAAGAGGTGTTTCAGACGCCACCAAAGAAAGAACAGGATAATCCCACAGTTGGATCCACCAAAGTAACTTTTTCCAAAGTTTTATCTCTTGTTATTTATGTTGACTTGAATTTAGATCTGGAGAGTGAATTAGAAAAAAGAAAATTACCTATTCCTATGTCATAATTGGCTAAGATCCCTTCAAAAGTAAGAAACTTTTTTGGGCTTATTTAAGAAATGAAGGGTATGAATTAATATTGTCCGGTAGTGTTCTAGGAAATGAATCATGACAGAAAGAAAGGTAGCTTTATTTAGCTTCTCTCCTGTCTACATCACTCTGAGGAGAAATGATATGTTGTTGTACATTTTGATTCTTTATTCCGGAGCTTCCACTAATGTTATGTTCCTAAAAGTGATGAATCAATTAGAACTAAAGACCACTAAACCATACAGAAATGCCTGTGCAATGGATTCCAAGGAAATCATGGTTTGTGATCTTATTAAAGAAAGAAGGGACAAGGGACTCTTCTACCATTTCAATGGTAAGTGGAATCTAGGAAATAAATGTACGGACAACAAGCTTCTTATTATACATTTCAAATATGAAATATGATAGCATTTCTAATTCATTCATTTCGGATCTAGGGAAAACTACTTTTAATGATAAATTGCATTAATCATGAAAGTCCCTCCTGTGGTGCCCTTGACCCCGCTTAAGCAGTCGACCTTGAACCAAAGACTACTCTGAATGAGGGATGTTCCCAATCGAGGAAGAGAGGGTCCGATGGAGTTGGATGGAAATCAGATCCATCTCTTTCATACCCTCTTCTCTAGCATCATTTTCGAATGAATCCTAATATGCAGACTCATTTGTCAGCCGAAACAACAGAGGCTTTAGAAAGGAATGGATTTGAACGATGGAGGGGAGGGTAATGAAAGAATAATATTTCACATAGGAAGGACCAACTTCAAGAAAGTGGTGAACTAAATAAGGTGGATGGGTGGGGAAGCTCAAGTAAGTATTGAATTTTTTTAGGTGGAGGTTACAAAGGTTTTTCTATCATATAAATAGGTGACTAGTTATAGGAACCATGTGTCTTATGGAAGCAAAGGAATCATTTATTTGAATAAGAAAGAGTCATCTCATTATACCTTAATGGATTTACCCTCATGTAATACCTTCTATCTATATCAAACTTCATAAGATAGGCCTAATTTTTAAGGAAATCAATCACCAGCTCTATTCTTAGCTTCTCACCATCTGCTCTGTTGTCCACTTCAGTGCACAGTCCACTTTCTATTCCTTTAGTTTTTCTTGTTAGTGACCTATCGAGAGATGCACCGTCCAAATATATATATATATATCATTGTAAATACCTCAAAGAATATGACTCCTTATCCCCAAGACTCATCCTCTCTAGTACACATGCTAGTAATCATTTCTTGGACAGAGCGAACGAAGGAAAAGGAAATAGAATGAGCTTCCAAGTATGATCAAAATCCGAACAACTTAGTGAATCGGATCAATAACTGCATCAATTATGCTTTTAGAGATCTTTCGTTGAGACTGCTTTGTGGACTACTTTTTTTCAGTTAGAGTGAAAGTGGTCTGGATTAATGGGGAACTCAACTAATAGTCTTTTAGTTTTTTTTCTATTATTTGTGTATGCTCCCCGTTAACATTTTAACTTTAGCAATCCACTTCTATATCACTCTTTAGATGACTTTATTTTAGCTACCGGTTGTTTTTCATTCTATTTCGTCACTGAGTCTCAACAAGGGATCCAACTGTCTCCCTCAGATCACTACCTTTCTTCTCTTGTCATCATTTCCAATTATCCACCGAATCATTCGCAGAAACTCCTATTATGTTCTAATAGTCAATCCCCTGTCATTCTCATTGTTTGGACCACCCGAGAAGAAATTCGAGGCCTAAACATGGTTTCATTGCAACTCTCCATCATCCCAACGTCACCCTGCAAGAAAAGACCCCTTACTATTAATATTCCCCCATCCACTAACTCCATCATCGACACTATATCTGCACACATAACATACGTCAGTAATCACTGTATGATATCCTTCGATTTTATGGTTTCCTGTATCACTGTTGTGGATCACTTGACATCGAATCACCCTAGATGATATATGCCCATAGAAGGAAATAGTTGACTAGATTATATTGTCTCTTCTTACAGTACCCAACTAAGGTTAGTAAAGTATTATAGGAGATGATCCATTCACTCTTTAGAAGCCTTAACCTATAGATTCATTCCCATGGTTTGAGTAAATAAAGAAATGTCTCATCTTTGACGATTTGAGGCAATATTGATTTCACAACATGACCATAGGTCTAGGGGAATTGTTTCTCAGAGTGATGTCTGGTGTGGCCTCCTTACAAGGATATATTAGGCTGGGGAACCTTTCTCTTTAACTATCGAATATGAGAATAAAGTGGAAAGATTGAATGTCAGTCAATCAAGTGCTCAGCATAATGAGGGTATGAAGGAGACTCAAGTTGAACTGGGGGATTCGATTCAGCGAGGTCCACCTTCCTTATTTCATCTACACTCTCCCCTGATTGTGTAACAGAAGCACATAAGAGTGGAACAATTCTATAGTAGTTACTATGATACTATTCGCATCCCAGCCTAATCTCTCAACCAATGTCGTACAGTACTTGGCATGTCCACCATTCACGATAAGTATGGTATCAAGAAATTGATCATATTATTCATCCGGTCATAGATGACTTTCAAACATTAATTCCCAAAGAAGTGAACCATTAGTTTTTGTACATATCAAAGACACACCCAATACACTGGCAACTCCCATCATATGACCCATAGTTTTTCATTAAATGTCCATGGGCTTCTTGGCCCCAGAAGCCCCACTTTCAAACATATGTCTGAACCTTCATCACATACCTATCACTTTTAAATCTCTATCCTCTAGTGATCCTTATCTAGAAGTCACCTATTATACAAATATAATTGTTTCGATTATCAAGGGAAGGGTATCCAAACAAGACTCCCTCTTCTATTACCAGATAAATGCATGAATAAATGGAGTCAACACCGAGGCAAGATTCGGTTAGGAGGAACATGAACAACAAAGGCACTTTCTACTCAGTGATAAGAGGTTCAAGTACCATGGGAGATGTTCAAACCCAGAGGTAGGTAGGTAGAATGGAATATGGTTAGGTAGTGTCATTTTCCTTTGGCTTCTTATTCTGATTATATTCTTTCTTTGAGCTCCCACCCCATTTTCTGCAGCATATGTTGCAATAACAACAGCATATTTTCTGTAAGTTGTCACAAGATTGGGGGATCTTCTCCCTTTGAATACGAATATATTTATAAAAATATTAATTAATAGTATAGAATTACTACTCGCTCTCAGTCTTCAAATGATATCCCTTCTTCCTTGCTTTCAGCTCTTAGTTTATAAATACCTCTTACTCTCCCTCCTCCTTTGTTCTGATTCTTTTTGCAGTCTATCTTTCCTTCGACCAACAAGCCTTTACATAGATGACTTAGGGAAATACCATCACTAGAGAGAATAATTGATTGAGTTATTACGTAAGGTAGTAAGAATTAATCCCTAATCTATTTCTATGAAAACTGTAGTAGAAGAACAGTCGATCATCATCATCAGATGAATATAATAAAAAGGAATTTACACTAGAAGTAACCCTATCTTTTTGTTGAAAACTCTTACCCATGGGAGATATGCAACTTGTTTTTGTGATTAGAACGACCCTGTTTGGAAGGAAATAATGAATAATAGGGTGTGAGCAGGGAATAGAACAGATTCTTCTTCATCCCTTCAAGAACAGGGCAGGGATTTAGAGTCCATAGGGGGGGAGGAGTTCCTAAACCAGCATGAGAGGGATTCACACTCAATATGTATCTACGTCTGGTTGAATGAACAAATATACATTGGCCTATTATTTTCTAATAGTGGCTATTAGAAAATAATATCTAGGGTCTTCATCCCTTTGATCATTCCCAAAGAGGTAGGTGTTGTTATTTCGTGGAGGTGGCATGGGATTGAAATTTTGGTGGATTTCACCCTAATATGGTGTGTGTCTAATCAAGATAAGACACTTAACTATATGGTGTAACATTATGACCATGGAGGGGTCTTTTTCAAGGATAGGTGAAATCTATTCTGGAATGCCTAACACTCCCTTAGTTGACCTAACTTCTTGAGCAGCCTGATCAATTCATCAATACAGGGAAGTGGGAAGAGTTGGCCTTGTGTTCCAGCAGGTCTAATAGTAGAAGGGAAAAATGATCATGAATATTATTGAGGAGTGCAATAAAGGAACAGAGGGTTCAAGATATCTATAGATTTCTTAGGGAGGTGGGGCAGTGGTCGAGTGTTCCATCACTTGTCCCCCCTTGTATTCCTCTCTCGGGTGTTCGGTTGCTTGTCATTCTATCAATGAATCTACAGTCATTCTAAGAAGAGGTTCATCCCAACTTATTATATATGGTATCTATGATTCAAGGGTTTCCCAACTAATACTTATTTACAACCTGTCCTAAAACACCTGTAAAATTCTGATGGTAATGTTGAAGTAATTTATGTTGAAGTTTCCTACTGGACTATTAGAGTAGAGTTGGGTACTCTTCCTATATAGTTCCGGCATGGCCATCTCTCTTGGTCCTGCTGAGGGGAAGAGAAGAGATTGGGTGTTAGTAAGAAGGTCCGAGATGGGGACAGGAAATCAATGTGAAAGGTGTGAAATGGTGATCCAAAGACGATGTACGTTAGTAATGCCTACTGCCTCTTGGGGATAGGTGTAGTAACAAATGAATGAATATGGGTAAGATGTTATATTCTAATAGTTGAGATCAGATTCAAGGACTGGTGCCAAATGAGGTCAAGAGCTTGGATCCAGGTCATTGATCTGCTTGTTCGTACTCCTTGACGGGTGGATGGAAAGAAGATTGCTTGAGGTAAGCTGACGGGCACAAGTTTGGGACAAGGATACATTATAATATAGGTAGTAGAGTTTGATATCTAGGACATATCATCGGAAGGGATAAGAGGTAGGTTTGGTCCAATTGGTTCTAACATCCAAGAGAGAGAAATAGATGGTTGAAAGGCCCTGGCATAGAAATCAAGAATTGGTGGACTCGCTTCCCCATTGGTGAAGAGAAATGAGAAGTTCATGGCGCATGCTCATTCGCTTCTATCCAGTTCAAGGAGACTGGTACTAATATATATTATCATTGTCAACAGAATGGATTGGTAGTTCGGGTCTGGGGAGGGTAATCAAGAGCTTGATATGAAGAGATTTCATGAGATAATACATATGTAATAGTGATTGGAATCCAGGTCATCGACTGCTTGTTCTTTCTTGCTAAAATAAATAAAATGGATGATTGTTATCGAGTAATCCATCCTTCATCTAATGAAGTAGAATCATCTTAATACTTATTTGATTCACTTCCTGAGACCGGTTCCTTCCTCTTGCAATGAGTCAGAATACCTCCTTGGAAAACCTTATATTATAATAGTTGAGTTCAATTTGACTACACGGAGCATAAGACTAGATTCCAATATTATGGATTACAAGACTTAAAGCTTCAAGTATGACTAGAAGATGGATTATATTTATATGAATATAATTGAATTGAAAGAAAACAAATAAATATAGGGACGATAAAGGGTGTGATCAATTGATTGTTCCCTAGCTTGGCTCACGAGGTGATTCAGTTGGATCTGGGAATGGGGCTTCTTAGAGAATGCAATTCCCTAAAGGAGTTATAAAGGAGTTAGTTTTTAGTCGGCTTACCGCTCCACTTGTTTTTTTGGATACTAACTTTCCCCCTTTATGAGTGGGAGTCTATCATAGGGAATTTTTATTTATTTTAAACAAAAGTCCTGTTGAAATATCGTTAGAACATCCTGCTACCATCCTGAGTAAAAAAGATAATGATTTGATAAAAAATCCACTTGTAGCTCATTTCAAAGCTAGTAGCTATCGGTCTTCTAAGTGTGGAAGCTAAGATCTTGGGGCTACATTTTTTGTAGTGGTATTGCATGTGGTTTCTCTTTACCAGCGCTGTTGTTTTTTGGTAGTTGCTTGTGCCAAAGGGGTTGGGGAGGGAATATTTCTACCAAGAACGGCAAGAAAGGGGAATCGTAATCATACTGAATCTATAAAGAAGGAAATCATGTACTGATTTGATTGTGTCGTCCCTTTCCCGATTCTCGATGCTACCCTTACCTTAGCAGTGATACAATACAGGAAGGGAGATATCTTATTTCAAAGATGGGTACATATATATATATAGTGTGTATCTCATGGAAAATATTAAGGATTGTGTATTCATGGACAGATAGCCCGAGCTAAAAGAAAAGAACTGGAAAAGTGTAGGAACAACACTAATATATATTAAAAGTAATGGATTCATATGTACAAGAAGCAGGGAAGGATACTGTTACTAAGAAAGATGGTTGACTAATTCTCCTACTATTACAAATAGAAATTTGCTAACAGGAAATTGCTAGCCCATGATATAACCATGATACCTTCCTATAAGCTAGCTAACTAAGGCCTATGGACTGATTAACGGTATACTATTACTTGAGGGCAGGAGATAGAAGGCATAATAGGGAAAGTCTCAATTACAAAAAGAATTAGGCACAACCTTTTCCCCAGTTGCAGAAGCCTTTGTCGTAGATAACCGCTTTTACATATTAGCTGGGATTATGCTTTCAAATAAATAGTTCACACCTATGATCTTATATTTGAACAAGATACAGTTTTTTACTAATGAAATAATGCCGTAAAGATGAGGAACCTAATAAAAATCCAGTGTCAACCTGATTCGAACTCTTGGACTGATAATTGGAATCCTAATTGGAATCATGGAATTCCCACTGGGTGGAGTTTTCTCTCCAATTATTGGATCTCAGATGATTTCTCATATGAATTACTTATGATGTTTGGTGAGTTTGAAATCATGATCCAATGATCGATGTTGAGGAACAAAACCTAGTAGCAAAATCTGGTACAATTATTTTACCCTTTATAACCCTTAGATATAAGTAGCAGATTAGTCATTTCTTTTAGCAGTTTCAGAATTCATGCAAAAGTGTATTCTAAACATCGTCTCATCCCATCTGGAGAATGATATGATTGACTGAGAGTACTTATGAAACCCAAAACTTCACTATGGGTTTTATCTGTGACCTCCTAAACTATTCACATCGCTCTCTTCGGTTCAAGAAAACTAAGGCTATGATATTGGGAAAGTTTGGATCATCTTTCTAGCGTATAAAATACTGAATGGATTCCAAAGACCCTCTATTTTATCTTATACTAACGACATAAATTACTTCATTATAATATAGATAGTACCCCTTAACGCGCAAATGAAATCCCTCACAACACTCGATACCAACAACTACTCTTGCTTATGGTAGTAGATAAATGGGTGGACATGTACCTACAGCCTCTACTGCTGGTAGATTGACTACTTTACTTTGTATTGAACTAGGGATACAACTGAGGGTAGTTCTTGGGAATTCTAATATTTCTCTAGATCCCCTTACTAGATCAAATAAGGCACCTACAAATTGCTAAAGATAGTTTTTATCTTCCTCCTATCCTGACCCACCCTAAAGGGCTTCTCCTGAATATATAAGGGTTTAGAACCTTTAGTTTTAGAGAAAAAGAGGTTCTAAGAAATGGGATCCCCCTAGGTTACTCCTTGAGGGTCAGAATAAGGCTAGATAATAACATATAAGGTTAGAATAGAATAGATTCTATTTGTGATTCTAGCTCTCTTCTTGTCTAGCAGCTCGTCATCCTGAATGAATTGCTAGTCGGAAGCTAGGAAAGCAAAGACAGGTCAGAATGGATAACATTGGTAGCTAGGGGAAGATCTAAGAAGAGAGGAATGAGGCTATAATGACCTCTATCAGGGATCCCTTCGCTCATAAGGAGGGTCCTAGAGGGAAGAAAGAGAGATTATATACTTATCTAGAACTGATCGATATAATCTAGAGCCTAGTGTTCTCTAAACCTATAGTTCAGAACCCAATGTTTGAGACATGATACTCGAAGAAAGAAGACTCAAGACTCATATCATAAGGACATGTCATTTAGAACCTTAACCTAAGAGGTGTAATATCTTTTAAAACCTTAATTGGGAGGAATCAGAAGGGAGAAAATCTATCTATTTAATAAAAATACATTTCAATGTTAAGAATTTATGGTAATCCTGACCCTTTAGGGAGGGTCATATCTTTTAGAACCTGATCTATGATTTATGCATAGTGATATGTTCCCTTCCAGTAGTAGCTCCTCTATTCGTTTCTCAACTATATCAGACGCGGAAAGAAATCCACCTAAGTTTGAGAAGTTATTCGATCGGATCTATGATAAATACGCAGAGTGGGTGGGGAGTAGTGGGAGGAAATTACCTCCCAAATGGATGGTGTCCGACCTTGTTCGAGCAGTGATTTCTGGAGATCAGATTGATAGTCTCGGCATTCTCACAAGTGAATTTTATGATGTAATGTTAAATGGAAAAAAAATCTTGGTTATTATAGGATCTTTTTCGCTTTATCAATTTGATAAAATATGCCATCTAGTATGAAGGGACATTGTGTATTTTTCTCCACAACTCCTAGCCATCTTGGAGTACCGGAGTTGTCGAGTGGGCTACGCTAAACTAGTGCTCCCAATTGAGTTTGATGTTCCACCTGAAACACTCCAAATAGTGCATGAATGAAATACCTAGCGCCCCAAGCTTCTTATTTATTTGTTTATCAGCCACAAATCACCTCTATGTTTCTTATTTACCATCTAGTGTCAGGTGTGTTCCTTATAATTGGGTTGATGGTGGTTTATCGTGATTGGAAAATAGGGACTGTCTTCCTGACCCATTAAAAATGTGCTACTATATATATATATATATACATATATATCAAGCGATTAGAACTCAGCTACTTCACCCTATTCGGTTTGGTTTAGAAAGGGTGAGATCTTTTAGAACCTTCTACCATTTCAATCGCCATGGATTTGGTGGGGCATTTCATCAACGTTGACTATCTAGTTACAAAACGAGTGAGTTGGGTGCATGGTCTGGAGGGGCCTTGAGAAAAAACATTCATCCACTTGCATTCCACTACACATAGTCTTCTACTGACAGTTCAACCTCCAACTCAATGCAAACGGGTTTCACGACTTCACTAAACCACTGTGGATATATGATTGGCGACCACTCCAGTCCCAAGGTGGCCTCCATCCTTTGATGTGGCAGTTGTGAACAGGGTACTCATAGATCAGCTAGGTTCCCATATCCATCAATTGATGGGCACCATTGGGCAGCACATTTTGGATCACAAACCTTCCAAACTTTTGATCCATTGCATCAATACCACAAAATATTGAGGGGCGGAGAGGCTTGACTGATTGTAAGAAGAGACTATATAGAAGAGTACCTGTTCTTATTGTAGGCTCTAGCTATTCTCATCTTCTGAACCTTGATATGATCTCATTACTCTACTCTAATAGTGTATCCTCATTTCATCACCATTCGGCAAAGTTTTAGTCTCACATCCATCAAAAAGATACTTCACTGTGATCTCCATTGGGAGTATGGCATTGTGGCCATAGGTTCCGGAAAATGGAATCACTCCGATCTATAGACTGATGGATCTCATTCGGTTGACACCCCTTTTTCAAATCAATAATTTTGAACCATGTGGGTTCGTTACCATGGAATATGACTTTCTGTTTTATGCAGTTTTCTCCGGTGTGCATCTTGCTTTGTTTTCACTTGATCCCTTCCTTCTTCACCTCAATCAATACATACACACATGTGATATCCCACGGTCTTGATCACCTTTTTTCGGTTATTTTTATTTAAAGAAAATAAATATAATAAAGGTAGTAGGAATTTGGAGAAAAGAGTTCCACATATTCCTTCCTCTAACAACTATGTATGTATCGCCTTTTATCAGTTCCTTCTTATTCTACTTGAACTGAAACTGACTCTGAAGAGATCCCATGGTACTGACTGATACAATTATAGGGATAGTTTATCCAGTTATATGACTAGAACCTTCCTGATTCACTAGCGCTCACAAAAGGGACTGATTCAAAGTCGGTATAATATAAGTAGTAGACACTGGGATACTTCATGTATTGTATCACTGGGATAAATGAAGTATTCCTGGTCCTACTCAGTATAATATAGGTAGTAGACCCTGCCCTCTTATAATCTAGAGTAGCATGGAGCACCTGGAATGACCATGTTTTCCCTCTCATCAGTTAGACCTGGTGAGTCTTTTGGCCTAGGTTAACTACCACCTCTGGACCTGGTGAATGAACACACTGTGAAATTGAGTACTTGGACCAAGCACACCCTCCCATTTTCCCAAAGGAAAGATCGGAGTGGAAAATATAGGTATATGCCAAAACCACCTATTCCACCACCAACTCAACTCTAATAGAGAGGAATTTTGTTGGAGTTGGAACAACGGGGTTGGATTGTCATTGTGTTGGCCCCACTAGTCTACTGCCTATAATATACCGACAAAAGGTCAAATCCAATGTTCGACTACCGTTTTTCTTGTAAAATATTTTGATTTACTACTATGTCTATCCCGAATTCCCAATAAATCATAAACCCCTTGAATACAATGGTATTTCACTCCCGGCGCATCATTCAGTCTCCCACCTCAGATTAAAATGAGTTGATGTTTGTTTGTCCATTCGCCTCCCCCTGGAATGTGATCAAACACTTCTATTTGATTTATCAACCTCAATAATACGATCTTCCTATTGGCTGAATTTGGTTTTTTCGGTGAAATAGTAAGCACATGCGGGCGTACTTCTTTCATTTTGGGTGCATGTTCTGATGCTCTTATCCTGGCATGGGTTGAATTTTCATTGGGTTTAGTTCGATACTGCTTCTGAGTCAATTGGTTTGTTATTGGAATTGGGAGATCCATTTCATTGTGCACCTATGGGCCTGATCCAAACCGATGACTTTCCCTCCTCTTTCCAGCCACTTTCACCTTTCTCTTTCACTGCCTGACTTTGGCCTATTTCTAGCTAATATAATGGAGGCCTGGTCTCTTTACCCCTCCTATATATAAGTTTGAAAGGGCATGACTCCCAATTCATCCCCCTCTCTCTCACCCTATTTTTATTGGTTTTAAAACCTTGATATATAAGTATCACATTTATGGTGAACTATATAGGATCAGGTACTGTAGATCTGAGCCTTTCTAACCCTTAGATATAAAGTAGCTGAGAAAAGGAACCAACTTTATTCTATCCCAGTCGGCCCGGGTGCCCAGAGGTGTGGTTTTGGTTCTTTATAAAAGCATACGTAGCCTACACCTTTCCCTACTACTGAGAGACTTTTTCTCTAAACCTATATTTGATCTCCAAACCACTATTTTCGCTCTAAAGATGTTTGCTAAGGCTGATAATCCCCTCATCAGGTTTCTCAAAGGCTTTTACCCTGCCCTCCTGAAGTCACTCCAGTTTCATCCCTGAGAAGTGTATCCGATGAATTGATTCCTAAAACGGTGTCAGTTATGGTCACATACTCATTTCCACACACACGTTTTGAAAATAATAGCATTTTGGAAACTCTTTATCAAATATTTAGGTATTATGAGGGTATTATAGGTCAAAAGCTTCATCCGCCAAGGGGTATTTTGAGGACAACATCAATCTGTGACTAAGATACCGACATTGATGAATCGATCCTATAAAAACCTCTTAGTCAGCTGTCCAAGAATCATAAGAATTTTACCTTTCATCCCCTCCACATTAAACCCCACCTATTCAAGGTATGAAACTTTTGTGTTTATATTGTCCCATCCCTTTTCAACCCATGAGAACAATCACAAAATATTTAATCCTCATTATAATCATGGTAGTCATCAACTTCGAATTGAATAGTCAGTCAATCTGTACCTTGGACTATGGAAATACCTACTAATCTATCTACATGGTGAATTGTTCTGCTTCCCCACTACTAATGATGAACCCCCGATATTCCCATAAATACTCCCAACCTAGGTATTTCCATAGTCTGGGGTTTGGTTTAAGCCTTTTGAAAATGCTAACGAGAAAAAACTCAGGGAAGAAACCAGTAGAAAGGCTCTCAAAAGTAAGTGCATACCAAGCCATTCTACTTCCCTCAGACCATGAGTAGTGGTAAAAGAACTAAAATCCAAACTCATAGCCTTCTTCAGACCTTATAGACATGAGACGAGTCGCTATGATTCACTAAAGAATATGCACTAATCAATTAGAGCAAATTTACTCATCCCACCTCGAACTCTCATTTAGCGCATTGACTTTACCACTAATTATATTATTATATTACTATTCTATTAAAATTACAAAAAAATATACACCAGATAGGACTATCTTCAAGTGTTTGACCAAGGGTTGGAGGAGTATCCAAGGTGGGCTGAAGGAGAACTATTGGAGTAGATAAGTAGGTCTATCTCAGAGAAGGGAATCATAACAGCACAGTAAGAGATGCTCCAAAATAATTCTACGGTTGTGGATGAAACCAATATAATTAGTATCTAAAAAAGAAGCCACTAGATCTATTCACAATAGATATTATAGAAGAATCTAAAGAAGAGGGCCCTTACTCAACTGAGAAAAAGAATCTGTCTTCAGATCAATATATAAGAGTACCTGATTTAAAGCAAAAGCGCAGATCGAGGCTAGTCGAAGATAAGGGACCCTGCCTTATTAAGGACTTCCCAACTGACCTAGTGGAAGAAAAGGGAAAGGACCTCTAAATAGAAATATGTCTAGGTCACTTCCAACAACAACTAAAGTAGCTATTTCTTACTGGTGTGGATTTTCCACAACTACTAGAAATGATGGGATCTCTACAACTTGTTCCACAAACTCCAACTACTATAAAGGTTGAAACTGACTCCAATAAGTCACCATGAGTAGATAACATCAATTTATTGGCTAACGAGGATCGATGTAGAGGTACTCTTCTATATAGTGGAGCTCGTCCACTCATCTACTGATGCTACTTTTCATCATTTTTAGGGGAACCACTCAGATTGAGTTCCAGGGATGGGATTAACGGCACATTAGTTCCCCGGTCCACCAACCAAATAGTATTGATATATATTGACCTTCATCCATTCACTAACAATGAGAGAACCATTATAGAGGCTATTATAAGAGCCCATTGGGCAGTCTTAACCCCACTATTATAGTAGAGTACTGAAGTCCTCAAAAGCTACTGAAAGTCCTAATTGAAGATCCATATATTTCAGTCTAGATAGAGGATCCAAACAACCAACTAGCTAATATCCTTAACTGTAAAACTGCTACGAGTGGTCAGAGAACTATTGAAGTAGATCAGTTCCAGTCCGTATTGAGGAGCCAACCCCAAGCAAGCAAGGTGAAGCAGAAGCAGCAGCTCTTTTTGAACCAGGGACAAAAACATGATCAAGATCATGATTTTATTTGTAATCAAAGAAAAACTGGCTTTCTTTCCCTTCTTCCTTAGTTGAAATAGCAGAAGGAGTAGCTTACGGATAGAAAAGATTATCCTTTTCTTTCCTCTTAGTCGTTTATTCCCTTCCCTTGAACCCTCATCTATCTTTCATCGGCGAACAAGACCTTGAATGGAATTTATATCTAGAATACTATTCTCCAAGCCAAGGGTGAATATCCTAACTTCATTCTTACTTGAATGGACTTTATATATATAATACCATTCAATGTCGGCGAAGATGATCTTTTATGTTCTGTTATTTCATTCGGCATATCCGGTTGTTCTGAGTACTCTAGAAAGATTATAGTTGAGTGGACTGGTACTGATATATATTGGCCACCCCCGACTAGCCTAGGTAGTGGTCCCTTTGAACGCTAATCTAGTCTCTACTGGCCTGGCTACTAAAAAAATAGTGTATATAGTGCAGTTTTGCTCCATCCCCTACCTGCGCATGCCACCTTCACTTAGGATACCTCTAAAAATTTATTTTTTAATCTCAATGACAATTAAATATTTGGTATAATATAGGTACTACATATACTTCATCTCAGAACTCCTTATGAGTAATTTCCTCATATCGTGCAACATGCTAGAAAGAAGTATCTCATCAATATAGAGGACTAGAAAGAGAAACTTTCTCCCCGAGTACTCCATTTCACAATGTTTATGTATATACACTGATCAACATAGTTTTCCTTAAACCCTTATCACCTCATGGAATTTGAGGTATTATTGATGGGAAGACTCGTTCATATTTCGATTTCCTAAACCTTCACACCACTACCCTCTTGTGAGAATATTACAAGCTTTAACCTTATATTATAAGAATATTAGACTTGATAGACTTTAGATTCTGAGTGATATAGCTCACAGACACCAAATCTTTCAAAAGCATCTGAATTAGCATCAGTAGACGCCTATCCCCTATGCCCTTTACTATCGCCCTATCACCTGCTATTGAATGAAAGGGAGGGAATAGATGGACATAAAACTATAAGCACGAAATCAATTCAGTCTATTAATATATATCAGTACTAGTGTTAGAGGGGGGGATACTCAGCTACTAGCAGTTTGATGAGCCCATTAGCAGTAGGAAATCGGAACTGGAAATGTGATGGTCAACGGGTGGTGGTAGTGTGATGGAAATGACTAGCTACACCATCTGCCCCATGAGCCTATCGGGTTGTTTGGTGGGGTTTGGGGTGCGATGAGTGGTATCATTCAAGCCGGTATACTAACAACATTTGCCGGGTTAGCATACTGGGCAGTGGGAATGGTGGGATGGGTAGATCTGGGATCACCTTGAGCTGTGTTCAAGCACCATAACGTGTTTGGGTAGGTTGGGATGAGATCGGTAGCTGTCACCCACTAGGCCGATAGGTGCAATGTTGGATTCTCGATTCGACCCACACCAGTAGCTTCTTGCGTCATCCGCTTGAGTGCGCATATGTTGAGAAGTGTGAAACCTTAAATTAGAGAAGTGGAAATGAGACTAGTCATGGAATGGAACGGAACAGATAATAGCAGAAAACATAGTGCAAAACAAGTTGGGTGATAGCGATCATTCATGACTGGTATATGGGGATAGTGTAGCATGAGGAGCTCGAATGACTGTGGAGGGAAATGTTGAAATGCTAGGAAGCCAGTTTTATCGAGTGGCTATGAGATGGGTTCTATTCTCATTCTGATTTGGGTTGCATATATCAAGCCAAAGATGACTTTCGGCATTTTCGTGGTTGAAGTCTCTTTGGAGATTGGTGTTGCCCGAATCAAGCCTCGTCCCAGGAGGTGCATAAGGAACTATTCTCCTAGTAGCAGTATTGGTGGTCCACTAACTGTCTGATGCTATATATGTATATTGTCAATTGTATACTGGAAACTCAACAAGCATTAGTATGGGCAGTGGTCATGTGATTGGCAGAGCACCTAACATGACTACTAGACTACCGATCCTACTATACTCGTGTTTTTGGGCGATTCAAAATGTCATCTTCACTAAACGAGCCACTGGTGTGGATAGTGTTGGAATGGATTGTTGGATAGTGAATGAAATTAACCATGAGGTATATTCATTAGACTAGTGAATGATCTTGAGCCTGGTGGAATGGGGACTATTAGAGTAGAGTCATGTGCTTTTCCTATATAGTATAGCATCAAAACTGGACTAGTCAGATGAGAAATGAAGTCAATTAGACCCATTTCTTGTTTACGACTATATAATACTTATTATATAGCTCATGTACCTGCCGAAAATATATATTAGCACTAGCGGCACTGCGACCTGCTGCTTATGCTATTAGTCAACTGATACTACTCTACTCACACCACTGAGATCGAGCTCCTGCGGCTGCGATTGAGTTGGCCTTGCAGTACTAGCTGTAGTCATATGCCTACCTAGCCATAATGACTAGGGATCGAGTCCAAAGTAACCATTCGTTCTGTCATCAATGGGTTGGTAGAACAAGTCAAGTGACCCTCATCAATGGAGTGGTTGGTGGGTCCGAGTCACCCATCTTTAACCCTCAATGCCATATAGGCACAATACCGAGTTTTTTGTCTTGCCGTATTCGAATCGGGATCTTGCGCCTCGTGAACCTCGGGGGTTCGACCATATCTATCCATGAACTTGCTATCTGTGTCTCATAGGCAGCACAAAGGGAAGGCAATTGATAAATCTCTAATCACATGATGTTGTGGTGTTGACGGTGCTGGAACAATCGATGCTGCTGGAGTGGTGCTACTATCACAATTGAGTTAATGGTTTGATCCTAGCTCCATCGCTTGAAATAGACTGGCTAGCTCTAATATTAGAATATAATGGTGGGGATGGCATCATAGTGGCCAACTGAGGCCCATGGCTGAAGGTCATTTCCTAGACACTCGCGTCCACCCATTACCGTAGCTCACTAAAAAGCGAGTAACCCCAACATCCTGGAACTGATATATATTGTTAGTAGTTGAAAGGAATTTTTTCATTGAATGGATACACTAGAGAAATGCCAACTCAATAACTATTCTTGTCTGATATGGCAGCATCAGACAATAGCGAAAGGAATTCCACCCACACCGTCATCATTTAGAATTGGCATCGATTCTATTGGCAATGCATCGACCACCTGAGCAAGACCCGAGCTAGCATCAGAAGTGAGTCGTTGTTGAATTTCTTGTTTCATATAATTGTTGATGCATTGGTTTATGAATTAAAAAATGGAATCACTTTGTTTTTGGATTCGAACCTCCATTGACTGAGTGAAAAACTGACCATTCCATCTCCAGAACAAATAGATTCAAGATGTTGCTGGAGCAACTATGCTTTCCTCATTGATGATTGAGATCTTCTTCGAACTTGATGTCAGATTTTTCATCAACCACTAAGCCACTCGACCATGAATTTCCTTTCCTTGAATCAGCCATCTCCATATCCATAGACCCAAAAACCCATGGATTCTCTGAAACATCAACACACTCAATAACCGCTGTGGAACACATCCACCAGAACCATATTCTCAATAGGAAACTCGGGGTATTTCCATGTCGGTTGAGTCAGTCTCTGTCAATATCATCTGGAGGGACCCTTTTGGGGGTTTCGTTCGCTGATATCACTGATTTGATCCTCACCCCGAGCCACCCGAATCGGGCAAGGGGACTTTGAGTTCTGGTGCTCTAGGCTATGATCATTATACGTCGGTATAATCTAGCAAGGTACTCTTATATATAGTCTATAGGTGGACCACTATAGGCACCACTATAGGCACATTTCTTGGTGCCTATAGTGGTCTGAATGTATTATACCGAGATGTAATGACCAGGGTCTACTACCTATATTATAATGAGGGTTGCACTCCTCTCCTTTTTTCCCAGCGGTTCAGGTTCCCGGGTGGACAAACTAGAGGAATTGTGTTGGAGATCTCGTTGAATAGCCAATACATTCGAGATCATCCATGCAACCATTTCATGTCACACGGCCTTCAAAACCTCCAGAGTTGTGCAATCAAACATCATTGAATGGACAACCCTTCGGGCCTATCATTCGAGTGGCGATGAAGGGTGAGAAAGTTGAGGTTTTGAAAGGCCAATGGAAACATCACTATCACCTTTCCCATCCCATGTTTTTATATATCTCTTCCGACCTTATCCACTCCATTTCCATCATACCAATTGGACCACTATAGGCACCAATATAGGCACCTTTTTTGGTGCCTATTGTGGTGCCTATAGTGGTACCTATTGTGGTCCTACCTAAATGTCTCTGATGAACACTCAATCTACTACAAAAGTATGAATAGTTGAAAGCACGCCAGACCAAATAGAGAAAAAAATAGAGGGATATACCACCCATTTCTATATACTGATCATTGAGGACCACAAAGAAAAAAGGGTTGTTTCACTGCATGAAGAGAAGAGGTAGCAATAAGCCGATAATAGGCGGATGCATTTTCGACGGGATCCCGAAACCACCAGCCACCTTGACCTAATTTATGATGAGCCCACAAACTTCTTGGAATGCTTCCCACAGTGTGAAATGACCAACATGTCCAAAGATCCAATTCTAACATCGACTGGTCTAAACCCACTTCTGAGTACTCCACCCATTCCCTTGCACATGAAGCACGCCAGTTGTTTCCATTGAGTTAGTCTATTTGATTTGAGGTATCTTGGAATGGTTTTGGTGGTTTGATGATGATGAGATGAGATATGGGCCTAGGTTTTCCGTGGAAACATTCCCAGGTCTGACCACCCTCCAATGGGGTACCTGCCTGGATGTCACGACAAGGTTTTCCCAGGTGCTCACTGGGATACTTCACATATCCTAGGTACTGACTGGGATACTTCACGTATCCCATGTACTCACTAGGATACTTCACGTATCCCAGATTCTCAATGGGATACTTCACCTATCTTAGGTTCTCACTGGGATACTTCATGTATCCCAGGAGCTCACTGGGATACTTCATGTATCCAAGGTTAGACCTAGTAATAACCCGGTGAGTCTTTTGGCTAGGGACGTCTTGGTCTTTGGAGGACCTAGTTAGTGAACACCTGGACTTAAAATGACTAGGCCTTTCTATTGAGGAATCAATATTCTTTTTCATCCTCATCGGTGTATTGGATGAATGGTCTCAAGGCCTCCAGTTCAATTTCGAGCTACCTCTGACTGTACTGAATGAGTAGTGATAGAACCAGTTAAATTCCACTCTTTCATTTCTATTGAAAATACCAGGACATTCATTCCATTCCCATAGGTCGGATCTCATGATTCCAAGCACGAAACAACTAGCGAGGGAACCCCAATAGATTCTGGGTGGATAGATTTGTGATATCAGATCAAGTGGCATAGGATTTGATGCTGCTAGAGGCTTAGTACGAACACCCCAGACTCCAACTACAAATGGATCCTACATTATAGTCAACATGGGAGAGAACACCAACCAAT
Source organism: Viscum album (assembly GCA_963277665.1). Lineage (NCBI taxonomy): Eukaryota > Viridiplantae > Streptophyta > Magnoliopsida > Santalales > Viscaceae > Viscum > Viscum album. The sequence goes on from OY728156.1 coordinate 543,479,237, forward strand.
CCATTCCCCTAACCCACTTTCGATATGTAGGTAGAGTGAGACAATAGTGCCAAATTCCCAAGAACTAAGTCAGACTATTCAATTGTAGAACCCCAAACAATGACAAACAAGGAACAAATGAAATTTTGTTTTTTGTCAACTCCAATACCACATGGCCATTGCAAAACAAGACTGCCTGAACTCGCTTTCCTAGACCCCAATGGTAGCAAAGGGAAACATACTGAATGATGACCAATGAAACGCTGCTGCTCGATCTAACTGCTGGTGTAGTTCGATCACCTCGTCCATCAAGCTATAAGATAGATGTTGTCATTCTGACATTCAGGAAGACATTTGAAAAATAAGAAAGGAATCCAATTGACTGTACGAGCAGAAACCCATATAGTATACTACCATCATGAGTCTCCTAAGTATGTGAGAGATGAAAGAGCATCTGTGAATTAGCAGATAAGTGTAATTGACAGGTCAAGTGATTCGGTGACTGAAGGAACGAAGATATGAAAGCAGCAGGATCCCAAAAGCATAGGTGTCTCCAAATGCATCGCTTCGAGTAGTTAGGAATGAAACCTAGAAAAATGTATAAAAAAACCATTCCATCATTGCAAAACCATCAACGCATATGGGATTGTTCACCGAAGGGCAGTTGAATGGAACCGTCCAACCAAACGGTACTGATATATATTGACCTTTCTGACGCATGCCTATCATGGGGCGTGACAAAACAATATTTTATTTACCTAAGTATAGTATAGCAGTTGATCCTAGGTAGTCTCCCGAAGAGGAGTGCACACAAAACAAGGTTGTCACTTTTTGTTGGTTTTCTTAAAAAGATTGGTTTTAACAAATGATAAAGATGATGATCGGATTGGGTTCAGCTAGACCTAGTGTTGTTCCATCATGGTTTACAAATTTTATCTCTTCTTTTTCCTTAAACTGGTAAGAGAGAGATTCATCTACCGAGTCCTCTCTCTCCCTTAGTTAGATAAATGTGATGAGAATTTTCCTTTCTAAAACCTTAGATTGGTTTATCCTCCTTCCAATGTGTTTAGGGTTGTAGAAGGTTTCGTGATTAATTAGAGAAATCCCAGACCTGGAATTGTTGTTCCCTAATAAACCAAGATTTCGACATACAATCCTACACACATGCTTGACAACCGTCGAGCAATCACCACCCAACCCTAATCATGTTCCACCGTATACAGATTAGAATTGGGTGGGGGGAGATGTGATTATCAACCAAAGCAATTTATAATTTCAGAATAAAAACCTTAACACAACCGCATTCGGAATTTAATACTGAATTATGAATTGGAACTAGAAGAAGAAAGAAGAACAAATTTTATTCATTTCAAGCACAAAAACTCAAGCACAACACATAGGTCCAGCCTCCCCTCTTTCCGATCACTCAAATGAAACTACCCCTCCATGGATGAGGTAAGTGAGATAATGAAGGAGAGGAGAGAAATTTTAAAATAAAAGAAATAAAATAAAAAGCTAAGAGTTTCTTCTCCTTGGTGTCCCAGAAGGAATGGGATGGAGAATGGGATGTGTTGAGGGGGAGGAGCTCTCCTCCTTTTATAGGCAGAATTCGACCCCCGAAAGGTTGAGCGTTTTAGACCTTATTAATGACCTCTTCACGCGTTCCACCCTTCATGAATGTTGTTCAGAATTGTCGTGTCCGTGTCCCCTCAAAATGTCAGAGTATTTGGACAAGTGATGAAGGCGTTATGGCCAATTTACTCTGATAATTTATTCTGTCCAATCAGAATCATCAAATCGAAAACCACCGTTTTGTAATGAATTAATGTCCCTGAAAACGACCATTTAAGGCGTGGATGCCTTAATGAAACATGTTAAAATTATTCTTATCTGTCAATCCACCAAATTTCAGCTTCATTATAGTCATTTTGAGCGAGTTATGAATATTTTACCGAACCTTCTTCTTTTCTGGATGAAATTTCCAGGAAGCTTCCTTGGTGTTCCTGAATAATCTTCAACTTCATTGAATTGTTTGGACCTCAAGATTGTCGAATCAGATCCTGGTCCAGAAGACAAAGTTGAAGGAAATTAAATTAGGATTCTAAAAAAATTATAATCATAAAATTTGGATTTATATTTTTTGTAAATGACCAAAATACCCCTATAGTGAAAATCTGTCCAAAATGCAGAATTTGGTCATTTTTGCATTTAAACTTAAAATACTTCTTAAATCCAAAATTGTAACATATAAGCTCAAAATGTTATCTTGGGATGTTTAAAACAATAAAAATGCATTAAAAATGTGTAAATTATAAGCCCTGTCACTTTCCCCTCAATACTCTACTCTAATAGTCTCAATCGGTTCCCCCATGACAGTCATGCAGTACATTGACCTTGATCGATATCACTGTTGTTGAACCACTCACATCTATTCCCCCATTTCTCTGCCCCTTCCTTTCCCATGCCTAGCTCCGGTTCAAGGATAATTATAGTGGATATGGCTGCCATCTCTTGGACACAAACAGACACTAGTTTTTTCCCTGAGTAGTGGCAGGCACTGGTACTGATATATATTAATGGATGGCCAACTCAGTTGAGTCATATGAATGAGATGAATATATTCTAATAGTTTAGCCCACCAATTCCAAAGGGGCACCAGTGGAACACATAATGTACCCTATGTTACTTATATATATTGTCAGTACTCTACTCTAATAGTCATGTTGGGTCATGAACTACCAAATCGGAGAGATCCCAACAACTCCCCCACTACTCAATTATTTCTATCATCCAAGGCAAACCGTAGTCGAGTCATGCCATCATCAATGACATCAAACTGGCCTCCCCCATTTCTCAAACTCATTTTCCAATGCAATTCTTCCTAGATACTCTCCGACTATCAGTACTCTTTAGTTTCTTATCCCTATCAGTTATTAAAAGAGTACTGAAAAATGATTCTGTCTGACCCCACTGCAATTCCATTCCAATACCCGTGGTATTCTTGATTAACGGTAGGTGCCCATATAAACCATACACCACTCGTACAACTAGAAAGTCATTTCCACCAGGGGAATAGTCCACCGAAGGTGGGTTCCATGCAGCAAGATGGTGTACCGAATGGTTTATCTCTCAACTGTTGATTTATTCTATAAAAAATGGAGTCAATGGAGTGAGTGACCCCTACTTCTCAAGTGATGAGGTGGGGATAGGATTCGAACCTCAACATTCCATAGAATGGATTGGGCTAGATTCCATGCATTCCAATCATCAGATACAATACACAACTTGATCTATGTAATTTCATATATCAATCACTGGGTTCACGAATTGAGAAATGACAGAAGACTAGTAGAGTAGAGTATTGTGAAGGACGGCGGGGTGGATGAGGCAGATAGCGAGGGAAAGAAAAATATCTCACTGCTAGGTAGCAGAAAGGTCTCGGCTCTTCCACGGGGGATCTTGATGAAGCGGTTGGAGAGGGGAACTATAGCTCTCATTGATGTCCCTGGTCCATCTCATTTAATGGCGAGACTTGAAAAAAAACCTCATCTTTGTTTGATGTCACTCTGTTCATATCTTTGTGATTTGGAGATGTCATTCCTGCTTGAAACTCTCAATATATATCAGTACTATTCCCATTCTCTACCCATATAGGTCACACTCAGTACTCTACTCTAATAGTCTAGAGTCACCACTTTTAGAGTAGAGTACTATTGACATGTTAGCTTTGGAAGAATAGAAAACAGGACTAGCCTCCCCCTCTGGGGATTCTTTCTTGGTCAACTATAAACCTCTTTTGAAGAAAGGTTTATTAAATAACTATATAGACAAAGTACCTGTCCTATACTAGATATCTCATAGATGAAGAATCATATATCCCTCCTCGAGCCTATTTACGATAGTACAAAGAGATATGGGGGGCCGACAAATCAGGCATCTCAGTACTCTACTCTACAGTACTCTTATATATAGTTATATAAGAGTACCTGATATATAAGCATAAAATTGATTGATAGTTTGATACTCAACCACAATGATCCCTCCTCAATACCATATATTAGATCAGGAACACTAAATAGAAATGATGTCATTCCTCTCAATGCCTGGTGACTACCGTGGAGGACTGCATCACAAATGATACTACAACCACTACCCATACTGAACAGCTGATCTGAGGGCCTACTACCAGAGTAGGAAGCAAACCCCTCTCTTGAATGGAAGGTATAATTAGAATCAAAACTTACTTTAAATCATTCTCATTCATGGCTCATGTTCTGAAAACATCAATAGACGAATGGAGGAGCAAATACAACGATAGTTATTTCATATTCAATATCAGATCAGATTGATGGAATACCAAGAATCCCTTTCAAGTCATGTTTCTGACTCTATATCATATCAGTTAGAGGGCCAAAAAATCTATTTCAATCTAATTTATCAGCATAATATAGCCAGGTACTCTTCTATATTGATAATTGGTACCTATGGAAAAAATGACCTTGTGAATATGAGATGATGGGGGCGTGAAAGAAGGCATTGGGGAAATTGGATTTGGGTTTCCAAACTATGGTACGATGGAAAAAGGAACAGAAATGGAGGTGTTCAATAGCGACAATGCTCTTAAGTGGAGTTCAAAATCAAATCGGTTCAGAGACGAGCGACTGGTGAAAATAGTCGACTATATATGGATGGGGCAGTTGCGAGAACGGTAGATGGGAACCTACACCAAAAATTTAGGGGAATTGGAGGTCAATTCGTTGATTCCCGGTGAACAAAAAATGCCTCAAACTAGCCCGGGCCCGAACCCTCGGCACAAGAGCACCCAATACGAGATCAAAGAGAACTCTATACAAAAGGGAAACATGTGGCTGGATAAACAACAATGATTTATAGGCATGGAACATAGCGGTTGGAAGGTCCATTTCCTCCATCCGTATAACCTAGATAGTCATATACTGAATGTATCCCAGTTCCTCCAAGGTCTGGTCAGATAAGGTAGGCTACTCTAAATTATAAGAGGAAAAAAGACAGTACAAAGTGGTTTGTACCATTTGGTTTGTGCCGATCATCAAGATGGTTATACCAACCTCACCACCCAATGTTCACTCCCATATGCGAATAGCTGCACACCAATATCACCAACTCATCATCCTACTATAATCATCCCCCTTTAGCTGGTCTGAAAGACCTAAACCATATAGAAGAGTACATGTGGTAGCGGTCATGAGTGCATGGTCAATATATATCAGTAATGGCGGGTACAACTCGGTATAATATAGGCAGTAGTACTATTATAGTAGAGTAATAAGGGGAATCAAACTAGTAGAGACGACACCTTAATATATTATGTACCAGGATATATTGGAGTTTTTGTTGAAATTTGGAAGGGGGTGATGATCGAATAGGAAATGAGGCAATATAACCGGGTGAAGTAGCTCCTGGTACTGATATATATTTCTTGAGGGCCAATGCTGCAATTGATCTTCTAGTTGCGTACACCGGGCTAAGAGATCTGTTGATCCCCCTGGCTTTCCATATCAATGGGGAAACGGTACGGCTCTTGGTATAATATAGGTAGTAGACTATGAGTCGAAAACACCACCCCTTCGTCCAGGTATGGATCGTGGCGCCATTGGGGAAGGAATTCTCAACTACCTATATTATACCTTTTCCTTACTATGCCAGAAGGGAGGAATATTAGAGTAGAGTACTGACATTTCACACAACATGCCCACTGGAAGCACAGTTGCCTAGCGAACCCATGAGCACACCATCACTAGGACAAGAGTATCAGGGAAGCCAATGTTGATGCCTTATCTCAACTAGAAAAGGGGATAGCATGGAGTGAAAGTGGGACCATTTATTCTATCCATTAGGAGAACAGGAGCGGAATGTGGGAACCCAGTACCTGCAAATACGGAACGTCAGCTCAACTAGGTCAGGAAAGCAGCTCATACCCAAATCCGGTCATGCCTAACCACTACTCTAGCCATATACACCCAGGTACCCTGACGGTGAATGGGGTGAAATAAAGGAAAATGGGAAGGATATTCCTTACTATACTCTAATAATCCCATCGATATATCTAATAATCCAATGGGGACCAGGAACACACCTACCCCTGATGCATTTCAAAAAGGTTGTTGCCTATTTGGGGTTACTTCATAGGGGGCTCACCATTGTAGTACTCTACTCTAATAGTGGTCATCATCAGGATCCTGAAAACCCAATTAGGCATTGTGGAATGGGGTTGGTGTGACGAGTTTGTCATTCATGATACTAGGAAGGGGGGTTGACGATCCAGGGTGATACCCCTATGGACTATATAGAAAGGGGGTGTGGTATCATGTTGCGTACTCTGTCTTGTGAACTGCATTACTCGATTGAACTATACTGATCGATGGTTCTTGAGTGGATGGTGGTTGACTGATTCATCTATATACTACTTAGATTTAGAATTTAGATAGGGTCATATTTTCCCTTTCATGTTTTACCCCCTCCCCTTAGTGATTGAGCCCCGAAGACTTTACTGATTCTGATTCTCGATGACTATATATACATTCTGATATAGTGTGGTTAAATAGATCGACACTAAGTACTCTTCTAATAGTGTGAGTCGTGAGTGGTGACGCTTTGTAATTTCATGGGGGGTTTTATAGGCGGGGGTAGTCGAATTGGGTCAGATTTCCATATGAATTAATTCATTCCCGCATGGCAAAGAAGCAGCAAGATAGTTCATGGGCAATAAACAGCTATCGATAGTTACTCTTCCAATAACTATATAAAAAGAATAACTGGCCACGGGGAGAAGGGGTCAAAATAATAGACAAGGTTTTTGAATGAATCTCTTATTATTATGGGCATGCCAGGTTTCAAGATGTGAATTGGATATCCTATGTGGGTTCGATACGGACCTGTTTTGGCTCTCGTCTAGTTATATCATTGCCACTCCAATGTACCAAAATAACCTTGCTTCATTTTCTTTTTCCCCGGAAACCGCTACGACTCGTTCCACCTTTTTAAGTTGAATGGAAATATCATCTTTCCTATGATGATTCTATGAAACATGGTAGCGCTTTGGGAGCCAACACTACTACCTATATTATACCGACGCTTTGGTTGAAATTTCCTTTGGTATGGAGTAATAGAAGGAGTTCAAACAAGACATGGTAGGTGATAGCGATGGCACAACTCGATCCGATAGGGAGGATGTTAGAATTCAAGGCTACTATGATTGGGTTGGTTTAAACGCAGTGGAACGTATAATTTTCCATCATCCAGCTTCATATCCTAGGTATCTAGTTGAACAGACCAGGCAGTGATCGGGAAGCCTACCCCCGGAGCAACCCAGCATTGCTCGATTCAATCCATTATCTAGTCTTCTAGTATGTATTGAATAAGTTCAACCACTTATTTCATGTCCCCCCAGCTGCTATGATGGTACTGCACCTTGAACCTGGCCTAGCTGTAGTGTTGGAAATGGCCATTGCACTGGAAAGAAGAGAGGGAATCTCAAAGAACATATAGGATTGAATCGAAATTGGAGTAGAATTCATGCTATCGGTTGAATGAGCGGTACTACTCTAGGGGTGGATTAACTACCAAATCAACTCCAAGTGAGCGGGAATAAAAATCCAATATGCTTTCATTGGAGCTCAATCCATCACTTGAGCATCACTCCTTGATAGTCCCAACACTATAGCATGGGGTTCGGTATACACAGAAATAGTAGAGAACCTCATGGAAAAGGAGATGATTCAGGAATGGATAGTTCAATGAATTGGATGAGTTTGTTTGATGGAACGATTGACAACATGAATCAAGCAGCTATCAAGAATCCTAAAGGTACGATTTCACTACTGGAAATCATTTTGGAACTACTAGAATATGAGGCTATTGGTGTCTGGAACCCTATCTACTATTTCACTGCTGGACATGGTCAAGCTCTAATCAGTGTATCAAAGTGCAACATTCATCGCTCAACACGCCTCCGTTATCCTGCGACAGAAAAACCGACCTAGTCATTCTATCACTACTAGAATCTCTCATTCTCTCTTAAGTAGGAATGCACCAAAGAGGATCAAGTGACTCCATCTCTGGTGTGTTGGTCGATTTCACGGGGAAGCCATAGCTCGAAATGAAGTCCTCACGGTGGGAAAAAAAACTAGAGGGTTACTTGAGTCCAATGTTGATTATGCTGTTGTTGGTGTAGCGACTCGATGTGGCATGCTTGGGGTGAAAGTGTGGATTGCATTCAACCAGCATCCACCCAGGTCATTGTCACGGCCAACCAAGTGACCATCCCAACAACTATGACTATATATCGGCAATGCTATATGGACAATAACAATTCAATCACCTTCCAAGGAACACGACTTGATTCTAGAAGATATGGTACTATTACTACTGGTTTTGCTTGGATATCATGTTGATTGTTGGAAGTAGCTACTAGTTCGATCGTCCACTATTTCTCGAAGGTGAAGAGATGGTCTCTAGGGTGATCATTGGTTCCACTGACTCGGAAACCCCAAGATTTACGCATGGGTAGAGGAAAATTTGTACTGAAGAGAGTGATTACTATTTTCTCCCTCGGACAACTCTTATTTGAATTGGACAGTCGATTGTCGATTGTTATTAGAGATGCTAGTGTATCGGTGTAGAAACTATGTTTGAAAACTCAGTTGGTTCAGTGGTCAAAGGAATTCCTTGAATAGATCATGTGGTTCAATTCTCAGAGCCCTTCTCTGCCCGTTGCTCCCATTCGACCCATGCACCATCCTTCTCTGATCACCCAGATGATGTTCATGCCACAACTCCAATAACGTAGTCCCACCTCTTCGATACCACACATACTGTTTCACCCACTTGGTCACCATTACTGCTACTCTCATTGATGCTCAAAAAAAGTTCCCATACTAGCTTGACTCTACTGACCCGCATTCAATGGAGGTACTTTAACCTATGGTGCTCCCCCTACTTCCCGGATGCCCCCTCTAATCCCTAATAGTACCTGATCACCTCTTCCCTTGAATTGCTGCTAATGTGTCTAGTACATGACCATTCCCAAAATTTTAGGCCATCGGAGCCAAAGGGTACCACAGGTGTTGGGATAGAGCATTAGGCAATGAGCACTGGTACAAGCTGAGCCAGTAAATGGTGGCCAAGTATTCTATAATAGGCTATAAATAAGAGTACCTGTATAGAATATCTGACGATTATTTAAGTCAGACTAGCTCCCTTGTCTTCAAAATGAATATTTGTCTTAATACCTAGGTTAGCATAAATCAGTCTATCGTATCAATGTGTACCTCTCCTTGATACCCCATTTCAACATCTCTGATCTTTGAAAGTTGTAAGTCAACTCTTTCATGTACAGATATACCCATATGCAACTCATATAGGCCCTTCTTTGTGAGTGGTAAAAATTCGTAGTTCAATCAGTACTCTACTCTAAACTATATAGGAAAAGTACCCATCCTGAGCAATGATGTGGGGATCTACTAACCAATGCATCCTTTGTAGAACTTAATCTTTCTTCAGCCCTTCATTTGCCTTCCAGGTCTCATTATGCATAAAGTTTTGGTTTGTAGGGTCTTACTAGTCTAACTTAAATATTGGTGAAATTTTTGAAATACTACAAGGGAACTTTGGCACTCTAAGTATAAATCAGTTAATCTCTTTCTATATGAATGAACGGTAAAATGTGAAAACTCTTCTTTCCTGAACCTTTCATTAGAAACCGAATAAGGTGAAGTAGCCGAGTTCTAAACCCTTATATAATCAGTAGCACCGAATACCAAATAGGGTGAAGTAACCAAGTTCTAAACCCTTATATATAATATTAATATATAAGTATCTACTACTTATATTTAAGGGTTCTAAAGGTTAAGGAGATGAAAAACTTCCTTTTCCTTGAAACCCTACACCACCATGAAACAATTCTCCAAATTATTAGAATAAATATAAACATTACAAAGAAAGAACATGGGCCACTAGTCTCAAGCATCTAAGGTCCCAAAATCTTTCCAAACCTTTGGTTACTACTACCTATATTATACTGAAAGTCTATGGCACCGCTCCGCACCTCGGGGAACTATGTGAACTATGGATTCTCGACCTTTTCCCATTCCATCTTCTTTGACTATTTTGGCTATCGGATTAATCTCGATGAGAGATTGTCTTCGATATTCCAATGACCAACCTATTAGAGTAGAGTACTAATCTTTGTCCAAGACCATATACTGTAATAGGTGGTTACGTACACAGATTCCTAGAGAAAAGAAAGTCCCACACCTTTAGTACTCTACACTAATAGGTATGAAATTCTAGATTCATTAGGTTGGTATGTCACTCAAAAAGGAGTAACGAAGGGTTCAGTTGCATTAACTTATGCGGATAGGAGGGAGAACATGTAATTCCTAATAATAAGACTTTATCTCTTGCATATACTTACTAAAATACAGATAATCTTGAATGACCATTGGGAATTATCAGGTGGAACCAATATTTTTATTAAATAGGAATTACTATATAGAAGAGTACCTATTTTCTACCCATAGGCACTAACAAATAAGTCAGAAGCAGGTCCTATAGTGAAGGGAGAACACTTTTTGTGTACAAATCTAATGTGGACGCCCTGCTTGATACAAGTAATCAGTAGAAAATAACACAATAGGTAGAGTCTATTATTCAATCCCCTTCGGAATTTAGTGAATATGATACCTTCTATTATATTTACCTGAAATTGGGCCAATACGATTGATAGGCAGTCACCTTTTCAGGTAATGGGATAGTCAAATTCCTTTGTACACATGTGGACTAGACTATCAGTACTCTTCTAATAGTGGGATTGGAAGCCTGGGTAAGGAAAAAAGTTTGGTATTACTCTCATAGAATAATGTATTCATAGAAGCATCTCGATTAGTTTATACTTGTAAATGAAAAGGATTGTTGGTTCTCTTCTTGTACACAAGAAGTCGAATCCAGCAAGTATGGATTTTTCTTATTAGGACTAGGTACTACTTTTGGATGATCGTAGTCCCTCAGATAATGATTTTTTCAGTGCATGATGACCCGAAGTCTTAGTGTAACTGACAAAGGGGATTACAAGATGGTATTACTCTCCTATAAGAGTTGAACTAGCTCGCACGGAAAAGAAAACTATTTTGTAACGAAGAAAGTGCTAATCTCACAGTCAACTACTAAGAAGTGGTGGAGAGAGGTGTAAATCATGAGTCAACAAACCTTCCAATAAAGGATTTCTCTGTGGAGATTTGGTCCTCATATTATGAAAAATATGCATAAAATAATGACTTTACAACCTTGAAGAGGGTTCGGTTATCATTAAATGTATAGGGAGAGAAGTGAAGATACTTGCATAAATATGGACTTCAAGAATAGACTATTATTATTATAGGGTACTATTATATATAGTTATAGAAGAGTACCTAATCTGATACGTCAAAAAAGAAAGTGTGTGCCCCATCACTAACTAGGAGGTGGTGTTCATCAAGCCGTCTCTATAATAACAGATGCAAGTATGTGCTAGCTTGGATTTACCTGGCTAGATTATACCAACATATAATCTAGACAGTAGCAAGTCCTGGTCCTCCCAGGTCTTCACTGGGATACCAGAATCAGGTATCCCAGTGAAGACATGGGAAGCACCTTGGCTCAGTACTCTACTCTAAGAGTCTTGATAGGCGGTACGTTCAAGATGGCATTTCCTAAGTTCTCGATTGGATGTCTAATGAACATAATCTAGACCCCCTAGAATTCACCTAAACATACACTATTCCAGAAACTCTTGGAAGGTAGTGGATAGATGGTGTGTACCCACTGGAAAACCACAGCAGAGCGACTTGACCAACTGAACAAGATAGTGCTCTGGTACAATAACAGCGATGGGGCGGTCGATGGGAGAGGTTCCTTAACAAATTGCTAGTGTGGCATGAACTCAAATGGATTGGGTGTTGGGGAATTCCACCACTTATGCACCGACCCACGTTTCGCTCATTGGTGTTCTCGCGGTCTCGGTATTGTTCCCTCTTTCTCATGTCAGTACGATGGAAAATAAATTGGTGATGGTAGTGTAGTTGTAGTTCCCCATGTTTGATTGTCATAGAAGCCATTTTAGCCTCTCTCTATGTTGAATTTTGTTTCCTTAACTCTACTACCACCAAGGATGATACCTTCTTTTCATAGAGCGGTGATCTGACATTGTGAAACTGTGTCTGATAGAGTGGTTCTGGTGGATCTTTCATTCGTTCTGGTTAGTCAAGTAATGATGTGAATGCCGAAAGAATCAAAAGTCATCTATTCAGGCACTTCATGCTATAGTCACTGCAACTACTAAGCTTGATCCACTCAAATTGGATGAGATGTTCCAATGGAATTTGCAACTCTTTGATCATGATATGCCTTGGATCAAAGAGGCCTATTGTTTATCAGACAATATATATAAGTACCAGTGTTCCAACCTCATCATGGACACAGTTCAAAACATAAGTGTTGAAGAAACCAGCGGGACTCTTCTATACTATAATAAATCAGGTCTCAAGTAATATAGTAAATGGTCTTGTTTTCCATGTCTCTATCTCACTATTAGGCTGAAAATGTGATGAATGTTCCCACACACAACTTTGGTTCTTGTTGGTTTCCATATATGAGGGGAACCATTGGATATCTATCAAAGGTGATGATAAGCATATCGATTGTGATAAATGGGTTGTTGCCACTAGAGAAGGGAAATCAAGAGTGTTTGATATAGTAAACTATATGTTATTTATCCTTATCAGTGTATAATATAGGTAGTAGACTACGATCTGGCCATGATTGTCTCATGTGTGTGTTGTAACATATCCCAATGGATGGGGTTGAAAGGGCACTGATAGGGACATTCGATTCTACTGACTTGAAGTCTGCCACTAAGGAATCAATTCAACAAACAATATAGACAAAGTACCTATTTCGGTCACTCGTGACATCATCAGCTCTGGTCTGTGCTTTAATGTCTTCACTCCCTTCTTGATCAGGGATTGAGAGGGTGGTTGATATCTTTTAGCACGTGCCCACCACCTGATTGATCACATCATTGGATGGTGTGGTTGGCATCACTGATATAGGATGATACCTAGCTACCCTCATATTTCATGGTCATTTACAGGGATACATGAATCATGTATCCCACTGATACATGAAGTATCCCAGTGAGGACCTAGAAATGACCACGGGCGCAAAGTGGGGTATGAGATGGAGTGAACGAACTGTGCGAATATGGATGGGTCTAGAATTGGGAAATAGAATATGAATCAGGTGCTCAGGTATTATGTCTATAACTATATATAATACTACCATAGATTAGAGTACTGAGCTACCACATCCTAGAATGATCGATGTGATGGATGTCCATAGCTTTCAATGGAGCACGCCCAGGTGAAACAACAAAGGTATCAGCAACGGGTGGAATGGGATGTTTGGGGTATGGCCAACTCAAGCTTGAGCCTATGGGGTCGGAAGGCCATTCTACTCTGGAATTTCCTTTTTTCTGTGGTGTCGATTGTGTTCAAAGATCAGTAGTTGTATTGTTTTATTGAGTGGCTCGTGATCAGTAGGGGGTCATGGTCAAGGATGGTTGGGAATCACATGTGAGGTTTTTTTGGGGTCTTGTTGTTGTTGGATGTGGCGCATTGGAATTGGATCGGAATGCCTTTTACTACAACCACTGTACGCACAAGGTCTTGAGTTTTCAATACCAACTCAATTAAAGAGGGTCCTATTTAGTATAATATAGGTAGTAGAGGTAGTTTCATTTGGAATCAGTAGGGGGGTTTACATATGGTGGTGGTAGCGTAGCAAGGTGAAGGGGTGTTCAGATATGAGACATGTATTTTTTTTATTTATTTCCTTGATTCCTTATTATTCTAAGGATGGTAGTGAGATCATGCCCTATTGTAAGGGTGTCCCAAGGGTATCATAATATAGGGCCACCTGGCCTCTTGGACGAGTACTGATATATATTGTGGATGTAGTTTGAGCTCATAGGCAGCGCTGTTGAATTGGGAACTGTACTGGTGATATTGTATAATAGGTGGTCACACAAGGGATGAGCAACCGTCGATCACTCTATCATGTTCCCCAGATTGGTGGTGTCCAAACAAAAACAGATCAGATACTCTTTTATAAATATATATATAAGAGTACCATAGAATAAGAATAGTGTCCTTCGTTGCTTGCAGAATAGCAATTGATGTTCCATGAGTTGTCCGAGTGTAGCGACTTTATTCGACCAGGTTATCCACATGCAATTAGGCCTATTGGACTGATACTGATATATATTGTGGGGGTTAAAATAGCAAGTTGGTATCTTCCAATACCCAAAGGTACCGAGGACAACTTAGAGTATAGTACTGAGGACAGTGGACGCCTCATATTGGGCATATAGGGGAGGGATGCAATCATCAACTTCCTTATTCTTCTAAGGCTGGAATGCCTGGAATTGGTGGGGGGTTCTATCTACCTGAAGTGGGAGACCCATGCTCTATGCTTTCAAATGGCCATTCATTATCATTAGAAGAATAAGGAAGCTGATCTGGAACCGTGGAATGATCACCTCACTATTATAGTAGAGTAGGGGGTTTGATACAATCTTTACTTATGGTATTGGTGGCTCGATGGTGTAGAAATCTTACTACTGGTTTTAAATGAGATATTGAGAGTATTGGGGCACATATAATATGGATCAAATGGGATGGGAAGTGATTTGATGACTCCTATGGGGCTCTCCTGGTGTGGCAATGTGGAACGCCAAGGCACAACGAAGGCATATGGGAGTGGATGGTAGCGAGTGGAATGGATCAAGACAGTGGTGTCCATTGCTATTCATTTTCTAGTCATGATGCACATATATCCAAGGTTAGATGCTCTAACTCCAATTGTGCTTGCTCCTCCTTTCATCCCTTTTGATTTCTAGTGGCATGGAAGCACCTGTACTAGTGTAATGGCTTGTCCATAGAGATGTTCCGAGTCATTCAACCCACTCCAATGGTTTTGTTGTTCTAATTAAAATGCCATCCTTTCTCTCGTTATGAAACTACCTGTCTCACAGCCCCAATCGCTCAGTAGACCTCCTCATTCGAGCATCATTTCGAATACAACACACTAATTTCCTTTTCATTGAAGGCGGTACTTATATATATAGTGTGGTACTTATATATATTAAGGACATGGCCATGATCCTAGAGGATGGTGCCATTGGGTACCTCTTTCCACTCTGATTTCGTACTTATATATATTGTCCCATGACATTCCAACCCATGACTCGTCCTCCTTTGGTCGTTGGGCTGATCGTAGTTCCCGTCATTGCTCATTGCCAATGGTTCATGCTATGGTTTGACTGCTCCATTCTCTCTTCGGTATGTGGTGTACTCTGGTTCCAATGGTCCATAGATCTTAGTGTAATATTACGATTTAGTTCCCATGCTTCATTCCTACCTATTCAGGTTCCCAGCGAGCAGCAAGAGGGCGTTTGGTCGTTCCTTGAGATGGTAAAAAGTGAAATGTTTCGAGCACAACTTGGCCATCCAACCATCATGTCAATTGGAAGCATAGACGTTGATCCATGTGTCCAAGATCAAACGGTGAATTTCAGAGTTGAGTTGGCCAGACCGATTCCAAAGGCAGTTTTCCGAGCTTCCATCAATCATTTGGGAGTCGTGATTTTGATGTTGGGTGTTCTGCTATCATTTCGAGCCGGCTTTTTTGGAACCCACCTATGGACCAATCTAATCCTCTGCTGTTTTTAGATGGTGTTTCAATCCGGATTGGCTATTGCACCTATGGGAAGATTTTATGTTCGGATTTTAGCTTCCACTGTGAGTGGATCCAGTTCCCCTCGGAAGCGAATGGTCATGATTGATCAACCCGGTTTTCCAATACCCCGGCTTCCTTTGTTTCAGTGGAAACAACGAACGGTTGAAGTTGGTTGGTTCAGGCGATCTTGGCTCGATATGGTAATTACTACAAGCCTCGGGAAGTAGGACATGTCGTTCAGACCAGTCGGAAACATCAGCCATGAATATTGGGTATATATAGCTAGTGGTACTATTAGATAGAGTACTGAGAGGAATAATTGTAGATTCTAGGAAATAGTGGCATTGGTCACCTTCTAGGACCATTCACCGTGTGTAAAGCTCAAAATAACCTGATTGCTTCATCGTTTCAGCATTCCAACTTAGGCTAGTTTGGTGTACTTGGTACCTAGTGTGCACATTCAAACAAGTAGGCAATATATATCAGTATCAGGCTATGAGATGTTGCGGTTGGGTTCTTGGGGAAATTGGAATGAGATGGTCAAGACAATCAACAACGAGCTGTTTAGGTGCTGGAATCTTGGAATGGATAAGTGCAGTTGCAGATAGAATTCATATGACTTGCTTGCCTACCTACCAAGCCAATGGGGCTTTATGATTTGCCGATGGAATCACATACTGTTTTGGGGTACCGAGCCAAACCAATGGAAGACATCTAATGGACTGGATTTGGGGTTGAACCAAACAACCAGCAGCTCGAGTCCCTTTTGGTTCTGCAGTTGGGTTCTTAACTCGCATGGGAGAACCATTGTTGTTGTGTGATAGGGCAGTATTCGTGCAATGGTACCTGGGCTCATTCAATTGGGTGGAAATCGATCTACTATTTTGCCTTCAGTTCACCAATGCAATCAACCAACTCATTTCCAAACGGAAGTGTCGGGAGTAGCAGCGCTGTCTTGCTAGCATGGTGTGTGAACCATCGAATGGGCTATCGGGCTTGTTTACCATTATTCCCAAAGATCAGATACAATAGTTGGATGGCGACTACGACTAATGTGGCGATACAAACCAATCTAATGAGTGATTGATATGCGCTGATGGGTTCAAGCACTGGGCGAATCATGACTCTACCATTTATCTTGATGATTCGGGGAGGTCTACTCATGGATACTTCAGGGAGATAGTCGACTTGTTCAAAAGCTAGAAGGGATGATTGGAGTTAAAATGATGGTGGCTATTCTTGATTCTCTAGATGGTTCTAGAAGTAATGGGTTTGGGGCGAGTGGAGTGGACGAGTTCATGATGGATTGGTGGTGGGATGATCGAGTCGAGCGTATGCTGATGAATAGGGAATGTTTGGATAATTAGAATAGGTGGTTTTATCAACTATTAGAATATATTATGTTTGAAAAAATTGACACTTTATGATTTGAGTGACCTCATGAAATCATGAGCATGGTCACAAAAAAACTTCTGGGAGTGAAGAAGGATGTCATATGGGTTTGGTTGAGAATGGGAATTCACACTGTGAGATACAATCTCCAAAACCTCAGTAGCTCAGTGGTAGAGAGGTGACGCATCCTTTGGATGGTCAACTAAATAGAAAAATTGGCCTCAAGGCTAATTGACTTTATTTCTTCTCACTCAGGTCTCAAAAAGGACAACTCAAGTAGATTGTATTTCTCCCTTTGATCTTGTACTCTTTCTGACTGATATTTGTATTTGTCTTTTTCCTAAGAGAATTGAAAGACTCTTCATTCCCTCTATGACTCAAATATGGTATGGACTCATCTCAAAACAAACAAAAAGGTAGAGGAAAATTTACTATCCATATAATATGGGTAGTATCCCAGTTGAGATTCAATGTGGGGGGTACTATTCTTCATCATTAGTCCACATGAGAAAAGGCAAGGCCAAAGAGAGAGAACTATATTGAATAAAGTACTGAAGTTGCTTTGTGGAGGGAAATGTAAAGGATAGTATAAAAGTAAATAACTAGTTCTAACTATAACTAGAGATATATAGAATAGAAAAGGCCGGAGATTTTATATGCTAGAATACTAACTATCTCTTACCGAAGAAGATGATTGAAGGTTCCTACCGCTTGGTCGCCTACCTTTCACTTTCCTCCCATATCAAAAAACTTTGAGTCAAGAGAAGACCGATAGAGATGATACCAAGGTTTCAAGGTACCTCCAGGTTCAGATAAAGAGATTGAGTTGGACTACTACCTATATTATACCGACTCTACTCACTGCGAGCACATGTTAGTACTCAACTCTAATAGTCTAAATAAATTTAATAAGTCGGTACTTCAACATTATGGTCCTGCTATTCCATATCCCCCATTGAAACCTGATTTTTAGGCCATGAGTTCCTACTTGCACCACCATTGCCTTTCTCTCATCCTCATTGTTATATTCTTTCATAATAAAGGTTTTCATGAGTGACCTTCACTTAACCGAAAGCGTACACTTAGGTTGGTTTATTAGCGCACTCACACCAAGTGCTACAAAGATAAAACAAAATTTTATTGAATAGATTATTGATAATAGAAGACATAGTTTCCTCACATTATGCTAAATATGTTCATTTATGAAATATTTGGGATTAGATCATTTGTTTGCAAATTGGATGAAAATTCTTGTTTTACCCTTTTAAAATTTACTATAGTATTTAGGGAATAAATATTTTTCTTTAAATTATTTTGACTTTAAATTTTGTTACTGTGTTCCTGACTTAATGTGCTACAAATTCTATTCAGGAAATGTGTGCTGGATCGGGCATTTGAGTAGAGTAAATGGGCCACGAAGACAAAGATGGACTGCACTACCCAAATTGGACATCACTTCACCATTTGGGCCATATCATCTTCATCCAGGCTTTTATTGGGCCCAAATTTTGAGGTAATCTCGAGAATAATATTATTCACAAAACATAATTATATAAGGCCGGACAAATTTCACGTTTTAGAGGTCAACTATGCAGTGAAAGTAGGATTAAAATATTTTTCCTAATTTCCCTTTCACATTTAATAATGTTCTGTAACACTAGCCCTCCCCAAATATATTTAAAGGATTTTTTCACTCTTTGGGTGGGCTGGTCAAGGAATTGGGAAGGTGGGTCAGAAATATTGTCTCTTTTGATCCCCTCACAACTCTTGGAAGAAGTAAGTATTTGTGCAAACATCTCTTCCAAAAAGGCTCTCCTCTCCCACCTCCTCTTTGTATTTCTTTTCTTTCATGTTTGTATCTTGAATTTTTCTTCAATTAATCTTTTTTGTTATTCCCTTTTATTATTCTCTTCATATTCATAATTATGTTTTAATTAATATTTTAGATTATATTGGGTTATACCTTTTAAATCCTTGCTCATGCAAAACGTCTCCACGATTACCACACCGCCCATGGAAGAGTAGTTTTCTTAGTGATCGATCTATCTTCTAACCTCTTCATAAAATTATTTTGAATCATCGAGCTAATGTAATTCAATTAATAAGATAAAAGAATTGTGTTTTAAAATTATATGAAACAAAGAAAGTAATTGAAAAATTAACACAAAAACACGCGAGGTCGAGGTTTTGTGTAAATTGTGAGAGCGTGATCATAATCGGTAATAGAAGACCACATGGGTTAAATTTGTAGAGTTAAAATATAATACATAAACACAATTCATCCTCATTTATAGAATGGATATATGCTCTAATTAACCACTGAGCATAATCTAACCTTAGAACAACAATCAAATTAGGGTGTTGCGATTGTGTGTTCCGAATCTAGCCTAGGGTTTAAGTAATTTCATCTTTGTGGTTAAGTTAACTCTCGTAGGGTTAGAGGGTTAACAAATTAGGGGATAATAATGAAGTTTATATTGATTTAAATGGTAATTATTAATAATTAAATGAATAAGTAGATTTATATTGATTACGCCTTTTAAAATATTTTCTATAAAAAACATCTTCTTATTGTGTCTTTTTAATAAAACTTCATTTCAAAATTTAAAACAAAAAATGCAATCTTCTTCCAGCAAACTTCTTCAAGTTTTAAAAACGATAAAAAATCTCATCCATTAAATTAGTGTTTTAATTATAAACTATTTTATGTTTAGAATAACTTTAAGAAGTTGTTTTAATTTACTTCTTCCTTGACAGACGACCTTGGTCAGCCACTCTGCTACACCTCAGTACCCAAAAACCACTAATCATTTGAGGGCACCCATGACAGCATCTTTAAAATTGGAACTTTTTCTGGGGAGTCAAGTAATTATTTCAACCAATTAGAGGTATTTACTTTATTTTACATTTTATTCTCTTCCCCTCTTCTTTTTTCCTTCATTACCCAATCTGATTTTTTTCTTCTTATTTTATTTTCTTCTACTTCTTTTCGGACCATCAACTCAAACATCTAATTTTAATTTTACTATGTCCCAATTTACTTATTTTCATTTTTATTTTATTTATGACAAGAAATAATCCTGAATATCTCTTAGATCTTGACCCTGAGATTGAATGCAGACTTAGGGCTCGAATCATACATTCTCAGTCTACGGGAAGTCTTAACATCCAAACAGTTGGAGAATTTCTCCACTCCAAGAACATTGAAATTGGAAAAAAAATTATAATTCCAACATAAATAAAGAACCAATGGATGAAAATAATGGAAGTGAACTCAATAGAACTATTCGAGAATTGGCTACACCAGATATTAACTATAAACCAAATTGTATTGCATACCCGAATATCGAATCAGATTTTGAACTGAAATCTGGGTTAATTCATCTTCTTCCAATGTTTCATGGATTATCTGGTGACGATACAAACAAAAATTTGAAATAATTTAATGTGTCTTTCTCAACCCTTAAACCCCAAAAATTTTCTGAAGATCATATCAAACTAAGAGCATTCTCATTCTGACGTGATGGAGCTGCGAAAGACTAGATGTATTATTTACCACCTGAAGATGTAACTTGTTGGAACGATTTAAAATGTCTTTTTGTACATAAATTTTTTCCAGCATCAAGGAACACTTCCATTCATAAGGAGATATCGGGGATTAAGTAAGCCCAAGGGGAGTCAAGGTATGAGTACTGGGAGCGATTCAAGAAGTTGCGTGTAAGCTTCCCACATCACCAAATCAGTGAGAAAATCCTCATCCAATACTTCAATGGAGGGCTCACACCTATGGAGAGGAGAATGGTGGATGTTGTGGTTGGAGGAGCATTGGTGGACAAGACACCAGTAGCTGCACGTGCATTGATTGACAAAATGGCCCAAAACATCAAACAATTTGGTGATTGATTTACACCACAAGTTAGGGGAGTACATCCGGTAAGTCCTTCTTCTCTTGAGAATCATTTGATTGATACCAAGTTAGAAGAATTGAAAACTATGGTGATGAATATTTATTTTGCACAAAATACATCCCAACCCCCTCCTTCAATGCCTTGTGGCATTTGCACTGAGAAAGTCCACCCAACTAACTGTTTCCCACAACTACAAGAGATAGAGGATTGCGCAGCAGTATTCTCAAGGAGACTATATCAGCAGCAGAAACAAACAAACCCCCAAAAAAAGTTTGATTAATTTTCTCTAACATACAACCAAGGGTGGAAGAATCAATTGGACATGATGTATGGCTCTGGACAACAACAAAGTCCCCCTTTTCAACAAAACTTCCAGAAGCCTCCACCTTACTAGCAGGGTTTCCAACAACCCCAAAAGAGATTTGAAGCCCAAGAATCAACAAGCCAGAAACAAGGGAATCCCCCACCCAAGTTAGATTCTAACACTAATGACCTTTTGAAGAAAATTGTTCTTAATCAACAGAATGAGATGAAGAGTCAAGGTTTGGAGATAAGGGAGTTGAAGAATCAAATGAGCCAGATTTCCTCTACCCTGCATGAATTGGTAAGTAAGAATTCTGGAAATCAACCATCCCAACCTACTCCAAATCCCAAGGGGAATGTCAGAGCCATCACATTGAGAAATGGGAAGAAAAAAACAGATGCATATGCACATATTTTTCCACCAAGATTCACCTCAAATCTGGAGAACCCTCATTTCATACCAACTGACGAGAAATCCAAGGAGAAAGATAAAGGTAAGAAAAAGATTAATTATGTCCCTACTAAACCCCTTAATTTTCCAAATAGGATTGTACAAACCAAGAATACGGCTGAGGAGTCGATGCAAAAAAAGTTTTGGATACATTCAAGCATGTGGAGATCAACATACCTTTACTTGAATCCATCAAGAAAATCCCAAGGTATGCGAAATTATTAGAAGAACTTTGTACCAATCGAAGAGGGATCAAGGGGAATGAGAGGATAAATCTTGGAAGGAATATGTTAGTAGTCATTACACTAACTCTAGTAATGTCGAATAAGTGAAAGGATCCATGGACATTCACCGTCCCATGCACCATAGGGGATTTTCAATTTTCTAATGAAATTTCTGATTTGGGAGCTTCCATAAATGTGATTCCCCACTCTGTATTCTCTTCTTTGCAGGTTGGTGAGGTAAAACCAATAAGATTAGTGGTGAAATTGGTGAATAGAGCTACGACATATCCAATGGAAGTTCTGGAGGATGTACTTGTCTGGGTAAGATACATGATCTTTCCAGCATATTTCTATGTTCTTAACATGGATAATGATTAGATAAGTTCTCATGACCCCATTATCTTTGGAAGGCCCTTCCCCAAAACTGCAAAAACAATTGTAAATGTTAATGAGGGTACACTTTCCATGGAATTTGGGGATGAAGTTGTGATATTTAATGTTATGGATTCCATGAAGTACCCCTAAATGGATCATTCTGCATTTGTTATCTCCCATTTTGAACCTCCAAATAAAAACCCCATGGAATTTTATTGTTCTATGATTAGGGAGATTATGAGTATTGGTTCTAGTTTGAGGTCTAAGAGTACTTACACACCTATTTATAATGCACAAGACTCTCTTATATTTTATTTTTAATGGAGTCATATTCCGATCATGTGTACTCTAATTATGACATCGTTGTTGAGTATGTTGATGGATTTTATACTTTATTATATGATTTTGATTACGTATATTCTGATACTGATGCTCTTTGTGTACATATTTCATTTCCTTCTATGTCTCTATCCATACACCACCCCCTACATTGGAAATCAAGCCATTTCCAACAAATCTTAAATACTCATACTTACTAAGTGGTGAGAAATTATCTCTTATCATTGCTAACAATCTCCCTTTTGAACATGAAGAAAAACTTTTGAATCTTTTGAGGGAGAACATCAGGGAAATTGGATGGACCTTGGCTGACACATCAGGTATTATCCCCTCCATCTTCATGCATAGGATTCTTTTGGAGGATGGGGATAAACTGGTTAGGCAGCCACAAAGGAGACTAAATCCAACACTTTTGGAGGTTGTTAAAAAAGAGGTTGAAAAATTACTCAAGGCATGTATAATATATCCCATTTCAAATTCCCAGTGGGTGAGTCCTATTTAGGTTTTGCCTAAGAAAATTGGTGTTATAGTTGTAAAAAATGCTAAAGATGAGTTAGTTCCGATGAGGGTACAAAACAGTTGGCGTGTGTGTATTGATTATAAGAAACTAAACTAGTTCACGTGCAAAGACCATTTCCCCCTCCCATTTATTGATCAGATGATTGAGAGACTAGCTGTGAAGACACACTATTGTTTCTTGGATGTATTTTATGGATATTTTCAGGTTTCTATAGCTCCGGAGGATCAAGAGAAGACTACATTCACCAGTCCATTTAGCATGTTTGCCTACCGAAGGATTCCATTTGGACTTTTAAATTCCCCAGGTACCTTCTAGAGATGCATGGGGAGTATTTTTCTGATATTATTGAAACCTACATGGAGGTATTCATGGACGATTTTAAAGTGTATGGGTCTTAATTTGATGAATGTCTAAGTTGTTTTGGAAAGGTGTTGAATCGTTGTATTGAGAAGAATCAGGTCTTGAACTTTGAATAATGTCATTTCATAGTAGGGAATGGCATTGTCTTAGGGAATGTAGTGTCAAAACATGGGATATAGGTTAATAGATCTAAGGTAGATATTATTTCATCCTTACCATATCCTTCATGTGTGTGTGATGTTAGATCTTTCCTAGGGAATGCAGGATTTTATCAGTGCTTCATCAAAGATTTTAGTAAGATTGCTCTTCCTATGTCACGATTACTTCAAAAAGATTTTTATTTTGTGTTTGATGATTCTTACAGGACTTCCTTTGATGATCTAAATAATTTTATAACAACTCCACCGATCATATATCCCCCATGGTGGGAGATTCCTTTGAGCTTATGTGTGACGCCTCCAACTTCGCGGTTGGAGCTATCTTATCTCAGAGGGAGGAGGGACGTTCACATGTGATTGCCTATGCATAGAGGACACTAGATTCAGCCAACTAAAACTAAAAAACCACAGAAAAAGAGTTTCTTTCTGTTATATTCACTATAGATAAATTTTGTTCTTATTTATTGGGATCTAAACTAGTTGTTTTTTCTGACCATGTAGCTCTGAGGTACCTCTTGAAGAAGCCAGATGCAAAGCTTAGGCTAATCCGATGGATGCTCTTTCTTTAATAATTTGACATTGAGATAAAGGAAAAAAAAGGGGTCATAAAACCTAGTGGCGGACCACATAAGTAGGCTTACTCACACACTTGAGGATGACACCTTGGACCAGGTACCACTTCGGGACACTTTCCCCGATGACCATCTTTATTCCATCTTAGGTATGCATCCTTGGTTTGAGGATTTAGTGAACTACCTTGTTGAGACCTAAATCACTACAAATTTAAAGAAACATCAAGTACAAACGTTAAAGAGTGAGTCTAGATTGTATTTGTGGGACGATCCTTACTTATGGAACATGTGTAGTGACCAAGTTATTAGGAGGTGTGTTCCTGATCATGAGTTTGAGTCTGTTCTACAATTTTTTCATACACTTGCTTGTGGTGAACACTTTGGACCCCAATGGATAGATAGTAATGTTTTGGACTCCAGATTATATTGGCCTAGCTTATTCCATGATGCCCATGTGTTTTGTAAGTCATGCTCTCATTGCCAACACACTGGGAACATTTCTAGGAGGCATGAGATGCCCCAAAAAACCATACTATTCTGTGAGATTTTTGATGTATGGGGAATTGATTTGATGGGTCCATTTTCTAGTTCCTTTGGTTTTCTTGTACATTTTGGTTGTTGTTGATTATGTGAGTAAATGGGTGGAGGCTAAGGCCACCAGTACTGATGATTCTCATGTTGTTGTGGGCTTTTTCAAAGCAATTATTTTTTGTAGGTTTGGAGTACCGAAGGCCATCATCAGTTCCCAAGGGACACACTTTTGCAATCGGAATTTGTCTTACCTCCTTCATAAGTATGGGGTGACACACAAAACATCAACACCATACCACCCCAAAAAAATGGCCAGGCTGAGGTTTCAAATCTTGAGTTGAAACAGATTTTAGAGAAAATAGTGCAGCCAAATAGGAAGCATTAGAGAAAGATCTTGGATGATGCACTATGGGCATATAGTAAAACATACAAATATTCCATCGGTATATCACCATTTCAGATTTTTTTTATGAAAGCATGCCATCTCCCTATGAAAGTTGAGCATCGGGCATATTGGGCTATAAAGAAATGCAATATGTATTTGGCCCAAATTGGAATCCAAAGGGAGCTGCAAATTCAAGTGATTGAGGAGATTCGATTGTCTTCATATGAGAACTCAAGGCTCTATAAAAAATGATCCAAAGTAGCTCATGAAAAAATTATCCAACAAAGGGAGTTTCATGTTGGAGAGTAAGTCCTTCTATATAGTTCACGACTGAAGCTGATTCCTGGTAAGTTGTGTTCAAGATGGTTAGGTCCTTATGTTGTGACTAATGTTTTTCCTTTTGGTGTTGTAGAGATCACACAAGAGGACACATGAAGGATCTTTACAGTTAATGGGAAATTTTTGAAGAAATACATTTAGTGAATTCCTACTAATGCAGTGGATTTCATCACACTTTATAACCCCATCATCACCTGAGCATTGCAGGCTATTCCTAACCCTTTCACTTTTATATTAATTGTCCTATTTAAAAATCTGCATTTCACGTGCATATATCATCTCATGGATTCACATTGAGGACAATTAAATATTTTAAGAGTGAGTGAGGGAACCTTTTAGTTTAGTAATTTTAATTTTTTTCCTATTTTTAAATGATTTAAAAAAACAAAAAAACAAAATTGTGTGTTTTTCAAATTTTGTGTGTTTATTTTTCAATTTTTTGTGTGTATTTTCAAATTTTGAGAATAAATGACTCACCTCACCATTTTTAAATCCATGTCAATAAGTGAAAAAATTTATCCCTTGAAATTGAGTTTCAATGAATTCTAAAAATGAATTTGTTTCAAGTTCAAATATTTAGTAATTTCCTGAAAAGTACACTGAATTTTGAATCCCATGACACATCTCAATGTCTTTATATTTGAAATCACTTTCCTATGAGGCTTCTGAACCATTGTTTTCATATTCTTCACATTCAAATCACTTCATATGAGAATCAAACCATGCTTGATTTAACCAAAATTTGATTTATTCCTATCAAAAATTGAGGGTTTGAGGTACTTATGTTTAAATGATTGAGGAATTTATTTTGTATTAAAGCCCCTATTTCAAAGATTTTTTTTTATAGTGGCCTACCTTGAACATTTAATCCTTGTATCCCTTAGAATCCATGAATTTCCTATTAGGTTAGTCACATTACAAGCCAATTTTCCCTATCCAACCAACTCTTGATGTAAAATTTCATAATCTAGTTAAACATACTGTGGGGGAAGCTATCTTGTGTTGTGTTATGACATTCTGTGATACTTTGGGTGAAAATTTTAATTCTGAAGAGATGTGTTTTTTTCTAAAAAAATATTTCTATTTAAAGTTATGCCTTTTCTAGAGCATTCATGACAAGTGAAGCTGTTCCTTTTCTAGATCATTCATGACAAGGGAATCTGTGCCTTTTTGGATCTTCTAAAAAGAAATAAAGTTGTGCCTATCTGGAGCTTTCAAAAAAACTATTTTGGATAAGATTGACATTTTTGTTGCTGAAATGATTAATGGTGTAAAAATTCCATGACTTTTCGGGATAATGGAGCTGAATTGATGATAAGGGTATTAATGAGGACACCACATTCAAGTGAAAATCCTACCAACCGAAATTCATAGAACAACCATGAAAAGTCCTCATGATAAAAATATGTCCTTGACTCACATCGGGTGGTGATGTAAGAATTTATCAATCCTATGGTGACCCTTGTATGAGTTTGGATGAGAAAGACATTGCTAAAAATTGACATTTGTGTGATAATAGAAAATTCAAGTGAGGTAAGTGTTTTGTGCATGGGAGGACAAATGAAGTGGAAATATATTGAATGATATAAATGAAGAAATTGAAATAATAGTTTTTTATGAGGAATGATATCTTTTTTTTATTGTATTGTAATTGTTTGATCTCAAGGACATTTGTTTTAAAATTCGTTTTGATTTGATATTGATGTTTACTTGATATGAGGTTTTGCCTAGGAGTGAAAAAGGGTAAATGTGGGGGAGTTGATAAAAAAAATTATTGAATATTTTATTGATAATAGATTATATAAGTTCCTCAAATTATTATAAATATGTTCAATTATGAAATATTTGGGATTAGATCATTCATTTTCAAATTTGATGAAAATTCCAGTTTTACCCTTTTAAAATTCACTGTAGTATTTCAGGAATAAATACTTTTATGTAAATTATTTTGACTTAAAATTGTTTTACTATGTTCCTGACTTAATGGGATACAAATTCTATTCAGGACATGTGAGCTTTATCAGGAATTGGAGTAGAGTAAATGGTCCATGAAGACAAAGATGGACAGAACTATCCATATTGGACATCACTTCACCATTTGGGACGTATCTTCTTCATAAGAGCTTGGATGGGGCCCAAATGTTGAGGTAATTTTGGGGATAGGATTATGAACAAATCATCCTTTTATAAGGCCGGATAATTAATGCGTTTTGGAGGTCAAATATGTTCTAAAATTGGGATTAAAATATTTGGCCGAATTTCCCTTTCACATTTAGTAAAGATTTGTAACCCTAGCCCTACACAAATCTATTTAAAGAATTTTTTCACTAATTGGGAGGGGTGGTAGAGTATTTGGTAAGGTGTGGCCGAAAGGGTGTCTCTTGGGAGCCCCTCACAACTCTTGGAAGATGTAAGGCTTTGTAAAAACATCTCTTCCAGAAAGGCTCTCCTCTCCCATCCCCTCTTTGTATTTATTTTGTTTCATGTTTTTATCTTGAATTTTTCTTCAATTAATCTTATTTTTTCTTACATTTTATTCTTATATTAATATTAATAATTGGGATGGAATCAATAGTGGAGGCGATATTGTCTTCTACCCTTTCAATCCTTGCTCATGCAAAACATCTTCACGATGACCACACCGCCCATGGAAGAGTAGTTTTCTTAGTGATCGATATATCTTATACACTCTTCATTTAATTATTTTGAATCATTGATCTAATTTAATTCACCTATAAAGATCCTCAAACTATTTTTTTTAATTATAAGAAACTAAGCAAGCAGTTGAACAATTAACACAAAAACACACGAGGTCGAGATTTTGTGTAAATTGTGAGAGAACGATCTTAATCAGTAATACAAGACCATGTGGGATAAATTTGTAGAGTTAAAATATAATCCATAAACATAATTAAAACTAATTTACATAATTTATATGTTCCCTAATTAACTAATTACCATAAGATATCCTTAGAACAATAATCAAAGCAGGGTGTTGTGATTGCATGTTTCTAAGCTGGCCTAGGATTTTAGTAATTTCATCTTTGTGGTTAAGTTAACTCTCATAGGGTTTGAGGGTTAAAAAATTAGGGGATCATAATTAAGTGGATATTTATTTAAATGATAATGATTAATAAGTAAATGAATAGGTATAGTTAGATCGCTTATTCCTTTTAGAATATTGTATAAAAAACATCTTCTTGTTGTGTCTTTTTAATAAAACTACATTTCAAAATTAAAAAAAAAATGAAATCTTCTCCCAAAAAACTTCTTCATGTTTTATAAATGATAAACAACCCTCACACTTTCAAATAGTGTTTGAATTCAATTATATTTTATGTTTAGAATAAAGTGATGAAGTTTTTTTTAATTTACTTCATCTTTGAAAGACGACCTTGGTCAGCCACTCTGCTACACCTATGTACCGAAAAACCACTAATCATTATTAGGGTTTCCATGACAGAGCCTTTCATAACGCCTCATCCATCCTTTCACATTTTCCTTTTTTCTTCCTTATGTTTGCTTCGATCAAGTGTTAAACAACTTATGACTGTAAATAGTAAGCAAGTAGGGGTCGAGAAGGGTCGGTAGGAGACGAATAATAAAAGTACGTGGTGTCTACTTGGTGAAGCGAAGTCGACAGGTATACCCTAGATATCGAACGAACTAGCCACTAGTTATTGTAGCAAGGGTGGGTCTTGCGAGATTCTTGGCATATACTAATCTCCTTGATTCTTCTATATGTATGTAAGGTTCTTTTAGATATGAACCTTTATAAAGGGTCAGGAACCCTGAAAGTGGAAAATATAAAATCCAAAATCAGTATAATATAGAAAGTATAGGTCACCTGACCGCCCTGGACTCTCCCAGCATTCTTTATCCTGAAAAAGGCTCAGGCTTGAAGCTTGTGCTTTAATAAAAACTAGAAAAAATGGTACATATAGAGAATCACTCTGAGTCATGATTCCCCATTATTGAGATTCCCATGTATCACACTATTAGAAGAGTACTGAGAAGACATTTTGGAATTCGCACCTTTGGGCTATGATGCCCGGTACGGGACTAGCTAACTCAATAAAGTAGTAGGAATGAGGGGTATAACTACTCTACTATATGAAATTAATGATAAATGCTTTCCTCCGACCTCAACGGCCTATGTGCTATGATTAGGACTTGTTTCTTGACTGACACTACCGCTTCTCCTTACTCATTTTTTCTCCCTGAGGCTTTAGTACTCAATTAGTTCTCTATAACCACAGACTAAAGTTCAGTTCCTTGTCCCTATCAGTACCGTACTGATAGGGATAAATAAATCACCTAGCATCGAGGGTCTATCAACTGTATGAATATGAATACCATGTATTCCATTCACATTCATTAGTAGTTATCTTTCCTAGATTCGATTACGGATAGGGATAAGGTTATAAACCCTTGATATATAAGTAGAACATTTCTCAACCAAACTGAATAGGGTGATGTAGCCAAGAGAGAAATTTCCTTTTAGTGGGATCTAATGCTTCAAAGAAATCTTACTCCTCACTGATAGGGATAAGGAACTGGTGGCAGCGATGGATTGGTTCCTCTATTTTCTCTCCCGGGGCCTTGAGAGCCCACTTGTGCCTTATTAGATGAATACAAAGATCTATATTTGGCCAATTGATCTAATGCCTCAACTAAGAAGCAATTCCATTCTTCTGATTCTGATGCAATTCCTGAACCTCTGAAGCAACTAGTCATTATGCCTCAAGCCCGTCAAATCAATTCTTCTTATGGACCCTGCTAAACCAAAAAGGGAAGAACCTCACTTTGGTCTCTCTAATCCATATCCAATTCCATCATTCGAATCCCCATCTCCTGCTCCTGGGGTGACTATATAGACAGAGTAACTAAATCTACTCTAATATTCTTGAAGGCACTCTCAATATATATAATTACAAGTGTTCCAATATGATGAAATGCAATCTATGGAATGGGAGAAAATGACTTTCCTCGAAGGAGTTGCTATAGGGTCAGGTGTTCTAGGTAGATGCCTTGGAGGGAGGAGAGATAGACATTGGATTGAGAGTACAATCATCTTCTGCTCTAGAGTCATCTGGTTTTTCTAATCTTAGGTCAGAATCAATGTTAGTATCATATAGTTATTAGCCTTGGGATCCTGATGAGTTAGTTGAGTCAACTCCCACTAGTTTGGCTATAGGGTTTGAAATCTTTGAATTGGCTCAGTAGAAGCTTATCGGTTTTAGTCAGCATTGACTGAAGGCGCAAGGTCCAAATGAGAGCCAATACTCTACTCTACGGTACTCTTATATATAGTTATAGACAGAATACCTGACCTGAGATCATTGGTTCTTAGCCACTAGGTTCATAATCATAATATTGAAATGGATATGGAGGGAGGCCAGTTACTCTGTCTATATAGTCATTAGTTGGGTAGTTGCTTCTGGATAAAGGAGGTGACCTGGGACTAGAAGTGAAGCAATTGGATAGGTATTTATGTGCCCCTTGGGTACAGGTTAAAGGAAATCTGATCGTTCTACACCTATATTCATGAGTTCAGGCTGCCTATTAGATACGTCATAACAAGTGGGTCTCCCAGATTTCAAAGGATAGATTTGGATATGTACTATGTCTATATAGTCATTGGGAATGGTGATGCCTGAAGATATGGACATGGAAAAGTGGGCTCACTAGCAGAGGAAATAATATCTGGTTGAGTTGATCCCATAGAATGGATTAGTTGAGAGCTTAGATGGTGTCGACCTCTATTGGTTCAATTGTTTCCACATGAAATGGCTCGTTGGTGTCAGAAGGTCAGCTGGGTTGGTGGCACCGAAAGGACTCATAGTTCTTCTTTCAAGCCTCGAAGGTATTTTAGTTAGCTAGAGATGGACCCTATTATATTCTATTAGTTGACAATACATATGGTTTATGATGAAGGCTTTAGATTTATTGGATTACTTGACTCTCACCTGGAAGATGGAATGGGATTGATAATTGTGCCTGGAAAGGTTCATAGTTATACTTCTCCAGCCCCTGATCGCCACCTAGAATGGGATGAGTTGGTATCTCCCCGCCTGAGAATAAATATAGAGAAAAGGTCTCTATTCTCTCGGGGTTGGGTTTTGAATCGCGTTTCTTTACCTATAGTGGTCCCCAAGTAAGGGAGTCCATATAATCTAGATAGACGTTGTCTGCTGCCTTTTG
Source organism: Viscum album (assembly GCA_963277665.1). Classification (NCBI taxonomy): domain Eukaryota; kingdom Viridiplantae; phylum Streptophyta; class Magnoliopsida; order Santalales; family Viscaceae; genus Viscum; species Viscum album. The sequence continues at coordinate 543,511,087 of OY728156.1, forward strand.
GAAGCTTCAGAATCAAAATGATCAGAAGTTGTTGTTTGAGATCCGAAGTTCACCCAAACACCCGTGTCTGATAGATCCTATGAGATTGGTTACCAGAATTATAGAATGTGTGTGAACAGATAAAATAATATAGCCAGGGAATGGATGTTCTCAGATTCCAGAAGTGCTCTGGTAATCGATCTCATAGGGGTGATCCCAGTCTGTGATTCAGTCTACCCTAGGTTGCAGATTAATTGGGTTTAGTCTCGCTCAGTGATGTGGCTTCCTTTTTCCTATCTGTTAATTTATCTCGATTGAACAACACATGCTTGAGATTAATGGAGTTTGAGCTCAGTTATTGTTCCATTTAGTACTATTCATATTAATAGTAGTACGGGTGTCCAGACTTGACCCAACCCGATGGGTTCGACCCGACCCGATCGGGTTGGGTTGGGTTGGGTCGGGTTACAAAAAAAACCCAGGTCGGGTTCACATCAGGTCAATTTTATATGGGTTGGGTGGGGTCTTGGGTAGGGGTCATTTAGATTCGACCCGACCCATGACCCGATGGGTGCCCAACCAAAAAAAAATCCCGATCTCACTTAGCCGCGACGCAGGGAGGGTCAGCCTCGCTCGCCCCCGACTCGACAATTCTTTCCTCTCCCTCACACTCTCGCCCTCCTCCACTCCCCCCGACCAAAGAAACCCTACCCCCGTCTTCCTCTTCCCTCACGAGTCGCGATCGACGAGTCTATCCTCTCCTCCCTCGCGCTCTCGCCCTCCTCCTCTCTCTCCCTCCCGGTGCCAACTGACCCTGACCTTCACTTGTGGTTTAAGAATGAAACCCTACTCGAGTTGCGGTCAGACAAAACCCCCCTACTTTATTCCCTCGTGAGTTGCAGTCAGACGAACCCCCTACTCTACCTTCCTTCCCTCGCGAGTTGCAGTCGGACGAAATCATACCCTCCATATCCTCCTTCCTCCTTAATACTTTCCCGAATTCCCCAACCTTGGCTTGCGGCGCCTCCTCCTCCTGTATAACAGACTAATAATAGTTAGCAATTTTTACTTACTGTAACCCCTATTAGTGGTGGCAGGGCTTTGAATTTAATTTGGTTGTTGATTTTTTAGTGTTTTTATTTATTTTAAAGGTGGATTAAAATAGGATTGAGATTGAAAATTTTGGATTTTGGGTGTTCTTTGCGGTGCCTCCTCCTACTGCCTATTGCTGCGTGTGCATGCAGTCTGGATTGGTTCACTAATTGGTAAGCAATTTTTATTCAAAAACCATTATTAGTGATTTGAGTTTGGTTGGTGATTTTTTAGAATTTATCTTCCTTTTACACCATTGATGAGTGTGCTATCAATTGTTGTTTATACTTGTGAGAATACATTTGATTATATGAATTTTGATTCATGTTTCCTAGTTTTGGATGAGTCAAATTTTTAAATTTAAGAGGGTGGGTGTGTTATAGGTCAAATTATATTTTATTATTTTGTTATAATTCCTTAGGGTAGTGTGAATCTGACATTAAAACATTTTCTTTATGTTAACTACATATTTTTATCCATAACATGAGGAACCTAGGTTACCAATTGTAAATTTTAGGAATGTTTCCTGAGTGTGATAACTTGGATAGACACCCATACCATTGTAGAATGTTATAACTAGCTAGTGGGTCTGTCTGTCACCACCAATGAGGATTTTTGAAAGTAATTTGGGTGATGAGTTATGTCACTGTTAACTTATTGATAGAAGTTTCAATGTATGAACTCCAAGAGAAACATCTTTCATTAGTTCCTTGTGTGTTTCTACATGGATTATACATTATGTTGTGATCATTGATTATTTTTGGCATATGAGTGTCACGTTTTTTTATGTGCTTATATTGGATCTTTTTGAGTAATAACCATGGTGGTGAGAGTTTCCTTTTATGATTATTGTCAATTTTTTAGGAATTTATGGATTTTAATTTCATTAATTATTCCCTTTGACAGCAGCTAGCGATCATGGAAGGTGATAAAATAAGTGGTTCTAATCCTCTAGTTCGCACAAGAACCCAAAGTCAGATGGGGTATACTCCAACTACACATTCAATAAAAATAGGAGGGGGAGTAGTAACATACCATTTAAAGAAAGTGAGGGTAATAGGTCTCTTAAAAAGGTAACAATTCCTAAATCTCCTACTGGTTCTAGAATTTCTCAAGCTTGGGATCATTTTCATAAGAAAAATGGTAGAGCTGTTTGTAATTATTGGGGAAAAGATTATGTTTGCACATCGGGCCAACATGGAACTAGTAATCTAAATAGACATTTGATAAGGTGAAACAAAAATCCACAAAAAAGTCTTGAAAAATTCAAACCACTCTTGGTCTTAGGAAGAAGTTTGAAGATGTGGATGATGGGATGGTTAAAATTTCAGCAGCTAATTTTAACCAAGAAGAGTGCAGAATAGCTCTTGCTAGAATGATAATCATTGATGATTTATCATTTAAGTATGTTGAGAATCAAGGTTTTAGAGAATTTATTGAAGTTGTTCAACCTTAATTTCAAGTTCCATATAGGCAAACAGTTTCTAGGGATTGCTTGCAGTTATATTTGGCTGAGAAAGAAAAATTGAAGTCTATGTTTGATATGTTCTCTCACATGGTATGTCTTACCACCGACACATGGACATCAATTTAGAATTTGAATTATATGTGTGTGACTGCACATTTTATTGATGATAATTGGATATTGAATAAAAAAATCATCTGGTTTTGTCTTGTTGTGGATCATAAAGGAGAAACAATTGGCTGAGTATTAGAACAAACATTGAAACAATGAGGGATTGAAAGGATTAACACTGTTGAAGTGGATAATTATACTTATAAAAATACATCAATCAATTATTTGGTGATGAGGGTTAATGATTGTAATGGTTATATTATTAATGGAGAGTATATTCATGTTATATGTTGTGCACATATTTTAGACCTTATTGTTATTGATGGGTTAAAAGAAATATCGACATCAATTTCTAGAATCAGAGTTTTCTGAAAATTTGTGAGAAGTTCACCTTCAAGATTGGCTCTTTTCAAAAGCATATCCAAGGAGTTAAAAATTCCTAGTAAACAGGCCATAATTCTTGATGTGCCTACTAGGTGGAATTCTTGTTACTTTATGTTAGATGTTGTAGAGAAGTATGAAAAAGTATTTATTCACCTTGAGGAGGATGTAAGTTTTAGGAGTTCTCTTGTCTGTGAAGGTGGGGCTCCTACAACATATGCTTGGGAGCATGCTCATGTATTTTTCAAGTTCCTAAAAATAATTTATGATAGCACTATTGAGTTTTCTGGTTCTATGCATGTGACATGTCACACATTCTTTCATACACTTTGTGACATATATAGAAAAATACAGAAATGGATGAAGAGTCATGATATTACTATGAGTGCAATGGCTATTGCAATAAATCTTAAGTTTGACAAGTATTGGGGTATTGGTTCAAATTTTAATTCTCTCTTGCTTGTGGTAGTTCTTCTTGATCCCCGATATAAATTGGAATATGTTCGGGATAGTTTTGAAATGATGTTTGATGATGAAGAAGACAAAAAACAGTTGATTAGTAAATTAACAGAGGTTTTGAATAATATATATGATCTTTAAAAATGTAGATATCGCATTGCAGTTGGTGATAAATGTGAGTCCAGTTCTCATCAAGAGTAACATAAAAATGATGCTAGTACCGATACTAAGGATGATGAGAAATGGAAATATGCATATATATTAGAGAAAAGGAAAAGTCAGCTGACACAATAAAGGAATGAACTAGAGATATATCTTGAGATTGATGATTCTGAGGATGATTTTGAAGGATTTGACATTTTGAGTTGTTGGAAAGGAAAGGCAAGCAAATATCATGTTCTCTCATGCATTGATAGAGATATTCTAGCAATTCCTTTAACTACAGTATCTTCAGAGTCAGATTTTAGTACAGGAGGACGAGTCCTTGATCCATTTCTTAGTTTTTTGAATCCCAACATTGTTGAATCATTAAATTTATCACAAAATTGGTTTATAAAGTCTAAACTAATTGACATTCGAAAGAAACTAGAAGAAGTGGAAGCGATTGAATCAGGTACTACTATTAAAAATATTATGATTTTTTATAATTTTTCATTTGTCAATTATAAACATTTTTTTGATAAAGTAAAAGACTAACTTGTTCTTTCTTTTGTTGTGTTTTTTTAAGATATGCCAATGCCACCATCCATCACAATTCATGATCAGAGTTTTACTATCTAAAGTAGAAGAAGTAAGGATGATGGATGGAGCACTCTTTATTAAGGTATAAATTTATGATTGTACCTTCACATACTTACAAGGATATAAATTTCATGTCATTTGTTTCTAAATATTGGAAAATGATAAACTTTCTCAATGTGCAATGGTTCATGTCATCATTTCATGTGTGTGTTTTAAGTTGTTTCTTAATTTAAAATATCGATGTTGCTGAGACAAATATTTTTTGTACTGGGTTATTGTTGCAGGTTTGTTGTGAAAAGATGTTAGCCCTGAAGGCTTCCAATTTTATATTTCCTATTTCCTGAAATTGATCTAGGTGATTTCTTAACTTGTAAGTTAAACATGGTTTTTCTTCTATTTTATTCCCTTCTTCATTTTGTTCTTAAATTTTCAAAAACATTGAACTTATATAAGGTGTAAGATGGTGGAGTCTCTCTCTCATAAGCTTGGATGCTGGATAATTTATTTTGTCAACATTTTTTCTTACCTATACATTTACATAGCATGTATTAAAAATTTTCTGAATATTTCAACTTCTGAATACCGATCTGAAAACCTTACCTTATTGGCATTTTGGCATAATTAGATGCAATTTTTTGTTTTCACAATGTTTATTGGTGTGATTGACTTCTTCACTAGGAAGTAGATTTATATGATGATTTACATGTTTTCTCCATGTTAATTGGCAGGGGGGGATAGTTTGCCTTGTAGGGGGAGTGTGAGGGGGGATGGTGTGTGCAGGGGTGCTGGCTAGGTAGGTTTGGTGTGTGCAGGCAAGGGGAGAGGGGATTGGTGTGTGCAAGGGGGAAGGCTGGGTTTGGTGTGTGCACTGTGCAGGCATGGGGGGAGAGATTGGCTGGGTTGGTTTAGTGTATGCAGGCAGGGGGAGAGGGGGAAGGCTGGTTTGCAGTGGGGAGTGTGCAGGGGGCAGGAGGTAGGGGTGAAGGAGGGGGGAGGGAGGCAGGCTGGTGCTGGTGGGGGCTGGGTCTGGCGTGCAGGTAGGGGGGAGAGGGGGGCCAGCTGGTTTGTTGGGGGAAGGCTGGTTTACAGGGGGGAGATTGGCTGGCTGGCGTAGGGGTGCAAGGAGGCTGGTGGTGCAGGGGTGCAGGGGGGGGGGGGGTCTGGTGTGTAGGCTGGTGGAGAGGGGGAAGGCTGGTTGGTTTGCAGGGGGAGTGTGCAGGGGGGGAGGGGAGGCTGGTGTGTGTGTGCAGGGGGAGGGTGCAGCGGTGCAGGGGTGCAAGGAGGCTGTTGCACTGCTGCAGGCTGGTGTCAGGGTGCAAGGGTGCAATGAAGGGGTGGAGGGGTGTTGTGCAGGGGTGCAGGAGGGGGGGAGGATGGTGTGAAGGGGGATGGGGAGGGTTCAGGGAGTGCAGGGGGGAGGGGGCAGTGAGTGCAGAGGGAGAGGGGTGTTGTGTTGTACGAGGTATAGGAGGGGGGAGGCTGGTGTGCCTGGGGGAGGGGGAAGAGGGTTCAGGGGGAGGGGGATGATATTTTTGTGCAGGGGGGCTGAAATTTTTGTGCGGGGGGGGGGGGGGATGGGTTTTTTTGTGCAGGGGTGTAGGAGGGGGGAGGCTGTGCAGGGGGGGAGGGTGCAGAGGGTGCAGGGGGAGGGGACTGAAATTTTTGTGCAGGGGGGGGGGCGGCTGGGTTTTTTGTGCAGGGATGGGTTTTTTGTGCAGGGGTGTAGGATGGGGGAGGCTGTGCAGGGGGGAAAGGGGGAAGGGGGTGCCGGGGGAGAGGGGTGTTGTGTTGTATGGGGTATAGGAGGGGGGAGGCTGGTGTGCCTGGGGGAGGGGGGATGAGGGGGAGGGGGATGAATTTTTTGTATAGGGAGAGGCTGACATTTTTGTGCAGTGGGGGATGGGTTTTTTGTACAGTGGGGGGGTTGTTTTTTTTGTGCAGCAGGCTGGTGCACTGCAGGGGGGTCCATCGGGTTGGGTCTAGGGGGGTTGGGTTTGAGTAGCTGGTTCGGGTCCGTTGGTTTGGGACGGGTTGGGTCGGGTTGGGTCGGGTTGGTTCAGGTTTACACATATAACCCGACCCAAATTGACCCGACCCTTAGTGGGTTGGGTTGGTTTGGGTCCTTCGGGCATGTGACGGGTAACCCGACCCCAACGGGTCGGGTTGGGTCAGGTTGGATGCTTTGGGAGCATGTGACCTGACCCGACCTGACCCGACCTTTTCTGTTCGGGTTGGGCCTTGAAGCGCCTCCGACCTGACCCAACCCGACCCATGGACACCCCTAAATAATAGCGGTTCTGGTGTTTTCATTAAAAAGAAGAATCATAAAAGAATCGTTACAAGTGGACTTCAAAACATTCTTTCTTTAGGGGTGGTACTTATATATATTTAGTCAAACACCATCAGAAGTTCATTTCATCTCCATGAACATAAGCTATGGAAGAGAATTCTTCTGTTTATATGGAAACCTTTGAATTATTTCTCATAAGCACATTCAGCTGATCAGAACTTACAGAATCTTGACGAATGAAATTAAAGAAATTAGGGAATTACACCAAAAAGTATCATTTGGTTGTTGACCCCAGTCACCAGTTTTCAGCTAATTCGGAGAGATGGAGCAGGGGAAGTGAGGTTTGCTTCTCAACAATCAACTTTTGTGATAGAATTCAAGAAGTCATGTCTGGTAAATCCACGAATCGTCGAATCTGGGGATAGGAAATAGAAATAGGTATAAATGGTCTATGTACAATATTGGGAAAGGTCCCTAAATAAAATTAATGATGACGGACTGCTTGCGATACTTTATTTGAAAATCGTTTCCTCATCGAGCTTTGAAATAGGTGATTTCATATTTCAAAAGTTTGTCACTGCTCAATGAAATAAAAGTGACATCCAATAATAATTAATATGGGCATAGATAGCCAAGAAATAAAGATTCTATGAGAGGTCTCGTCCATCAAGAATTCACATCTGTTGTTTATGTTTGTTCTTTACCTATTATAAGCTTAGTATGATATTAATAGTGGGGTTTTTGAGAACCCAAAAATTGAAGAAATCAGGCATGAAGGATGCGAATGTATCTCCCTTATTGAGCGAGAAGTGTGGTGCATAGTTCTCACTTGGGCAAGGAATCCAGGACTGGCAGGATCAAATTGGATCAAAACCCCTTCTTTATATGATATGATTTCTTGGTTTTCAGATTAATATTTAAACTATCTTTCTCTGATTTCTTGTTTTTAGATGATGATGAGAAGGACTATTATCACATTTAAATTCTTTAAATATGAACTTCATGAAATGATTTGCATCCTAGACTTCACACTAGGTTTGAATTCTTCCATCGGATTGAGTTTGAGGGCTAACCTGAAGGGTTGAACTCCAACAAGGTCATGCTAGAAGTTTGTTTCTTGGAGTCTTGACCACTTTCTCTTAGTTTTCATCTTGAATTCCATTCGATTCCACCAATTCGTAATAGAATAGGCAAGGCACACTAAATTGATCAAGTCTATGGATTTTTTTGTCTTCCTTTGAGCCGTTTGGGAGTCAATCAAAAGAAGAAAAAGCATCTTTCAGAGAGGAAGTACGGGCAGAAATCAGTAGTCACACTGCTACTTTTAAAGAGATTTTGTAAGTAAATAGAATGAGAGTCAGTCTCTTGGAATGTTATGTCAGAAAACGAATCCTATTTGTTTTTCTGTCTTCCAATATATATAAGTATCAGCTAAAATATTTATATTTCTACTATGAATTCCTCATAACAATCAAATCACTTAACTCAAATGCTATGATATGTACAAATCCTTTTATTTAAATTTTGTCTTATATGTCTTTCTGAATATTGAATTTGACTACAAAAAATTTAAAAACCAGGAAGAAACCCTCACCCCTCCCTACTGCGAGTTCCAGTGGAACTAATACTAGTGATAATGGTAAAAAAGGCGATGATACTATTCTCTGTGATGAGATCAGATGCTCTCTTATAAAGAGAATAAGGGGCCTGGTGGATGTGGTTCTTTACCTATAGTGGTCCTCTATTCCCTACAAAAGTCCGTTGTAGGTGGTACGGGACGTGTCTCGGAATGATGGTCAGAATTGCTAGCAACTTTTTAACTTATATAATCAAATCCTTAGCCAGGGTAGAGAGAGATAGTTCTTCAAAGATGTGATAAAATTAATGATAGAGATCTATAGAGGAGGTAAGGGGAAGCAACCTACCTTATCGAGCGTACTCTACTCTAATAGTCTTAAGGGATCACCCTTGTTTGTTAACCAAAAACAAAGAAAGTAGCTCCAGCTAAACCTTGCAGTCATAGAAAACAACCCTAGGATGGCTTCTATAAAAGATAATCCATCAATTATGGAGATATATCTATTGGGTTACTTCCATATAATTTACTTTTAGAAACATTGGGGTGAAACCCCTTATCTCGACTTAGAGTAAATAGGTCATCAAGGACGAAAAAAGCCGAGCTCCTATACACCGGATGATACTATAGCTAATAGTAGAATCTCCATAACTCTATTTTATCATACATATCAGACCATACAGGCAATGAGGACGAAAGATATATAACGTATGGATTGGATCGTCTAATGCCTATTATTAGGAAGGATGTCTAGACTTGAATACTCATCCTATACATCTATCTGCCGCATCACCTGATCTTGTACTGGCTAATAGAAGAGGAATCACTCAAGTTAGGTACATGGCCAAAGGTTGAAGAACGATTTGGGATTATCTGGCATTATGATTTCATTTCACACTATCCTAATGGAAAATATAAAGAACCCTTAATCAAACTAAGAGGCAACGTAGGAGAAGAATCCCTTCAACCAGGGGGAAGAGATAGTCTCATTCTTCTACATATACTATTCTTCTTAGGATGAGTACATTCGATAACACTAGATGATTAGAAGAGGAATGCCTCTATTTATGCCTATATTTATGCACTTATTCCTTTTGGAGGTTAGGAAAGGGGAGTGACCCAGTCTCTCGATCCTAAGAGAGAGAAGCAAACTCACTTTGGAAGTTGGAAGCACAGGGAAGCGATTAGTCCCACCTATGAAAGAAAGATCGACAGAACATGAAATACACGCTCTTTAAGAAGAAATGAAAGACTTGGTCATATGGGGACATCCTATTCACAGAAGGGGTAAATCATCCTAAAGATACAAAGAAGAAAAGAGCCGATAAACTTTATATAAGAGTACCTGTGTTACAATAAATTGATTTTTAATACTAATCAAACTATGCCTTTCTCATCCGTTGTTATCTCTCGTCTTCTATTCCTCATGTCTATGAAAGCATAGGATATTATCTTTCTTCTTTTGAGATCTAGATGTGACTAAGTTTGGTGATGTAATAAACTACCTTAGGGAAGTATCTAATGGAATCTGGGGGATATCGATGAGCTAAGGAGAGAAAGAATCTCTCTGATTCTTATTACTTCTTTCCCTACCTTTCATCTCTTGAAGGTAAGAAGCTCTTCCTGAACCATATAGTCCAAGTAGATAGAATAAAGTGTTATCTATATTCATTCCTAGTAGCTAGGTTGTTATAGAGTTATAGACCGAACAAGGTGGACGAGAGATGTAATGTCTATTATAGCATTAACATCTATTGATGTAGCTTCCCTTTCATAATGTACTTGGTGTAGAATAAAGGACTCTAAGCTTCATCTTTATTTATTTTATAGAGATAGATGGGGATATAGAAGGATAGAAAGTCTCTCTCTTAGGTTTAGGATGGTATATTCACTTTCTTAACTTACTGGTAGTTGCATAAGGACTCTATGACCAATGGGATGTTTGTGATATCATATTAGCTAGATGGTTTTGAGTAGCTAGATTGACTTTAGGGTTATAATACAATAGGTAGTGAAAGTCAGAGAATAGCTAGTAAATGGGATGAGTTACCAGGCACTATCAATAAAAAAGTCTATGTAGCGTAGTGAGTTCTTCCCAGGTGGGGATTGTGAACCTTTCTATTTCCCTACTAGTGCACTAATTGAAGCCCAAAAGGGATAGCTCTTCTTGTTGCAAGGTGAAAGGGTAATATTTAATATATTACCTGTAGTTTTGAAAACTTCCTTCCTTTATCTATTATAGTGGTATAAGGACATGTTAGCTTCAGATAGCAAGGTTTAGCCACTGGACTTTCTGGATGTGTAACCCTAAGTCATGTATCTCCTAATCGAATAGTGCTTCTATATGAAGAGTGAGCAAGAGCTGCAACTGATTCTGCTATTATGCATTACCGCTGCCTCTGTCTGCTCTTAGATTTCTTCAATAGCTCGGTAAAATCTCTTATATAAAGAGAGTAGGATTGAAAGGTAGTAACCTCTAGAGACCTTTCATAGTACTTTTTATCTTTCTTTCTAGAACTTTTCTAAAGGTTTGTTTAGATCTGACCCTTTCTAAAGAAAGGGTAAGGAAGGTGCTACTGAATATATAAGGGTTTATAACCTAGGATACATGAAGTATCTGACTATCTAGATTATATGTATGGAGGACCTCACCCTTTATTTCAGGTTAGATCTACGGTACATGACCCTATATAGTTCTCTTTCTCTCTTGAACTTAAAGGCGGGCTTAGTCCCCCTTATATAGTAATCCTAATCACTTTGCTTCTCTATCCTGACATTAACTTTCTTAAGATGTAGTTGAGAAAAGAATTCATGGAATAAATGGAATCTTTGACCTGGAAGGATTTGGACAGAATAAATAAATTCTGACGTGGGTGGAGTTATACACACTAGTTCTACTTTGAAGTCAGTACTCTTCTAATAGTGAACTACCTTTTCCAATTACTATCTTTAGTCACTCAATTGAGTCAGAAGTCAGTTTCTAAACCCTTGATATATAAGTATCACCTTTAGGGTCAGGAGCGGTATCTAAACTATTAGATATTAGAGTACAGTACTAACTTTCTATTTCACGGGGTTTTGGACACATGAACTTATAATAGGTATTCATTTTATAAGGGCCTATTATAGGGATCTGTTATAAAGGTCATACCCACACCCGGCTCAATAGGAAACGGAGGGAGGACCTCGTTTTTCTATTTCTCACGTAGCGCTCAGAAGGAAGGGAAGAGAATCTGCTCAGTACTCTACTCTAATAGTCAGTACTCTACTCTAATAGCGAGGAGTCCGTCAATATATATAAGTAACAACTATTTCTCACAAATCCAAATGTAAAGGGCAGGATGGATTGCAGCTGGGTTGATCAGGGGGCAGGGTCTACTACCTATATTATATCGAACATCATCTAGTTCAATCATATTTAGGAAGACACCACTATTAGAGTAGAGTAATGACACTATTAGAAGAGTACTGAAATAAAGATAACTAGAAGGGAGGAATGTCCGATTGTGATAGAATAGTAGCCTATCTTCGAATGCAATGGGTCACTCGAGGTAGTATTTTATTTTCATGTGAATGAATTGAATGCGGACTCAGGTCCTTATATTATGAAAATATTGGTCAATTCACTCTTTTTTTCAGATCTCTTGCTGAATCAACTGGGAGGAGAAATATCTAAATTGACTCATCTGAACCTAGTCTTGACACAACATCGGATAGTGGATTGAGCTCCAAATCATAAATTGTGGCTACCTATAGTTGGGGGTAGATGTTTTGTTCATAGGTATCTGAATAATTGAATGTGCCTTTAATCCTCAAGGGGTTATGGGGGCAGTTCATCTTTCCTTTCTCCCGTTTACATCGATCATTGCTAGGTGGACTGAGGTACTAATATATATTGTCAGTATAATATAGGTAGTAGAGTATTCCCCATTGAGCTGCATGATACCCCAACTATTAACTCCGATCTCATTTTCATTCCACAGCTAAACCACCAATCCATGTCACGATAATAGTACCAGTTTAATTGGAACCACTAGGCAGCCACCATGGAACCCCGAGGCATGATGTCGCTACGTAAACCTAGCGTCACCCTAATATATAGAGATATTGTTCGGTATAATATAGTTTAAGTAGTCATGGTATGTCCACGCAGCTCTACTACCTATATTATACTGAGAACTGATGGTGTGGAGTTTCCAGACGACTCTACTACCTATATTATACCGACTGTGGATTGGATCGTCAATGCTCGATGCAGAATGTCAGTGCATCCAATAGTGGGCTTCTGGGTTCCTTGTTCTAGTTATCATAAGATGCCAAATGAGAAATAGTTTAATGGATATCCTCTAGTGCAGTAGCAAAAAAATCTTGGGCCTCGACTCCAAAACATGTCCGTTCCACTCTACTTGACTCTTTTTTATCAGATCACGTAGTGTCACCACATAGTTCCCAATAGCCGTATAAGCATTCCCAGCACCCAAATCAAATTAGACCTGCTGAGTTTCCAATACCGCATAAGATCATCTAGTCCCTCAATGCCACCAATATGGTCTATCATATAGTTCACATGGGATTTACCTTGGTCCAAGACTATTAGAGTAGAGTACTGACTATTAGAGTAGAGTACTGACTATTAGAGTAGAGTACCTAGTTGTATCACGTAACAAAACCTCTTCTAATATCCGACTATATAGAATAAAGTACTGATCTAATCAATAGTATACAGTTTTATGGATTTCAACGGGTCAAATAGAGTTTGAACCCCATACTACCTAGCTCGATTCATGTGCCCCTTTGCTTGGAGTGTATTCTAGTGCTTCGATATGTACTTCGAGGTCAAAATGTTGTCTGGACCTCTTATCGATAAAATGTGATCATAATAATGCATATCTGACTCATTTTTTGGGAATCATAGTGGTACATGTAAGGTGCTCGAGTCAAATAGCCCCACCTACCCAACTCAGTTGATAATGAACGGTTTCTCAAATGCTATCATCATGATGCAGATCATTCAGACACTAATTTTAGACACCCCATCACTCTTCACATTTTTATTGATGAAACCTTCCAAACCCCCCCCATAACAATTCCAATAGATAACCCGTGCTTGAGTGGTCCCCATACCATGATTTCTGATATCTATTGATCGACATATACTCTATATAGTTGGCCAATTCATTGATCGATCCCACTATTTCTGATCTGAACATCGCCCTTTTTGTTCACCTGCAGCTACCCCCTGCCTACTGGTTTGTATTGGAATGACCCCATACCTTCCCTTTTGAAACTGGACTGAACGTTTGGACAGGTTCCAAACATACCTCTATATAGAAGAGTACATGTTTCTTTGACTCTACAGTTTCGACTAGTGTGTGTCTCGGTTGTGCTTTCTTTGAGATCGTTATCCACTACTCAATAATTACATAAACCTTATGGCCATGTTTTCACCTTTCAAGCTCTTGACACACAATTAGAGTAGAGTTTGGGTACTCTTCCTATATAGTTGGAATAACCTGGCTCAAAGACTTGTTTCAATCACATCAGTAATATATATTAGTACCATCCACCATACTGTTCTCGAATAGCTTACCACTACAACCGGTTGATGTACCGACCCTTTCAACTTGGGCTGACAGCACTGTGGACCTTCCAATGTACCACACGACTGCCAATCCATATCATTTCAGCCACAACTTATTCCTATGTAGAGTCAATGTGATGGAAAAGTGACCTAAAAAAAGCATGCCCACGCTCTTTCTGCACTACACTATACCTCAACTTCTCAGAGTGTTTTAGCAACCACAAGCTTTTGTCTAGACATAAGTGATTCTTCATCAACCTTCTAATTGACCCGATGATTCTTACAATATATATCAGTATTAGGACCTTCCCATGATGTGCACAGACATTATGGGGGCTGGTACTCATATATATTGGCAGTGGTGCCTGATTGCTGGCATCACGTACTGTTTATCATGCTGACCGTCAATATATATCATTACCAGTACCACTTTCCTCCCATACCCAATAGTACCTTTGTATACATGTAGATGACATCACTATAAGCATCAGCCCCATGCACTAGAGCGGGTACTGGAAGTGGCTCAGGAACTATTTTAGGTTTCGGTTCATTGCACTCAATATATATCAGTACTAGTCACTAGGAAATTACCAAGATCATGAATCGTGTATTCCCCAGATGGTACTTTAAACTTATGTTACAAACAATGTGACTTCCAATGATGACATTGTTCATTGATTTTAGTACTCGGTACATCAACCTTATGGTCCTGTATCACCAATGTGCATCCTCTTTCACTTCCTGCTGACTCATACTAGACTTTTCAAGTGGGGCTGGTACTGATATATATTTTCATTTTTCTTTCAATGTTTGTGATACATATTCTAATCTTCTTGAAGGCCATCTACTATCGCGATAGCAGTAGTGCATTTTTTCACATATTTTTCTCTCACTTGTTTTGTAGGGGTTGAAAGTCTTAAAGTATTAGAAAAAAGTGGTAGCAATGATCAACGTAGGAGCAAGGGATTTGAGAGTCAGCATGAATCTGAGAAGATCTCTGATTGTGATCAATTATGTCTTACTCATAATAATGAATGACTTGATTGACATCATCTCCTGTTACTGAAATCTTGGATGATCATATCAAGTTCACTGGTACTTATATATATTGTAATAATTTTGATTGATCTATCATAATTATTTTTGGTCACTCCAAAGCTTCCATGGTAGAAACTATACCCCCATCTACTGAACCATGGATGCCCGTACACAACCCCATTAAACAACCTGAGTAGCATTCCCATGTGGACTTTTTGGACACATCCTCAAGCTGAAAAATCGTAAAAAAAGAAGTCATTTAGGGATTTTCATTACCAGGTCTGAATATTTGTGCATATTCGATCCCAAAGATTCATTATTTCATTTACGTAGAGATACCTAGACCCTCATTTAATTCCATTAATACAGAGTAGATGACCAAACCCAATATAGTGAATCAACTGATGGGTTTGAAGATCAAAAACACCATCATCCAGAGTCTTATTCCACCCATCATCGACTAGAATTATCACAACACCATCAACAAATCCAATAGTTGCTCCTAGACTGATTCTCAGTACTCTACCCTAATAGTGGACCTCTTTCAGGTTTCAAATCGGGTACTCATTCAATAGCAAGGTTATTCAATTAATTCCATCAATAGATCAATCGATGGGACTTGATTTCCTTCCTAAAGAAAGTTACCTGGAGTCGGTAGAAATGACTGACTTAAGATAGATAGAGATCACCCCTAATAGATTCCATTCTACGAATAATCACACAGTCAATCCTAGATACTCTTCTACTATAGTGTGCCTAGAATGCTAGATCTATGCTCTATAAACACTATACCATATGATTAGATGATCAGACGATGTTCCAATAATCATCTTATTGCCTGATTGTCTGTTGAAGTTATTCTATTTTTTCTTTCTCACTTTCTTTCCACCCACAATACAATATTGAAACTAACCTTTGACATTCCACACCTATGATCCACCTCACCATCCTTCTTTATGAAGGGTACCAATCGATCTCATGACGATGAGTCACCCACATACATAAAAAAAAAGAATTTCAATATGAGAGAAACTAAATCAAGCTCAATTACAACTCACTCTGATCAAATAGCACTCACGTGTAGGATTTCTAGTGGAAAGGAAGCCTTGTTCGCTTCGTTACCCTTGTACGCGCAAATCTAGCTCATAACAGCATTGCCGAGTTCAGTTACTTAGTACAGAGATTGGAAAAACTTAGTGCGCGACATCCCATATGTTGTTTTAGCCTTGCCTCACCTATTTCCCACATAATGAGATCAAAATGAGATAGAATTGGATCTAAAGTCTTAGTGGATACCACGTACCCTAAGATGGAAAACATGTGCTCTTCTATATATTCTTGGACCTGCGGCACTCGTAAAGTAGGATTAGTCTTAGTCTAATAGAGATAGAGTAGATCTAACTCTTACTCTTTGATCGACCATGCTGAAATACAGATCTCATCACATCACTTGTAGTAAGCCTTTGTAATCATCTTATCCCTGAAATTTGTCCTGATAGTCAATCCTCTACGCCCCAATGTTATAAAATTAGTCAAGTCTTCACTCCTTGTGTGATCTAGGATCATCAGATCAGATTTGTGGGAGATATCCTACTTTGAAAGACCCACAGGTTAGTAACTATGACCAAAAGTGAAATCAACTGCAATACAAGGAAAAGGGTTAATCTCCTTACTATGCTTTCAGAAACGTCAGCACTATTCTCAGATGTAACGAGCTTGACACACCTAAGCTAAGTCTTTCTGCCTGCTCTGGCATGAAAACTTAATGAGTAAAGTAAAAGCCTAAGGATAAAAACTAAATGAATAGGGATAGATATTATATTCTAATAGTTGAATCCTCTTTCTCTTCAATAATTATGTTTAAGTTAAGCTTCTCGATCATCCTCCTCCTACTGATCCAATGAGCTCCAATCAGGCATGAAAGCATGAATTCAAGAATTCAACCATGAGGGATTCCAAACATCTTTTATTCTCCTCCTAGTGGAGGATACTCACTCATTTTATTCGTTAACCTCCTCAATGGGCCAATAGATATAATGTTAGTGCTTCTACCCGACCGTAATAGTCTCACTTCATTCATAAAGAGCATATCAAACATCTAAGACATAATTGGTAGAGAACTAACTAGGAGAATAAAGACAAGCAATACAGTCATATTACAGTTTAGAATTATATAATCTCTTATTATCTTGTGAAGGAAGGAATAAAGTGTATATTTTAAAGAAGCAAGGAGTTCTGGGTACTTATATATATAGTGTACATGATGTGTCCATCGATAATGGAATATTTCTCTCCTATCTCTTAGCAGTTGAGGACAAAAATATGGGGTTTTCTAAATGAGAATAGTTCATATTAAACCACTATAAGTGGAATCTATCTTGAGGACAAAAATAAGGGGGTGGACTTTATATGCTAAATACACCCCCAAAATATTTATGCAATTTGGCTCGAAGTTGTGTGCACGAAGGCAACTAATGGTTGATCACTTGGGTTTCTATCACTATTAGATGATATATTATTCATTATCTTATTGTATACATCTATAAAAACTATACAAGACAATAATCTGATAAGATGGTCTTTCGATAATCGTTTTCTTGTATGATTGTCTTCTCCTTTGACAAAACAGAGCATGAGTGAGTTAGGGTATTACATACCCCCGACCAAGTAGTCTTGATGGGGATTAAAAGAAGAGTCTCATTTCCTGACCCTCCCTAAAAGGGAGGGTAAGATCTATGGTACTTGACCCTATATATTTCTCTCTCCTCTAGCTCTAGGGTGATTGAACTAGTGGATATGCCGATAAAAGAAAAGATGATCTTGGGATCTTTATAACCTAAAATCATCTCTTCCTTTTAATAATACATGAAGATTCAAGTCTAGATTCACTCTCTTTTCTTAAAGCATTACTTCCTGACCCTTTACTTTAGAAAGGGGCAATTCTTTGAACCTCATCTAAGAACCCTATAGCTGGTTACCATAACCCCTCAATAATCCCTTTTGAGAGAGGAATAGGTAAAGACAGAATCAATTGAGTAACAAGGAGGCTTAACATTCTCGTACTACTCTAGAGATGGGGATTATTAGAAGAGTTATTCATTCGACCACTATAGATATAGATGTGATTGGACAAGTTTATTTCGTTTATAATTTTCAGACCCTTTAGAAAGGTGATACTAATATATAAAGGGTTTAAAACCTACTAATAATTAGATTCCTCCCTATTTAGAGTCAAACCAATGTTGTTCTTATTTTGTACATCTACCGCTTTTTGTTTCCTAGACCACTCGTAACAGGTGAGAAGTATAAATGAAACAGATGGTCTAGGCCCTCCCTAGTGAGCACCTGGATGTCCCAGGAACTGTCTCAAGATTTCCCTGGCTTCATAAGGTCTTATTCCACTTTAATATGTTTATGAAAGAATGATCGTACTCTCTTCTCGTCTTACCCTACACCAAATTGGTATTTTAAAGAAGGAGAATTACATGTCTGACAGGCTTCAAGGTCAGCGTTTGAACCTAATCATGTGTTAATGAATGCTAAACTAGTATATGACAAAACACCTTATCTATGATCAATCATAAGCTTCTCAATAAGTCAACGATTTCTTGCATCAATAAAAGGTGAGTCTATTTGAAATCACAAGCCAGTGAGTGAGCAGGGAAGTGACCCATAGGAATAATGGAAAATGAACGATCAGTCAAGAGGTAGGACTAGCTCGAAATGGTGTAATCTGGGCTGGGAAAGAAAATATGCTAAATAAGAAACTACCACAATACCACTCAGTTCTCTTATAGGAAATTCAAAGTGATATATAGGACTAATGGAGCACGAGTGAGATGGAAGAAAGCTTATCATCACACAATAGAAGAATAATAACATAGTCCATTCTAAAATAGATGTAATGATATAATGTCACTAGATGGGTACTCTTTTTATATAGTTTTCGGTACCCCTTCGTGTCATATTCTCAGGCTTTCATTAGTTCCTTTCAGGAAGAGGGAACAACCCCTGCTGAGTTGAGTGAATCCATGGTCTACCAAGTATCATGTGAAAGGTTGATGTGATATCCCTGAACTGCTACTGATATATATTGATTGAATGTAGATTTTGAGTGATTATCTATGAGTTCCATCATTAGTAATCTTTTAATAGTGATCTCCATGAAGGTCTTCCTCATGTGAGTATGATCTATAGGTAGTTTGCCAAGTCTTGCCGTTGGGAAAACCAGCGGAACAACATTCAGGCCTTACTAGGTCGGGACATTCAGTGAGGACCTGGTCTTCACCTAATTGTGGAAGAGGGGTGATTATCAACTCTCTCTCACCTTTCTTCATCTTGTTCTTGTTCGTCTATTCGGGATATGTTTTCCCACATACCTAGTGTGAAGAAGAGAGGAGACTTGATATTAAGGTGTCAAGGCGAGAAGGCCACAAGTGGAAGAAACCTGGTCATTTAGTTGACTCCGCCAGTCCGTGCTTGTTGTCATGTTGGTTGTTCTTTATCTTTATCAGTGTATAATATAGGTAGTAGGGCCGGTTTTACCTACTATTGTATTTGATGCAATGAATCTCACTGTATGAAAGCGATACTCTAACTGCTGAGTCAAGTAGGTCAAGCTGAGTCATGTCATAGAAACAAGTAGTCTTCTATAACCATATATATGAGTACCAGAGAAAGCCCCGCAACCAGAGTTCCCATCAATATTCAAGGGGGGAATAGTGCTAACAAAGAGAAATCATTATCACTATATGAAATTAAGTTATGGCTAGCATGCTAAGATCAACCGTTTTGAGAAATTGGAGGTCATCTGTCTTAATATAAGTGGATTCTGATTCATGCTCAGCTACATTGGTTTTTCACTCCCCACTCTCCACCATAACAAAATGTTTCCACTATATATCAGGAGTAGTCAAAGTTATAATGTAAATCGACTGATAAGGTAGGTTATTTAGATATAAGTATCTTCTACATATATCTAAGGGTTCTAAAGGGTTAGAAGATGGTCCATACTATTAACTATTAGAGTAGAGTACTGATTGTGGCACCCCTACTACTCTTATTGATTGGGTACCTCTTTCCACTTCATTGGTGGTTGTATTGATGGTCGGGTGTAGGTGGGTCGAAAGGGTAGCACGATCTGAAATGATCTGTGAGCTAGGGGTGATACGATCCCCATGGCTAAAGAGTCCCCCAACCGCCTGGAGGTGAAAGAGGGGAGAGTGATGCAGTTTGGAGTGTATGGCGGATGGAATGTGAACTGCCAACAATGCTATGATTACAGTGTCACCAATATGTCAAAGGGTTCAAGTTCAAGTTTCTTCTAGGTGGTGCGCCTTTGACCCATGACATTTCCATAGCAAGTCTCATCGCATCCTGTGTATAGTGGCAGTCCCCAAATGATCCCTGACGAGAGTTTTGTGTTGGGCCTACTACCTATATTATACTATGTATAAACTGACCATCACAAATACTCTTCTAATAGTTTTATATGGTCCTTCGATTTCATCCACTCAAGGAAAATTCTATAGGTGGACTCGCTCCATTCGAGGTGTGGGAGAAGGACTATTAGAGTAGAGTACTAAATGCACTCACTGGTGGTTGCACTATGATTTAAACGGTGTCGTCAAATTCCAGGGAATGTTCAGAATAGAGAACTGACCATCTGCCAATGCCAACTACTATCACAATTGCGGCATAAGAAGAGAGACAACTGGATAATGATATATCAAACTAACTACAAATGGGACGTCAACAATCACAACTACTACATGTGACAAACACACCTGACTGATCGAGTGGCATTGGAAGTCCAGTTGAAATTCCTTCACCATTCCCCCCTTCAGCAAAAAGGTGCATCGATGACTATCCAATGTCTTCAAACAAAATAAACCAAATTGGATGTGTTTTTGGTTCATTTTCTATTTTGTGGTTCCATTCCGCATGCAAGGCAGTAGGTCAGAAACCTCATATTAGTGAATGGGTTTTGAATAAAGAAGCCATTTCAGCACATTGGGATAGGAGATATCATTTCTAGTTTAGCTAGAGTTGAATTGAACTTTAGGAGAGTCATCTATACTCAATTGGTAGCTGAAAGCATAGGCATGGTACTCATTGATAATGTGGGGCAGCACCCCCATTTCCACTATTCTAGCACCATCGCTGAATGGTCTAGGCTACTCCAAATTTTTAAGGGTGTCCATCACATGATCGGTTGGTTATGATTGGTTAGGTCATCTCTGCATATTGCCTTCAGACCATCCAGCAGTCCACCTTTCGGATCTAAAGCACTGTATTTCTTCATAGGCAGTTCGTTCGCAGTTCAACACCACCACTCGAGCACACTATATCGTTTTTCTACTACTACAACTATCGATCACAACCAACCCCATGACACATTTGTTCAACATATCCACCCACCAACGATGATTCTGAATACAGATACGGGAACTCAAATGACTTCTTGCTCACATCCCAGCCTCCGTTATAGACTCTTTATGAATTGCATCTGCCCATTCACTCTCAACTCAATACCAAATTCCAATCGTTATTCAGAGTTGAATCATAGGACACCTACAACTATGGTATTCTAAACCCCCCTTCCATAATGACAATATGGGCTCCAGAGGTTCTAAAAGATCTCACACCTTAGCGAATATGGTGAAGTAGCCAAGTTCTAAACCCTTATATATTCAGTATCATCCCTTTAGGGAGGGTAAGTAAAGGTTGTTATTCCATATGACTTAGGATTCGAGTCTGAAAGGTCTGCAGTGCCTGATCCAACTTATAGGAATGGGTCAAATTGAGAAGTGGACTCCCCTTTTTGAGAGACAAGAACAAAAAAGGGTGGGGAAAGAAAGATAAAGAGGTAATTGCTTGAGGTTCTGGAATCCACTTTGATAGGATTAGGACTATATAGACAGAGTACCTATCAATTCACACTCTCCGAAATGGATAGTAAAAGACATTAGTAAACTCTAAGAGCTAGGCAGAACCATGTAAGGAAGCCATAAAGGAAAGGGGGCAATGACCACTGCTGTTGATGCTACAGGAGCTTCCAACTAGCAAGGAAAGTCAGGATTTTTTCTAAAATAGACTCTTTGATAGGTTCTAAATGATCAAACTATAATAAAGTTGGTGTTTTTGGATTCAAATTGATCTTTTAGAAATCCAATGAATCTTTTACAGAGGTAACCAAGTCAACCAGCTGGAGTTTCTGTCCATTCAATGTCAAATCACCACCTCTCTACAATTAGAGTGATAAAAACGAAGGTTCCCTAATTTTATATTCCAGTAGGGCTGCTTGAAGTCTGTTATTCTGCTTTTTCGGACCCAGGATAACGAGATTGATTAATATATTGGGTGGGAGCTCAAGGGGTCAAATGAAAGAAGTTGATAAAAGAAAATGGAAATTGACTCGATATTCATTCCATCTTCTAAGGATGACTTGGGATTGAATCCAAAACCAAAGGAATTATAGGAATTGATGAAAAGCGTGAAATCCAAAAAAGGGAAAAACATTTCCAAAGTTAACTCCAGTTCGAAATCCAGAATTAGAAGCAGTTCCAAAACTGGATTTGGGTCAATAAGACAATCCAAGACCCGGTTTTTGTCTTAGATTCATTCTGAATATGACTCAAATCCTTCTGAAAAATGGTTGTTTGTGGCTGAATAGGCGAGAGCTACCTTCTGACATTCCACGATCTTGATTTTAGTCTACGATCGTGTATAACCGATTTGATGAATCAAAGAAGTTTCCTAGAGGATGGTGAGACCTCACACAAGAGAAATTCCTTATATAAATCAGAAGCGGGGGTGAACTATATAGGGTCACGTACTATAGATCTGATCCTTTCTAAAGGGTGAGGAGGAAACAAATGTATAATTATTATATATTTATATATATATTACAAGTTAGATCATGCAGACTCTAGAGATAGATTCTGGTTAGTCTGATTAGTATGAATCTCAGAGCTAGGAAAGACAGTCTAGACATATCGAGAAGCCCCATCAGAGGATAAAACTAGACTACAGATCGGGATAGTTGATCTTGAGGCATAAGTCAATCTATGGACTATTCTCATTATAGGGGAGGTGACACCTAGATAGAAAAGAGGAAGAGGACTCACTCCATTTATTGTTATGTCTGGACCCAGCTTTAAGAATGATTTGGGATCATTCATAGGGGACTTGTTAATAGATAGTTCCTTTGGTTTGTGGTTTGATTGACCCTTGAGTATGATCTTGGTTAAGAGGAAGTCAATAAAGACAAAGGTTCCTGGTATAGAGGCAGTGGGGATCTTCGAGCCGGAGTGCTCGAGTATCTGGGGAGCAAACTCCTAGGCAAGCAGTTATCCTATCATTTGGAGAGATCAAGGACTTTTTCATAAAATCAAATCAAATCCTGACCCTCTATAAAGGGATGCTACTGAATATATAAGGTTTTAGAACCTTTTCCTATAGGTAGATATCATTAGGTTAAGGAGAAATATTCCTATCCTAGTGAGTACATGGGGTATCATGCTTTGAATCAAGAATTTTCTTCTTCTCCTGCTGCGCATGACCGAATTTGTTTCCTTCACCATCTTAGAAAGGATTGGAATGATGAGAGACAACCTTAGTACTCTACTTTAATAGTTCTACTACCTATATTATACCAATGAACTCATCATTGATATTATTCTTCTATTACCTACCATAATGGTCTACTTCAATTACCTACTATGAGGAAAATGCTAGACTCATGTTGATTGATCCTTTTATCGTATATGAAGAAATGCATGGTTGAGTTGAGAACACTTTAGGAAATCATCGAAAAAACGTTACCTGCTTGACCGTCTCATTCATTATTGTCCCAGTAACTAGACTTGTTTTTGGCACTAGCAAGAAACCAGGCCATAGGCAATCCTAGAAAGGGCAAGGGAATCTTGAGTTTCATCTCTCGACGATCAACCCAACCATGATTGTTGTGTTTCCTTCTGACCTCAAAGTCAGCATTGGTACAAGGACATGAACAGGCCTCTCATTTAGCCAACAACAAGCGGCTGGTTAGGATGCAGCAGCGAACAACATGTAGCCGAATTGAGGTGTTCGGTTCCTCTAGCCATGGGGGGAGGATCGAATCAGCGGGGGATATGGAAACAACAGTATATCGGATAGACAAAAGTCTTGGAATCATATGAATGGTCATGCAGGCCACTATCATGGATGTCGATTGAAATACACACCTATGATTGGTTTTGCGATGCTATCGATATCATTTGGCCAGGGTGATACCACTTGCTGACTGAACTATAATACACCTACCCAAGGAAGAACCTCACCCTTGGTACTAGTCTACAAGCACTAGCCATGTCATAACTCCAAAACGAAGTATTGAGATCAATGTATTTAGACCTGATTATTGTAGTGTATGAGGTCTAAATACTCATGTCTCAATACTTTGGTCATCAAGGACCTCAGAACCTCAATACATTGAATGATGCAATGGTGTGAAGGGGAACAGGAAAGATGCAATTATTCATATGCGGGCGAATTCAATACACGCAGGCGATTTAGTGTTCAGAGATGAAAAAATACTATATAATAGAAAGGTGAATCCATAGAGGCAATACCATTGATTTTTCCTCATCCTCTCATTCACTCTGTTCACTTCGGTCCTCGCTTTCCAGATGGATCGAGTGGAAGAGATGCAGCTCATTCCATTGCTTTCCCTTTGTGTTTCGGAGTCAGTCCCTGCTCATTGTTCCACTTTCTCACTCCCCAATCCCCTCTATCTCCTCTGTTTTGGATTCGTTAGAGCCACCCAGAAATAAAGAGATGCTTTCCTGCAGCTGCAGCAGGCATTTAAGAAGTCGAAAGTCTCACCCTCGATAGCAATGTGTTAAGCATGCATACATACCAAGCCGCATATGCCCATTCCATCCTAGGCATTCCTATTATTTAATATGGTGGTTGATTGGAGGATCTAGGTGTATGGTTTCATGGATCTCTATGCACAAATGGACAGATGGCCACTGTGATTATTACGCATTGTGATGGGGTTGATGGAAGGTATGGCATGGATGGTTTCAGAAGGCCAATCTCGGTATAATATATTTGGATCACTATAGGCACCACTATAGGCACCAAAAAAGATTCCTATAGTGGTGCCTATAGTGGTCTGCAAAAGACTATACAGAAGAGTACCTGGATAGATTGTACAATATCTAGATTATATACCAAGTGGTGCAGTTGGAATTGCAGTTGTTGGGGGGCAGATGATAATGACGATACCCTGAATCACCAAGGTGTTTGGCAGATCAATGTGAACCATTTCAATGACAATAGAGTGACAGAAGCGGGTTAAAGGAATTGGCTAGACTCATCAGGATCATGACCTGAATGACTAAAAGTTCGAATCCTATACCCTCAAAGAAGATGGTGTGAGATCGGCAATGCAAGACTTGTCACCACCATGTTCCGAATGGGGTTTATGGGGTTCATGATGGTTAAATAGTTGACACTATTGTGGAAGTATCACTATTAGAGTGTTGTACTAAGGCCCCCCTACTACGTACACTGTCGGCTAATACCGTACATGTGATCTAGTACAATAATCTAAACTATATAGGAAGAGTACCTGAGATCACCATATTATGAGAATACATGAGATGGCCAGTTCAGAGTTCCCGGGTACTGGTGAAGAGCTGTGGGAATGATTCGATTCAGAAGCAAGGTTTTTTTTCATTGTACAAAGATTGATGGAGTGCATGCAGTTTTCTAGATGGAATGGACTCGAGCCATGGTACAACTTTGGGATAGGGTTGACTGGAAGCTACGATAATGGCTCAACGATTGGGAACCTATCGGCCGATGGTGGTACCTCATGACATTCCAAAGAGACCAGGTGAGTGATGTGCGTAAAACAGGTACTCTCTCTATATAGTTCAGCATTCTTGGATGGGGTTTAAATAATGGAATCGATGGTTCATTGGAATGGAGAAGTTTGTAGTGGTGGTTCATAGGTGGCTGGGGGAGCTGTATGTATTTCAATGCTGCCAGTACAGTTTGGGGTTGGATTTCCACCCTTATGAGTATTCAGACTGTTTCGACGGAACGGACAAGGCTCTCACTTTTGATAGTTATCTGATTCCAGAATTCGATCTGGAAATGGGGAAATCACGTATCTTATAAGTAGACAATTGAGTGGTCTTACCAGCAAAAACACACATTCGTATTCTAGCCACAACAGCTGATGTCCCTTATAGTTGGGTTGTGCCTTCCTTTGGCTTGAAATGTGATGCAGTATCAAGGAATTTAAATCAACTGACCATGTTTATACTATGCGGTGGAGTATACAATTGTTAGTGCAGTGAGCTTTGTGGAACAAATCATGCCTTTATGCTTTGTCCTGGGAACCTCACCCAGTACCATCCGGCTAGTCCAAACCACATCGCCAGCACCATCTCTTTCAAGCAACCAACCCCATGTGGCTTCCTTCCACTCTCATGCACACATGTCATATGATTAATTGAAACTTTACTGACTATCTACTACCTGTTTTGTTTTTTCAAAACAAAACAAAAGAAGTAGTAGTTAGTGGGATGGTCTTGAATGGTACGGGCAGTGAGAATCGAGGGGGCAGGACCAAATAGACTATATACGGAGAAGCCATAGCCTGAGCGGAAAAGGAAGGTTGGTGCATATATCACACCTAGAAAAAAAATATTACCTTTCCACTCCAACTAGGCGTAGATCAATACTGGAGGGGCCAATGGCTTGTGCCATTATGGGATATCTCAACGGTTTCAAAAAGGGGGAAATGATACTGGAACATCAAATCGTACAACGTAGAATGCCAATACCACATTATATCTAATCTAATAGTTTCATCAAGGTATAGATTTTCAGGTATGTGTGATAGGGTTGGAGTGGAGTGGGCGGAGCAATGGAGGGTATCGAGTTGCGACCTGGTGTGGGTGAAGCCAGATCTATTTGAAAAGTGATTTGATTGACCATCTCAGCCAACAAACCCTTCTTTTCCATGGGGCTCAAGAATTCCACTATTAGAAGAGTACATGTACCCCACTGTAAAAGGTACCTATCATGCCTATGTCGCCCAATCGATCGATCAGTCGTACTACTATGATATGATATGATATGATATGATATGATATGAATTGATGCTTCCTAGTAGGATATGGTAGATGGAAGAGCTACTGGAATAGAGTTTGTGGTGCTTTGGTGATACTCTTTCGGTGTTCTGAGTGAATGGTCAACCCCGCTACTCAATCGATTTTGTATCTACTGTGCTCGGGAGCTGGATACACTCAAGTGAATTCCTGTATGTTCTACTACCTATATTATACTGACTCAATGGCTGGAGTGGAGTTGGGGGATAGAGCAACCTAGGCCTCCTAGTTGCCTAACTTTCCAGATGGAACAAGGGGTGGCATTGCACAAAAAGATGAGGAATTCCATTTACACTATTCGAACACTAATCACATGGTTCCACATTGGTATAATATAGGTTGAAGACTACCCGCCCGGCTTCCCCAATATGTATAGTCGAACAACCATAGAATATTGATGCCGATAGCCACTCCAACTGAAAAAGGTCGATATAATATTGGTAGTAGAATGTATAATATAGGTAGTAGAACCAAAACTATATATCTATAAATCGTCAATACTCTTCTAATAGTGTTCTCACGAGTCCAACTCCAGACAGAAAAATTGGCACTTGAAATGGGGTCATGTACTCTGTCTATCTAGTGTCTGATCATTTGATTATAATAGATATGGTGGAATGGTCATGGGGATCATGGAGTGGTGGATGTTTTCTTACTACTAAGTTTGGTCAAGTCCGTAGGCACATATACCACACCGACCCTCCCGAGTGAACCGGAAGGCCATGGAATGGATATGGGACCTCAGTTGGCATAACAACGAGGCCACATAACGACTCACTCATACGATGAGCCCAAAGGGTGGGGGTACAGGTAGGATGAAGTGGACCAAACATGAATATTAGAGTAGAGTACTTATGGGTCAGTTATGCCATGATGATATGGGGTGATAGACTGGGTGGTGAGTTTCCTGGGAACTGGGGTGATTTATGGTTCAGGGTGAGCTCATGGGGACCATCATACTATAAGCATAGCTACTATTTCCATTCAACGATCAGCAATATGATGAGTTGATGTTTCACGAATATATGAAATATATCCATTTGGGTAGTATTGGTTCCCTGACTCCATCACCATGTTCAAGAAAGAGTGTTGTCATTGATTTGGCCACTGAATGCACTCGATCGCCTGCATTGTTTCATAGAGAAAAGGCCACATCCGCTGGCATTGGAGTTGAGATGGGTTGGTATTGGAATTGTTTATTTCACCACAAATTCAATAGTGTGAGTAGTTGTGTGAATTCTACTACCTATATTATACCGACACTATTAGAGTAGAGTATGGAAAGAATATCTGGTTCTTTGAGAGTTGACGGTAGTGGGAATAGGCGCATGGGAGTGACCCCACATCTTGAATAACATGCAGTACTGGTGACATACAGCTAAACTACTATTTTAGAGGTCCAATATGCATCCCCATTCACAGAATCAATCATCATCAAAGTAGTGGATAGGAATGCATTTTGTTCTTGGGTGTCAAATATGACCTATGACTAAAGCGATGCATAAGAGTGAGGCAAGGTGAATGGCACTCGGAAATGTGGTAGGATGTCAGTAGTCTTATAATAGCGAGTAATCTACACTAATAGTACTATTGCCTATATTATACTGACCAGTAGATGGAAAACGGTTCTAAACCCTTATATATTCAGTAGCACCTATCTGACCCTTTAGTTATAATGGGTCAGGAGGGAGAGGGAGAACTGGTAATTATATATATTGATCGGTTGGGTCCAATCAAGGTACTGATTCAAGTGGTCATTAATCAGTACCGATATCAGGCCTAGTCACTCTCCTACCTTCTTGTCACTAGTTCAGTTTATATTTCGATTACGCATCTAGATCACAGACAAGCGATGCTACTCACCAACTAGGAAGTCACCTTTAGTAGGTTATTTAGGGAAAGGATCTGGATGAAATTGACCTAAGCCCTAGTGCTTGATGAGGGTCATTCCCTAGACATCTCCTTTTTCCAAAAGTCTTGGAAGCTTGAATAGTAGGGTCCGGACATAAGTGCGAGTGGGCCCCTTGTATATAAACCATCTATTTTCATATTTATTGAGGGGGCGGTGGGGGGTTGATTTATGGAATTGTGCATACTGGCTCAGTCTACCTCCTGTTGCAAATTATGGTGAATGTATTGGGGATAAAAGGGAAATTCACCCTTAGAGGTGAGGGAAAAACGAGACATATTGATTACACCTCATGCCTCAGGAGCATGCACAGGAATCCCAGACATTAAAGGGGAGGACCATAGCTGTGACGAGGCAATCATGATTTTTTCATGAAATATTTCAATGTAGGAGATTGCGGAAATCCACCGTTTTGATTGACCAGGTGGTCAAGCCAAAGATTTGAAACCGTGGAGCGGTGGGGAAACTGGAAATCTAGGTCTTTGAGCATCGTTCTATCGACATGGATTAACAATAGGTGGTTGATATCCGAGTGCATAGCCAACCTGCAACATCGGTTCTAGGGGAGGGAGGTAGAGGCATGGGAATCATTAGTTTTGTCAGTAGCATAATCCTAATATTGAAATGAATATATAGCCATACAACTACTACTTCCTTTTCCTTTCATTTTTTAGTGATATAATAAAAATTTTGTGCTTGGACAAGGCATACTAATCACAGCTAGTCATGTGTCGAGATGGTATAGAGATGGTTTGTTAGTCAACCATCTCTCCTCTCCTATCCAGAAAGATGATATGATCTAAAAATCCAAAAATCCACTGTCTCTGTCTCCACAGCTGACAACCTCTCTCTTCTCTGTCCTCAAGCACCGCCTTTCCTAAAGCTGCCTCCTCTCTAAGCCTTCCCTTAAAAAGAAATTGAAACCCCAATCATTCTCTTTAGTATATGACCCCTGGAATAGAAACTATGCTACCTGATTTCCAAACTATCTCTTAAAAAACAAGCAATGGTCTGACTTCTTTCTTTTATTCCGTGCGGTAGTTCACTTTTAGAAGAGTACTGAGCTAAAATTAGTGATCGCTCTTTTCTGATCTGTCTACTGAATGTGTTTCTGAATCTTTTGGAGTTACGAATTATGGTAACAAAATGGATTTTTTCTAGTTTTTTCCCATCTACTCAGCGAAGAATCCCACTCTCTAGATAAAGCTGATATAAAAATAGATACCGCTAGCCTAACTTAAGGAGCGGAACTTCATATATATAAATACCTCCTACCTCGAGTACTGAGCTTACCAAAAAGGATGAAATATTTTTAACTTTACTTACACCTGAATCAAGATAAAACTAAGCCAAGAGGGGAAAAAGGGAAGGAAATTATAGGCTACTGCCTATAGAACCTGTGTGTGCGTGTTTGGAAATCCACAGTGCACTAGAAATGACCTCAATACTCTTATAATAGTGTGATCGGTCGATAGCTTGATTGGAATAAACGTGGACTAATAGGGATAAGGTTCTAATAGATCTTACACCTTAGGGTAAGGAACTGAAGTTCCTCATCCCTATCAGTGTGGAACGGTCACTCAGTCGGTTACTGTAAGGATCCCACTACTCTGACCATACTCTTGATGCTCAAAAGCATATAGTGCGGTTCATCGGACACTAGAATGCATAGACAATGGTCATATCAGTTGATGCATTCTCTTGATATGTATATCAGAGTGGTGGAAAGGTAGAAAGATACGTGTCTTGGTGGGTACATGAGGATTGGGTACTCTTCCTATATAGTACTATTAGAGTAGAGTACTGAGGGACCATACTAAAATATATCACTCATGGAAGTGAATGTGAAAGCGGTTGGGTAGTCATTGGAATCATTAGAGAAGATAAAATACAAGCTTCAATTGAGAAAGGATACACTGGAACAACCGGTATATGATTTTAGATCCTGGGTCATCCATGGTTGGGTATGCGATGAGATGAATACTGGTTCTATTTAGGTATCCCAACAACCCCATGAATGAACCAATCACAGTAGAAATATACCACCTTCTCTTCTGTATTCTCAAGTTGCTATTTTATTTAAGGTAAGAACCCGTATTGAGACAATGCATCTTGTATACTTAATATCCAACAGTTCACTAAACATATGAAAGGACGGAGGACTTGGAAGAAGCCATTCCGGTGTGGTTGGAGTCTATTCAACTTCGACAGTCAGACTCGAAAACCAATTAGTTGCCCAGGCAGCTGTGATCGTCACTACCAATACGAAACGAACAATCCCAACAACTGATAGATATGCACCATAGGAGGTTAGGTCATTCGAACCCTCTAATGCATCTAGAAAATCTGGAATGTGATGTGGAATTCCCTTTAGGCCTAATAAATGCATTGGATAGAGGGTAGGATTCTCCCTAAAAAAGTGATCCAAGAATGGAGTTGGCCTAAGCGTTCCGGGTAGACCAGCCCTGTGGATTTACCAACCCAATAGTAAAATCCAGAAAATAAAGAAAAAACAGTTCCCATAGAATGTACATAATAGTAATGTGCCACCACATAATAGGTATTATGAAGTGAAATGTCAAGCCCAGAATTAGCTGGTACTATTCCATTGATTCCACCGATTGTGAACAAAAAGAAGAACCCCACAACAAACAACATGGGTGTTTTTAGGTACATGATCGAATCACCCCACCAGGTAGCGAGACGACTAAATATTTTAATGCAAGTAGGAATAGATATTATCTTGGTTGTCGTAGTGAAGTACGAAAAGGTATCGAAGTCTAACCCAACAGTAAACATATGTTGTGCTCGAAATAGAGAGAAAAGAACACCAATACTAATAATGGCATATATCATTCCAATATAGTCGAAGACCAATTTGTTTAGATACTTTGAAACGATCTGACTGATTATTCTGGATCCAGGTAGAATGAGGATTTAATATTTAGGGTGGTTCTCTCTTCTACTCATCAATATAAGTGAAGAAAGGTGGACTATATCATCAAATGATTCCATTTGTCTAGGAAATATAGACATGATTTATGGTGAATATTTTCAGGTTTAAATTCTTTGATATCGTAAAGACTGTAATATTCCTCAATAAGGATGATTCGTCATGATTGATGACTTCAAAAAGTACTTGACTGAAAGTAATCTAGCATCATGATCACATATTTTTGACTTTGTACATACCATTGATAGTAACCATTTTGATTAATATCTAAGTATATATTTCCTCCAAATACTACCTTATAATACTCTACATCTTTTAGAAGTTTATTTTTTACTCGAATACTGAGTTGAGGTAGTTGATGCTTCATAGCGATACCAATGGTACCATCAGCATCAAAGAGTCCTTCAAACCAATTGGATTGGGAATCTAGTGTAATAGGTAAAATGATAGGGATATCCAGTAATTAACATACACGATGTAGTTGAAGTAGTCGTGCTGAATGTCTAATATGACCATTAATATAATTCATGAGTTTCATCATACCAAGTCGATGATGTAGTCGATAACGATAAGCTTTAGCACCTGATCGCATTTTAATTCTTCCCCCAAGCATATGTTGGATATATCCTATTAGTCATTTATCTTTCAGTACCATAGTAATTTCAAGAGAAGAATATCCTTCCCGATCAGATATTTTAAAACCTTATTTACTCACTTGAATACTTCATTCACCATCAATAATTCCAGCTAGCCACTCACAGAAGGGTTTAGGATCAGTTGTTGCGTATGTAGCCGTTGAGGTTCCTACTAAACGGCTTTTATGTCATTGGTTACCTATTGATTGTGTCTTAGATACTCAATTTTGACTAGATTAGGGTTTTACTAGAAAACCACTTATGAACATAGTAGGAGTACCATGAAGTAGATAGTCCTTGCATATAGCTCAATGTGTATTCAGATTTGAATCTAAAAAGGTCCATTTAAAATGAAATAACCAAAAGAGATGCTGGAATAAAATGGGGTCTCCACCGCCAGCTAGATTAGAAAATGTAGTATTGAAGTTTTGATCCGTTAATAACATTGTGAGTCCCCCAGCCAGTATGGGAAGAGCCAACACTATGGGGCATGCAGTCACAGGAACAGACCACACAAAGAGGGGTGATCTTTCCATCGTTATTCTAGGGCCACACATGTTTGATATCGTTGAAAAAAAATTGATCACACCTAAAATGGAAGATAACCCGCTAAGATGCAGACTAGAAATTTCTAAATCGACCACACCTCCCGAATGGATAGTGATCCCACTTAGGGGGGGATAGACCATCCAAACAGTGCTGCTACCCAATTCTACTACTTCTAGGCACAATAAGAGCAACAAAATCAAAGGAAACAACCAGAACGATATATTATTTAAGCATGGAATGGACATTTCAGGAGACCCAATCTGAATCGAAGAAAGCTAATATCCAGAACCACCTATCATAGACAGAATCACTATGAAAAAGATCATGACTATAGCGTGCTCCATAAGAAAATCATTATATAATTGATGGTTCCGGCCTAGCAGTTGATCTCGTGGGGTTGATAATTCCATATGAATCAAAACTGAAAATCATGTTCCAATCAGTCCTTAAAGTGCACTGAAGAGGAAATATAGAGTTCCAATATCCTTGTGGTTTGTCGAGAAAAGCCATCATTCCATCGTATTTTATTTGGTTTTGTTGTGATTTCCTACCAGCTGACCTAGTTATTCCAATTCCATGGAAAACTCCAAACCACCCCATGCCCCTTGACTCCCCTCTAACCATAACATCTTTCCACTTCACTACCTATTAAATCACCATACCGTACCAGCTATCACCTCCTAATTAGATGAAGCTAAATAAGCTATAAAAAATTGGTACTTATATATATTTGGTCTAGATTAAATCTTAATTCAATGACTATGGTTGAAAATTAAATAGTTATTCGGGGGTTCTCCTTCTTTGTGTCGTAGATTTGGTAGTAATTCGCTATGTCTCTGCTACTAAACTAGATTCATCGTCATTACTCTACTCTAATAGTCGATCGATTATTTAATTCAGCGCTTCATGTGCCAAAGTTCAAGCTTATGCTTATATAATTCATAAATATATATTAGTATCAATATCAGCCTTCCTGACCATCCCTAATGGTTCTAAAAGATCTGACCCTCCCTTTTAGGGAGGGTTAGGAACTGACTTCACCCACTCAGAGCTGTAAATGGAACACAAAGCGAGTACCCATTTCCGAGTGTATTATCCTAAGAGTGCCACATCAAAGAGGTACTTTTCTTATATAGTAGTGACCCGCAAATGATTCAAGAGTACTTTTAGAGTAGAGTACTGATGATGACTCTATATATATAAATATAAGAGTACTCGGTATAATATAGGTAGTAGAGCTTCCATTTTTAGGTAGTCCCCTTTCAACCTTGTGTGATCCGCACATCGCAATGTGCCCCGTCTCAATATTGGAGTTTGGAAGCCCCATACTAGATTCTAGTAGTCCTATACAAATATCTTCATGACCAACCTTGAGATGGATAAACCCCCAACACCAACATCGACCTATGACTGATCGGATATCTCCCACCACTCTGTATTGTGATGCAAGTATCAGTGGATTCCAAATCACAGAACCCAAGGTCCACCTATTAGAGCAGAGTAATGAGACACACTTTATATTCTTGAATACCTGCATATAAATTCTCACTTTCACTGAGTGTTTGTGTGGTAGTAAAATAGATGGTTCTGGCTAAGTAGAACATGGAATAATGAAACCTCCGTACGACATGGAGACCCCCTCTTAGTGAGATCTGACCTCGATAGACAACTAATATGGCCTTCCACGCCTAGCTGCCTAGTGATTTCTTTGATGCCCATGATCCTGATTTATTTGATCTGGTGACCCCAGTACCATCCCATGCCCGTACACCAATTGGATACTTAGCATCGATATTCAATCATATGGTATACACCGGTAAAAAACCCATGGCAGAATTCATCTTGAAAGCAGAACACCATGTCTATATCTTTTAACAGTAAGGTCATTCCTGATGTTCGTAAGTGAGAACATACTTTCTGAATACAGATCAACCCCAAAACTCCAACCAAGCACATATATATATATTATGTCGAGAGTACTAGGCATAACCAGATGAATTTTCTTCAATTGGTGAATGCATCCAGTTGCAGCATCAGAATTCGATCTAGAAAACATGTTCCCAACTCGCTTCCCTCCAGTTGTTCCTACAACCTCACCCTCAAAAGAGACACCTATTCCACCAAATTCGACCTCGCTTCCATCCATATACTACTAGTCTGTTATAGACCTATATTATAGGAATACCCTTCCCTATCTCCAGAAACACCAATCACCCCCGATAGGTACTCTGTCTATATTGTCTTGATTTCGAGTGGTGTTTATCCCCGCAACCTCCCAGTTGTTCCCATGGAAGCTTCTCTACTACCTATATTATACTGAATTGAGTGGGAAGTCATTCCAATTCCAAACACGCGATTTCCCAACATAACTATTAGAGTAGAGTACTGACTTGAGCACACCATCCCCGAATGAATAGGAGTGCAGTTCTGAGACTATTAGAGTAGAGTAATACTTATCTGGTCATGGTTTTTTCACCCAATTGACCCATACCGAAGTGGGACCTAGTCATTCTTAGGGATACTTCATGTATCCCTCAGGTAATATAACTAGGTACTCTTCTATATAGTCTATTGGCACCACTATAAGCACCAAAAAAGGTGACTATATTGGTACCTATAGTGGGACGACTATATTATACCAAGATTCTTCTTTATCTATCTCTTCCATCGACCACCAACATCTCTATGAAAATAAAAGGTATCGCGACATCAATTACAATGAAAATAAAGACCTTTATGAACCCAACCGCAGCTCTCTCTTGATGAAGCTAGCCCAAGTAATCTGTTTATATAATATAACATATGTCCATCTTGTCCACACCAACACAAAAAGCCCAGGAACCCGGCGCATGGGCTATATAGAAGAGTACAAGACTATACTCTAATAGCATCGAAACTGATATAAGAGGATACCATCCACTCTCATTAGGAACCCACCCACTCGGTGCATCTTCCCCAGTGACCAGTCCGGAAGTGAACAACCCATGTTAGGTATTATTCGATTCCCCCAGTGGAGATGGCCATCGTACCCACTGTAGCTATTTGGAATAGATCATGAACGTTGAAAACCCAATCACATGAGACCATATTGTAAACTTTTAAGGTGAATTGATTTGTGTCATATTCTAGGAATGCTTGTGTAGAAGATTCCCCTAAAGGGATCATCGTAATGAGCATCTCCATTTTGAATGATTGAGTGCATGTATCGATCAGTGTTCTGCGATATGTTAGTCTCTATTGGAATAAAGCACCCTGCAGAATCACCATAGTCAAGGACAACCTCATTGATAATTTGACTAAAAAATTCATATGGTGAATTACACATTCTCCTTCGATGTATCCCCACAAGGTTGCAATGAGTCTTCCTTCCTCTAGATCATGTCTTGGAGGTCAGACTTGTAGCTTGATGAACCACGATCAAAGTGGGTTCGATTCCTATTGGTACGCTCGAGGAAGTGCCAAGCACTCCAAGGGGTATATTACCTTTTTTATGAATGATCAGTGGATTTCCATCATGGTATTTCAAGAATTGATCAGGGTATTCTTCCAGGATGCAGAGATCCAAGGGATTACCAAAAGTCTATTCCACTCGGAATCGGAAGCTGTTGGTGAATTGTATCCTGAGCATGCGAGATAGCATATGGAAGATGATATTTATTTGATTTCATGGTAACCCATAAATAAAGAGTTTCTTAGACATTATATTATGGTCAAAGCATAGGCAACAAGCCAACCAGTCAAGCAGAAGATAGATATGATAAAGCTCTTCTAACTCGTATTCATCTGGTTGACCCTCTCGATCTAAATAAGATAGAATTATTTCTCCTAGAGTCGTCTATCTATCTCGAAGTGACGTAAGATCTCCATATAGATTTTTTAAGCTTGAATTAGAGTTTACAGCTCGATCTCACAAGATGGAATCGTTATATATCTTGTACCAACTTTCACATTGTTTAAGCTTTGAGATGATGATGTCAGATGTTCCCGTCTCTATGAGTTGGCCTTCCTCGGCATGGGAGCTCGTACTGACCTCAGTATCACTCTTCTTCCTTATATTAGGAGAGCTATTTAAACTAGGTTCAGCGGCTATAACATATATTTCATCCAATGAAAACTCACCATAGACAAAGAGTTGGATGCCCTGATGCACAAGGTATCTACAAATAGATGCCCATCTCTGAGTTCCTTATCCCTATCAGTCATCGAGTCCCAGTCAGAGAAGCCACAACATATTCTATTCACTACTATATTATAATAGTTTAGTTTTCTGACATGTCATGGTTAAGGTTCGAAAATATCTTAAACCTCTTAGTTTAAGGTTCTAAAATATCTTACACCTCTTAGGTTAAGGTTCTAAAATATCTTACACCTCTTAGGTTAAAGTTCTAAAATATCTTACACCTCTTAGGTTAAGGTTATAAACAATCTTACACCTATTAGGTTAAGGTTTTAAAAGATCTTAAACCTCTTAGGTTAAGGTTATAAAATATATTACACCTATTAGGTTAAGGTTCTAAAAGATCATACACCCCTTAGGTTAAGGTTCTAAAAGATCTTACAACTCTTAGGTTAAGGTTATAAAAGATTTTACACCTCTTAGGTTAAGGTTCTAAAAGATCATACACCTCTTAGGTCAAGGATGCCGACATGAAGGTTCGTGTTGTTGATTCCACTCAAAACAAAAATAGCTTGGAAGTTGAATAATTCCTTAATACGTGTTTTCACAAACTCAAGATACGATTCATTTACTTCCATCATACTCAGTGTTACAAGCATATATTGACTAACAGTAGAATTACTAGACATCATATCACTAGAGTCAATACTGAAATCATTCATTTTATCATACAAAAATTCTCACTCAATAGGATGTAGAACACTAGAGTGAGACCTAGGCAAGAGATAGGAGATGTTGTAGTCATAATGATAATCCGATAAGTGAGTAGGGGGAACACAAGTGGGATTTTCGCCATGTATTTTTTCTTATATGATGAAGGTGGTGATGGAGATGTTGTAGAGCACCTAGAATTCATTAGATATTGTTGCCCAATTCACAAATCAGTTAATGAGGGAGAAATATTGTCACCTTGAGGTTGAGGTTGAAATCCAAATTGTACTATTGGTGGTGCTACTGAACATTGAGTAGGAAGCTGAGGTGAGACCGGAATAGGCTTCGAATGCTGATTAGTAACATATTCCTTCCCCTGCAAAGGTTCGAAATTATCTTCTATCTGCTGGGTGAAAAAGAACCGAGTTTCATCAAAAGTCACATGTCATGATGTGATATATGAATCTTTCCATTATCTAGATTAAGGCATCTATAACCCTCTTTATATACATTTTAACCCACAAAGATACATTGACTGAGCTAAAAATGTGTTCATGGAGTCAACATGAGTACAACATAAACATCCAAAGATGTGGACATGAAATAGGTTCTGAAAAAGATTAGACTTTTTTTCTCTCATTTAACTATTTAGGGTCAAGTACCATAGATAAGACCCTTTCTAAAGAGTGAGTTTCAATGATCTGACCCATTCTAAAGGGTTAGGAGATGGGACTCAAACAAAGACTCCTAATCGGGGTGCTACGTTCATCCGGACACCAGGGCATAACGGATGGCAGTCTGAAGATAAAAGAACATGCGGGCGAGAGGACAGACGCATTACAAGGGTTTGGCTTTCCAGCTTGACTCCTCTCTTGATTTTGTGGTAGATTAAACTCTTTATTCCATGCATGGACTACTACTGAATGTCACACTAGCACAGAACGTCCACTTTCCAGTGAAAAATTTCCACTATCCAATGAGACCTTTGACACCTAGTTGCACGGGTACTAGACCTTGGGACACTATATAATGAGAATACATGCCTCATCCGCTTCCAAAGTTATTGGTGGGGTTTCAATGTGTAAATCAAGGTTCTAAAAGATCTCACACATTAGGGTGAACTATATAGGGTCAAGTATCGTAGATCTGACCCTTTCTAAGGGTAAGGATTGGAAGTAGTTCAAGAGGTGAGATAGCTAGTTCACTTGAGGTTTGGGAGAAAAAACTTTCTAACAAAATCAATTAGCTGTTGGTCAGTAATCTATTAATATAGAAGAGGTTCTTCTTTGATCCTCATACCAAGGTTCTAAAAGATCTTACACCTTATGGTAAGGGGAAGTAGTTGCTCATCCTAGAAACCTTTTTCGATTCCTGACCCTTTAGAAAGGTGGTACTGAATATATATATATATATATATATATATCAAGGGTTTAGAACATGGATACTTCACCCTATTAGGTAAGGTGATACTTATATATTATATATAAGGGTTTAGAACCTTTAAAACCACATGGTTTGTCTCTCTGTGTTGACTCATTCAGTGGGCATTTTTAGGTCCAATCACCCTCAAGTGTTCTGCACCCATCACCATCAATCACATTCATCACAGCCTATCAGCAATCTACTATAATCGTATCGTACCTCCAAACTATTAGAGTATATTATAGAAGAAACACCTTTGTATTCCCTCCCCGTTGAGCATGGTGTTTTAGAGAATGCGCAGAACCCATCCTGTACTTTTTCATTCATTTCACTCACCCTTGAAGTCATTATGTAATCAAGTCAGTATAATATAGATAGTGGATATCGAAGAGAGTTAGTGGTACTATTAGAGTAGAGTACTCACTATTAGAAGAGTATGGAGAGCAGTAACCTTGAACTGGTCCTTGATTGGTATAATAAAGGTAGTAGAGGTAATATCATCATAGTCAGTATAATATTGGTAGTAGAGGTGGTAGTGATCCTTTCACTGAGAAATAAGAATCCAGCCTTGAGTATCAGATCATTCATTGTTGCACTGTACCCAGAGATCAAGCTATCTAGTTACCAAGTACTCTACTATATATAGTTAGGTAGCTTCTGCCAGTGATTTGCAAAGCCGACCAGTTGAACGAACAAGACCTTGCCTACTATATTATATCTAGATAGTCAATCAATGAAGCAATTTCATATAATAAGTGATCAGTTTCCTTCTTTACCTCGATTTTTAACCCAACGAGCATGTCCGAATTGAAAGGCCAACCATCTTTGAGGTGGTGTGTGATTTCTATTTCATATTTTTCTATACAATTAACATTCATTCGATCAAAGAAAACATTGACTGCTGCATATAGTACTAGTAGTTGTTTTTCAAGAACCAATGGATGATGTAGTGGTTGTTTTGGCACTTCCGTAATTCAGGAACCTCGATTTTGAATAGCCTGAGTCTCTTCATCCGGGTCTGAACCAAATTGATCAAGGGATTCCAATTATCGATATTGTGCCAATTCTAGTTTTGAATCACTTCATAATTGTTTCATAGATTTCACCTGAGAGTATGAGCCAACTCGAATGACTGATATGCCAACATTGATTTTTGGGCGCATACCTCAATAAAAGAGCTCCATGCTCGAACAGATTTGTTCATCAGTAATTGGGATCACATTGGTGGGAATATAGGCTGAGACGTCTCCCACTAGTGTTTCTATAATGGGAAGGTTAGTCAAGCTACCTGCACCGGTATTTTCTAATCATTTAGCTGCCCGTTCTAATAGACGAGAATGTAAAAAAGAAAACATTGCATGGGAATGCCTAACGACCCGGTGGTCGACGTAACAATAATGCCATTTGTCAATACGCCACTGCCTATTTGGAAAGATTATCATATATGATCATAGCATGCATTCCATGATCGCAGAAATATTCCCCCATTGCACACTCAGAATACAGTCCAAGAAATTGAAGTGGAGAAGGTTCCGAAGCGGTAGCAGCCACCAAAATGGATTACCCCATGCTGGAAGCATCCGAGAGTAATTGAAGAACTTGTGAAACTGTGGATAATTTCTGTCCTATAGCTACATAGACACAATAGAGCTTGTCCCGTTCCTGAGAGGTGGTGTTTACTTTCTTTTGTTCAATCATGGTATCGACCCCAATGCTGGTTTTTCCCATTTGTTAGTCCCCAATGATGAGTTCTCATTGCCCAAGACCGATAGGCATCAGGATATCCACTACTTTGAGATGAGTCTGCAATGGCTCGTGAACTGGTTGATGTTTGATCATGCCCGGACCATTCATTTTGACACATCTAGTCTTGGATTTCCAGTGCGCGGTTGAGGTATTGTCAATTGGGACACCTAAAGCGTCGACAACATGACCCAGCCAGCACATCCCCAAGGGTACATCCATGATCGAACCGGTGCACGTGACCTGATCTGCTTTTTTCACAGTGGTATCCAACCCCAACACCACTATACAGACAAGCTCAGGCTCCAGATTCAATGATATTCCTTTCATACTGCTAGCAAACTAGACTATTTCACCACATTTCAATTGATGCAACCCAGATATAAGTGCAATTACATCCCCATATCCCAAGAAAATCCCTTTTGTTTCCACTATTTGTGAACTTGTTGTGTCCTGTAGCTACATTTGACTCTCTAATATGCTTGTTAGTTCAACATAATGGGTTGGTTTGAATCCCATGGAACATTTTGAAGATATATGACCCTTCCCTTTGAGAGATTGGTCCTTCCATGACAATAAAGGAAGCTCTACATGTTCCATCCGAGGGGTTGAGTCCAGATGTGCAAGTTGAGTCAATGGCTAACGACTATCATGCAAGGTCGGGAATGACTCGAATCAAGCATGACATATCCACAATTCAGCAACTGATAGGGATAAACAATATAGGGTCAAGTACCGTAGATCTGACCCTTTCTCAACCAAACCAAATAGAGTGAAGTAGCTGATTTCTAAACCCTTTATATATATATATATTCAGTAGCACCTTCCTTACCCTTTCTTCAGAATGGGTCAGATCTAAACGAACCTTTAGAAACTGAATAGGGTGAAGTAGTTGAGTTCTAAAAGAAAATATAATAAAAAAAAGAGTATTTGCAGTGCTTCTCAATAAAATGAAAAAAAAAATCTTTCATTTTGATTGGTTCATTCTTTGACTTCTCTACTCCTGAAGAAAGACTTTTGGAAGAACAAATTTTGGGTTTGGTTATTGACCAATAAAAAAATACACATAGTTGTTATTAAAACCCTGAAGAACATTTTTTTGATCTTGTACTAAGGTACACTGAACACCAACCCAATCTCGATGAAAACAAGTACTCTTCTAATAGTGAGTCTTCAACCAACTACGAGAACTACAACAACCTCCTTGAAAAAATGCTTTGTCCGTGAATTTGAGTGTTCTAACTATATAAAATCAATATATATGTCTATTTCAATTAGTTAGACTTCCATAACTATATTAAGAAATATAACTACAAGTTCTCGGTTCGATACATCAAGAAATGATGAATATGCGTGACTCACCCCAATTACAGGAATAGATTGAGATAGGAACTATATAGAAGAGTACCTATAATACCAAAAACAACTTCAATGTGCTAACCATATCACATCAGAAATTAAAAAAACTCACATTCATTCGAAAATCATCCTCATGGTCAATCAGAAGAAATTTGACTTCATCCCCAGTGACCGGCCCACGTAGGGATCCTTTGGGAGGAGACTACTCTATTCTATTGCATTCTTCATTGGCATAAGAGATAGACAAAGATTGAAAATGATAAAAATGTGGTCTCTATTCTAAACATCCTTCTCTCATATCTTACGCAATTTAGAAATCCACTATTTGAATCCAGAGGGAGGGAAGAAGCTAATTTATTCTCTTCTCTCTTTTATAATATCCCCTTTTTAAATGGATAGATTATGGAAAGAAATCATTATTTCAATATTAGTAATATATCCACAAGTCTAAGCTGAAGGGCCAGAAATGTCTCTAGGCTGCTGTCCGTGTAAAAAAACCAAGATTCATTAGAACTCTGACAGAAAGGGTACAG
This sequence comes from Viscum album, assembly GCA_963277665.1. Classification (NCBI taxonomy): domain Eukaryota; kingdom Viridiplantae; phylum Streptophyta; class Magnoliopsida; order Santalales; family Viscaceae; genus Viscum; species Viscum album. Next base: position 543,553,904 of record OY728156.1, read on the forward strand.
TTTCCGATCTATCGGAAGAGAGAATAAGACAGGAGATCCTGAACCTGGTACAATTTGAAATAAAAATATTGATTATAAATCCTCTTTTTCTTGGGTGGAAAACCTTCTTGAAACTCCAAATTAAAGATCATCTCATTTTTTTTCTTCATTCCCCACCTGAAAAAAAGATATTATATCGAAGTAGAAAAAGTACTACCTATTTCCCTGCTATTATACCTTACAGACTAAGCAGATCTAGCCTTTCTTTGATACATCATGGAGAGTCTCATCTTAACTAGTAATGCACCTAGTAATTCAATCAATCAACTCGTGCTAACAAAAGAGAGATTCTTCTAGGCAGAATGGTCTGCGGTACCTTCATTGTTTGGGGAAATAGGAGATCTTTCCATCTCTCTCTCTCTCACTCACTTTTCTCTTATCACACTACAATATTTCTCAATAATATTTATGAATCCCCTTGTAATGAGTTGTATTTGAACCAACACCTCCAGATTGATTTGAATTTCCAGGGAACTTCCATTTATTCAGTCGTGGTTGTCCGGTTCCACACATGGGACTAGGGTGCGTACGTCCGGGGTGAGTGAGCTCATTGCCTAAAGTCAGTTTGAAACCATATACATGTACTCGGGATTTTGGATGGAATCAGGTCAGATTCAATCTGAGTACTTATATATACATTGGACATGATGGTTAGCCCTACTCTCAGGTCATAAGATTTGATTTGGCGCACTAGGGCCCAGAAGCTGGAAGCACCATTGTAATTAGATCAACAAAAAGCTTCTATTTACTAAGTGGTTGGTGATTTTCTTGTTCGCTTCCAAAATAAGTTCACCACCCTTTAAACCCATGCGGATTGGATAGGTTTTGAGAAAAGTGACCCATGAAGAGAGGGACATGATATTTGAATAAGCAAAACCATTCCAACTTGATCTCTTAGGCCAGAGAGAAGAAATCAATGTAACATGGGTCAAGAGTTACCCCCATTCAGGGGCATTTTCCAATACACAAACACTACATGCCCTTTTCATGCATACTCATGCCGATTAGATGAAGATGTCCACTATTTTATATGTGTAGATCACAGCAAGAGTGCCATGCATTATTTAATGTATACATTTTAGGATATGAATGTTCTCTCTAACATCGTGAGGATTAAAAATGTTACACTGGAAGTCTTTTTGATAATCCATAACAATCTAATCTCAATCCCCTAATTCATCTTCTTCCTCATATGCTCCATATCTACATCTATTTAACTGGCTGGGCGAGTCAATCTTGTATTGTGTGTTGATTCGAAGCTCGAAAAGGCCACGATTCACATCGCCTTTCAGAGCCTTCTAATCCATTTTAGGTATATCTCTAATTGGAGTTTGGATTGAGTGTGTACTGAATTTATTGGGATTGAGATGGCTTTCCTCTAGGTTGAGAAGTGGTATCTCGATCCTTGTTATTCTGAGTATGATATATGATCTGGTGTAAAACTCCCCACTTTCATCTTCCATGGGTTTCTCATGCCTCTGGTTCGCTATTTCCTCCGATGAAGGCAAAAATCTCTCTTCCATCAATAGAGGAACTCTTACTAATCAACTAGTGGGAATACAAGAATCAACAAGATCTCTTTATAGTGCTTTCTTTAATGGAGTAGATCCCATCCCTCTCTTCTATTTTATTTTTTCATCCTCATCGAAAATAAAAATCCTGCCACCACCACTCCTCTTTCTTCGTATCTTTCCTCATCCTTTTAGTAGGAAATAAGAAATAAAATAGTATTTAGTAAGTGGTTTAGGATTTAATTTCCTTTGATAATATAGATAGGTCCAATGTGCATTACTGTTGATCGCCAGTCACTGGTAGTCGTTGTAAGATACACTCACCCTCTTGATGAAAAAGAAACCAAGACCCCTTCCTCCCCTACTACTACCTACTTAGTTAAGTATTCTCTATATAGGAAAAGTACTCATTTATTTTCACATGTATGGGTAACCAGTATAAAGGTAGCTTGGCTACATCAAAGAACTTACCAAGATGATATTCCGCACAAAAAAACATCATGCCTGACCACTTAGAACCCTTAGATTTAAGTAGAAGATACTTATATATAAGGGTATAGAACCTAATTAACTAATTCGTATTTTTATTCTCTGATTTATTTCATGGTAACCACAATTCACGATACCTGCAATGCAATGGGATTCATCCTATTCTTAAGCATGGTAATAAGGGAAAATGTAAAATATCACCCGAAAGGAAAGCGGGATAGTAGTATACCGATATAGGGGAGGCTGGGGGAAATGATGGTTGACCCTTTTAGGTTTTCTGCATTTAGTGGTAGCTTCATCTAGAAGGAATATAATGAGAATGGAAACAACTCATCATTCTGTTAGTTTGATTAGAACCCTTCATGTGGAAAATAGGCTACGTGGGCCATACCCATTAAATCAGATAGATAGATTGAACTAAAGTTTCATTCCTCCATTGGTTAGAGGGGAGAGATAGAATATATCCTAGTTAAAATAGATAAAAAAGAGTAAGGAAGACTTTAATCGCACTGAACCTGGAGTGAAGAAGAGAGAATACATCTGACTTATGCGTAAGTGAAAAGGTCTACAACTATTCTTTTTAGGGGCATGATGACAGAAAGATGAGAATATTAAAAAATGTAAATTTGTCCATAGAAGGATATATTAGTTGATGCGTATCGTTGTTATATTTCTTTCGGTTAGCTGTGATGCCAGGGTCCTATTATCTTCATAATGATATATAGGTAAGGAATCGAGGACTCAGTGGGTTGAGGTTTTGTTACTTAGGGATTACTCTAAAGGAAGGACTTCTTTGAATTTTTTCTTAATTTAGAGGGGGTCTTACAATACCATTCTTATCCTACCTTCAAGCCCATGTGAGTGAGCAATTCCTGATACCGAGAAGGGAAATAAACTGAACCCACCGCATTGATCATAGATTGAAATGTGAGTGGCAAGGAAGAGACTAAGAAGAGGAATTTTGTTCTCTACTTGTGAGAATCCTTGTTCCACATTCCTATACAGGAACAAGAGAATATCGAGCTGTCAAAGAGGTTGTTGATATCGATCTCAAACTTTGGTTGAGATGGATATGCTCCTATGTTAGTTACTATTCCACATCTACCAAACTAATAAAAGTTTCCAGATCAAATAGTGGAGAGGTAGGGACGGATACGTTTCCTGCAAGAGGTTTCTTAGCTTGCAGTTGAGAGAGTCCCCTATCACATCCAGAGAAATATTGTATATATAACATAGAATTGCAAGAAGAGTTGTGTCTTTATTCATTCAAGTCAGATAGTTGATTGAGAAGCCAAATTTTAATAAGATAGAAAAAGTGCTTTATGAAAGGGTAGGGTAAGAACCTTTCTGTCTTATGAAGAAAGCTACTACTCTAGTGAGGGGAGATAAAGTTTTTTTGTCAATGATTCATAAATAGAATTTTCTATTTAATATTGATTATGATACATTCAAATTTCTCAAAATGGACTGTTTATTCTAACACTTTAGAAAGGGTCAGATCTTTGAACCTCACCCTTGGAGGTGCTACTGAATATATAAGGGTTTAGAACTCGGCTACTTCACCCAATTCAGTTTGGTTTAGAACCCTTAGATATAAGTATCATATACTTATATATAAGGGTTTAGAATCTAATATTATGAGTGTGAAGCTGCTTTTTCAAAAATCATGTTGACGTGTGCCGCTGTGATCATGGTATAGGTCCCACTTTGTGAAAGAATCAATAGCTAATAAGATGTATTCATGTCCAATTAGCCGCCTTCAGGTTAACACCTTCTTATAATATCTAAGAAATATACTGTAAAGGGCCATGGTGTGGTTTGGTTATGAAGCTTCACCTTTCCTCATCAATACAGCAAGGGATCAAATTTTCATTCCCTTGGAACTTGTGGAATCTTTGAAGAAAATGGATGCAATCCCTTCAGTCGTGAAATCATCTTGGAAGGGGAGATCTTCCACTTGCTCTTAGAACTGACAAAGCTCAGTACATACTAGAATTATTTGTCTTATGGGTCACTGCGATTGATATCCATTTCATTTACTAACTATTACTAGTACATTACATGCACCACTTTCAAAAAACTATTTTCCTTAGTATATTCAAATTACTAACTAGAGAAAGGAAGGGCAGCAGCTCTCCATCCCCACTTGAGTCCCTATCCGTTCCTGATGTCGCTTCCTTTGATTTGAATTAATGAGGAATGAAGGTGCATGCAGGAGACAAGAACTCTTCTAATAGTGTCCCCTATTTTGGCATGATCCCTAGTACATTAACCTCTTGCAGACCTGAAACTCCAGTTTTTGTATTCAGTACACTTCTAATAGTGGGTATACTACTTTTCAGGTTCATAGAAACGAACAAAGATGTATAGATTCTAAATAAAAGAGGAAATCGACCTCTTCCTTGTAAGACCTTGTACTTCTAAAGAAAAAGGTATATGGATACGAATGCACGTACCGTAGATCGAGGTTGAGCAGGTGGCCAATGAGATTTGAAAACCAAGCTTATGAAAGGGAGGAAAAAGAACCAGCTGGCATTGGGAGTCTATTTCCTCTTCCTTTCAGAAGGGGAGAATGAAGGGGAAGGGAAGGATTCTTGGTTCTACAGTGGGACCCCATTCTCGACCAATTGATTATCCAGACCTCTTTCATCACCCAAAAAATTTCATTCCCATTGAAGCATCCCCATTTTCATCTTAAACAAAACTCAATTTCATTTACCACTATGATCTTTCACGACTTGACCTCTTTAAGAAACCATTTCTTTTCAATGTATCCTATGAGACCTATTTGCTTATTTTACGACTTATTCAACCCGCTCAACCTCTATGTTCAACAATCAGAACCACCTAATCAATGATAAAACTCTCTATCCTTCATTACCTCCAACCATATTTCTATTTATCTTCCCCCTAGATCTCGATTTATAGGGTTTTAAGTAGTCGGATTACGAGGTTGGTTGGGGATTTAGAAATCAAGTTGAATTGATACTCTACAATTAAAAGTAGTTTGACCACCATGGAAAACATATATATGTTAAAAGAGTATGATGGGCCCAACCCTTAAGCATCACAGGGCCAAACTATTAGAAGAGTACTGAAGACCTTGATCTTCTTGTTGATGAATATATTGGTGATTTTATGTAAGAATCTCTTAGTGACTATTTTTTGGAAAAGACCATATAGTGATGATACCTATGGTGGCTGCTCATGAAGATGAGACAAAGCTTGTTGTCAATATAAAAAATGAACTCTTTGAGATGTGAGGTGTCGGAGTCACCATGTCTGATAAGGATTTTGATTTAGATAGGCTGTTAGAAAAGAAGGTGGTAGGGTAGGAACCAAACCCTTATAGAATATGTTGCAAAGTGGTGGCGGGAGTAGCACTGTAAAGGACAAGAAGCGTGCTGCAAGAGTTCCTCCAGTGATTGAATAATTTACCAAAGCCACCCTCTAGCTCTCGAATCTCTTTAGTTTATTAGTCATGGCCACATTGGACCTAAACTCTTCTTATATATTCTGACACCCGGACACCTACTCAGCAGAGATCCTTCCCATATCAGCCAACAGAGACTCCGCCTCTGGAGCCAGCATCCTTTCATGGAGAACCTTTATAGATTCCACCACCAATTGTACTAGGTGATAACTCAGCTCTTTGTCGGTAGCATTAATATGAAAATCATCGTTCTTTGAGAGAGCCATAACATTTGTGGTATGATCTGCCAGAACTACCACCCTCTCTGCAATTTTGGCCTTGAGTTATATGCTATTTACTTCCTTGAACCTAGTACTCTAGTTTTCCTCTAATTTAGTTTGAGAGATTTCGCCCGTAGAAGAAGTCTCAGCATCAGTTTTGGAAGCTGTACCAACGCTGTTGATAGATTAAAGCAAGTAGGCTGAAAAAACAACATGATACAGCATGGTAGCCAGATATTCTTATAATATAATGGTCAGGTGCCTGTAAGTCGGATGTCACATGCTAATATTACTCTCCAAGAAGAGAAGACTACCTTTTTTATGAGATATAATTCTAAGGCTTCAATTCATAGATATTTTTTAATATATATATATACCAGGCTAATCATAGAGAGTCCAGACTCAGTAATGTACCTATGTTTTCCTTCGGTAATCCAATTATGCTATGGAAAAGCATGACAACCGATGGGAAATGCTATCTTGCTAAAGATAATCAGAAAATTCTTTTGATGCATGGGAAGTTCATTCAAATTACCAGTGGATAGCCTGGTTCCTATAGGGCATGAATTGACTAATATATAGCATTGTATACTTTTGGAAAATGAATAAGATTCAGAATAAATTTCATTATCTTATAGGGAAGAAGAAGGGGAAGGAACTCGACTCGACTGATATAATAATCCTTCGTCCTTTATAATTACGCAGATTTTAAAGAACGGTCTCATCAAGATAGAGCAATTAATGGCTGATCTACGTCCTATATTATACTGATGCATCTAGATTTCCCATAAATAAGGGAAAGAAGGAAGCTTTAAGGGATTTAGGGATAAGTCATATTTCTTTGAGATCTTGATGTGGGAGAGGACCGGTATAATCTTGATAGACTATATATAAGAGTACCTGGCTATAATATACCGAATTTTGGGTCCTTATTAAGGAGCGAATGGAAGAATACAGTCATCGGGCAAGACATATATGTCTATTGAAATCACATAAGAAAGAATCTCCACTGTATTCTTCCATCCAGGACTGGAAGTCACTTCTTTCTTTCCCTTTTTCAGTCCTTGAAGCTCTTTTATCCTTTCCGATCTCTAGAAAAAGAAGTTCCTTCCTTCGTTTCAGGTCGTTCCGAACAAAGGACTTCACTCTCAGTACTCTTCTAATAGTGTTGTGCTCACGACTACTAAAAGGAATGTCACTCCACAGTGGTTCGAATCCACATCGTGGGAACCTTCCAAGAAATTTTTTCTTCCACTACATTCTTGGATACTTCACCCTATTCAGTTTGGTTGAGAAAGGTGATACTTATATATCATGGGTTTAGAACCTCACTGCTAGGCGAGATCTTTGAGTCTTGCTAGGCTACTCTTCACTGAATAAGGAATTAATAGAGTCGGTCAAAAACTATAGCTTCAAAAACTCTAGGTCTCATTAGAGTGATCCAAACCCCCACCCTTATGAAACCATGGAAAGTGGATATGAAGATGCGATACCAGGAGGTTTTTATGAAACTAAATGACTTGAATTGATACCATGAGAGGAACCGCTGATTTTCAACCAGGCGAATGGGAGTGATATCCCGACCCCACCTACCACCCCTAATCAACTACCCTACTATAATATAATATATGACATGATAGTTTTCCAGTTTCAAGACACTAGTGTAGCTATTGGCATCAAATTTTCCCATTTCACCGAAGGACTATCGGACGAGAGTAGATTAGATATGCTTTCCTTTGCAGTATTGACATGAGGGTTTGATTGACCAGTTTGTTTGACTCAGTGACCCCTTGACCGAACTAGATCGTGTAGACCTGATCCCTTCATCCATGAAGCATCATGCTAGTATTTAGAATATAATGTTCACTGCTTTGACCATCTCGTGATATTGGCCCTATGGTTTTCCAAATTCCTATGAGTCCTCTTTCCCTAGCGACAACTCACCCTTGAGTACAACTACTCAATTGATTCTGTCCTATCGACTTGTTTCAGTGCTTCTAGGAATCCAATATCTATTATATCATTTGTGACTCGAGTGAAACTGCCTGGAAGGCACTCACCTGTTCCTCATGCATCAAAGTAGTGGACAAGGTCATTAGGAAACTGCGCACGTATAGCCGCAATGGGAAGCCGAAGGAAGGTTCAATTTCCATGGGGATGATACCTTTCTCCAGTACTATATAGATAGAATACCCAACTCTACTCTAATAGTATTGTTCAGGGTTGATGAAATGGCCATGGTACTCAGAGGAGGTAAGCCAACGCCACTTGTTCTCTCTTTTTACTACTATGAAATGTTCCTTCCTTTTCCCTATAGGCTTAGACACTATTCAAAATATAGGTGTTTCTGACCTCACTGCATTGATCCAAGTTGAAATGATATCAAACACAACCCACGAGAAGAGTGAGGGTTGTGATGTGTTCCAGAATGCCTGGTGAAACGGATGCGTATTCCTTTAACTCATGGTCGAGTGTAATGAAACCACCACTACCAGTGAGGTGATGGGGAAAGGTTTTCGAGCTGAAAAGAGTGTGGAGTTCGGATTGGTGCTGCTATCATAACCAAAGGCAACCCAACATGTTATCGCTACTCGGCCAATCGAGTCAACATGACACCCTTGGGGGAAGGAGGAGATCCCCACTGCCATTTGAAAGCAGGGAATATACCCATCATCAGGTTTTTCCCTACCACTAATTCTTCATTGACATATCTTACCATCTCTGACCCATGCTGTTTCATTTTTCCTTGGCATTGAGTTGGACACTTGGAATATCGACTTTTTTGGTATTGGAATCTCAAGCCCCAGCTATATGTGATTCATCAATACTCTTCTAATGGTGAGTACTCTACTCTAATAGTCCTGACCGATCAAATATATGTCCAACTAAACGGAAGGCATCCACTCAGGTCGATATAATATAGGTAGTAGGCCTTTGGGGTTCATTCAGTATCAGCAGAGTGACCACTCGAGTTGATGCCATCCATTCCACTCAGGACATAGCCATATCCATTCAACACAACACCCATTCCCAATCAGTTCCTTCAATGGTGTATGATTTGAGTATGATGATCCCAGCGGGTGATGGCTTCGGTTCATGTCTGGAAAGCCATCACCCCATGCAGAATGCTAGGTCGATCTGTAGTGGGCAGTGCAAAGATTGGGGGATGTAGAGAACCAATTTCCGTATGGATAGTTCATTAGAATAAACCAATGGACTATCAGGATCCCTGGTACTTATATATATTGAGTTTGCTTTCTGTTTCACCTCCTTCAGTTACATCTCCTTATCAATCTCTTTCTTGCCCCCTAAAAATCTGAACCTCACCATGGGGTGTATTCAGGAGTCGTTTCCGTATACTAATAAGGATAAATAACTCACTGACGGAACCGCTGTTCCGATGGAGTCAAATCGGTATAATATAGTCAGAACATTATAGGCACCACTATAGGCACCTTTTTTGGTGCCAATAGTGGTCCGCCTATAGACTATATAGAAGAGTACCTGGCTATATTAAACCGAGCTATCACTCTATCATTAATACAATCTTACCACAAGCTCTATTTTCATAGCTTCTCACACTTCCCTCTAATAGAAATGGTTAGGTTTCTGACATACTATTGAGGAGATTCTAATTTTTGGTTTCTAAACCAGGCCCTCCCACAATGAAATATCTCATAGATAGAGGTTCTGTTGTATGAAATTTGAAGGTTGACTCTCGTTCGACTGAGACTCATTCTGCCCTTGAAACTTGGTATCATCTCTATAACTATTTATAAGAGTACCCATCTACAATTTTATTACATTAATCAAGAATATTGGCAGGAAAGAGTTGAGAGATAGGCCTTGAACACAGAGACCAGTACTATTCTAATAGTGTGGCAGGAAAATGGGTACTCTTATATATAGTTATTGAGATGATAGAAGTCTTTGGAGACTATTAGAGTAGAGTACAAAATGGCCAGTAATCTTCTAATTGTGTGGCAGTTCAATGATGGAGAAGAGGATTATGCTTGTTTCTTCCCACTTTTTTCCTAGAAAATTCAGCAACCATAGAGACTTTCATACTTCCTTAACCACCCAAGAACAACTGGATAGATATTAGGAAAAAAAAGCTACCCTATTATTTCCCACATGAACTTTCTGGGTGAGCTACTACATGGTAAGTTTACTTGTAACTTCCAAAATAACTCTCTTCAAGCTATGGGATTATACCGAGAAAGGAGTTAGATGACCTTATTGCTATATAAAAGTGAATCATGATTGTATTTTTTAGGAGGAGTGGTCAAAGAGGTTGAAGCTGGGGAGATATTGATTTGGTTTTCACACCTTACTTATCCTTTTAATGAGGGATACAGTCTACATGGGTTCTGGAAGGATTTTTTCTTGAATTTTCTTCTTTCTACTTAGCCAAATCCGGAAATGGTGTAGTAGAATCCCATGAAAACTAGAGAGAATAGTTGTAAGTGATGTATTTAAGGCTCTGGGAGTTTAAGGGAGACCCTCTGGAATATCATGTTCCTGATCCAGCAGGGGATTGGAAGCTAAAACAAGAGAGTTTAATGTCCAGGGGAGGAGGATTCATGCCAAATAATTCTAGCCACATGACATCATAGAAAAAGATGCTAATGTCTTTTAGGCAGATTGGACAGTGAAGAATTTCATCCCCTAACTAGACAATTGATGCCAATCTGATTCTCAAAGGTAATCTATTTCATGCACCTTTAGTTTCCATAAGTCATTCTAGGTTAGATTTACTGGAAGAATCATAGGATCATTGGAGAGAAGTCAATATGAGGATTTCACACTATGAATCCCTGACTTGTTTGGAGTCCATATCACAGTTTCATCAATAGTAGTTTGAGGTCTTTAGAATATCCTCTATGATGGTAGGTTCAAATAGTTTGGAAAGAAGTTTCAAATCCCATCTTTTGGGATTTTTCAAGATGATGTCAGTCACGATTTGATGTTGTGGAGTTATGGAGTTGTTGGTCTTGTCCATGGCCTTGATGTTTGGAAAAAATAGGGATGAACATAGTCTTCCCACACACTAATATAGGACCCTAAGTTCACCTGAAAGCGGTGACCTTTTCGGATAATATCTCTTGAGCACCCCTTTTCAGATCCATGAAGCTGTAGTAGGGGTGGGAGAAGCAAGAAAATAAGAATTTCTCAACAATTTCGATTTGAGAGCTTGGAGCTGGTGAGAATTCTCTATCCCAGATTGGAAAGCAATGAGAGATCTGGGTGTTGGTAGCTTCTCCAATCCACAAGATTAGTTCCTAGTAGAATCTTTTCAGATTCATCCACTGGATTTTGACTTTGAATTACACAATTGGATGGATTCTAGTTATCCTTCAGAAACACTCATCAGGTGCTTTGAAGATTGATTTCGTAAAGGGGTATGTTTATGCTACTGATTCTCAGTCTTTCTCCTCTAGTGGGAAGAGGAGTGTTGGGATGGTAGGAAGAAAGAGCAAAGATATAGGCGGATAGCATTCTATTTTAGGGAATTTACTTTGTGAATATATATGAAGAGTACATGTTCACTAGACTTAGACACCGATTGAGAGGAGGTCTCTTGAGTGGTAAGCATATTTCTTAAATAGTTCATTAGCTTGTAGCTTCCTCTGTTGTACCTATCCGAATCTCCAAGATAAAATCCTGGTTTTTGAGATGGATTTAAAGTCATCACCATGATTCTTATAGGCATTACCGACTTTCATAGATAGATTAATTCTTCTTAGTAGGAAATCTGTTTCATATAGTGATCAGTGTTGGCAGTTGTTCATAGATTCTCTAGTTTTTGTAGTCTGGTCATCCAAGATTTCCTTTTTTTAGTAGACTCGATCCTGGTTTTTTTCTGATTTCATGGAAGGCATTAACAGGCATCTTTCTATGATCTGTATGTTTAGGTAGGTGTAGGGGACCTTGAGTGATAGTAACTAGGAAAATACACCATGATATCAATTTCTGTGACGTTGCTGGGTAGCTCTATCTTATCTATATGGATGGGACTCTGAGGGCCTCTCCTATTAATAGTAATACGGTCGAATACAATAGTCGTAATCATGAAATGATAGTGATCTTCCTTCTTAGTATATGTTTAACAAGGAATCTTCGATTCCCAGCGTTGGAAGTTCTCACCTACGGATTTATTTCCTCTAGGCATGAGCAAGTGAATAGAGGAGAACATAAAAGAAAAAAAGGGGAGAAAAGTCCCCTTTTATGTCACTATTAGAGTAGAGTATTGTCTCCTCTATCTTTGAATTAGTATTCAACCCTATTCAGTATTGGAAATCGAGGCATTGAAGAGTCTAATTTCCATGATTCTCACTAATAGGATTCCAATGGACGGGCTTTCTACCATGTTTTTTTGAACACTTACTAACTTCAAATGATGTAATATTGACAACTATACTGCATTAGAGCTTTCTCGGTCTCATTTCATGACCCTTTCTAAAGGACTGATACTTATATATAAGGGTTTAGAACTCATCTACTTCACCCTATTTAGTATTTAGTGCTACTGAATATATAAGTATCAGCTAATTATATCTAAGGCTTCTAAAGGGTCAGAACCAAGACCTCCCTTTCTTTCTAAACTGATGTGGAGGATTTTTCTACACTTCAATAAGACTAACATCTCACTTAATCCCTGCTTTTCTATCAATCCGTTATATCCTTCAATCTTCTATGTCTTTACAAGAACCTCAACTAAGATCAGAAGGTCTTAATGGTGGATTCCTTTATCATCATACTATCTATTGGATCTTCCATTCTATCTATTTTAAATATAGTCTTTCCATCACTTTTTGAGTCCAAGAATATGGACAAGGTCACATCCCCACTGTTAGTCTTCAATTACAGTGTCAGAACCGAGATAGATTATCTATCCTGCTTGTACAACTATGGGATCTCTTTCCCTTTTCTGGAATGAAAGACTCTCTCTTAGTCCTCAATTTCCTTATCCATATCAGTGGAAGCATTCTGCTAACCGTTCAAGCATCATGATTATATTTTGGTGAGTCAGCATAGGCCTTTTATTTATCGGTATAATATAGGTAGTAGGTGACGACGCTATCTCTCTATCTATTCTATCTATTGCGATCCTAGGATTTTCTAATCCACTTGGATATATTGTATCCAGATTGGACATACATAGATCCTTTAATTGAATGAATAAGCTAGACTATTAGAGTAGAGTACTAAGAAAGAGAAGAGTCAAGGGTGACAAATTTTTGAGAGAAAGAAAGGGACTGATTTGCAGTCGAGGCCTTACTGATCAGACAAGCGCATAGAAAAGAGGTTCGAGCTCAGACCCCTAGAACACTCAAGAGAGTCTAACCAGGAGCTAGACCTGGTCTCATCTCTATAAATATATATAAGAGTACCATATAAGATTACTGATTAATATCCCATTGGAGACCAAAAGACTCTACTACCTATATTATACCGAACTAGACTGAACAAAAGAATAAATTTTGACTGCTATAGGAAGCCAGAGAAAGCAAAGAGATAGTAAGTATAATATAGTTAGTAGAGAACTTGACTAGCCCAAGGACCTTTCATGGAATAAGAAGAAGTTAGTCAGACATATCGGATATAGATATACTATATAGATAAATTATATAGTCTATCTATGTCCGAGAAGAAGGGCCAAGCATATGAACAAAGGGTTGAAGAACAGTATGGGGGCTGGTACAGATATATATTGTCGAGAGGTTTAGAAAGAGTCTGGTACTGATTCTATACTACTTTGAAGCCTCCATCAGTACTCTTATAATAGTTTCCATTGAAACATTCGCCGCTATCCAAGTACTATACTCTATATAGTGCCAATTGATTCACCTAGAACTCATATGCCCGGAGTCAGCAGTACCTTTGGTAGGGCTGGAAGATAGAGATGACCTATTAGGAAAATGACTTAGATCAACTGCTCACGCGCCTGAGGATGAACCATATCCCACGATGAATGAGCTGCAACTAGATGAGAGAGTATCACATCACAGGGGTAGGATACATACATATCATTCAGAACCAAGAAGGGGATATTCGAATGAGTAGGAGGAGAGCAAAGAGATGATCATTCTTCAAGCTTCACGAAGTCATCTACGTGACCAATGCATGCTTCAAAGAAAGTAAGGTTTGAATACCAAGTCTCAATATAAGCAAATAAAGTGGATGCTGACAAAAAAGGTCTAAAAAGGCACAGGTACTCTTCTATATAGTCATTTGAAGGTCACCACCCACTACTATTATTAATCTTAGTGGGGGTTTTGAAAGAGTGTATGAACCCTTGTGTCTTGTTTTTAGTGTGTGTTCTGCTCGATATCAGTGTACTAAAGGTAGGTCTTATCCCATTAGAGAAGCTACCTGTGACTATATAAGAAGAGTACCTAGGACCATCAGTACTCTTCTATTTCTATATAGTGCACCTAAAAAATCAATTGATTAGAGTGGTTGGCCATTCACAAACCACTAGATCTCATATCTTGGCATTGGCACTTGTAGTCACGTGATAGAAGTTTGGGAAGTTGGGAAGGTTCGAGTTGCTCAGTGGTTTGAAAGACCTATCATATGTGCTTAGATCATTCCTATTAGTCGACTGAGACACCTACGGCATTACACCCCACTATGATATGAGAGATCATTACTCCTTTAATAGTTCGGTACTATGTGAGAATGGTGACACCATAATAACCAAAAACATCTATCCTTATAACCCCACCGCCATATCCCAATGGTTGATCTAAGGTCCTGGTTGTTTTTTCCATCCAGACACATGAGTACGCTCGTTTCCACCAATAGTTATTGCAGGGTCCCAGTGTCCAACAACTATATCATCTGGATGATACCCTTGGCTCCCACAGACCAGGTCAATACCGTTAAAAAGATTGGATGGTTGAAGTGAAAATACATTCAGTTCAGAGTTGGGGCTGTCTTGTTTGGACATGGTTAACGCGTTACTAGAATCGGGGAGGGTTCATATCTCCAATCGCTAAATCGATATATAGTCATACAACATTCTCCTCTTTTGTTCTTTCAAAATAAATTGATGGTCTCCCAACTGCTGTTGAAATGTCTCCCTACACTATGGTCTACTTCGTATTTCATCTATTGTTGTATCAAATGTGGCGCTTCGTGGTTCCTCTTTGATTCTTTGGGTGTAGGGCGAGATCCTGTTACTTACCCCATTTGAGTGTTGGTCACTTTATGGTGTTACATTCCTAACTCCAACCACGCTCATGCCCTCTTGTTGTCATGTTCCTTCCATGTGGGACAACCAATTCACCACTCACTCACTTCAATGCATGATGTTACCTAGTCTATGATACCATCTGCACTTGGACATTCGGTTTTCATTCCTTTGTTCGGACAGATCCTAGGTAGTCCCAGGCATTTCCATACGTGTTTCATGGCCCATCGTATTATCTATCGATTCCCACACTCGGGCTACTGGTGCACCTACATTCCTATGGGAACTGACAACTTTGGGTTGCCCTCATTGTTTTGGCTGGGTCTTGATGCTTATCTCAGCTGCTACAGTGACACCTCCTGAGCTGGTCTTCCAAATCATAGCAAGCTTCACCTCATATTCTATCTTCGAGTTTTCTATCTATATGGAATCTATTTCTCTACAAGTAGTATGGATGGTATAGAAATGAGGTTCGGCCCAAAGGAAACTGTTGATGATCGATGGTTGGGTGATGCACTTCCTAGAATTCCAGAGCACCAATACCCCAACTCAATACTATTCGATGGCTGACAGTCGATATGCCTACATTTCCCCACTACTACGCCTTGCAAAACAACATTCCTGGACAAAGCAGAGATGGTGGTGACAGATAAGGTTCAAGTACAACATAGTCATTGGCATTACCATTACAACAGAGGCAATTCATATGGTAGCGTTAGTGAGTCACCCTTCCTAGCTATAATTCTCATAAATAGATGGAGCAAAAAGGAAGAGGTACCTGTGTGATTTTTGTTAGGAGTTGAGGTTGAGCATTGGTAGTGGTGGATCAATTGGAATCAGAAACATGGATAGCTGTTGGCCAATCACTATATAGGGTAGAGTATTGAGTCATTGATAGATGAGGAATTGGGGGGTTTGGGCCATATATTATAAGAATACCTGAGTTGACACACTACCTATATTATACCAAATTCGGCAAACCATGAGCTGAAAGGCGTTGAAATTGGGTTGTGTTTCATCTCTATGGGACCTCTGCCACAAGCAGGGGGTGGAATGCCTTCTTTGAGGGTGTATAATCGATGTGCTCAGAACCTCTCACGTAGGTCAAACACTAATTACCACACTGGAAGAACAGCGGTCCCCCATGCCACCATCCATCAATTCTTAGGTGGTGATGGAACATATGGATGTTAGGTGGGGGCTCATTGGCTAGTGGAGTTTGAGGTGCAAGAATGGAGCATGCAACCAAGATATCTAGGAAGGGAATACGAGGGTGGAAAAGAGAAACAACTGGACCTTTCGATCTCGGTATATTATAGGTATTAGGCCCCTTATAAACTATATATAAATGGGGTAAATGATCAATATATATATGTACCAGACATTCCAATGGTCTGCCTTGTTATTATAAGAGTATTGAATCGAACTCATCTTGCTGAGTGGTTGAACGCGTTGAGTGTTCGTTGTGTATTATCCATGCCCGTTGCGCACCAGTACTCTAGCTCGATCACTTATCCCACATCTATTCATCTCACTATGTTGGTGGAAAACAATACACTAGTCCACCATTGGCTCGAGGCATTCTAGTTGGACCCCCTAGTATACACTTCCTGTGAGGTGTCACCAAAGGATCCCATTCGACTTGTGATCCACAACTGGCCATCCCTGCCCCTACTTCCGTATTTATTTGGTGAAGGGGGAATAGGTACAGGTGATAGTGGGCCTAATTGAGTGCAATAAAGTTCCCATTCTCACCCCCTTCGCCCCCAAGGGTTTATGCTCTGGTTCCACTAGTCGAAACAACCGCTTGGCAGTAAGGTTCTAAACCCTTATATATATATGTATCTGCTACTTATATCTATGGGTTATAAAGAGTCATGAAGGTTTGAAAAGTAGTCTATACCGTATTCTAGCATATAAAGAGGAATTTATTTTTATTTAACATATAAATTCCACATATAAATAATACTATTTTATTGTATATATATAGAGAATAGGTCATGGTATTTCGATAGAAATCCATTCAGCAATCGCTAGTCAGAGGTGCCATGAACACGAGAAAGGGGCAGGTGGTCGTGAGCTATCTTCAGAAGTGGTACTACTCGTGGATGGATGAACTCGATGGTTCAAGGTTTGATTGCTAGACTATATAGAGTGAGTACTGGATGGTGCCTACCATCCCGTACCACTAAATGAAAGTCTAGGTTCTCCTGCACTATATAGAGTAGAGTACTGAAGGTGGGGAACCCGAGGGTATGAGAGAAATCTAGGTCCAAAGGTTCTAAACCCATATATATTCCATAGTATCCCTTTAGAGAGGGTGAAATATATAATATAGGGTCAAGTACTATAGATATGACCCTTTCTAAAGGGTCAGGTCCTCCATCTGTATAATCTAGATAGTCAGATACTTCATGTATCATAGGTTATAAACCCTTATATATTTAGTAGCACCTATCTTCATCTTTCTTTAGAAACTGTCAGGAATGAGTCCATTCAACTCCATGGGTACTTTATTAGAATAATAGCTTGGGACCATGTTTCATGAGCATTGGGGAAGCATCGTGCTCATCAACTTCCGACTGGCCGATGGGACAGACTAATTGGGATATGGAACTAATGTTAATTCAACTGCTCAGATGCCTTGAAACCTCGTAGTTCTATGCTCAAGAAAGCTCAGACGCATTCCAAATGTTAGAGATATCTGGGGGTTTACTACTAGATGATGTAATTTATAACTATATAGAGTATAGTACTTTACTTGGGGTATGGGTTTTCACGATGGGGTGATGACGAGTTATAGGTATTCTAGCATATAAAGTCTGAGGGTATCGGGAGTGAGGTATAGCGACCCAGCCTTTTCTTACATTACAATTACATCATTTCAAAGATAAAAAACATAATATTATTACACAAAGAGGATCCAAAGGATTAGTGTATTGGGAAAACTAGGACCACACATAACAAATACATCATCTAGCATAAACATTTATTTAATTTCTTCTTCTCTAGCATCTTATTGGAACTTGTCCTATCCTTAGTACATGTAGCCACCTGAGGAAATACATAAAAAGGGGTGAGATAGAAGCCCAATAAGAGGATAGATAAGAATAATATATCATGGGGTGAGCATAATCATAACATAGGAAAAAGATCATGAAAATGAGAGGATCATAAATAAAATACGTGAAATGTGGCAAAGCATAAAAAATGAAACATCATGTCTTAGTGGTTAACTACCACACATATTTTTGAACCAATATAGAATCTTGTTCACACATCATTTCACCATTACTCATGAGATTCATCACTTTACCCAATGCATTGGAGCATTGTATAATTCTGAGCACACCTGTCACATTTAAACATTCATATTGCGCTATATAATTCCGGGTGCACCCATCACATCATAACATTGTCATTTATCATGAATCCCACAATGAACATATAACATAAATAAAAATAAAGAACCCATGAAAAGGAATGGGTTTCATCTCATAATAACACATTCATAAACATTGTGCTCCCAAAAGAATGAGGGAATAACAAACATGTTACAAGAATCGTCGATCTTGAAAGAGGTAAAAGGTGTGTTCTTAAAAAAAAGTTCTTTTCGAAAAAATTTGGTTTTTTTCATAGATACCAGTGAAAAACATGTATATCCTAGAAAAGTAAAGATAATTATGATCAAAATATTTTTAAGGATTAACCATATAAAAAAGGAGTGAAAGAGGGAGAACCTGAAGGATGAAAGTTGGGTTCGAGAATTTCTCCTTACCTTGTACCTGAATGCTTACTTCTCTTTAATGTCCTGTATATTGACATTATATTAATTAATTAGAAATCCAGAACCTTTTTTACATTAATATGGTTCATTATGGGTTCATTAAGTGATTTTATGTTCCTTGGGATGAGTTATAGAGTTTAAGAACATTATTTGAGAATGTTTGTTTTGATAGTTTTCTTGAGTGGTTCACTTGTATTCTTAAATTTAAGTTTGGGTAGAACATGGGTAAACATACAGAACTAATATTACTTGTTATTAATGATATTATATAAGTTTTAATGATCTTATAATGAATCGTATTATATCCATGTGGATGAATCATTAGATAAAAATTAAAAGACGATTGTTTGGGTTAATTTGAGCGATTTTTCGATCATAATGAAATTGTTTTATTTTATCATGAGTAATATGGTCATAAGTTAGTTCCATAAATTTAAATAGAAGATAATACATATAAAAACTTCTGGTTCAACCATAAAAATGGTTTCATTACCAGATCTGAAGGTATAAATGGAAGAAGAAAACATGTCATTCTTGAAGGTGATAAGTTAACACCTCATGAACAACGTTCTCTTTAATAAAAGAAAAGAGGGAAAGGGGATTGGATGATATAATATCCCATTAGAATAATAAAATTCCATTATATGTATAATACTGTAGTTAAAATACAATTTAGATGAAGATAGGTGGGGAGATATCAAGAAATGAACTTGAACATGAAAGGAAATTAAAGGAGAAGAGGGAGAGAAATTACCTCTTGAATCTTTCTCTTGAGAACCTCCTTAAGGGCCTATGATTGGTCTTTTAATGATACCAGAAGCTCTTGGAAGTGGGGTAGGTGATAGGGAAGGTGTTTGGGCCGAGTTTAGAGAAGGCTTGGAGCTTGAGAGGTGCGAGGAAATGAGGGTGTGAAGGGTGGCTTTTATAGTAGAGGGGAGAGGGGTTTCCTTAATATAAAATTCATTAGTTTATTATTTTCCCACAATAAAAGGAATAGTGAGTCTTTAGTGACAAAGAATAGTAATTTTATAATTTAATACGAATAAAGTGGGATTACATCAGCAGAACATCACACATGACCCTATAATTAGCTTATTTAGCTTATTTTGTAAATTACGGTATTTCACTATTCATCAAAAATTCAAGTATCTCAGAAAAATCCAAAAAATTTACCCTAACCATTTTTTGATGTGTAGAATCAAAAAATGAAGTCCATTTTTCAAAAATAATTTTCTAAATATTATTAATTTAATATTTAATTAAAATCATAATTTACTTAAAAACAGTTTTTATGATTAAAACTGATTTTATAGTGCTTTCAAAAATTACGTAGGGTCTTATAAAATTATCTAAAAACTATAATACATTTATTCAAATATTTATGAATACATTTTAGGGAAATAAATATTCTTTTAAATTAATTAATTAATTATTTATGACTTACAATGTACCAAAATGTTTACTAAGGTCAAATTGTCACTTTCTAAGATGTCTAAATTTTATTTCATTATTCATAGGTAATGTTACTCTTATGTTGGATGTTTTACTATTCATAAGGTCTGTATTACTATTCATAAGGGTATGTTAATATTCCTAAGTGTATGTTACTATTCACCAAAAATTATTTTTGTTTCATTAGACTCTAAAAATCATCATGAACACAACTGTGTATGTAGGATTTTCAAAATTCCAAACATAGGAGTGAAAAACTTATGTTTAAAGGTCACTTATCACATAGTAGTTCATTATTTTCTGTTTTTATGACATAAATATAAGAAGGGATTTTTCCATTGAAAAACATCAGGTCGTTACATGAGGTCTTCATCCAATAATGCAGGTATGATTGGGGAATGGATGGTGGCTCCCTAGAATTTCCTGGCCATCCTCTAGGATGAGACAAGAAAGAGATTGCATGGGCGGTCTCTCCAGCGGTAGGTCATCCAATGCAACGACTCTCCAGCCTGAAGGTGTAGGGGGAATGGCTAAAAAGGTAACTTGGAACCTGATTACTCTACTCTATAGACTGATAAGGATAAAGAACTACAATATTTAGCGTATAAAGTGTTCTGTATGGTTCAAGGTCCACAGGTTCGACCATCCACTATACTCACTCAGTTGGATCACTCACTCGAGAAGCGTGGGGGATGTTGGTTCCTTCTCGTATGCGTCAAACACTGGGATGAACCATGGGACCATGCATGCCTCCTTGATGCTATGCTCGCGCCCAAACACCCAGCACCTTGCCTTGGCCCAAGCTACACCTTTGGGGTTCTCTAGTTTTAACCACTCATCTGGATTTGGCTCTACTGGCTGCTTGGGTGTGGAGGGTTCCTAACCCTTTAGAAAGGGTCAGATCATTGAACCTCAACTTGGGAGGTGCTACTGAATATATAATGGTTTAGAACTTGGCTAATTCACCCCATTCGGTTTGGCTAAAATCCCTTAGATATAAGTAGGAGATAATTATATATAACATTATATATTCAGAAGCAGAACATGGATTTCCTTCACCGGTCAGGACATCAGGGGCGATGGGGGACCTTCAACACCTATGACAGTTGGTGGGGTGGTCGACTTTATATGTGGAATTTATATGCTAAATACCAATAAAGTCCTCTTTACTCTTTACCCTTATAGATGAAGTACACCTAGAAATGGGTCATTGGATAGCATACGAGTGAATTATTCAACATAAGACTCAATCCAAATGAGTTACATGAGGTCATCAAGAAGATGGAATGGGGAATGGGGCATGCACTGCTGGCGCGGGTGAGAAAGCTCGGAGCGAAGCGTCCAACCACCACATCATCCACCTATAGTGGGGGAAGAATCCAAGCATAGCTAGTGGTGACTGGTTAGGATCGATTGGGAGGGAGGCCATGGTTTGATCCAGATACCATGAAATGGGGCGTCCAAGGGTCAATCAAATGGGTGCAAGAGTCATTGGAGATGGAAATGGGGGCACAGATCGGATCAAACAGAAACATCTGACTAGCTCCATCCACTCAATCAACTGAGGACATGGTAGTAGAATCGAGTGAGCACCATGGGGTGAGTCGGTTCATGTGGCCAGTAGGCACCCACCAGTTTGTGGGCACCTATCGGCCTACGGGTCTGACATTTGGAAGCTCAAATAGCAAGACCACAAGGGTAAATTACCAGGCTATTGGAATCGCAATGACTGTGATCAGAAGGAATATGACTTTCCCCCTATTAGAGTAGAGTAATGATGACTATAATATTAGAGTATTGAGGGGTGACGATTCAAGTGCAGTTTGGAATGATCTACCCATGAAGGTGAAAGCCCTAACATTCATCCTGACCATTGAGAGTGGAGCCTCAATAAGTAGTACACGGCGTGTTCGAATTCTGTATTGTCCAAGACAACCTGCTGCAACATAGGGAACCAACCTCTACAATAGTTGACGTACCAGATTCGTCCATGACACCGATATCCCAACGAGTACCGTAAGGGTCATTTGAAAGAGCACCCACCACATTCTGAAGGGAGTGAAATAGATCCCTAATTCTGATGCTGTTCGGATAGTTGGTGAAGCGATTAACATAGCAGCAGTCGGTACTTCAACCTTATGGTCTGGATCAATTGGAGTGGTTGGTAACTCACTCGATTCCAAACAACGTACCTTTTTCAGGATGGGTCAGCAAGTCAATGGGAAATGCGGCTAGAGCTACTATTTAATGTCACTACTCTTCATTAGGGTGTGCTGCCTTTGGACTCAACACCGATTGAGCTAGCCATAGGCAGGTGGTCAATTTCTAGTTGGAAGTGGCGGACCGAGCCCAAGTATGTGGAAAAATAATAGGATGACTAGTGGATAGGGGTGATAGGACAACCAAGATCGAGGAAAGCTAGTTTTTTGTGAAAGCTATTTCAGTAGTGCGTACCTACAATCGAAATGGATAGAGGTAGAGGGTGTTGGTGCATTGACATTGGGAATGGATATGTGATGCTTGGAGGTGTTCGAATCCATGGTTACTCTATTCAAATACTGGCCTAGTATCAGTGGTACAAGACAGACAGTGTGGTGCCAAGATCCACTGTCTTGAGGGAAATAGCCCAGATCATTAGCTAAGGTCCCCAAGCACCTATCTTAGTGCGCATGGAAGTGGGTGGCATCATAGCTGGTTCAGGCGGTCAGCTTGGAAGAAGCCATATGGGTGACCGAAAGAATCATAACTCACTGGTTGAGGGTGAGTTCGAACCAACAATTTCATGAGTATATAAGTGGTGCAACAAAGAAACAAGACCATTCCATCATGGTCCTCCCTCCATATAATCTAGATAGTCAGATACTTCATGTATTCCAGGATATGACAATGATGGTGTTGTCAGTAGTGGGATATTCTATTGATATATGGAAGGTCCTTGGCTACTACTCCTAGGGTTTTCTTAGAAGAGAGAATTCTGACATGAGTATACTATTTCAATCCTATTTCCACGGGGATTGCTAGCAGTAGATCAGGGTTTCAATGGGTGGTCAGAACTATTGAGTGAATCGGTCCCTTGACTCCCCTTTTGCTGATGGGGGTACTCTAGAGTGAGAGGTATATTTTACTAACAGTGAAACACTGATGAACATGAACATAAGGTTGATGTACTAGTTGGTGGTGGACATTATATGTGGACTTTATGTGCTAAATACCAATAAAGTCATGACCCTTCCATGGTAGTTCACTATTAGAAGAGTACTGAGCATGTGCGGCAATGGAACAGGGTGGAGGTCATCAGTACACTTATAATAGTTTTGATAGACTATTATAAGAGTATCAAGGATTCCCCATGAAATGGTTGGGTGTCTGGATGGATCCGGAACTCTTCGGTAGTTCACTATTAGAAGAATACCTGAGCTGTTCAGCATTGCTGGAATTGGGCATATCGTACATCCGAATCACATATACATATACATATACATATACATATTCATATAAATATAATATATGGTGGTTGAGTTGCGCAATGGGCACCGAAAGGTTAGAATCACCACCATGAGTTTGAAGTACCAGGCGACTGGTCATCAGTTTCATGGCTCATTCACTGAAACCACCTCACAACTATAGGGGGAGTCGACACTATATAGACCGAGTACCTGACTCTTCTAATAGTGCTGTCACCTTTCATATGGCAGTGCCAAAGGTGGGGGAAGTTTCAGCTACTCTATCTAATAGTCTTGTGATACTTATTGTGGGCAATAGGTATAATATAGGTAGTAGAGGTAGCGGGACTAGGACAAATCCACTCCAACCATTCCTTCAGTGTTGATGGTGGAAGTTTTTGGGCTACGAAAATCCTAAATTGGAAACAACTATGAGTGGACAAGTTGAATAAAGTCGGAAAACAGATGACTGTACCAACAACTGACACAGGTGCACTGGTAGATATACTATTTGGCACGTGAGCAACCCATTTGGAAGGAACTTGGAAAGCGCTTGAACCACTAGTTGTGTCACTATTAGAGTAGAGTACTAAGGATAGACCTATCTTATTGAATCAACTTCGGTCCATGTATCCAATAGGTGGGGAGCAAGGTTGCGACTGTTTATTAGAAACATAGGACTCTGCTAAGAGGTCGACCTACCTATAGAGTCTGACACCTGCCCGGTGCTGCAAGTCCAATACAATTGGGTACTGAGTGAAGGGTGCCCAGCTGTATCAACCTAGTGGTAAATGGTAGTAGTAATCCTAACTGTTTTAAGGTATCGAAATGTCTTGTCGCATAAGTAGCAGCTTGAACATATGGTGTCATGACTGCCCAGCTGTCTCCGAAATGGAATCCGGTGAGAATGAACTCTCGGTTCAAATGCAGAGCTCCGCATGGCAAGATGGTAAGACCCAATTCACCTTGAATATTTACTTTTTTATGAGAAAGACAGTCAAATTCCTCGTAGGATAGTAGTAGTGATCTGGTCTCCTACTTCCACCGCTCCACCAGACCACTCGTTCAGTCAATGCCCAATGCTCTAACCTCATGAGTGACTAATATATTATAATATTTTAGACTCACCGGTTCCACTATAGGCACAATTTGGTATTTATATATATGAATAATTAAGGACATATCCACATAAGGCTCCAGACGATTCATGGATAGGTGCGAAAAGCAGTTCAGAAATTAATCCCCCTTGTTTCAAGGTTGCCCACTACTCTGATACGGTCATGGGGCAGCCCAATTAGGTGAAATAGAGAGTATCATCTCTATATGGTGGTGGTCTTGGTGGACTTTATATGTGTCTATGATGTGTCTATGATCTCTATATGGTCATAACAGTTGTCATTGTGACCGATATAGGATGATACCTAGGTTCATCAGCTTATTCATTCAATTCAAGTTTATATATTGGGAATAGAGCGGGTTCTATAGTTTATCTTGGGTGAATGCCTCCTAAAGAGTAATAAGTGGTGCGCAATGTCCAATAACACCCAACTCTACCAGTCACGTATTGGTGTTCAATGCCTGACTGAAAGATGGAATAACTCGATCAGGGACAGACAATTCAAAAGGTAATATGAGATGTCGGCCATAGTGAACCGAGAAGTTCCGTGTGGTTGGGTGCTCGTGAAACAGATCACGGGTATGCATAGGATAACAGGATAATGAAATCCAAGAGCTTAGATAGATGGTTTCATTTGGCACCTCGATGTCGACTCATCACCTCCTGGGGTGGAAGCTGGGACCAAGGGTTTGGTAGTTTGCTGATTGAATATAGTGGTATGTGAGTTGGGTTTATAATGTCGCGAGACAATTCGTTTCCTATATACCATGGGGTCATGAGAACGGAAAGGTACATTCCCTAGTACTAGAGGAATGTAATTGAGTGAGGGGACAACCCATTGTGATCCGGAACCCGGGTGGCGGTATACGGTGCAGCTACGTTGTTAGTATCATCTCTATTAGTGGTGGTCACTAGTGGATGGATCTGGGAATTCCACTTGGTCTCGTTCTCATAATCCGTAGAAGAATAGTACCTGAGCAGATAGGAGAGATGTGAACCATCCCTTTTGGCACTCAATCTTTCTCACCTGCAGCGGAGATCGTGGATCTATCATGGAGCAAGTGTATTCATACTAATCTGACAACTGGATAATAGGTAGCTCGAAGCTCATGGGCCACCACCCAACTCAGGTACTCGAGTCGAACCACCATGTACACCGCTATATTCCACCATATCCAATACAATCTACATGAAAAAAATAGATGGGATGAATGTAAAATGACACTAGAACCATAAGAACCTATCGAGAATGCATCAGAGTCATGGTTTGGTCGACCGTGGGGCCAATGCATCTACCAAACCGAAGGCCGCAGGTTGTTTCAGGTTTGTTGGTATAATCTAACCAGGTAATCTTATATATATTATATAGGCAGACCACTATAGGCACCTTTTTTGGGGCCAATAGGGGTTCGACTATATTATACCGATGCCTCATATGATAGTCGATGGTTCGGGGGTTCGATGGTGGATATAGTGGTGTTCGAAATGGATTTGGAGGTACTATACTAGAATACTACTAGTAGTAGTATGACTATGGTTGGCTGGTGGCATGGAATAGTCATGGTTGGGTTGAGGGTGGTCGTTTTGGAAGAGCATGGTGGTCAGAAACTATATATAAGAGTACCCGTGGTGCGATCAAATGTCAAGAATGGTCGAATATCAGGGTAGTTGTGATGTCAGAAATGATATAATAGATAGTATTGGAGTTGATCTAGGTACTCTTCTATAACTATATATAAGAGTACCATAGAATAATAATAGGTCTGGTGGTGGTGGTGCTCGGGGAGACATTGGCTTACAGGAACTCATCTCTGGCATTGGACCGATCGAAAAGGGAAAGCAGCGCTTCGACGTCCAAAACAGTCATGCTACCCCCCTTCCCAACATGTTCCACCTTCACCACCAATGCTGTTTGAGTGAGTATACTCGAGGCCAATCTCTACATCTCTAGCATACTACAACTAGTCTAGTATAGTGGTGTGTTCATTCTTTCCAAAAGGTTTTTTCTGGATGCTTCCCCACTCACGGGTACTATATATATAAGAATACCTGAGCATTTCTTAGGTGGTTAAGTGGAATGGTGTTACTGATTGTGATTGAGTGGATCTGGAGCTCTTAATATACCACCCTATCAAATTACACCACCAAATCACAAGGGTCATGGTCATATAGCACGAGCCAGACTATATAGAGTAAGTACTTGTGACCAAGAACAAAAATACCTAGGGTACCTTACCATAAGGATTATGTAGCGAGATAGGGGTATGGTGAGGTGCTTGAGGCCAACCATCAACGGAAAAATGGCCTTCCAACTGGTGAAACCCAAACACTTGTTTTTGGACCCCACCTAGTACTTATATATATTAAGGCCTTTTCCTACTATATCACAATTCACAATGTGGTACGATTGATTCCATATCATGATAATATATATAAGTATCAGGGAATTCAGTGATGGGAATATCCAAACAACTCGACTTCGGTACTTGAACGACGACCTTTACCCTACTATATAGAGTAAGGAGCAGTTTGATAAACATGTGGACCATGCCTCTATACTCTACTCTAATAGTGGCGAATCACATACCAGATAGCAGATCTCTGGTGAGGAGTGGGGGTTTGGATGTCGGTATAATATAGGTAGTAGACTTGAATGCCTAGACACTGTTTGTGGTATTTGAAATGAATGGAATGGGGCTGGTGCTACCTTAGCTGGGCGGAATTCCCGCATATCCCTTCCAAGAAAGTGTGATTCCACCATGTATCCATTGTCACCTTTAGGAAGGTGATCCAGTAGAAAATCAATAGGTTGTGGTGTTGTGATTGAGATGGTAGTCGGGGGTTGTGGTTTGGAGTGGGTGGATCCTCAGTACTCTTCTAATAGTGTGAAGGCCTTCAACTATCAGGGTCATGACATCCACCCCATTGGAGTGTGCTCAGACCTAGGAATGAATATATAGTATGTTGAGAGTACGAGTAATAACCAGATGAAATGTGTCCAATAGGTGAAAAGATGAGGAGCTTAACCACTTATCTTCCTTCTTACCTATCCTTTTGAGGCCAGGTATTGAGTTTGTTCCCGACAAGGTCTAAGGCCTCGATGGTTTAAATATCCTATTA
This sequence comes from Viscum album, assembly GCA_963277665.1. NCBI lineage: Eukaryota > Viridiplantae > Streptophyta > Magnoliopsida > Santalales > Viscaceae > Viscum > Viscum album. The sequence goes on from OY728156.1 coordinate 543,581,754, forward strand.
CTTGAGAAAGATCAAATCAAGGAGAGGGGATTCCCTAGTCAAATAATGGTACCTATCAATAGAAGTAAGAGCAAGCGCTCTTTGTCCATAAACACTTTAGTACAAAAATGATTGTGTAAAGAAATAGGTGGTGCTTGTATTAGTACAATAATGGCTTCTCTCACTGAGTGCTTTAACAAGAGGAGAAGCTACACATCTTAGTCCACACCTAATTGTGTAAGAAAGATTTTTATTCCTCCCTCAACAAGTATAAAAACCTCTTCTTGTGTGGTTGGTAGTTGAAAATGGAATAATGGGTATTTCGCTTTCCATTTCAGAAATCCTATACTTCTCCTTCCACTTTGACCCAAAAGTCTCAAGGATTAGATTCGTGCCTATAACTTCTATAAAAGCTAGCCATAATTCGCTTACTTATGAATAATCAGTTCAGTTCACATCAGCATTTTTCCTCAGCTATGACACATCGATCCTAAAAAAAAGACCTAATCTTATTTGCAATGAAACACAGACCTTTTCTGATTTTGGGCATAAATGGGAGATTTCTTCCTCTGATCCCTATACCTTTGACTCCTCTCATCTCACTTCCCTAAGTCCCCTATTATGTAATAGCCTTCCTTAAACTTGATTAGAAAGGGAATTGGTGAATGATCTCTTCCTGTGATTTCGGAAGACCTTGTTGGGACTGAACCAACCAACCGAAGGAGATAGACTATAAGGCTCAGATCCCTTAATTTAAGAAATATATTTTTCCTATTTGCTCTCATCTCTCCCTATTACACCTGCTCTCTCAAAACAACAACAGGAAAAAAATGTCTCTTGCCTATCTGGTTCGTGCCCGTTCGAGCCATTCGAGAGCTTCACTTCACTCTCCTCTTTCTTTCCTTATTCTAGCTTCTTTCCTGGCCTTCTATATACCTTCCTTTAAGTAGATATGATTCAAACACCCGACTAACTATTCATTCTGTCTTTACCTCATTCACTAGGGAGTTTTGAGCTCTGTCCCTATCTGAAGCATAGAGATACCCAATTGGTTGATACTTAATAATATAAACAGGTTCCTAGACAAAGTGCATCCGCTGATATAGCAGCAAGAGATAAATCATTGGGTCCTAGATAAGATGTAGTAGAGAACAACACTATAAAGAAGAACGTAAGCTACTTCTATTTCCATCATATAGGAAATGATTGATTTCAAGTATACCGTGATGAGAAAGAAATACAATATAGGCCAGCCAGAAATGGAACAAATGCTGCTACTTCTGAGTTCGCACGACCTTTCTCTCATTGTGCGTGGATGTTAGGAAGATAAAGGGGGAATAGAGAATGGGTACATTACTTGTGAACCTCCCTTTATTTCTAGGATAGGGCTCTTCCCAAAGAGATTAGAAATCGGTTTAGTTAGCTAGGTTGGCCAGGACTACCAGAAGAAAAAGATCAACCATATAATGATCACTTTCTAGATATATAGATAGAAAGTAATGAATCTACAGGGTAAAGATAATCAAAGGTTAATGGTCCCACTCTCAGTCACCTTAACATAAGCGTGTAGATTGATCTCATTACTATAAATAGAAAGAGGAGAGCTATGTAACTACTACTTCCACAAATCCTACCATCCTAGAATCATCTCAATTAGAAAAAGGGACTTTACAGTGAATGATTTTAATGATGCCTTAAGAGACACCTAGAAAACATGAATGGATATAGACGAGGCTAACTTTAAATCACCAGTTTCACACAAAAACCATGAGGAAAGGGGCAATGAGAACTAAAAAAAGTACAAACTAAAATTGGTAAATGATGGTTTCTCCCCTCTATTTGGGGGTTATCTTCTCTTCCAATGATGGATGCCCAAAAAGGCTTAAAAGGGAATCCAATTTCTATGTCGATACACCCCAACCACGTGTAGAGAGGATTTCAGGAAATAGAGGCCATAAGCCATTCCAGGTTTATTCATAACATCGTAGGTCCGAAGATTCTACCTTGAAATACCAAACAAAGGCGCTTTATCCACTCTATCTTATCTCTTGATTATGTCTAAGTCTAGATCTTAGCTACCACATACTTGCATCTGTTATCACAGAGAGGGATTGATGAACACCACCTCTTGGTTAGGGATGGGGCACACACTTCCTTTTTTGACGTATCAGATCTAGTACTCTTCTATAACTATATATAAGAGTACCATAGAATAATAATAGTCTATGCCTGATGTCCATATTTATGCAAGTATCTTCACTTCCCTCCCTATAAATTTAATGATAACCAAACACTCTTAAAGGTTATAAAGTCTTTCTTTTATGAATTTTGTTTCATAATATAAGGACCAAATATCTACAGTGAAATCCTTTGTTTGAAGGCTTGCTGACTCATGATTTACACCTCTCACCGCTGCTTCTTAGCAGTTGACTACGAGATTAGAACTTTCTTCATTACTAAATAGTTCTCTATTCCGTGCGAGCTAGTTCAACTCTTTTAGGACAGTAATACTAGTTTCTAGGCCCCTTTTTCAGCTACACTAATACTTTGGGTCATCATGCACTGACACAATCATTATCTGAGGGCCTATGATCATCCAAAAGAAGTACCTGGTCCTAATAAGAAAAAGACACACTTGTTGGATTCGACTTCTTGTGAACAAGCAGAGCATCAATAATCCTTTTCTTTTACAAGTATAGACTAATCGAGATGCTTCTACACGTCTATTCTTATAGAAGATTAATATAAGTCTTTTTTCCATACTCGGCCTTCCAATGCCACTATTAGAAGAGTACTGACGGTCTAGTCCATGTGTGTATTGAGGAATTTGTTTAGCCCATTACCTAAAATGGAGACTACCCATCAATCGTAATGGCCTAATTCCATATCAATAGAATATAAGGTATCATATTCACTAAATTAATAAGGGTATTGACTAATAGACTCTTCCTATTGTGTGATTTTCTACTGATTTCTTTTATCAAGAAGGACGTCCACATGAGATTTGTACCCATCAAGTGTTCTCCCTTCACTATCGGACCTGCTTCTTACTTATTTGTTAGTTCCTATGGGAAGAAAACAGGTACTCTTATATATAGTCATTCCTATTTAATGAAAATATTTGCGCCACCTGAAAATTCTCGGCGGTCATTCAATATTATCTGCATTTTAGTAAGTTTATGCAAGAGACACAGTCTTAGTATTAGGAATAGAAAGTTCTCCCTCCTATCCACAGAATTTAATTCAACTGATCCCTTTGCTACTCCTTTTTTTGGGACTGACCAACCTACTAAATCTCAAATTTCATACCTATTAGAGTAGAGTACTAAAGGTGTGGGACTTTCTTTTCTACGGGAATTTATGAACATAACCGCCTATTACAGGATATGGTCTTGGAGAAAGATCAGTACTCTACTCTATGAGGTTGGTCTTGGGAATATCGAAGAAAATCTCTCATCGGGATTAATCCAATAGCCAAAATATCCAAAGAAGATGGAATGTGAGAAGATTGAGAATCCATAGTTCACATAGTTCATCGAGGTGAAGAGCGGTGCCATATCCATTCAGTATAATATAGGTAGTAGTAACCTAATGCTTGGAATGTTTTGGGGACCTTAGATGCTTGAGCCTATTGGATCATGTGCATTCTTTTTAATGTTTCTATATATTCTAATAATTTGGAGAATTGTTTCATGGTGGTGCAGGGTTTCAAGGAAAAGTAACTTGTTTATATCCTTACCCTTTAGAACCCTTAGATATAAGTAGCAGATACTTTTATATTAATATTATATATAAGGGTTTAGAACTCAACTCCTTCACCCTATTCAGTATTCAGTGCTACTGAATATATAAGGGTTTATATCTCAGCTACTTTACCCTATTTGGTTTCTAAATAAAGGGTTAGGAATGAAGAGTTTTCACATTTCACTGTTCACTCATACAGAAATAGCTTAACTAATTTATACTAAGGGTGCCATATTTCCCTTTTAGTATTTCAAAAACTTCACCAATATTTATGTCTGACTATTAGGACCCTACAAACCAAAACTTTAAACATAAAGATACTTGAAAGACAGATGAAAGGCTAAAGGAAGATGACATTCTAAAAATGATTCATTGGTTATTATATCCCCACATCACCGCTCGGAACGGGTACTTTTCCTATATAGTTTGAGTAGAGTACTGATTAAAGTACGACTTTTCACCACTCACAAAGAAGGGCCAGTATGAGTGGAATCTGGGTATATCTGTACATAAAGGAGTTGACTTAAAACTTTCAAAGATCAAAGATGTTGACCTGGGGTCTCAAACAAAGGTACTCGTCGATACGATAGGTTGATTGACGCTGACCTAGGCATTAAGAAAAATCTTCATTTTGAAGAAAATGGAGCTAGTATGACTTATATAATAATCAGATATTCTATACAGTTACTCTTCTATATAGTCTATTATAGAATATCTGGCCACTATCGACTGGCTCGGCTAGTCCAGTGCTCATTGCCTGATGTGCTATCCCAACACCTGAGGTACCCTTTGTGTAACGCCCCAAAGCTTCATTAATGGAAAATCCCTCTTGATCCAGTTAAATGTCTCTTTATAAAAAATGTTTTTATAAGATGTCAACTTCTTTGGTTTAATGATAAGAGTTGTGACCGTTACTTTTATAGTTGTTGAACAGTGATCACATGATAAGTATAAATCTAAGGCTTTAACGAACACAATTTTACTCATACAAAGGAAGCGATGGCCTCATCCAGTAGAATTGCCCCATATGAAGCCCATTTGTCGGAGCTCGAAAAAGAGGTGGCATCCTTGGGGTTCTCCCTTAACCAAGCCCAAGCTGAGCTTCATTATGTCAATCTCGAACGTGACCGTCTACGGGAAAAGTGGAAGTTGATAGAGATTACCACTCGAGCGATGATATCTGAGCCACCCCAAGAGTCTGTCACCATCGCACACCTTACCCTTAGGTCTTATGTGGTTATTTTAATGGGTTATGTAACAAATAAGTAGTACTATGTTCATGTACATTATTTTTGTATATAATAATGAATATAATTTCTAGTCATTTTTGATACATTGTAAATAGTTTTTAAAGTACAAATGGTGTTTTTACTTATTATTTAATTAAGAATTAAATTTTATTAAATTAAGGGATTTTTGAATTAAATAATATTTTAATAAAATATTATTATTAATATTAAATTAATTTTTATTAAATATAAATGATCTTATAATTTTATGAATGCAATTAAATTTTTTATTAAGGTTTGAAAGCCATTTCTGTCAAAACCCGTGAATTTTTGATAAATGTTGGTTTTTATTTTAAAAGTGAAAATTACAATATTAAAAAAAATTATACAACATAAATTTCATTTCTGGAATCAGGACATCGAAATTATCCAACGGTGAATTTTTCATAATTTTCTGAGACAGTCAAATTTTTTGGTTAAAAATTAAATACCGTTTAAATATATAATGTGTTTTATGACATCATAATGACCCAATGGTGATGTAATAAAATACCATAATCCTTATGTTCGGCCAATATATGCTTTATCATTAAAATAATGTGATTTTGGGTTTGTTTGACTTACTTTTCAAAACATTAATGGACCCCTCAAGACATATTCAACACTTTGCCTTTTTAAATTAATTTCCATGGGAGTGTGACTCACCTCCACATAAGCAACCTTATTATTTTAAAAAGATCGGACTTTGGCCTTATAAAATAATTTTTTCCTCTTCCCTTTACGAAAAACCATGGGCAAAAACCATGGGATGGTTTGTGGTTTGGATTAATTTAATGTAAGGGGACCCAAACCTAAATAATAAAGAATTCCCTCACCTTTCCTATATAAACCCACCCAAGCTCCCACTTCCTCGTCACTAAAATCCCTTGGAGTTCGTCCAACCTCTGCCCTACTCTCTCTAGAATCCTCCCAAGGTGCCCCAACCTCCCAAGAAGCCTCTCACAAGCCTCTCTCTTGCCTTTGGAAGCACCCTTCCAGGTAAGGGTTTTTTCTTCCTTTCTCAATTTTGTCAATTTTCATTAAGTTGTATTGCTCTTTTAATTTCAATTATGAATATTTGGGTATGGTTTCAAACCTCCCTCATACTTCCCTATTTATGTTTTAATGATTGGAGACCTCTTATTCTATCATTAAATGCCTCCCATATACACTCTGTTACTATGCCGAAATTCCGAAAGGAACTTCTCTCTCTTCTTTTACATTCAAGCAATAATTTTGTATCATGAATCTAAATTCCATTAAAATTTTTGGGACATGTATCTATATGACTATAGAATCCCATCTTCTTATAACATAAACATTCATTACATTACACAAAACTGAGGATCTTTAAGGTTTAGTGTCTTGGAAACCAGGAACATAATACATGAAAACAACATAAAACATTCTTCTTAAACACTTGAAAGGCTTATCCTTAAGTTCATCCTAGGTTCATTACTGCATCTCATAACCTGGGGACATACATCAAAAGAAAGGGTGAGCAGGAGGCCCACTAAGGGAAACAAGAGGAACATTTTACATGTGAACTTGATATACTTCAATAAGAACATGAAAAGAACTTTAAGGCATGAGAAAGAAATCATGAGGCATTTCATAATAAAAATAAAATTTTTCATAACTTGAAGATGTGGCTACATCATTTAACATATACAATCATGAACATATCACCAAGGTCCATCCCCAAGGTGTCATTTGAAAATTACCCAGGTTATTCACCAAGGTATTGTGAAAATTGTAATCTCTAGTGGTTACATCATTACCCAATGCATTGGAGCGCTATCAGGGTGCACCCTTAAATTTTCCTTTATTATCATGTGAGACATATATATAATCATCAAACATTTCATAAATAACCCGCATAGCATAAAATAAATGGGTTTCATTTCATAATCATGCCGTTTTAAAAACTGCTTTAAAGACATGACCTTTACGTCACTTTAAAACCCACGAAAAGGGAAAGTGGGTCTCATGTATGTTAATCCCAGAATTTAAAATAGAAAATTTTGATATATATGTGAATACCTTTTTATAAATAAGATCTTTGAGTATTCACTTTATAACATAAAATAATTTTGAGAAAAGTGAGAGGCATTTTGAGACGAAAATTCTGCAGCATAACGGCTATGTTTCGGGGTTTTAGAAAACATTGAAAAGAGAGGGGACATGGGTCACCCACTCACAATTGATCCATAAAACAGTAGGGGGACAGAATAAGAAGGATATATGGACATGGTAATGATGTTTTAAGGACATACTATTTGAAATTAAAAACATGGAAGGAAGACAAAAATTAGATTTCTCTTATGAAAATTCGGCAGCCTAACGACGTCACTTAAACTTCAATAAAAATAAATTGACAAGATCAAATAGGGTCTCTCATAATATGATAATAATATATCAGTATGATAGATATAGAGATCATATCCCAACATAATAAAAAGGAACTTGAAAGACTTTACATGAAAATTGAACTTGAAAAATGAGAAGGGTGAAAGAATCCCTTAAAAACTTCTGCAGCCTAAGGGCGTCTCTTAAACTTTCATAAAATGAAATGATGAGAGTAATAGGGGATCTCTCATCATATAAAAATGAAAAGGGAATTAAGAGTAATAGAAAAGAACATCCTATCAAATAAGAACATGGAGCATAAAAGGAATGACATAAAAGAGATTACATGAAAAGAAGGAAAGAGGTCAGATCCCTTACCTTAAAACGTGACTCTTGAAACTCAAAGTTTTGGACCTTGAGGGCTTGGGGCACCTTGGGAGGACTCCTTGGAAGGTAAGAAGACCAGAAATTCGTTGGGGGAGAGTTGGGAGTGAAAACTAAAGGAGGAAAGGGTGAGTATTTATAGGGAAAGTGAGGGGACAAGGCATTAATGGCCAAGGGACACCTCACTAGTGGTTTTGGAAAAACCATGGGCTTGCCCATGGTATTTTTCCATGGTATTGGCCACTTGGGACACCTCATACATTATCTTACTATTCATAAATCGACCATATTGAATATATACTTAATACATCATTTAATGATGTCATTAAACATCCGTAACTTAAAAACTATATTTTCACTATTCATCGAAAATTCAACTTTCTCAGAATAATCTCAAAATTTCACCTTAACCAAATATCAATGCTCTGATTTCAAAAATGAAATCCATTTTATAAAAATAATTTCCTAAATATTTTTAATTTAATTTTTAAATAAAAACACTATTCATCGAGAATTCATTTTTTTCAGAAAAAACCCCAAAAATTACCTTAACATAATATCGATGCTCTGAGTTCAAAAATAAAGTCCTTTTTATAAAAATAATTTTCTAATTATTTTTAATTAAATTTTTAATTAAAAAAACACTATTCATCTAAAAAAACTAATACTTGACTAATAATTTATGAAACCGTTATTTACCCATTTTATTGAAACACATTACTTAGTCTAGGTGTCTAAATTATATTAAAACTTTCTTTGAGTGAAATTACTAATCCATTTGGTCACATTACTAATCCTAAGCGTAAAATCACTATTCATAATTTACTATTCATCAAAAATCAAGTTGATCTTATTAGACTCCAAATTCCTTACTGAACACTTTTGTAGAAGACCATTTTTTGAAAATCATTACACATCATTAGTTATTTAGGGTTTTCATAATTATTTTAAAATATCCTTTTTTTCAAAATTCATCAATAAAATACATTCTAAAATTATCTGGACAGTTGAAATTTCACAAACATCACTAAAGGAAGAAATCTCAATTCATTCACCCGAAAGGATTACACAAGGAAGCTAGGGTCTCGTCACATAGCCCCTTATAACACCTGTATAAGACCTAAGTGTAAGGTGTGCTATGGTGAGAGAATCTGAGGGAGGCTCAGATAACATTGCCCTAGTAGTAATCTCTACTAACTTGAACTTCTCCCGCAGGCGTTTCCGTTCAAGCTTGACACGCTGGAGTTCGGCTTGGGCTTGGTCCAAAGCGAAGCCCACAGATGTTACCTCCTTCCCAAGCTCTGATAAGTGGGCTTCATAAGGTTCGAGTCTACTGGATGAAGCCATCGACTCCTCTTTCTGCATTAACCATTAACATCTTATTAAATCAATAAGAGTAAGTTAATATACTACTCAAAAAGATTCGGTCGTTACATTCTTCCCCCCTTAAGAAATTTCATCCCCGAAATTTATACTTGATGCCTAGTTGAAAAGGTGAGGGTACTTTTGCTTCATCGTTTCCTCAGGCTCCCAAGTCGCTTCTTCATACTTATGATTCCTCCACAAAACTTTCACAAGGTGGGTATTCTTGTTTCGTAGAACCTTGTCTCTACGGTCCAAGATCTCCACTGGCTGCTCCTCATAAGAGAGGTCATGTTCCAGTTATACCACCTCTGGGTTCAGTACATGCGAAGGGTCGGGTATGTACTTCCTCAAGAGAGATACATGGAAGACATCATGAACTTGAGCTCGGTTCGGTGGAAGTGCTAGACGATAGGCCACTGCTCCTATGCGATCAAGGATTTCATAGGGGCCAATGTACCTAGGGCTGAGCTTCCCTTTCTTCCCAAACCATATGACTCTCTTCCATGGAGAAATTCGAAGGAAGACTTTGTCACCAACACGAAACTCTAAGACCCTTCGACGATTGTCAGCATAGCTCTTCTGCCAACTCTGAGCAGCCTTTATGTGTTGTTGGATGGCATGAACCTGTTCTATCATCTCTTGCAAGAGATCAGGCCCAAGAAGCTTACTCTCACCAGTTTCATCCCAACAAGTAGGAGTTCTACACCGCTTTCCATACAGAGCTTCATAGGGTTCCATCTGAATACTCGCATGGAAGCTGTTGTTATAGGAGAACTACACTAATGGGAGGTGTTGACCCATCCACCTTTAAATTCCATTGAGCATAATCTCAACATGTCTTCGAGTGTCTGAATAGTCCTTTTAGATTTACCATCAGTTTGAGGATGATAGGCCGTACTAAAATTCAATTCAGTATTCAGAGCATGTTGCGGACTTCTCCAGAATTTTGATGTGAATCTTGGGTCACAATCAGATATGATGGATAGTGGTACCCCATGCAGCCTTACCACTTCCATCACGTATATCTTGGCAAGCTGATCCAGAGAGAAATCTTCCCGAATAGAGATAAAATGGGTTGTCTTGGTGAGACGGTCCACAATAACCCATATCGCATTGTTTCCTTTGGATGTTTTTGGGAGACCAGTTACAAGGTCCATGGTGATATTATCCCACTTCCATACTGGTATGGGTAGCGGTTGTAATACCCCCTTAGGAAGTTGTCTTTCTACCTTTACTTGTTGACACACCAGGCACCCTGTAGTGTAATCGGCAATCTCCCTCTTCATGTTATCCCACCAATAATGATCACAAAGGTCTCTATACATCTTAGTGCTTCCCGGATGTATAGAGAAAGTAGAGATATGAGCTTCATCCATCAGTTCTTTCTTTATCTCCGGAATAGATGGGACACATAGTCTTGTACGAAATTTCAATACACCTTCTTGATCAATATTGAAATCAGGGAACTTCCCATCTTTTACAGCCTCCAACTTCTCCTGCAGCAAGGGATCTTATTTTTGAGCCTTCTTGATCTTCTCTAGTAATGAAGGTTGTGAAATCATTTGGTATAGGGTTGATGATGTCCCTTTCCTTATAATTCCCATGTCCAGTTTTACTAGATCTTTAATCAAGGTATCTCTTAGGATCCTCATTGTTGCCAGAACAATAGGATCTTTCCTGCTTAACGCATCCACGACTTTGTTTTCTCTTCCAGGGTGATAATGAATTGAACAATCATAGTCTTTAATAAGCTCCAACCATCTCCTTTGTCTCATGTTCAATTCCTTCTGTGTGAAAATATACTTTAGACTTTGTTGGTAAGTGTATATATCACATTTCTCCCCATAAAGATAGTGCCTCCATATCTTTAGAGAAAAAACAATTGCCGCCAGCTCTAGATCATGCGTAGGATAATTATGCTCATGAATCTTCAACTGTCGAGATGCATAAGCAATTACCTTGTCATTTTGCATGAGGACGCACCCAAGCCCTTTCAGAGATGCATCGCTAAAAATAACGAATCATTCTCCGATAGAGGGTAGTGTTAACACAGGTGCCGTAACCAATCTCTTCTTCAGCTCTTGGAAACGTTCCTCGCATTCCTTTGTCCAGATGAACTTAACCCCTTTTCGAGTCAACTTGGTTAGTGGATTAGAAAGCCGTGAAAAGTTTTTCACAAACCTCTTATAATATCCTGCTAAGCCAAGGAAACTACGAATCTCAGTTACTGTTGTGGGTTGAGGCCACTCCTCCACAACCATTGTCTTTGCAGGGTCAATCGAGATTCCTTCATTGGTTAAGATGTGCCCCAAGAAAGCCACCTGTTGTAACCAAAACTCACACTTGCTGAACTTCCCAAAGAGCCTCTCCTTCCGCAGAGTTTTCAATATAACCCTTAGATGATCTTCATGCTCCTCACGACTTTTTGAATATATCAAAATATCATCAATAAAAACTACCACAAAGATATCAAGGTAGTCCTTAAAGACTCTATTCATCAAATCCATGAAAATAGAAGGAGAATTAGTCAAGCCGAAGGGAATAACAGTAAACTCATAATGCCCATATCTTGATCAGAAGGTAGTCTTTGGAATATCTTCCTTCTTCACCCTCAGTTGATGATAACAGATCGAAGGTCAATCTTAGAGAAGAATTGAGCCCCGTGAAGTTGGTCAAATAAATCATCAATTCTTGGAAGAGGATATCTGTTCTTCCTTGTGATGCTGTTCAGTTCTCTATAATCAATGCATAGCCTCATTGATCCATCCTTTTTCTTTACAAAGAGAACTGGTGCTCCCCAAGGAGACACACTCGGTCGGATAAACCCCTTCTCCAACAAGTCTTGGAGTTGTTTCATTAACTCTTCTAGCTCCACATTTTCCATTCTATACGGAGTCTTTGATATCGGTTGAGACCCAGGTACCAGTTCAATGGAGAACTCTACCTCTCTTTCTGGGGGAGGTCCAGGTAACTACTCAGGAAATACATCCATGTATTCCTGAACAATCGGAACGTCTTCTATTTGTATGCTCCCTTTTCTTTCTTCATCATCACCGATTAACTCCATAAAGAAAGCTATAGGAGGTGCTTCTAGATAGGGATCAGTTCGGGATATCTCTCCTTGGAAGATAACTGTAGGTCGTTCATTCAAGACTACTGATATTTCCTTACTTATGCATTTGATCTTAGCATTATACTTTGAGAGTCAGTCCATCCCTAGTATAATGTCAAATTCAATCATGGGAATGACTACTAGATTTGCGATAAGATTTTTCTCACCAAAGTAAACACTAGAGTCTCTAAATACTGTTGATGCAAGGATAATCCCACTTGGAGTCTTGACTGAAAACTCTACCTCTAGCAGTTCGGGGATTGATTCTATATTCCTTGCAATCTTGGAGGAAATAAAGGAATGCGTAGAACCATAATCAAATAAAGTACTTGCTAGTTTTGAGAGGACGACAAGAGTACCCCACATCGTTTGGAACTTCAACTTCAGTTGTTGTGATAGCGAAAGCACGACCTTGATCCATTGGCCTCTGCTGAGGTTGATGGTGATTCCCCTCCACCGCCCTCGGATTTGGACATTGATTAGCAAAGTGCCCAAGCTGTCCACACTTGAAGCATGTGACTTCGGGTAGGGCCGGAACCATCTTTCCTCTGTCGTTAGTGTTGGGAAGTTGAGGCTTCACATCACTACGACAATTCCGAGAAATATGGCCTTCTCTTTCACACCTGTAGCACTTACCACTTCTGATCAAGCAGTTCCCCGGATGCTTCTTCCCACACTTATTTCATGTGGCATGTTGCATATGCTTTCCACCTCTTTCCTGATCAAAACTTCTTCCCAGGCTTGGTTCTAGAGTTCTCTTATTTTCATTAGATTTGTGAGACCATTGTGTCTCCCCAAACTCTAGTTCAACTTTCATAGCACTTTGAACTATTTCTTCATAGCTATCGTAGTCCCTGTTGGCTAGATTCTTTCGCAGATGAGGTCGTAGTCTGCCAAAGAATCTATCAACCTTCCCATTAGGGTCCATGACAAATCTTGAGGTATAACGGGAAAGCCTTGTGAAGTTCATCTCATAGCTTCCGACAGATTCATTCTCTTTCTGCTTCAGCTCGAGAAACTCTTTCTCCATTCTCGTTCTCATGGAACGAGGGAAATACTTGTTAAATAAAATTCCCCGAAATTCTTCCCACTCCATAGCTTCTATCTCTCCTCGTGGCTTCGTGTTTTTGATCAGTGACCACCACTGATCAGCTTCTCCCTCTAGGCGGTAAACAGCAAGGGTGACTTTTTCTTGTTCCGAACAATGAAGTACAGAAAAGATCTTTTCAATGGAGCTTATCCATTGTTCTGCAACCAATGGGTCAGCAGATCCACTAAATGTTGGTGGTCGTTGACGCATAAAGGACTCAACAGAAATTTGCTCCCTTCATGGTGAGATCAGCCTCTCATATTGATTCAAGTTATTACTCATAACTTGAGTCAGTTGGTTCATTATTCGCATGAATGTTTCCATTTCGGCTTCCATCGGAGGGCCGTCAGCACATGGTGCATTGCGGTCACCATCTGCACGGTTCCTCCTATTACCCTCCATTTTCTAAAAGAATAAAACCTTAGTGAGAAACTTATTTCATTTATGAATCTTTTAACTAAGACTTCATGCTTAGACAATTATACTTATCTATAATTCCTTCATAATGATTCATAAAAAGCTTGTGATTAACCAAACATATCCCCCGGGAGTGTCGTAACCAAGAGTGCAGCAAGGCCCGTTATCGTGCACCAGTTCTCGTTCGAGTCTAGCTCAAAGAGGTGTTTTCGGGTTTTACCCCTATGTACATCTGTGCCAGAGCCGCCTCTACCTGCTCGTATCCAGACAGGGATGTATTTGTTTGATAAACCACTTACTCAATACTTACCAAAATACCAGGAAGTTTTCCTATATTTAAACTTTTCTATAGGGTTATTCCTAAAGTTTTTATATCCTAATTTCCACAAATAACTAAAACATCCTTTGATACCAACAATAGAATCCCATCTTCTTATAACATAAACTTTCATTACATTACACAAAACTGAGTATCTTTAAGGTTTAGTGTCTTGGAAACCAGGAACATAATACATGAAAACAACATAAAGCATTCTTCTTAAACACTTGAAAGGATTCTCCTTAAGTTCATCCTAGGTTCATTACTACATCTCATAACCTGGGGACATACATCAAAAGAAAGGGTGAGCAGGAGGCCCAGTAAGGGAAACAAGAGGAACATTTTACATGTGAACTTGATATACTTCAATAAGAACATGAAAAGAACATTAAGGCATGAGAAAATAATCATGAGGCATTTCATAATAAAAATAACATTTTTCATAACTTGAAGATGTGGCTACATCATTTAACATAGACAATCATGAACATATCACCAAGGTCCATCCCCAAGGTTTCATTTGAAAATTACCAAGGTTATTCACCAAGGTATCGTGAAAATTGTAATCTCTAGTGGTTACATCATTACCCAATGCATTGGAGCGATATCAGGGAACACCCTTAAATTTTCCTTTATTATCATGTGAGCCACATATATAATCATAAAACATTTCATAAATAATCCTCATAGCATAAAATAAATGGGTTTCATTTCATAATCATACCGTTTTAAAAACTGCTTTAAAGACATGACCTTTACGTCACTTTAAAACCCACGAAAAGGGAAAGTGGGTCTCATGTATGTTAATCCCAGAATTTAAAATAGAACATTTTAATATATATGTGAATACCCTTGTAGAAATAAGATCTTTGAGTATTCACTTTATAACATAAAATAATTTTGAGAAAAGAGAGAGGCATTTTGAGACGAAAATTCTGCAGCATAACGGCTATGTTTCGAGGTTTTAGAAAACATTGAAAAGAGAGGGGACATGGGTCACCCACTCAAAATTGATCCATAAAACAGTAGGGGGACAGAATAAGAAGGATATATGGACATGGTAATGATGTTTGAAGGACATACCATTTGAAATGAAAAACATGGAAGGAAGACAAAAATTAGATTTCTCTTATGAAAATTCGGCAGCCTAACAGCGTCACTTAAACTTCAATAAAAATGAATTGACAAGATCAAATAGGGTCTCTCATCATATGATCATAAGAGATCAGTATGATAGATATAGAGATCATACCCCAACATAATAAAAAGGAACTTTAAATACTTGACATGAAAATCGAACTTGAAAAATGAGAAGGGTGAAAGAATCCCTTAAAAAATTCGGCAGCCTAACGACGTCTCTTAAACTTTCATAAAATGAAATGATGAGAGTAATAGGGGATCTATCAACATATAAAAATGAAAAGGTAAGTAATAGGAATATAAAAGAACATCCTATCACATAAGAACATGGAGCATAAAAGGAATGACATAAAAGAGATTACATGAAAAGAAGGAAAGAGGTCGGATCCCTTACCTTAAAACGTGACTCTTGAAACTCAATGTTTTGGACCTTGAGGGCTTGGAGGAACCTTGGGAAGACTCCTTGGAAGGTAAGAAGACCAGAACTTCGTTGGGGGAGAGTTGGGAGTGAAAACTAAAGGAGGAAAGGGTGAGTATTTATAGGGAAAGTGAGGGGACAAGGCATTAATGGCCAAGGGACACCTCACTAGTGGTTTTGGCAAAACCATGGGCTTGCCCATGGTATTTTCCCATGGTATTGGCCACTTGGGACACCTCATACCTTATCTTACTATTCATATATCGACTATATTGAATATATACTTAATACATCATTTAATGATGTCATTAAACATCCGTAACTTAAAAACTATATTTTCACTATTCATTGAAAATTCAACTTTCTCAGAATAATCTCAAAATTTCATCTTAACCAAATATCAATGCTCTGATTTCAAAAATGAAATCCATTTTATAAAAATAATTTTCTAAATATTTTTAATTTAATTTTTAAATAAAAACACTATTCATCGAGAATTCATTTTTTTCAGAAAAAACCCCAAAAATTACCTTAACATAATATCGATGCTCTGAGTTCAAAAATAAAGTCCTTTTTATAAAAATAATTTTCTAATTATTTTTAATTAAATTTTTAATTAAAAAGACAGTAGTCATCCAAAAAAACTAATACTTGACTAATAATTTATGAAACCGTTATTTACCCATTTTATTGAATCACATTACTTAATCTAGGTGTCTAAATTATATTAAAACTTTCTTTGAGTGAAATTACTAATCCATTTGGTCACATTACTAATACTAAGCATAAAATCACTATTCATAATTTACTATTCATCAAAAATCAAGTTGATCTTATTAGACTCCAAATTCCTTACAGAACACTTTTGTAGAAGACCATTTTTTGAAAATCATTACACATCATTAGTTATTTAGGGTTTTCATAATTATTTTAAAATATCCTTTTTTTCAAAATTCATCAATAAAATACATTCTAAAATTATCTGGACAGTTGAAATTTCACAAACATAACTAAAGGAAGAAATCTCAATTCATTCACCCGAAAGGATTACACAAGGAAGCTAGGGTCTCGTCACATAGACCCTTATAACACCGGCATAAGACCTAAGTGTAAGGTGTGCTATGGTGAGAGAATCTGAGGGAGGCTCAGATAACATTTCCCTAGTAGTAATCTCTACTAACTTGAACTTCTCCCGCAGGCGTTTCTGTTCAAGCATGACACGCTGGAGTTCGGCTTGGGCTTGGTCCAAAGCGAAGCCCACAGTTGCTACCTCCTTCCCAAGCTCTGATAAGTGGGCTTCATAAGGTTCGAGTCTACTGGATGAAGCCATAGACTCCTCTTTCTACATTAACCATTAACATCTTATTAAATCAATAAGAGTAAGTTTGTAAAGGCCTGAAATTTTGAATAAATATTGTTTCCTAATTTCATGTGTTATTTTATTTTATTTTTATATTCATCAAAAATGTTTTATTTGATAAACATGATTATAATTAAAATGAG
The DNA here is from genome assembly GCA_963277665.1 of Viscum album. Lineage (NCBI taxonomy): Eukaryota > Viridiplantae > Streptophyta > Magnoliopsida > Santalales > Viscaceae > Viscum > Viscum album. Next base: position 543,598,842 of record OY728156.1, read on the forward strand.
ACCATTGGGTTCTGACAGTTATATGACCATCGGTCAATATGACTGCTGTGAACAAAATGTTTTGATTATTGTCTCTAAATACAAGTAATCTTGGTTAATTATTATAGAAAGAAGATTTGATGGCCTCACCTAGTAGTCTTGGACCGATCGAAGCCCATCTGACAGAACTTGGGAAGGAGGTAGCACCATTGGGCTTTGCTCTGGACCAAACCCAAGCCGAACTTCATCATGTGAAGCTAGAACGGAATCGCCTTCACGAGAAGTTCAAACTGATAGAAATTACTACTCGGGCAATGTTGGCCGAGCCTCCCTCAGACTCTCTCACCTTAGGACACCTTACACTTAGGTCCTATGCTGGTGTGATAAGGGGCTATGTAAGAAGACCGTAATTGCCTTGTGTAATCCTTTGTTTTAAATAAAAATTGGGATTTCTTCTTCTGATGATGTTTATGAATTTTTAAATGACCGGATAAATATAGTATGCATATTTTTGATTAATTTTAGAAAAAGGATATTTTAAAAATGTTTATGTAAACCTTAAATAATTAAAAATGTGTAATTATTATCAAAAAATGGTCTTCTACAATTATGTTCAGTACAAAATTTGGATTCTAATAAGATCAACTTGATTTTTGATGAATAGTAAATTATGAATAGTGATTTTATGATTAGGATTATTAATATGACCAAATGGATTAGTAATCTCACTTAAAGAAAGTTTTAAAATAATCTCGGCACCTTGATTAAGTAATGTGATTCAATAAAATGGTTAAATAATGGTTTCATAAATTATTATTCAAGTATTAGTTTTTTTGGGTGAATAGTGTTTTTTTTAATTAAAAATTAAATTAAAAATATTTAGAAAATTATTTTTATAAAATGGATTTCATTTTTGAACTCAGAGCACCGATATTATGTTATGGTAATTTTTGGGGTTTTTTTGAAAAAATGAATTTCCAGTGAATAGTGTATTTATTTAAAAAATAAATTAAAAATATTATGAAAAATATTTTTATAAAATGGAGTTCATTTTTGAAATCAGAGCATTGATATTTGATTAAGGTGAAATTTTGGGATCTTTCTGAAAAAGTTGAATTTTCAGTGAATAGTGAAAATACAGTTTTAGGGTTTCGGTATGTTTAATGACATCATAACTGTGTCATGATGATGTCATGAGATATTTTAAGGGTTGTCCAGGAAAGGGTGATGAATTATTGTTTTGGGGGCCCCATGTGGCCTAACTCCATGGTAAATTCCAAGGGAGAGCACATGGGTTTGAGAAAAGCACATGTGAGGTGTCCTTTGGCCATTAATGCCTTGTCCCCTCACATTCCCTATAAATACCAAGCCCTCCTCTCATCCATTCGACTCCCCACTCTTCCCCAACGAAGTTCTGGTCTCATTAACTTCCAAGGAGTCCTCCCAAGGTGCCCCAAAGCCCTCAAGGTCCCATCCATTGAGGTTTAAGAGTTACATTTTAAGGTAAGGGATCCGACCCCTCTCTTTCTTTTCAAGTGATCTCTTTTATGTCATTCCTTTTATGATCCATGTTCTTATGTTGGAGGATGTTCTTTTATACTCTTCATACTGCCCTTTTTATGTTAATATAATGAGAGATCCCCTCTTACTCTCATTATTTCTTTTTATGAAGTTTTATGTGGCACCGTTAGGCTGCCGAAATTTTTGTAACAGATTCTTTCTCCCCTCTCATTTTTCAAGATCTATTTTCATGTAAAGTATTTCATGTTCCTTTTTATTATGTTGGGGTATGATCTATAAATTTATCATACTGATATTTTATGATCATATGATGAGATACCCCATTTGATCTCTTCAATTCAGTATTTTGAAGTTTTAAGTGGCGCCGTTAGGCTGCCGAATTTTTAAGTGGTTCTTCACCATTCTCATTTTGAAGTTCTAATTTCATGTCAATTATTTCAAGTTCCCTTTTGTTATGTTAGGGTATGTTCTCTATATCTATCATACTGATCTTTTATGACCATATGATGAGATACCCCATTTGATCTCTTCAATTCAGTATTTTGATGTTTTAAGTGGCACCGTTAGGCTGCCGAATTTTTAAGTGGTTCTTCACCCTTCTCGTTTTGAAGTTCTACTTTCATGTCAATTATTTCAAGTTCCTTTTTGTTATTTGGGGGTATGATATCTATATCTATCATACTGATATTTTATTACCATATGATGAGAGACCCCATTTGATCTCTTCAATTCAGTATTTTGAAGTTTAAGTGGTGTCGTTAGGCTGCTAAATTTTTAAGTGGTCCTTACACCCTTCTCCCATTTCAAAGTTCTAATTCCATGTCAAGTATTGCAAGTTACGTTCTATTATGTTGGGGGTATGATCTCTATATCTATCATACTGGAATCTTATGTTCATATGATGAGAGACCCTATTTGACTTTGTCAATTCATTTTTTTTGAAGTTTAAGTTACGCTGTTAGGCTGCCGAATTCTCATAAGAGAAATCTTATTTTTGTCTTCCTTTCATGTTCTTCATTTCATATGGTATATTTTCAAAATTAATTTCCATGTTATTAAATACCTTATATTTTTTCCCTCTATTGTTTGATGGGTCGTTTATAAATTTTTGACCCATATCCCCTCTCTTCTCAATGTTTTCAAAAACCTTGTAACATAGCGGTTATGCTGCAGAATTTTCGTTTCAAAGTGCCTCTCTCTCTTTTCTAAAAAATATTTTATGTTATAAAGTGAATACTCAAAGCTCTTATTTCTACAGGGGTATTCACATATATATCAAAATGTTCTGTTTTAAATTCTGGTATTTACATACATGAAACCCTCTTTCCCTTTCTGTGGGTTTAAAGTGACATAAAGATCATGTCTTTAAAGCAGTTTTTAAAACGTTATGATTATGGAATGAAACCCATTTCTTTTATGCTATATGGGTTGTTTATGAAATTATTGATGATGATATATGTGGATCACATGATAATAAAGGCAAATTTAAGGGTGCTCCCTGATAGCGCCCCATTGCATTGGATAATGATGTAACCACAAGAGATTACAGTTTAAGGGTGCGCCCAGATAGCGCTCTAATGCATTGGGTAAAGACTTAATCTCTAGAGATGACCATTTTTTTAACGACGCCATGGTGAATAACCTTGTTAATTTTTAATGACACCTTGGGGATGGACCTTGGTGAAACAAAATGATTGTCAATATTGAATGTTGCAGCCACATCTTCAAGTTATGAAAAATGTTTTTTTATTATGATGTATCTCATGATTTCTTTCTCATGCCTTAAAGTTCTTTTCATGTCCTTATTGAAGTATCTCAAGTTCACATGTAAAATGTTTCTCTTATTTCCCTTACTGGGCCTTCTTCTCACCCTTTATTTTTATGTATGTCCCCAGGTTATGAGATGCAGTAATGAACCTAGGATGAACTTAAGGAGAAGCCTTTCAAGTGTTTAAGAATAATGTTTTTTTTGTTGTTTCATGTTTTAAGTTCCTGGTTTCCAAGACACTAAACCTTAAAGATCCTCGGTTTTGTAAAAAGTAATGAATGTTTATGTGATAAAAAGGCGGGATGTTATAGTTGGTATCAAAGGATGGTTTAGTTATTTGTGGAAATTAGGATATGAAAACTTTAGGAGGAAGCCTATAGAAAAGTTAAAATATAGGAAATCTTCCTGGTATTTTGGTGAGTATTGAGTAAGGGGTTGCCTTGAAAATACATCCCTGTCTGGATACAAGCAGGTAGAGGTGGCTCTGGCACAGATGTACATAGGGGTAAAACCCGAAAACACCGCTTTGAGCTAGACTCGAATGGGAACTGGTACACGACAACGGGCCTTGCTGCACTCTTGGTTACGACACTCCCGGGGGATATGCTTTGGTAACTTCATAAGCTTAGTATGAACCATTGTTAAAGGAACAAAGATAAAATAAAATAAAGATTCACATAAGAATATATGATCATGGATAACCTATATTGGAACATAGGGGATCACAAGTTAGGGTATACTTTTCTTCTACAAGTTATCCTTATATGCTTTCAGTTCCTTTTCATGATTATTGGCTAAGTACTTAAGCCCCTAATTATGATTTCTCTTCTTAGTGAATGGTGGGAAATGGAAGAACATGTCCCAACAACCAATGTGATAGTAAATGCGACGATTGTCGTATTAATATGACAAGGATGATTAGGAGATTAAAATATGATTTTTATTTTGGAAGATGTTCACTATTTTGGGGACCCTCTATGATCGAGGTACATAGATTACAATGGTATTTTCATTGAGGAGTAAGGTTGACTTATATTTTGAAGAATCGATGAATTTAAGGTGGACTTATAGTAATTTAGGTTACTTATGGGAATGATTAACCTATCTTGGGTTAAATATGTTTAGGTTAGATACTTTTTTTATAAGATGTTAGGAGTGGTTGATGTTGTTTGGAGATGTACAATGAAGTTTATTTTGGAAGACTATGTTATCAAATCCTTCTTGTATTTGGGTTTCAATCTTAGTTTGGTATAATTTGAGGAATTTTAAGGACCGTTATTTATGGAATGGACTATGATGAACTTTGGGTAGTACCATGGAACTTTGAAGATTTAAAAGTAGTTTCCATTCCTATGGGATTATTTCTTTTTGAAGAGTTGTTTTACCTTACCCTTTCAGTTTTTGGGATAGTGTTTAAAGATAAAAGAAATAGATAGTTAATATTTTGTGGATTATGTGACTCTCTAGAAGACGATTCTTGTGTTTTGATGAGACCAAGTAGTTTTTAATGCTCATAGTTGGGAGAAAAGATTAGTTTTGGGTAGAAACTTATTAAAGGATAAAACTCTACATGAAGTTAGATATATTTCCTTATGTTTTTTTTTCTATGTTGTAAATGAATTCCTCAAAGTTATGAAAAGGAACGTAAAACAAAAACGTTGTTGGTTTACGTTTCCTACTAGGTAATCAAAGACCGCTTGCACACATCATAATTTTGGGATTTTTTGGTGGTTAACTTCCTCCTAATCATGTTTTCTATCACTCTCCTTTAGGACGTGACCCTTTGTTTTCTCCTCCATGACCATGTTTCCTACATGGAATCCTAGTATGAGTAAACTTGTGTGGCCTTTGTACTTCCTTTTCTTTCTTTTAAAGTAATGGTGTCACTGACTCTTTTTCCGATGTGGGACTTTCAATGAAATTTCAAAACCCAATTTTTTAAAATTGCGAGGACGCAATTTCTTTAGGGGGGAAGATTGTAACGGCCTGAAATTTTGAATAAATATTGTTTCCTAATTTCATGTGTTATTTTATTTTATTTTTATATTCAACAAAAATGTTTTATTTGATAAACATGATTATAATTAAAATGAGACCATTGGGTTCTGACTGTTATATGACCATCAATCAATATGACCGCTGTGAACAAAATTTTTTGATTATTGTCTCTAAATACAAGTAATCTTGGTTAATTATTATAGAAAAAAGATTTTATGGCCTCACCTAGTAGTCTTAGACAGATCGAAGCCCATCTAACATAACTTGGGAAGGAGGTAGCACCATTGGGCTTTGCTCTGGACCAAACCCAAGCCGAACTTCATCATGTGAAGCTAGAACGAAATCACCTTTGCGAGAAGTTCAAACTGATAGAAATTACTACTCGGGCAATGTTGGTCGAGCCTCCCTCGGACTCTCTCACCTTAGCACACCTTACACTTAGGTCCTATGTTGGTGTGATAAGGGGCTATGTTAGAATACCGTAACTGCCTTCTGTAATCCTTTGTTTTAAATAAAAATTGGGATTTCTTCTTATGATGATTTTTATGAATTTTCAAATGACCGGATAAATATAGTATGCATATTTTTGATGAATTTTAGAAAAAGGATATTTTAAAAATGTTTATGTAAACCTTAAATAATTAAAAATGTGTAATTATTTTCAACAAATGGTCTTCTACAATTATGTTCAGTACAAAATTTGGAGTCTAATAAGATCAACTTGATTTTTGATGAATAGTAAATTATGAATAGTGATTTTATGATTAGGATTAGTAATATGACCAAATGGATTAGTAATCTCACTTAAAGAAAGTTTTAAAATAATCTAGGCACCTTGATTAAGTAACGTGATTCAATAAAATGGTTAAATAACGGTTTCATAAATTATTATTCAAGTATTAGTTTTTTTGGGTGAATAATGTTTTTTTTAATTAAAAATTAAATTAAAAATATTTAGAAAATTATTTTTATAAAATGGATTTCATTTTTGAACTCAGAGCACCGATATTATGTTACAGTAATTTTTGGGGTTTTTTCTGAAAAAATGAATTTTCAGTGAATAGTGTATTTATTTAAAAAATAAATTAAAAATATTTAGAAAATTATTTTTATAAAATGGAGTTCATTTTTGAAATCAGAGCATTGATATTTGATTAAGGTGAAATTTTGGGATCTTTCTGAGAAAGTTGAATTTTCAGTGAATAGTGAAAATATAGTTTTAGGGTTTCGGTATGTTTAATGGCATCATAACTGTGTCATGATGATGTCATGAGATATTTTAAGGGCTTTCCGGCCAAGGGTGATGAATTATTGTTTTGGGGGCCCCATGTGGCCTAACTCCATGGTAAATTCCAAGGGAGAGCACATGGGTTTGAGAAAAGCACATGTGAGGTGTCCTTTGGCCATTAATGCCTTGTCCCCTCACTTTCCCTATAAATACCAAGCCCTCCTCTCATCCATTCGACTCCCCACTATTCCCCAACGAAGTTATGGTCTCATTACCTCCCAAGGAGTCCTCCCAAGGTGCCCCCAAGCCCTCAAGGTCCCATCCTTTGAGGTTTAAGAGTTACATTTTAAGGTAAGGGATCTGACCCCTCTCTTTCTTTTCAAATGATCTCTTTTATGTCATTCCTTTTATGCTCCATGTTCTTATGTTGGAGGATGTAATTTTATACTCTTCTTACTGCCCTTTTTATGTTAATATAATGAGAGATCCCCTCTTACTCTCATTATTTCGTTTTATGAAGTTTTATGTGGCGCCGTTAGGCTGCCGAAATTTTTGTAACGGATTCTTTCTCCCCTCTCATTTTTCAAGATCTATTTTCATGTAAATTATTTCATGTTCCTTTTTATTATGTTGGGGTATGATCTATAAATTTATCATACTGATATTTTATGATCATAAGATGAGAGACCCCATTTTATCTCTTCAATTCAGTATTTTGAAGTTTTAAGTGGCGCCATTAGGCTGCCGAATTTTTAAGTGGTTCTTCACCATTCTCGTTTTGAAGTTCTACTTTCATGTCAATTATTTCATGTTCCTTTTTATTATGTTGGGGTATTATCTCTATATCTATCATACTTATCTTTTATGACCATATGATGAGAGACCCCATTTGATCTCTTCAATTCAGTATTTTGAAGTTTTAAGTGGCGTCGTTAGGCTGCCGAATTTTTAAGTGGTTCTTCACCCTTCTCGTTTTGAAGTTCTACTTTCATGTCAATTATTTAAAGTTCCTTTTTGTTATGTTGGGGTATGATCTCTATATCTATCATACTGATATTTTATGACCATATGATGAGAGACCCCATTTTATCTCTTCAATTCAGTATTTTGAAGTTTAAGTGGCGTCGTTAGGCTGCTAAATTTTTAAGTGGTCCTTGCACCCTTCTCCCTTTTCAAAGTTCTAATTCCATGTCAAGTCTTGCAAGTTCCGTTCTATTATGTTGGGGGTATGATATCTATATCTATCATACTGTAATCTTATGTTCATATGATGAGAGACCCTATTTGACTTTGTCAATTCATTTTTGTTGATGTTTAAGTGACGCCGTTAGGCTGCCGAATTCTCATAAGAGAAATATTATTTTTGTCTTCCTTTCATGTTCTTCATTTCATATGGTATATTTTCAAAATTCATTACCATGTTCTTAAATCCCTTATATTTTTTCCCTCTACTGTTTGATGGGTCATTTATGAATTTTTGACCCATGTCCCCTCTCTTCTCAATGTTTTCTAAAACCTTGTAACATAGCGGTTATGCTGCAGAATTTTCGTTTCAAAGTGCCTCTCTCTCTTTTCTAAAAATTACTTTATGTTATAAAGTGAATACTCAAAGCTCTTATTTCTACAGGGGTATTCACATATATATCAAAATGTTCTATTTTAAATTCTGGGATTTACATACATGAAACCCTCTTTCCCTTTCTGTGGGTTTAAAGTGACATAAAGATCATGTCTTTAAAGCATTTCTTAAAACGTTATGATTATGGAATGAAACCCATTTCTTTTATGATATATGGGTTGTTTATGAAATTATTGATGATGATATATGTGGCTCACATGATAATAAAGGAAAATTTAAGGGTGCTCCCTGATAGCGCCCCATTGCATTGGATAATGATGTAACCACAAGAGATTACAGTTTAAGGGTTCGCCCAGATAGCGCTCTAATGCATTGGGTAAAGACTTAATCTCTAGAGATGACCATTTTTTTAACGACGCCATGGTGAATAACCTTTGTAATTTTTAATGACACCTTGTAGATGGACCATGGTGAAACGAAATTATTGTCAATATTGAATGTTGCAGCCACATCTTCAAGTTATAAAAAATGTTATTTTTATTATGATGTATCTCATGATTTCTTTCTCATGCCTTAAAGTTATTTTCATGCCCTTATTTAAGTATCTCAAGTTCACATGTAAAATGTTTCTCTTATTTCCCTTACAGGGCCTTCTGCTCACCCTTTATTTTGATGTATGTCCCCAGGTTATGAGATGCAGTAATGAACCTAGGATGAACTTAAGGAGAAGCCTTTCAAGTGTTTAAGAAGAATGTTTTATGTTATTTTCATGTATTATGTTCCTTGTTTCCAAGACACTAAACCTTAAAGATCCTCAGTTCCGTGTAATGACATGAAAGTTTATGTTATAAAAAGACGGGATTCTATAAAGTTAATATACTACTCAAAAAGATTGGGTCGTTACAATGACATCCTTACTTTCCATTACAAGTAAATATAATGAGGAACCCCTTTCTCTCTCATAAACCATTTTTATGAATTCTTATATCACGTCGTTACACTGCCGAAATCACACCGATTTTCTAAGCCAATGTCATTGTGTATTGAATACCATGCCCATTTCTCAATCAAGGGTATTCACCTTTATGAACATTTACTTATTGATTGTAAGGATTCATGTATGAACTCCACATTCCTTTATCGTGGAATAAATTATTATGTTTTATGAATCCATGTTTTATGATCCATGTGGCACACTTATGCATGAAATGAAATGTTTAAGAAGGGTGCTCCCTTATAGCACTCCAATGCATTGGGTAAAATATAGTATCATGACACGTCATGTGTAATGAGTGTTGACTCATGCTAATTCAAGTTCAACGAGGGTCTACTCGTTCTTCATGTGCAATGAGGGTTTACTCATGCTCCATGTGCAATGAGCCTTGGCTCATGCTAATTCAATGTTAAGTGTTGTTTCCACATTTCCATGTTATGATTATCATGCTTTATCATGCCTTTATGTTCATGTTTATCTTATGCTCAACTGACATGCCTATTACCTAACATGTATTTTAATCCTCATGTTATTCCATCTGTACTCCCTTACTGGGCTTTATAGCTCACCCTTTTCTTATGTATGTCCTTAGGTTATCCCATGCAATGCTAAGTACGAGGTACTGTAGTGGTCATTTAAGGAAGTTTTCAATAAAGATGTTGTATTTCATGTTTTATGTTTTTATTTAATGATCCTAATCCCCAAATACACTAAACCACTTGATCTTCTTTATTGTATCAAGTGAAGTTTTATGTAATAAAGCATGTTTAAGTTAGAATAAAAAGCAGGGTTGTCATAGTTGGTATCAAAGGATAGGTTTAGTTATTTTTGGGATTAGGAAACCCTAGTAAAGCCATAGATACAAGACTAAGTATAATACAAACATCCCTATTTTTTGGTTAGTACTGAGTAAGTGGTTTATCAAACAAATACATCTCTGTCTGGATACGAGCAGGTAGAGGCGGCTCTGGCGCAAATGTATCCTAGGGTTAAAACCTGAAAACACCGCTTTGAGCTAGACTCGAACGGGAACTGGAACACGACAACGGGCCTTACTGCACTCTTTGTTATGACACTTCCAGGGGATATGATTTGATAAATTCACAATCTTAGTATGAACCCTTGTTAAGGAAAAAATGCCACTAAGAATATATGTTAGAAAGTAGATCATGAAAATCCTAGATTGAATCCTATAGACTCATGAGCTAAAGAAATTAAAGTTTATTTATATGTCATCAACTTTTGTCTTTGGATTACCCTTTATTTGTTTCCCCTAACTTTCCTTTTATTCCATCCAATGGCCAGTAATAGGAGGACTCAGGCTAACAACCGTTGTGAAGATCAGTGTGATGACTGTACTAATGAGATGCCAAATCCAATGGGAGCAGGAATCATGAACTTTGTCACGCTTCTCTCTCAGCTAACTCAAGTTTTGAATAGAAACATGGGTCAAGAGGAATGTTCAACCCCCCTAAGAAATAACAAGTCTCTATCGAGAGCTTCATGAGACAAAGGCCTCCTACTTTTAGTGGATCATCTGATCCCACGATCGATGAACAATGGATCAACTCCATTGAAAAGATCTTCTCCATCCTCCAATGTTCTGAACAAGAGAAGGTTATTCTAGCTGCTTATCGTATGGAGGGTGAATCTGATCAATGGTAGACGTTGATAAAAAATATGAAGCCTGAGGAGGAGATCGAGGCTTTGGAATGGAAGGAATTCCTGAAGATGTTTTTCAATAAATATTTTCCACGCACCCTCTGGCTTAAGATGGAAAGGGACTTCCTTTAACTCAAGCAAAAAGATGAGGAATCCATTGGAGCATACGAGGAAAACTTCACAAGGCTTTCACAATACGCTTTCGGCTTTGTCGTTACCCCCAAATACAAGGTTGACCGCTTCTTTGGTGGGATAAAGCCTAGCTTGCGGAAAGCATTAGCGATCCGTGACTTTGACAGCTATGAGGAAATTGTCTGATGTTCCCTCAAGGTCGAAATGGAGATCGGAGAATCACAGGGGTATCATGGGGATAAGAAGAATAAGATGGACTTCAATGTTGGTGGGCCGATGGATAAATCCAACGGCACTAAGAAGTTCCAGCACCCCACATGCCAAAAGTGCAGAAAGAAGCACCCTGGAAATTGCCTTAAGGGGAAGAGAAAATGCATCAGGTGTGGAAGAGAAGGGAACCTAGCTGTTAACTTTCGGCAAGAAGGACCCACGACTGCGACAGAGGAGAGGAACGCTCCGTTCGAACCTCAACGCATTGTTCAATCCTATAAATGAAAATAACCGGGTCATTTTGCAAATCAGTGCCCTAATCCAAGGGTTATCGGAGGCAACCAACAACCTCCAAGATAGAAAGGAAGAGCTTTTTCCATCACTTATGCCGAAGTGAACCCCAACAATGAAGTGGTGATAGGTACGCTAGTTATTAATTCAAGAATAGCAAACATACTTTTTGATTCAGGTTCTACGCATTCTTTTATATCTCGAAAGTTTAGTAGAACAATACCGGAACCACCACAAATCATGGAAGTAAAGATTTCGGTGAGTACGACAAATGGGGAAATCATTGAATCCCATGAATATAAGTCCTCCCTTGTTATAATCTATGGATTGAATTTCTCGGCGAACCTTGTCATACTCCCTCTGGTGGAATTTGATGAAATTCTTGACATGGATTGGCTTTCCTTATATAGAGCAAATATAAATTGTTAGGAGAGGGAAATCACACTCCATATGGAGAATCGACCCCCGATTCTTTACAAGTGTCAGGAGGAAGATAAATCTCTTTTAGCTCCATAATCTCAATCATGGATATTACTGCCTTATGAGCATGCATATCTGGCTTAGATGATTGAGTCCAAGGAAGAAACCATCCTTGAAGAAATGCCTACTGTGAGGGAATTCGCTGAAGTGTTTCCCGAGGAACTGCCTGGTCTTCCTCCAAGAAGAGATGTTGAGTTCTCAATTGAACTTATACCTGGGGCGCTACCAATATCCAAGACTCCATATAGAATGGCTGTTTTAGAGCTTTAAGATATAAAGAAACAACTACAGGAGAATCTGGATAAAGGGTTTATACGCCCATGTGCTTCACCATGGGGTGCACCAGTACTCTTTGTCAAGAAGAAGGATGAATCAATGTGGATTTGCATAGATTATTGTGAACTTAACAATATCACGATAAAGAACAAGTATCCTCTCCCAAGAATCGATGACTTGTTTGATCAGCTGTGTGGAGCACAATACTTCTCCAAGGTGGACATGTGGTCGGGATATTATTAAGTAAGGGTGAAGAAGGAAGATGTCCCCAAGACTACTTTTCGTACAAGATATGGGCACTATGAATTCATAGTAATGCCTTTCGGACTCACCAATGCACCAGAAATATTCATAGACGTGATGAATAGAGTCTTTAGAGATTACCTTGACAAATTTTTGGTAGTCTTTATAGATGATATTCTAATATACTCCAAAACCAAGGAGGACCATGATGAGCATTTAAGAACTGTACTAGAGACTTTGTGCAAGGAGAAGCTCTATGCAAAGTACAACAAGTGTGAGTTTTGGTTGAAGGAGGTCTCATTCTTGGTCCATATCATCACAAGCAATGGGATACCTGTGGATCCCTCCAAAACATATGCAATTGAGGGATGGCTGAGGCCAACATCAGTAACTGATATTCGTAGCTTCTTGGGGTTAGCTGGATATTATCGACGATTTGTGAGAAATTTATCACGATTGTCCAACCCTCTTACCAAGCTAAATCTGAAGGGAGTAATGTTTTCTTGGAGTGATGAATGCCAAGAAATATTCATGGAGTTGGAAAGGAGGCTTATCACTGCACCCGTGCTCACTTTACCCACAAGTGGGGATATTTTTGGGGTATTCAGTGATGCTTCGAAGAAGGGATTAGGATGTGTGCTGATGCAGAATGATAAAGTGATACCTATGCCTCAATGCAGTTGAAAATCCATGAGCGAAACTATCCAACGCATGATCTGGAGTTGGCGGTTGTGATCTTTGCCTTGAAAATCGGGCGGTATTTTCTCTATGGAGAGAAATGTGAGATATATACTGACCACAAGAGTCTTAAATATATATTCACACAGAAATAGCTTAATATGCGTCAGAGAAGATGGATAGATCTCATCAAGGATTATGAATGTTCAATACATTACCACCCTGGGAAAGCGAACAAGGTGGCGGATGCCTTAAGTAGAAAGGATCCAGTGATTCTATCAATGATGAGAATTGAGAAGGATCCAATCTTCTTAGACTTGATGAATATGGATGTGGGAATCATAAAGAAGGGAAAATCATCAATCCTTTCACAAATGATTTCCCAACCATCTCTTTTGGAAAGGTTAAAGGATGCTCAAAAGGATGATGTGGGAATTCAAGAAAAAGTGGAAGCTATCAAAAAGGGAAAATCCTCAGAGTTTAATGTTAATGAAGAAGGGACTGTGCAGTTTGGGAAAAGACTATGTGTTCCATCGAGTCTGGAGATGAAGAAGGAACTTTTGGATGATGCACATAGTTCAAATTTATCTATTCACCCAGGGAGCACAAAGATGTATTGAGATCTCCGAGAAAACTTTTGGTGGGATAATATGAAGAAGGAGATCGCCGAATTTACATCAAGTTCCTAGTGTGTCAGAAAGTGAAGGAAGAGAGGCAGAAGTCTAAGGGGATGATGCAACCATTTCCCATACCAAAATGAAAATGGGTGAACATCACTGTGGACTTTGTCACCGGACTTCCGAGGACATCCAAAGGCAACAATGCAATTTGGGCGGTTGTGGATCGTCTTACAAAGACTGCACACTTCATTGCTATTTGGGAGTATTTTTCATTGGATCAACTAGTGTGGATATATATCAGGTAAGTGGTAAGGTTGCATGGAGTACTACTATCTATTGTGTCTGACCGAGATCCAAGATTCACCTCTAAGTTTTGGAAGAGTCTTCAACATGCTCTGAATACTAAACTGAACTTCAATACGGCCTATAATCCTCAAACTGATGGCCAATCTGAGCGAAATATCCAAACACTTGAGGATATGTTGAGAGCATGCTCAATGGACTTTAAAGGAGGATGAGATCAACATCTTCCTCTGGTTGAGTTCCCTTATAATAACAGTTTCCACTCGAGCTTCCAAATGGCACCATATGAAGCCCTTTATGGGAAAAGGTGCAGAACACCGACATGTTGGGATGAGGTCGGTGAACGTAAGCTTCTTGGACCAGAAATGGTCGAGGAAATGGTGGAGAAGGTGAAAACCATTCAGCAGCATATCAAGACAGCCCAGAGTCGATAGAAGAGTTATTCATATAATCGTCGACGAGACCTTGAGTTTAAAGTAGGAGACATGGTGTTTTTGTTGTACATCTCGAACCTCTCGTTGTTTGATTTTCATGATCACAATCACTTTCATTTTTATCTAACATTGTGTTTTAAGTGTTTGTGTTGATAGGCATTTGATTGCCAAGAAGTTGACCAAGGAAGAGGCAGAAATGGACTGAAATTCAGTCCACCGGCCGACCGGTGGCTTCACCACCGGCCAGCCGGTGGCACCCAGACTCAAGGGGTAGCTACTGCCTCCCCACCGGTCGACCGGTGGCTCTGCCACCGGTCGACCTGTGGCACCCAGCTCAAACAGTATTTGCTACTGTCTTGCCACCGGCCAGCCGGTGGCTCCTCACCGGTCGACCGGTAGAGCCTGGATCAAGACTCTTCCTCTCTACCAAGGCACCGGCCAGCCGGTGGAGATGTACCGGTCAGCCGGTGGCCCCTGGACAAGAATCCAATGTCTTTTGCAAACACCGGCCAACCGGTGGAGTTGTACCGGCCAGCCGGTGGAGCCAGTCAAACTAGCCGTTGGGCTTTTGACCAGCCTGTCCATTTGGCTCCCAACGGCTCTCTAAGCCTCTCCAACGGCTCCGAAGGCCCCCAATGAGTTCCTAGCCTATAAATAAAGGCTGAGGAAGCCCCGGACCACACCCGGAACACTTGCAAAGCCACTATACTCATTTTCCATCAATTGGCCAACCTCCGGTGGACTTCCTCAAAGGAACCTCAAGTGCTCCAACAACTTCCACATCCAAGGAGCACCTCAAGAAGCTTGGGAGAAGCACGCTACATCAACTCCATCATACTTTGGCGCCCAAGTCTTCCTCAAATACGGGTTTTTCTTGTTTTATATTTTGTGAGCTTTAAAATTGGGTTTGTGCCTACAAACCCCAAACTCTTTCCTCATCTCCCTTTCTTTGGGTTCTCACACCACCACTAAGGTGTGAAGAGGTTTTTCAAGCCTTTCCTTTTAAAGGGCTTGAGTTGTCGGTGAGCTAGCCTTCACCCGTTAAAAAGGCTAGTGGGTTATTGCTTAACCATTAAAAGCATTGGGTTCTTGCTTAACCAATAAAAGCAAGCTGTAATAGGTCCTAGTGCTACCTCAAAGCCTAGTGGGTTTCTTGCTATAACCATTGAAAAGCAAGCGGTAGGAATCTCTCAACGGTTGAGTTGGGAGCGGAGACGTAGGCCGGGTTTTGGCCGAACTCCGTTATCAAATTTCTTGTGTCTTGCCTTCTTTATTTCCGCTGCATCTTTACTTTGATTTTTAATTTGTGAATCTTTTTTTAAAAGGCAATTCACCCCCCCTCTTGCCATCATTCCTTGTTTTTCCGACCCAACAATTGGTATCAAAGGACGTATTTGAATAATTCCCTAACCGGTTTCAAATTAAAGATCCTTTTTGATGGCTTCTACCGCTTCAACCTCTTACGCCCCCGAAGGTTTTTCTTTGGATCGTGCTCCATTCTTTGATGGAGCCGATTATTCTTTTTGGAAAACCCGCATGACTACATTTCTTAAAAGCATTAGTTATCCTATTTTAAAAATTGTCATGCATGGTTATTCACTTTCTACTCCCGATGAATCTAAATGGACCCCCGTAGACATTGCAAATTTCGAGCTTGATGGCAAAGCCATGAATGCTCTACATTGTGGGTTAGATCGTAATGTTTTTGATTGTATTTCTTCTTGCACATCTTCTCATGATATTTGGAAGTTTTTAGAACTAACCTATGAAGGTACTAGCGAGGCTCCAAAGCAAGAACCCGCTCAAGAGCAAGAACTCGACGAAAAATTCAAACCTGCTAGCCCACTTCACAAGAAAAGGGCCAAGAAAAAGAAAGGAAAGAAGAAGGCTTCAAAGGCATCTTGGAGTGATAGCTCCTCCTTCTCCTCCTTCTCCTCAAGCGACCAAGGTAATAATTGCCTAATGGCAAAACATGAGGTATCTTCCTCCTCTTCCTCATCTTCGTCTTCAAGTTCTTCTAATTCTTTCAATCATTTGTCATACGAAGAACTCCAACATGCTCGAGATCAACTTGAAAATGGTTTTCACGAGCTTTCTTCAAAATTTGTCGCTTTGAAAAAATCTTTCAAAAAACTTTCCTCCGAAAAAGAACAACTTCTTAAAGAGAAGGAGGAACTCTCCCTAAAAATCCAAAATTTCCCAAATGTTGATTCCATGGAATCAACCATTAAGGACCTTAGGGAATCCCTAGCCAAGTTCACCAATGGGGAACAAAACTTGATCAAACTCTTAGGTTCTCAACGAGTATCTAGAACCACCCATGGACTTGGCTACACCAACATAGCCTCCTCCTCCCATGCACCCACTGTTTTTGTAAGGGGGAGCTCCGATTTTAAATTTTGCAATTATTGTAAGAAACCCGGGCACCTCATTTATGAGTGTGATTGTAAAAATGCCCGGTACGGTCAACCCAAATCTTTTTACTTTTCAGACGAATTCTATAGGAGAAGACCCGCCATGAGACAAGTATGGATTGAAAAATCCCTATTGGCAAGTCTCTCCGGGCCTAAAATCATCTCTTTTCAAAATCCCTCTCCCCGATGATTTTTTTGTTTTTATTTAGGGGAGTTAGGATCTTTTTTGTTTTTCTTTCAATTCAAAATTTTCTTTTAAATTCTCATTTCTAAATTTCCAACAGTTGGTATCGATTTTTTTTAATTCAAAACTTTCAATTCAAACTGTTCTTCAATTTTTGTTTCAAATCATTCAATTTCCAAAATTTCAATTGATTTTCAAATCTCATCCCTTGTTTTTCAAAATTTCCCTCAATCAAGTTTTATGCCCCATTCTATTTTGATAATCACAAAGGGGGAGAATTTCTTGATTGATTGGGGGAGAAACTTTTTTTCATGCTTTGCTTTACATTTAATTTTATTTAAGCATTCCTTTCAATTCATGTTTTTACTTTAATTGTTTAAGTGATTGTGATCATCAAAATCGGGGGAGATTGTTGTACATCTCGAACCTCTCGTTGTTTGATTTTCATGATCACAATCACTTTCATTTTTATCTAACATTGTGTTTTAAGTGTTTGTGTTGATAGGCATTTGATTGCCAAGAAGTTGACCAAGGAAGAGGCAGAAATGGACTGAAATTCAGTCCACCGGCCGACCGGTGGCTTCACCACCGGCCAGCCGGTGGCACCCAGACTCAAGGGGTAGCTACTGCCTCCCCACCGGTCGACCGGTGGCTCTGCCACCGGTCGACCTGTGGCACCCAGCTCAAACAGTATTTGCTACTGTCTTGCCACCGGCCAGCCGGTGGCTCCTCACCGGTCGACCGGTAGAGCCTGGATCAAGACTCTTCCTCTCTACCAAGGCACCGGCCAGCCGGTGGAGATGTACCGGTCAGCCGGTGGCCCCTGGACAAGAATCCAATGTCTTTTGCAAACACCGGCCAACCGGTGGAGTTGTACCGGCCAGCCGGTGGAGCCAGTCAAACTAGCCGTTGGGCTTTTGACCAGCCTGTCCATTTGGCTCCCAACGGCTCTCTAAGCCTCTCCAACGGCTCCGAAGGCCCCCAATGAGTTCCTAGCCTATAAATAAAGGCTGAGGAAGCCCCGGACCACACCCGGAACACTTGCAAAGCCACTATACTCATTTTCCATCAATTGGCCAACCTCCGGTGGACTTCCTCAAAGGAACCTCAAGTGCTCCAACAACTTCCACATCCAAGGAGCACCTCAAGAAGCTTGGGAGAAGCACGCTACATCAACTCCATCATACTTTGGCGCCCAAGTCTTCCTCAAATACGGGTTTTTCTTGTTTTATATTTTGTGAGCTTTAAAATTGGGTTTGTGCCTACAAACCCCAAACTCTTTCCTCATCTCCCTTTCTTTGGGTTCTCACACCACCACTAAGGTGTGAAGAGGTTTTTCAAGCCTTTCCTTTTAAAGGGCTTGAGTTGTCGGTGATCTAGCCTTCACCCGTTAAAAAGGCTAGTGGGTTATTGCTTAACCATTAAAAGCATTGGGTTCTTGCTTAACCAATAAAAGCAAGCTGTAATAGGTCCTAGTGCTACCTCAAAGCCTAGTGGGTTTCTTGCTATAACCATTGAAAAGCAAGCGGTAGGAATCTCTCAACGGTTGAGTTGGGAGCGGAGACGTAGGCCGGGTTTTGGCCGAACTCCGTTATCAAATTTCTTGTGTCTTGCCTTCTTTATTTCCGCTGCATCTTTACTTTGATTTTTAATTTGTGAATCTTTTTTTAAAAGGCAATTCACCCCCCCTCTTGCCATCATTCCTTGTTTTTCCGACCCAACAGTTTTTATGCATATCTCCGTGGAAAAAGGTCATGAGGTTTGGAAATAAAGGTAAGTTATGTCCAACATACATCGTCCCCTTTGAGGTTCTTGATCGTGTTGGGGTTGTGGCCTATCGACTAGAACTTCCACCTACTATGTCCAAAGTACATGATGTCTTTCATGTATCCATCTTAAAGAATTACATACCAGACCCTTCACATGTACTCTCTTCTGAGGTGGTACAATTGGAAGACGATCTTTCTTATGAAGAGGAACCAGTGAAAATCTTAGATCGTAGAGAAAAAGTTCTACGAAATAAGACAATTCCCCTCATCAAGGTGTTGTGGAGAAACCATAAGTTTGAAGAAGCAACTTGGGAGTCGGAGGATATGATGAAGCGGAGTTACCCACATTTGTTTTAGTGTGGGAAAAGGAAAATTTCGAGGGTGAAATTTCTTAAGGGGGGAATATTGTGACGACCCAAAGTTTCATTAATGGAAAATCCCTCTTGATCCAGTTAAATGTCTCTTTATAAAAAAGGTTTTTATAAGATGTCAACTTCTTTGGTTTTATGATAAGAGTTGCGACCATTACTTTTATACCCTTTGAACAGTGATCACACTATAAGTATAAATATAAGGCTTTAACAAACCCAATTTTACTCAGACAGAGGAACCGATGACCTCATTGAGTAGAATTTCCCCATACGAAGCCCATTTTTCGGAGCTCAGAAAAGAGGTGGCATCCCTGGGCTTCACCCTTGACCAATCCCAAGATGAGCTTTATTATGTCATGCTCGAACGTGACCGTCTACGGGAAAAGTAGAAGTTGATAGAGATTACCACTCGAGCGATGTTATCCGAGCCACCCCAAGAGTCTGTCACCATCGCACACCTTACCCATAGGTCTTATGCGACTATTTTAAGGGGTTATGTAACAAATAAGTAGTACCATGTTCATGTACATTATTTTCGTATATAATAATGAATATAATTTCTAGTCATTTTTGATACATTGTAAATATTTTTTAAAGTAAAAATGGAATTTTTAGTTATTATTTAATTAAGAATTCAATTTTATTAAATTAAGGGATTTTTGAATTAAATAATATTTTAATAAAATATTATTATTAATATTAAATTAATTTTTATTAAATATAAATGATCTTATAATTTTATGAATGCAATTAAAATTTTTATTAAGATTTGAAAGCCATTTTTGTCAAAACCCGTGAATTTTTGATAAATGTTGGTTTTTATTTTAGAAGTGAAAATTAACATATTTAGAAATTTTTTATATAAAATAAATGTCATTTCTGGAATCAGGACGTCGAAATTATCCAATGGTGAATTTTTCATAATTTTCTGAGACAATCAAATTTTTTGGGTAAAAATTAAATACTGTTTAAATATATAATGTGTTTTATGACATCATAATGACCCAATGGTGATGTAATAAAATACCATAATCCTTATTTTCAGCCAATATATGTTTTATCATTAAAATAATGTGATTTTGGGTTTGTTTGAATTAATTTTCAAAACATTAATGTACCCCTCAAGAAATATTCAACACTTTTCCTTTTTAAATTAATTTCCATGGGAGTGTGACTCACCTCCACATAAGAGACCTTATTATTTTAAGAATTTAGGACTTTGGACTTATAAAATAATGTTTTCCTCTTCCCTTTACTAAAAAACATGGTCAAAAACCATGGTATGGTTTGTGGTTTGGATTAATTCAATGTAAGGGGACCCAAACCTAAATAATAAAGAATTCCCTCACCTTTCCTATATAAACCCACCCAATATCCCACTTCCTCCTCACTAAAATCCCTTGGAGTTTGTCCAAACTCTGACCTACTCTATCTAGAATCCTCCCAAGGTGCCCCAAGCTCCCAAGAATCCTCTCTCTAGCCTTTGGAAGCACACTTCTAGGTAAGGGTTTTTTCTTCCTTTCTCATTTTTGTCAATTTTCTTTAAGTTTTATTTCCCTTTTAATTTCAATTATGAATATTGGGGTATGGTTTCACACCTCCCTCATACTTCCCTATTTATTATTGAATGACGGGATACCCCTTATTCTCTCATTAAATACCTCCCATATACACCCGTTACTATGCCGAAATTCTGAAAGGAACTTCTCTCACTTCTTTTACATTCAAGCAATAATTTTGTATCATGAATCTAAATTCCATTACAATTGTTGGGAAATGTATATATATGACCCCTTACTTTCCATTACAAGTAAATATGACGAGGAACCCCTTTCTCTCTCATCAACCATTTTTATGAATTCTTATGTCACACCGTTACGCTGCCGAAATCACACCAATTTTCTAAGCCAATGTCATTGTGTAGTGAATACCATGACCATTTCTCAATCTAGGGTATTCACATTTATGATCATTTAATTATTGATTTTAAAGTTTCATGTATTAATTCCACATTCCTTTATCGTGGAATAAATGATTATGTTTTATGAATCCATGTTTTATGATCCATTTGGCACACTTATGCATGAAATGAAATGTTTAAGAAGGGTGTGCCCTTATAGCGCTCCAATGCATTGGGTAAAGTATAGTATCATGATACATCATGTTCAGCGAGTGTTGACTCATGCTAATTCATGTGCAACAAGGGTTTACTTGTGCTTCATGTGCAATGAGGGTTTACTCATACTCCATGTGCAATGAGCCTTGGCTCTTGCTAATTCAATGTTAAGTGTTGTTGCCACATTTCCATGTTATGATTATCATGCTTTATCATGCCTTTATGTTCATGTTTATCTTATTCTCTATTGACATGCCTATTTCCTAACATGTATTTTACTCCTCATGTTATTCCATGTGTACTCCCTTACTGGGATTTATAGCTCACCCTTTTCTTATACATGTCCTCAGGTTATCCCGTGCAATGCTAAGTACGAGGGAATGTAGTGGTCATGTAAAGGAAGTTTTCAATAAAGATGTTGTATTTCATTTTCTAAGTTTTTATTTAATGATCCTAATCCCCAAAGACCCTAAACCTCACGATCTTCTTTGTTGTATCAAGTGAAGTTTTATGTAATAAAGCATGTTTAAGTTTTAATAAAAAAGCAGGGTTGTTGTACTTTGGCTCTGATGACCTAAATTTTTTTGAATAGTGATGTACTAGACACAGTAGCAGTAGTTCAAGGGAAGAGGTTATCGGGTACTATTGGGTATCATAGGGGGAAGCTAGGAAGCGGGGGGAGCACCATTGGTTGATGTACCACCATGGAAAATGGGTCATCAGAGTCAAGCCAGTACGAGAACATTTTTCAAGCATCAATGAGAGTAGCAGCAATGGCGCCCAAGTGGGTAAAATGGTATGTGTGGTATCAGAGAGGTGGGACTACGTTATTGGAGTTGTGGCATGAAAATCATCTGGGTTATCAGAGAAGGATGGTGCATGGGTCGAATGGGAGAAACAGGTAGAGAAGGGCTCCGAGCTTGGAACCACAAGATCTATTCAAGGAATGACTTAGACCACTAAACCACCTGAGTTTTTGAACATAATTTCTATGCCAATACACTGGCATCTCGAATAGAAATTGACAACCGACTTTCCAATTCAAATAGGAGTTTTCTTGGGAAGACAATATACATCGCTCCCTTCGGTACACCTTTGCCTCTTCCCATGCATATGTCTTGGGGTTTTTGGGTCAATGGAACCACTGCTCGCACTCGAGACCATCTATTCACCTTCAATAAATAGTGGAACATTGAACTAGTAGCTTATACCAATGATCAAAATGATATATGAGAAAAACTAGTAGTAGTAGTACAATATCTTCCATAAGCAAGTCATGTTCCTTGGTGGGTGATTTCCTTATTCTTGGCTGTATAGCATTGCTAATATATAGTCGTAGTTATTGGGATGGTCACTTGGTTGGCTGTGACTATGCCCTTGGTGGATTCTGGTTGAATGAAATCCACACTTTCACCCCAAGCATGTCGTATTGAGTCGCTACACCAACAACATCATAATTGACATTGGACTCAAGCAACCCTCTTTTTTGTTTTCCTATCGTGAGGACTTAATTTCGAGCTGTGGCTTCCCCATGAAATTGATCAACACACCAGAGATGGAGCCACATGATATTCTTCAGTGCATTCCTACTCAAGAGAGAATGAGCGATGCTAGTAGTGATAGAAAAAATGGGTCAGTTTTTCTATCGTGGGAGAAGGGAGACATCTTGAGAAATGAATGCTACACTTTGATACACTGATTGGAGCTTGACCGAGTCCAGTAGTGAAATAGTTGATAGGGTACCAGACACAAAGAGCCTCATATTCTAGTAGTTCCAAAATGAGTTCCAGTAGTGCAATCATACCTTCAGGATGCTTGATAGTTGTATGATTTCCATTATCAATCGTTTGGAAACACCTATGCTTTTGGGATCCAGATGCTTGCCTATCTGGGTTATTCGTTCCGTCAGTCTCCAAATCACTTGACTAGTCAATTCCTCTTATCCACTAATGCAATGATTCTCTTTCATATCATAGGGACTTGGGCAACTCATTATGGTAGTATAATATATGATTTTCTACTCCTATGATCAATTGGATTTATTTCTTGTTTTGACAATGTCTTCCTGAATGTCAGAACGCCAACATATATCTTACAGCTTGGGGAACGAGGTGGTCAAACTGCCCTAGTATTTGGACTGAGCAACAACGTTTCAGTGGCTGTCATTCAGTATGTTTCCCTTTTCTTCCATTGGGGTCTAGTAAAGTGAGTTTAGGCTAGCTTGTTTTGCAATGTCCATATGGTATTGGAGTGGATGGAAAAAGTAATTCCATTTGTTCCTTCTTTGTCACTGGTCGGGGTTCTGTAATTGGATAGTGTGACTCAGTTCTTGGGCATTTGGAACTATCATCACACTCTACCTATGTATTGAAATTGGGGTTGGGGAATGGATTGGTTTGTGTTTGCTTCCACGTTGACTAGAATGGAGGATGCATTTGTAGCTGGAGTCTAGGGTGTTCGTACCGAGCCGCTAGCAGCATCAAATCCTGTGCCACTTGATCCGGTGAGCGCCTGGGATATGTGAAGTATCCCAGTGAGTGCCTATGATAGGTGAAGTGTCCCAATGAGTACCTAGGATACGTGAAGTATCCTAGTGAGTACTTGGGATACCTGAAGAATCCCAATGAGGACCTGGGATACGTGAAGTATCTCAGTGAGCACCTGGGAAAACCTGGTCGTGACATCCAGGAAGGTACCCCATTGGAGTGTAGTCAGACCCGAAAATGTGGCTTTGGAAAACTTGGGCCCATATCTCATCTCATCTTCATCAAAATTTAACTCCATTCCAAGAGACCTCAAATTAATGATACCAACTCAATGGAAAGAGTAGGTGTGCTGCAGGTGCAAGGGAATGGGTAGAGTGCTCAGAAGTGGGTTCAGACCAGTCGATGTTGGAATTGGCTATTTGGACATGTCGGTTGTTTCACACTATGGGAATAATGCTAGGAATTTGGTGGGATCATGATGAATTGGGTTGGGGTGGCTGGTGGTTTCGGGATCCCGTCAAAAATGCATCTGCATGTTCTCAGCTTATTGATACATCTTCTCCTCATACAGTGAATCAGCCCTTTCTTGCTTGATGGTCCTCACTACTCAGCATATGGAAATGGGTGGTCTGTCTCTCTAGTTCATTCTTGATTCAGTATGGCGTGCTTTCAACTATTCTTAGTTTTTAGTGGATTGAGGGTTTATAAGAGGCATTCAGGTCAGACCACTATAGGTACCACTATAGGCACCAAAAAATATTCTTATAGTGGGGCCTATAGTGGTCTGATTGGTATGATAGCAATGGAGTGGATAAGGTCATAAGAGAGATGGAAAAACATTGGATGGGAAAGGCGATAACTATGCTTCCATTGGACTTTCGGAAATCCAACTTGCTCACCCTTCATCAACACTCGAATGATAGGCCCGAAGGGTTGGCCATTCAACGATGTTCGATTGCATGACTCTAGGGGTTTCCGAAGGCCATGTGACAAGTAACTGTTTCATGGATGGTCTAGAATGTATTGTCCATTCAACGAGATCACCAACACCATTCCCCTAGTATGTCCACCCGGGAACCTGAACCGCCGGGCGAGAAAGAGAGGATTGAAACCCTCGGTATAATATAGGTAGTAGACCCTGGTCATTACATCTCGGTATAATAAAGTTGGACCACTATAGGCATCAGAATAGGTTCCTATAGTGGTTCCTATAGTGGTCCAACTATAGACTATATAGAATATCACATGGCTAGATTATACCGATGTATAATGATAGTATCCTGGAGCACCAGGAACTCAAAGTACCCTTATAAAATTCGGGTGGCTTTGGGTGAGGATCAAGCAGGTGATATCTGTGAACGAAACCCCCAAAAGGGTCCCTCCTACTGATACTGACGGAGACTAACTCTACCGACATGAAAATCCTCTGAGTTTCCTATTGAGATGATGGTTCTGGTGGATGTGTTCCAAAAGGGGTGATTGAGTGTCTTGATTTTTCATAGCACCCATGGGTTTTGGGGTCTATGTATATGGAGCTATCCAATTCAAGGCAAGGAAATGCGTGGTAGAGTGGCTTGGTGGTCGATGAAAATTTTGGCATCACGTTTGAAGTAGATCTCAATCGTCAATGAAGAAAGCATAGTCGCTCTAGCAGTATCTTGCATCTATCTGTTCTTGAGATGGAATGGTCAGTTTTTCAGTCGGTCAATGGAGGTTCAAATCAAAAAACAAAGTAATTTAATTTTTCAATTCATAAACTAATTCATCAACAACTATATGAAACAAGAAATTGAACAACGGCTCTCTTCTATTACTAGATCGGGGCTGGCTCAGGTGGTCGATGTATTGCCAATAGAAACGTTGCCAATTCGAAATGGTGACAGTGTGAGTGGTGTTATGTTCACTATTGTATGATGTCACCGTATCCAGCAAGAACAGTTATTGAGTTGGTGTTCTTCTAGTGCTTCCAGTCAATGCAAAATTTCATTTCAACTACTGACAATATATATCAGTACCATGAGTTTGGGGTTACTCTCTTTTCAGTGAGCTACGACAATGGGTGGATGCGAGTATCTAGGAAACAACCTTTAGCCACGGGTCCCAGTTGGACACTATGACGTCATCCCCACCATTATATTCTAATAGTCAAGCTAGCCAGTCGAGTTGAAGCAGTGAATTTGGGGTCAAACCATCAACTCAATTATGATAGTAGCACCACTCCAGCAGCATCGATTGTTCCAGCACCCAAAACACCACAACATCATGTGACTTGATATTTCTCAATTTACTTCCATTTGTGCCACCTACAGGACTTGGATGCCTAGTTCATGGATAGAGATGGTCGAACCACCATGGTCCATGATGTGCAAGATCCCTATTCAAATACAGAGAGACAGTAAACTCGGTATTGTTCCTATATGTCATTAAGGGTTAAAGATGGGTGACTCGGACCCACGAACCACTCCATTGATGAGGTTCACATGACTTTTTCTACCACCCCCTTGATGAAAGAACAAAAGGTTCCTTTGGACTCGATCTTTAGTCACTATAGCCAGGTAGGTGTATGGTTACCGCTAGTACTACAACGCCAACTTAATTGCAGCCACAGGATCACTATCCCAATGGTGCGAGTAGAGTAGCAGTAGTCGACCAATCCCATAAGCATCGGGTCACGGTGCCATTGGTACTGATATATATTTTTAGCAGGTGGTTGAGCTATGTCACTAGTATTGTATAGTTGTACATGAGAAAGGGGTCTACTTGACTTCATTTCTCTTCTGACTAGTCCAGTTTTGATGTTATACTATATAGGAAAAGTACCTGACTCTACTCTAATAGTCCCCATTCCACTAGGCTCAAGCTCATTCAATAGTCCCATGAATATACCTCATGGATCATTTCCTTCACCATAAAACAATCTATTCTCGAACTAGCCACACCAGTGGCTCGTTTAGCATAGATGTCATTTTGAATCCCCCAACAACACGAATATGGTAGGATCGGTAGTCTAGTAGTCATGTTAGGTGCTCTGCCAATCACATGACCACTACCCATACTACTGCTTGTCGAGTTTCTATTATACGAATGAAATTATACATATATATATGATCAGATGATTAGGGGAACACCAACGATGCTACTAGGAAAATGGTTCCATATGCACCGCATGGGCCAGGGATTGATTCAGGAAACACCGCTCTCAAAGGAGACATCGACCACGACAATGTCGAATGTCATATTTGGCTCGATATATGTGACCCAACTTGGAACGTGAATAGGACCCATCTCATAGCTACTTGATAAACCCGCCTGCCTAGCATTTCAACATTGCCCGCCATAGTCGTTCGAGCTCCTCGTGCTCCATTATCCCATTATACCAATCACAAATGATCTCTATCGCCCAAATCGTTTTGCACTACCTTTTCTGCTATTTTATGTTCCATTCCATTCCATGACCAAACTCATTTCCACTACTCTCATGATAGGTTTCACACTTCTCATCGTATGTGCACTCAAGCAGAAGATTCAAGAAGCTACTGGTGTGGGTCGAATCGAGAATCCAACATTGCACCTATAGCCCTAGTGTGTAACAGATACCAATCTTATCCCAACCTGCCCAAACACGCTATGGTTCTTGAACACAACTCGAGGTGATCCCAGATCTACCCATCCCACCATTCCCACTACCTAGTACACTAACCTGACTAGTGTTGCTTGTATACTGGCTTGAACGATACCACTCATCGCACCCAAAACCCCACCAACCAACCCAATAGGCTCATGGGGCAGATGTCGTAGCTAGTCATTTCCATCGTACTACCGCCTACCATTGACCATCACATTTCCAGTTCCGAGTTCCTACTACTAATGGTCTCACCTAACTACTAGTAGCCAAGAATCCCCCCTCTCTAACACTGGTACTGATATATATTGATAGACTAACTTGATTTCTTGCTTATAGTTGTCTGACCATCTATGCCCCCCCCCCCTTTCACTCAATAGCAGGAGATAGGGTGATAACAACGGGTGTAGGGGTGAGGCATCTACTGATGCTATTTCAGATGCTTTTGAAAGGTTTGTCGCCTGTGAGATCTATCACTCAGAAGCTCAAAGCTTTCAAGTCAGATATTCTTATAATATAAGGTTAAATCTTGGAATCTTCTCAACGGAGGGAAGCATTGTGCAGGTTAAGGAAGTCGATATATGGACGAGTCTTCCCATCAGGGGTACCTCAAATTCCATGAGGTGAGAATGGTTTAAGGAAAACTGTGTTGATTAGTGTATATACTTAAAAATTGTGAAATAGAGTACTCGGGGATCATGTTTCTCTTTCTATTCCTATATGTTGACGACATACTACTTTCTATAATTTTGCACGATACAAAGACATTCCTCATAAGGAGTATTGAGATTAAGGATATTTACTACCTATATTATAATGAATTTGTCATTGACATTGATATTCACAAATCAATTTCCAGAGGTAACCTATGTGAGTGTGGCATCTGTATGTAGGGGATGAAAAAACCCCCACTATCTACACTATTTCTTTAGTAGCTAGACCAATAGAGACTGGATTAGTGATCAAAGGGACCACTATCTAGGATAGCTAGGGGTAGAAAATATATATCATTACCAGTACTCATGACTATAATCTTTGTATAGTGCTTAGAACAACCGACTATGTTGAATGAAATAATAGAACATAGAAGAGAGTCTTCACCGATATTGAAGAGTATTCTAGATATAAAGTCCATTCAAGCAAGAATGAAGGTATGATATTCACCCTCAGCTCAGAGAATGGTATTTTTGATATAAATTCCTTTAAAGGTATTGTTCCCCAATGAAAGATAGATGAGGGTTCAGGGGAAGGGAATCAACGACTAAGTGGAAAGAAAAGGATAATCTTTTCTATGCCTAAGCTACTCTTTCTGCTGTGCCAGCTAAGGAAGAAGGGAAAGAAAGTCATTTTCACTTTTATTATTAATAAAATCAAGATATTGATCTTGTTTTTCTCCCTGGTTCAAAGAGAGCTGCTGCTTCTGCTTCACCTTGCTTGCTTGGGGTTGGATCCTCAATGCGGATTGGAACTAATCTACTTCAATAGTTCTATAACTAATAAGAGTAGTTTTACAGTTAAGTATATCAGCTAGTTGGTTGTTTGGCTCCTTGATCGAGACTGGAATATATGGATCTTCAATTAGGACTTTCAGTAGCTTTTGGGGACCTCATTACACTACTCTAATAGTGGGGTTAAGACTGCCCAATGGGATCTTATAATAGAATATATGATGGATTTCTCATTGCTAGTGAATGGAGGAATACCAGTATATATCAGTACCATTTGGTTGGTGGACCGAGGAACTGATGTGCCATTAATCCCATCCCTGGAACTCAATATGAGTTGTTCCCCTCAATAAGGATGAAAAGTAGCATCATTGGATGAGTGAACGAGCTCCACTATGTATAATAGTACCTGTACATCGATCCTTTTTGGCCGATAACTCAATGGTATCCACTCATGGTGACTGATTGGAGTTAGTTTCATCCTTTTTAGTAGTTGGAGTTTGTGGAACAAGTTGTAGAGATACCATCATTTCTAGAACTTGTGGAGAATCCACACCAGTAAGAAATAACTACTTTAGTTTTTGTTGGAAGTGACCTAGACATATTTCTATTTAGAGGTCCTTGCCCTTTTCTTCTACTAGGTCAGTTGGGAAGTACTTAATAAGGCAGGGTCCTATATCTTCAACAATCCTTGAACTTCACTTTCTCTTTAAAGCAGGTACTCTTCTATATAGAGCTGAAGACAGGTTCTTTTTCTCAATTGAGTAAGGGCCCTCTTCTTTATCTTCTTTTGTAATACCAATAGTGAATAGATCTAGAATTCACTTTTTTATATACTAATTATATTGGGTTCATCTATGACCACGGAAGTAGTTTAGAGTGTCTCTTCTTGTGCTTTTATGATTCCCTTCTCTGAGGTAGACCTGATTATCTACTCCAACAGTTTGCCTTCAGCTCACCTTGGATACTCCTCCAACCCTTGGTCAAACACTTGGAGATAGTCCTATCTGGTGTAGATTATTTTTTTGTAATTTTAATAGAAGAGTAATATAATAATATAAGTAGTGCTAAAGTCAATGCGCTAAATGAGAGTTCAAGGTGGGATGAGTCAGTTAGCTCGAATTGATTAGTGCATATGTTGTAGTGAATCATAGCGACTTGTACCGTGTCAATAAGGTCCGAGGAAGGCTATGAGCTAGGATTTCAGCACTTTGACCACTGCTCATAGTCCGAGAGAAGTGGGATGGCTTGGTATATACCTAATTTTGAGATCCATTCCGCTAGTTCCTTCCCTGAGTTTTTCTTCATTAGAATTTTGAAAAGGCTCAAACCAAACCCAAGACTATGGAAATACCTAGGCTGAGAGTATTGATGGGAATACCAGGGGTTTGTCATTAGTAGTGGGTAAGCTGTCCAATTAACCATTTAGACATATTGGTAGGTATTTCCATAGTTTTTGGTACAGATTGATTGACTATTCGATTCGAAGTGGATGATTACCAAGATTAGAATAAGGATTCAATATTTCGTGATAGTTATCATGGGTGGAAAAGGTACGGGCCAATAGCAGCACAAAAGTTTCATACCTTGAACAGGTGGGGTTTAAAGAAGAGGGGATGAAAGGGAAAATTATTGTGAATCTTGGTTAGCTAGTAAGAGGTTGCTATAGGTTCAATTCATCAATGTTGGTATCTCAGTCACAGATTTATGTTGTCCTCAAAAGACCCCTTGGTGGATGAAGCTTTTGACCTAGAATACCCCCTTAATAGCCAACTATTTGAGCAAGAGTTTCCAGAATTCTATTAGGTTCAAAACGTATGTGTGAAAATGAGTATGTGACCATAACTGACACCGTTTTAGTAATCAATTCGTTGGATACACTTCTCAGAGATGGAAGTAGAGTGATTTCAGGAGGGCAGGGTAGAATCCTCTGAGAAACCTGATGAGGAGATTATCAGCCTCAACAAAAATCTTTTTAGAGAAAATAGGGGTTTGGAGATTAGAGCGAGGTTTATAGAAAACGTCTCTCCATAGTAGGGAAAGGTGTAGGCCACGAATACATTTCTAAATAACCAAAACCACACCTCTGGGTGCCCAGGAAGACCAGGATGGAAAGTTGGTTCCTTTTCTTAGCTACTTTATATCTATGGGTTTTAAAGGGTCAGATATATGGTACATGTCCTTATATAGTTCACCCTAAAGGTGCTACTTATATATCTAGGGTTTAGAACCTATAAAAAGTGGAAGAGAGAGGGAGGAATTTGGATTTGTGCCCTTTATAACTTATATATAGGAGGGGTAAAGCGAGCAGGCCGCCATTACATTAGCTAGAAAGGGGCCAAAGTAAGGTAGTGAAAGAGCAAGGTGTAAGTGGTTGGAAAGTGGTTGGCAAGTCATCAGTTTGGATCAGGCCCATATGTTCACAATTAAATGGAGCTCCCAATGCCAACAAGAAACCAATTGACTCGGAAGCGGTATTGAACTCAACACAATGAAAATTCAAACCATGCCAAGATAAGATCGTTAGAACATGCACCCCAAAAGAAAGGTGTACGCCCGCATGTGCTTACTATTTCACCAAAAAAACAAATCCATCTAATAGGAAGATCATATTATTGAGGTTGAGAAATCGAATGGAAGTGTTTGATCACATTCCAGGGGGAGACGAATGGCCAAACAAACATCAAATCGTTTTAATCTAAGGTGGGAGACTAAAAGATGCACAGGAGTGAAATACCATTGTATTCGAGGTGTTCATGATTTATTGGGAATTCAGGATAGATGTAGTAGTCGATCAAAATATGGTACGAGAAAAATGGTAGTTGAATATTGGATTTGGACTTTTGTTGGTATAATATAGTTAGTAGACTAGTGGGGCAAACAAAATGATAATCCATCCCCGTTGTTCCAATTCCAACAACATTCCACTCTATTGGAGTTAAGTTATTAGTGGAATATGTGGTTTTAGCATATACCTAAGTTGGCCACTCTGATCTTTCATTTGGGAAAATTGGAGGGGGTGCCTGGTCCAAGTACTCCATTTCACAGTGTGTTCACTCACCAGGTCCAGAGGTGGTAGTTGACCTGGGCCAGAAGAATCACTAGGTCTGACTGACCAGAGGGAAAACATGGTCATTCCCAAGTGCTCCGGGCTACTCTATATTATAAGAGGGTAGGGTATACTACCTATATTTTACCGAGGAGGACCTGGAATACTTCTTGTATCCCAGTGATACAATACATTAAGTATCCTAGTGTCTACTACCTATATTATACCAAGAAAGAAGTAGTCCCTTTTGCGAGTTCTAGTGAATCAGGATGGTTCTAGTCACCTAACCGGAAATGCTATCTATGACACCCCACCTTTTTATCACATAAACATTCATTACATTATACAAAACCAAGGATCTTTAAGGTTTAGTGTCTTGGAAACCAGGATCTAAAAACATGAAAACATAAAACATTCTTCTTAAACACTTGAAAGGAATCTCCTTATGTTAATACTCGGTTCCTTACTGCATCTCATAACCTGGGGTCATACATAAAAATAAAGGGTGTGCAGAAGGCCCATTAAGGGAAACAAGGGAAACATTTAACATGTTAACTTGAGATACATCAATAAAGTCATGAAAAAGAACTTTAAGGCATGAGAATGAAATCATGAGGCATATCATAATAAAAATAACATATTTTATAACTTGAAGATGTGTCTACAAAATTTAACTTAGACAATCATTTCTGTTTCAGCAAGGTCCATCCCCAAGGTTTCATTAAAAATTACCAAGGTTATTCACCAATATATCGTTAAAAATGGTTATCTCTAGAGATTAAGACTTTACCCAATGCATTGGAGTGCTATCAGGGAGAACACTTAAATTTGTCTTTTTTATCATTTGAGCCACATCTATCATCATCAAAAATTTCATAAATAACCCATATATCATAAAAGAAATGGGTTTCATTTCATAATCATAATGTTTTAAAAACTGCTTTAAATACATGATCTTTATGTCACTTTAAACCCACGAAAAAGGAAAGCGGGTCTCATGTATGTAAATACAATAATTTAAAATAGAATATTTTGGTATATATGTGAATACCAATTTAGAAGAAAAATCTTTGAGTATTCACTTAATAAAATAAAAAAAATTGAGAAAAATAGAGAGACATTTTGAGACGGAAATTCGGTAGCATAACAGCTATGTTGTAGGGTTTTAGAAAACATTGAAAGATAGGGGACATGGGTAACCCACTCATAAATGATCCATAAAACAGTAGGGGGGAAAATATAAAGGATTTAAGAACATGGTAATGAAATTTGAAATATATACCATATGAAATGAAGAACATGAAAGGAAGACAAAAATAAGATTTCTCTTATGAAAATTCGGCAGCCTAACGATGTCACTTAAACTTCAAAAAATGAATTGACGAGATCAAATAGGGTCTCTCATTATATTAACATGAAAGATAAGTATGATATATATAGATTTCATACCCCAAAATAATAAAAAGGAACTTGAAAGACTTGACAAAAAATAGAACTTGAAAATAAGAAGGGTGAAAGAATCCCTTAAACATTCGGCAGCCTAATGACGTCACTTAAACATCAAAAAAATGAATTGAAGAGATAAAATAGGATCTCTAATCATATGAAAATAAAAGATAAGTATGATTGATATAGAGATAATACCACAACATAATGAAATGGAACTTGAAATACTTGACAAGAAAATAGAACTTGAAAATGAGAAGGGTGAAAGAATCTGTTACAAAAATTTCGGCAGCCTAACGGCGCCCCTTAAACATTCATAAAACGAAATGATGAGATTAATAGGGGATCTCTCATCATATGAACATGAAAATGGAATTAATAGGAATATAAAAGAACATCCTACAACATAAGAACATGGAGCATAAATGAAATTACTTAAAAAAGAGTATTTGAAAAGAAAGAGAGAGGTTAGATCCCTTACCTTAAAACGTAACTTTTAAAACTCGAAGGTTGGGACCTTGAGGGACTGGGGGAACCTTAGAAGGACTCTTTGGGAGATAATGATACCATAGATTTGTTGTGGGAGAGTTGCGAGTGAAAACTAAAGGAGGAAAGGGTGGGTATTTATAGTGAAAGGGAGGTGACATTTAATATTTTCAAGGGACACCTCACTAGTGGTTTTGGAAAAACCATGGGCTTTCCCATGGTATTTGCCCATGGTTTTGGAAACATGGGACTCCTAATACAATAATTCATCCCTTTTAGTAGACCATCCCTTAAAATATCTCATGACATCATCATGATGCAGTCATGATGTCATTAAACATACCGAAACCCTAAAAATGTATTTTTACTATTCAATGAAAATTCAACTTTTTCGAAAACTCCCAAAAATTATCTAAACATAATATCGATGATATAAGTTCAAAAATAAAGTCCATTTTATAAAAATAATTTTCTAAATGTTTTTAAATTAATTTTTAATTAAAAAACAATATTAACCTGAAAAAACTAATACTTGACTAATAATTACTGAAACCGTTATTTACCTATTTTATTGAATCAAACTACTTAATCAAGATGCCTAAATTATATTAATATTTTCTTTAAGTGAGATTAGTAATCCATTTGTTCACATTACTAATCCTAAGCATAAAATCACTATTCATAATTTACTATTCATCAAAAATTAATTTGATCTTATTAGACTCTAAATTTCTTACTGAACACATTTGCAGAAGATCATTTTTTGAAAATCATTGCACATCATTAATTATTTAAGGTTTATATAAATATTTTAAAATATACTTTTTTCAAAATACATCAATAAAATACATTCTATATTCATTAAAACATTTGAAAACTCCCAAACATCACCATAAGAAGAAAACACAATTTTATTTATAACAGAGGATTTTGGTCTCCTTACATATCCCCTTATAACCCCAGTATAAGACCTAAGTGTAAGGTGTGCCAAGGTGAGAGAATTTGAGGGCGGCTCGTCCAACACCGCATGAGTAGTAATTTCTATCAGTTTGAACTTCTCACTAAGGCGATTCCGTTCTAGCTTCACACGATGAAGTTCAGCTTGGGTTTGGTCCAGAGCAAAGCCCAGTGGTGCTACCTCCTTCCCAAGTTCTGTTATATGGTCTTCGATTGGTCCAAGACTAATCGATGAGGCCATCGAATCTTCATTCTATATTAATTTACCAAGATCACTTGTATTTAGAGACAATAGTTGCAACATTCAGTTTCCAACGGTCATACTAACTAACAGTCATATAATAGTCAAAAACCAACAGTCTCATTTTAATTATACTCATGTTATCAAATGAAACAATTTTGTTGAGTATGAAAAATAAAATAACACACATTATTAGGAAACACGATTTATTCAAAATATCGAGTCATTACATTCTTCCCCCCTTAAGAAATTGCATCCTGGCGATTTTTAAAACCGGGATTGGAAATTTCATTTAAAGTTCCACATCAGAAAGAGTTAGTAACACTATAACTTTAAAAGAAAGAAAAGGAAGTACAAAGGACACCCGAGTTAACCCATACTAAGATTCCATGTAAGAAAACATGGACATGGAATAGAAAACAAAGGGTCATGTTATTAGGGAGAGTGACAGAAAACATGATTAGGATTAAGTTAACAACAATAAAATCACAAACTTATGATGGGTTAAATGGTATTTTATTTCCCAATAGGAAATTTTAACAGACAATGTTTTTGTTTTATGTTCCTTTTCATAGTTCTGAGGAATTCATTTAATACATAGAATAAAAACACAAGGAAATATATTTACCTTCAAGTATAGTTTCATCCCTTAATAAGTTTCTACCAAAACAAATATTTTCTCCAAAATATGAGCATTAAAAAAACACTTAGCCTCATCAAAAGCACAATAATTATCTTCTAGAGAATCACATAATCCACCAAATATTAACTATCTATTTCTTCTATCTTTAAACATTATCCCAAAAACAGAAAGGGTATGATAAAACAACTCTTCCAAAATAAAGAACCCCATAGGAAGGGAAACTACTTTTAAATCTTCAAAATTCCACGGTACTACCCAAAGTTCATCATAGACCATTCCATAAATAATTGTCCTTAAAATTCATCAAAATAAACCAAACTAAGACTGAAACCCAAATACAAGAAGGATTTGATAACATAGTCTTCCAAAATAAACTTCATCGTTTGTATCCAAACAACATCAACAACTCCTAACATCTTATAACAAAAGTAGCTAACCTAAACATATTTATCCCAAGATAGGTTAATCATTTCCATAAGTAACCTATATTATCATAAGTTCACCTTAAATTTGTTGATTCTTCAAAATAGAAGTCAACCTTTATTCCTCAAAGAAAATACTGTAGTAATCTATTTACCTAGATCAAATTGGGTTCCCAAAATAGTGAACGTCTTCCAAAATAATAATCATCTTTTAATCCCCTAATCATCTTTTTTTTTCAAGAAGAACAGCTTCACAACATCAGCATGTGGTACATAATAATAGATTTATTCCTTAATGATATAAAACCATCTTATGTAGTGACACTATGTTCTTATAAAACATTAAAGATATGCTCATAGGGAATGAACTAAAAAAACAACATGACATAGACAATTACTGTGAAGAAGTCACATGTACTTTAGTCATCAAGATCCATCTTAGCATAGGACATGCATTGTTCCCTTGTCCTTGAAGATTTTTGATGCTCATCATGCTTCTCATCCCTTCAAAGAGAGCATTGCCTTGGATAATGTCTAACTTCTCCACATTTATGACATTGGAAAGTATAAGGTACATTAGATCGAACCTTATATCTATTCATCACATTATCTATTTTTTTAAAGAAATTAGCTACTTTATGCCCTATCACTCCAAACTTAAAGCATCTCCCGGTTCATTTGTGAAATTCCCCTTGGTGCCTCTTTCCATACTTTTTGCACAAAGTAAATTGGGTCTTCTTTCCCTTATCAACTTTATCAGATGAACATCCTTGAGATTTCGTCTTCTTCTTCCTTAATGAATTTGGGAATTCAACTAGGTACCAATTATTAATTTTGATTTTTGATAGCTGGTTTGGCATAATCACAATATGTTCAACTTGATCTCTCGTCATCTCTATCACATTAATAGAGTAATCGTCACATTTCCTATCGCATTGGTTGTTGGGACATGTTCCTCCATTTCCCTCCATTAGCTAAGAAAAGAAAGTATAATTAGGGGGATTAAATACTTAGCCAATAATCATGAAAAGGAAACATAAAGCATAGAAGGATAAACTTGTATAAGAAAAGTATACCCTAACTTGTGGTCCCCTAGGTTCCAATATAGGTTATCTATGATCATATATTCTTATGTGAATATTTATTTTATTTTATCTTTGTTCCTTTAATAATGGTTCATACTAAGCTTATGAATTTACCAAAGCATATCCCCTAGGAGTGTCGTAACCAAGAGTGCAGCAAGGCCTGTTGCTGTGTACCTGTTCCCATTCGAGTCTAGCTCAAAGCAGTGTTTTTGGGTTTTACCCCTATGTACATCTGTGCCAAATCCACCTCTACCTGCTCGTATCCAGATAGGGATGTAGTTGCCTAATAAACCACTTAATCAATACTCACCAAAATACTATAAAGATTTACTATATTTAATCTTTTCTATAGGTTTCTTACTAAAGTTTTCATATCCTAATTTCCAAAAATAACTAAACCATCCTTTGATACCAACTATGACATCCCACCTTTTTATCACATAAACTTTCATTACATTATACAAAACTGAGGATCATTAAGGTTTAGTGTCTTAGAAACCAGGAACTCAAAACATGAAAAAATAAAACATTATTCTTAAACACTTGAAAGAATTCTCCTTATGTTCATACTAGGTTCATTACTAAATTTCATAACCTGAGTATATACATCAAAAGAGTGGGTGATCAGAAAGCCCAATAAGGGAAACAAGGGAAACATTTAACATGTGAACTTGAGATACATCAATAAAGTCATGAAAAAGAACTTTAAGGCATGAGAAAGAAATCATGAGGCATATCATGATAAAAATAATGTATTTCATAACTTGAAGATGTGGATAAAACATTTAACTTAGACAATAATTTTCATTTCACCATGGTCCATCCCTAAGGTGTCATTAAAAATTACCAAGTTTATTCACCAATATATCATTAAAAATGGTCATCTCTAGAGATTAAGTCTTTACCCAATGCGTCAGAGCGCTATCAAGGTGCACCCTTAAATTTGCCTTTTTTATCATGTCAGCCACATATATCATCATCAAAAATTTCATAAATAACCCATATAGCATAAAATAAATGGGTTTCATTTCATAATCATAACATTTTTAAAACCTCTTTAAATACATGATCGTTACGTCACTTTAAACCCACAGAAAAGGAAAGGGTGTCTCATGTATGTAAATACCAGAATTTATAATAGAAAATTTTGGTATATATGTGAATACCCATTTATAAGAAATTTATTTGAGTATTAACTTAATAAAAAAAGAATTTGAGAAAAAGAGAGAGACATTTTGAGATGGAAATTCGGCAGCATAACAGTTATGTTGTAGGGTTTTAGAAAACATTGAAAAGAGAGGGGACATGGGTAACCCACTCATAAATGATCCATAAAATAGTAGGGGGACAGAATATAAAGGATTTAAGAACATGGTAATGAAATTTGAAAGATATACAATATGAAATGAATAACATTAAAGGAAGACAAAAATAAGATTTTTCTTATGAAAATTCGGCAGCCTAACGACGTCACTTAAACTTCAAAAAAATGAATTGATGAGATCAAATAGGGTCTCTAATCATATGAACATAAAATATAAGTATGATAGATATAGATATCATAACCCAACATAATAAAAAGGAACTTTAAAGACTTGATAAGAAAATAGAACTTGAAAATGAGAAGGGTAAAAGAATCCCCTAAACATTTGGCAGCCTAACGGTGTCACTTAAACTTCAAAAAATGAATTGACAAGATCAAATAGGGTATCACATAATATGAACATAAAATATCAGTATTATAGATATAGAGATAATACCCCAAAATAATAATAAAATCTTTAAATACTTGATAAGAAAATAGAACTTGAAAATGAGAAGGGTGAAAGAATCCGTTACAAAACATTCGACAGCCTAACGACGCCACTTAAACATTCATAAAACTAAATGATGAGAGTAAAATGGGATATCTCATCATATAAAAATAAAAGGGTAGTAAGAGTAATATAAAAGAACATACTACAACATAAGAACATGGAGAATAAAAGAAATGACTTAAAAGAGAGTATTTGAAAAGAAAGAGAGAGGTTGGATCCCTTACCATAAAACATAACTCTTAAAACTCGAAGGTTGGGACCTTAAGGGATTGGGGGAACCTTGGGAGGACTCTTTGGGAGGTAATGAGACCAGATATTCTTTGGGGGAGAGTTGGGAGTGAAAACTAAAGGAGGAAAGGGTGGGTATTTATAGGGAAAGGGAGGTGATACTTTAATAATTTAAAGGGACACTTCACTAGTGGTTTTGGAAAAACCATGGGCATGCCCATGGTATTTGCCCATGGTTTTGAACACATGGGACCCCTCATACAATAATTCATCTCCTTTAGTCGACCATCCTTTAAAATATCTCATGAAATCATCATGATGCAGTCATGATGTCCTTAAACATACCGAATCCCTAAAATTGTATTTTTACTATTCACTGAAAATTCAACTTTTTTCGAAAACTCCCAAAAATTACCTTAACATAATATCGATGCTATGAGTTCAAAAATAAAGTCCATTTTATAAAAATAATTTTCTAAATAATTTTAATTTAATTTATAATTAAAAAACACTATTCACCTGAAAAAACTATTAATTGACTAATAATTAATGAAACAGTTATTTACCTATTTTATTGAATCACAGTACATAATAAAGTGCCTAAATTATATTAATACTTTCTTTAAGTCAGATTACTAATCCATTTGTTCACATTACTATTCTTAAGCATAAAATCACTATTCATAATTTACTATTCATCAAAAATTATGTTGATCTTATTAGACTCTAAATTTCTTACTAAACACATTTGCATAACACCATTTTTTGAAAATCATTACACATCATTAATTACTTAAGGTTTACATAAATATTTTAAAATATCCTTTTTCCAAATACATCAATAAAATACATCCTATATTCATTCAAACATTTGAAGACTCCCAAACTTCACCGTAAGAAGAAAACACAATTTTATTTATTACAAAGGATTATGGTCTCCTTAGATAGCCCCTTATAACCCCAACATAGGACCTAAGTGTAAGGTGTGCTATGGTGAGAGAATCTGAGGGTGGCTCAGCCAACATCGCATGAGTAGTAATTTCTATCAGTTTGAACTTCTCGCGAAGGCGATTCCGTTCTAGCTTCACACGATGAAGTTCGACTTGGGTTTGGTCCAGAGAAAAGCCTAGTTGTTCTACCTTATTCCCAATTTCTGTTAGATGGACTTTGATTAGTCCAAGACTACTAGATGAGGCCATTGAATCTTCTTTCTATATTAATTAACCAAGACCAATTGTATTTAAAGACAATAGTCACAACATTCAGTTTCCAACGGTCATACTGACTAACGGTCATATAATAGTAAAAACCCAACAGTATCATTTTAATTATACTCATTATCAAATGAAAAAGTTTTATTGAGTATGGAAAATAAAATAACACACAGAATTAGGAAACAAGATTTATTCAAAATTTCGGGTCGTTACACTATCCCTAACGCTGTATCAGTCAGTCCCATAGGATATTTTCAGAGTCAGTTTCAGTTCAAC
Source organism: Viscum album (assembly GCA_963277665.1). Taxonomy (NCBI): domain Eukaryota; kingdom Viridiplantae; phylum Streptophyta; class Magnoliopsida; order Santalales; family Viscaceae; genus Viscum; species Viscum album. Next base: position 543,639,509 of record OY728156.1, read on the forward strand.
AAGAAGAAGATGGAACTGGTAAAAGGCAATATGAACATAGTTGTTAGATGAAGGAAGATGTGTAACTATTTTATCTGAATGCATACTACCTATATTATATTGATTTTCCTCAAATCAAAATACCCAGGTAAAGGTGATCAAGACCATGGGATAGGCGCAGGTGTGTATGCAATGATTGAAGTGAAGAAGAAAGGGATCAAGTGAAAACAAAGAAATATGTACACCGGAGCTAACTGTATAAAACAAAAAGTCATATTCCATGGTAGTGGACCCACGGGGTTCAAAATTCTTGATTTGAAGAAGGGGTGTCCACCGGATGAGATCCTTCAGTCTATCGCTCAGAGTGATTCCATTTGTCTGAACCTATGGCCACAATGGTGTACTCCCAATGGAGATCACAGTGAAGTATCTTTTTAACGGATATGAGACTAAAACTTTTCCAAATGGTGATGAAATGAGGCTACACTATTAGAGTGGAGTACTAAGATCATATCATGGTTAACAAGATGAGAATAGCTAGAGCCTACAATAATAACATGTACTCTTCTATATAGTCTCTCCTTATAGTCAGTCGAGCCTCTCCACCCCTCAATATTTTTGAGGTATTGATAAAAAGGATCAAAATTTTGGAAGTTTTGTGATCCAAACTATGCTACCCAATGGAGCCCATCGTTTGATGGACATGGGAACCCAACTGATCTACATGTTCCCTATGCATGACCATCACAACAAAGGTAGGAGGCCGCCTTGGGACTAGAGTGGTCACTAATCATATATCCACAGTGGATTAGCAAAGTTGTGAAACCCATTTGCATTGAGTTGGAGGTTGAACTGCCAGTAGAAGACTATGTGTAGTGGAACAGCAGTGGATGAATGTGTTTTCTTAAGCCCCCTCCAGACCACGCACCCAACTCACTCGTTTTGCAACTGGAGTGTCAACATTAATGAAATGACCCACCAAATCCATAGTGTTTGAAATGGTAGAAAGTTCTATAAGATCTCACCCTTTCTGAATGAAACATAATAGGGTGAATTAGCTGAGTTCTAAACCCTTGATATATATATATTCAGTAGCACCTTTCTATGGGGTCGGGAAGACAATCCCTATTTTCCAATCAAGATAAACCACCATCAACCCAATTATAAAGAACACACCCTATACTCTATGGCCAATAAGAAACATAGAGGTGAGGTGTGTATGATAAAAAAATATGGAGCTTAGGGAACAAGGTAGTTTATTGATGCACTAGTTGGAGTGGTTCAGGTGGAACATCAAACTCAATTGGGAGCACCAGTTCAGCGTAGCTCACTGGACAACTCCGGTACTCCAAGCCGGCTTGGAGTTGTGGGGAAAACCGGATAATGTATTTTTATACTAGATGGCATAGTTTATCAAATCGATAAAGTAAAAAATATCCTAGAATAACCAATCATTTTTTCAATTTCACATTACATCATAAAATTCACTTGTGAGAAAGCTGGCACTATCAATCCGATCATTGGAAATCACTACCCAAACAAGGTCGGGCATCGTCCATTCAGGAGGTAATTGCCTCCCCCTTCTCCCCACCCACTCCGAGTATTCATCATAGATCAGATCAAATAACTACTCGAACATAGGTGTAGCACTTTACGCGTCCGACCTAGTTGAGGAATGGCTAATGGAGCTACTATTGAAAGGGAAGGGATCACTATGCATACATCATAGATCAGGTTCTAAAAGATATGACCCGCCCTAAAGGTCCAGGATTACCATAATGTCTCAACATTGAAAGGGATTTTTGTTAAATATCTAGCTCTACTCCCTTATTCTTTATACCAATTAAGGTTCTAATAAATCTTACACCTCTTAGGTTATGGTTATAAAAAGATCTTACACCTCTTCGTTTAAGGTTCTAAAAGATCTTACACCTCTTAGGTTATGGTTCTAAAAGATCTTAAACCTATTAGGATAAGTTTCTAAAAGACCTATCCTTATGATACGAGTCTTGAGTCTCCTTTCTTCGAGTATCATGTCTTAATCATTGGGTTATGAACTGTAGGTTTAGAGCACGCTAGGCTCTAGATTATATCGATCAGTTATAACTAGGTTTAGAATCTCTCTTTCTTCCCTCTAGGACCCTTCTTATGAGTGGAGGGATCTTTACTAGAGGTCATCACAACCTCATTCCTATATTCTTAGCTCTTACCCTAGCTACCAATCTTATCCATTATTACATGTCTTTGCATTCCAAGCTTCTGACTAGCAACTTGGATAGGATGACGAGCTGCTAGGCAAGAAGATACCTAGAATAACAAATGGAATCTCTTCTATTATGACCTTATATGTTATTATCTATCCTTATTCTGACCCTCAAGGAAGAACCTGGGGGATCTCATTTCTTAGAACCTATTTTTCTCTAAAACTAAAGGTTCTAAACCCTTATATATTCAGTACCAACCCTTTAGGTAGGGTTAGGATAGGGGGAGATAAAAACCATCATTAACGGTTCGTAGGTGCCTTATTTGATATAGTGAGATGAGATAGAGCTAGAGTACCATTCCCAAGAACTAAACATAGTTGCATCCCCAGGTCCATATAAAGTAAAACAGTCAATCTACCAACAGTAAAGGATGAAAATACATGTCCACCCATTTATCTACTACCATAAGCGAGAGAAGTTGCATGTATCGAGTGTTGTGAGGGATTTAATTTTCACGTTAAGCGGTACTACCTATATTATATTGAAGGGATTGGTGCCATTATTCTAAGATAAAATAGAGGTGCTTTGGAATCCATTCAGTATTCTGTATTCTAGGAAGCCAATCCAGACATTCATCATATCATAGCCTTTGTTTGCTTGAACCGAAGAGAGTGATGAGAACAGTTCAGGAGGTCTCAGATAAAACCCTTAGTGAAGTGCCAGGTTTCATAAGTACTCTTGGTTAATCATATCATTCCTCAAACGGGATGAGAAGATGTTTAGAATATGATCTTGCGGGAATTTTTAAACCGCTAAAAGAAATGACTAATATGCTACTTATATATAAGGGTTCTAAAGGGTAAAATAACTGCACCAGATTATGATACAAGGTTTTGTTCCTCAAATTCGATCATTGGATCATGATTTCAAACTCGCAAAACATTAGAAGAAATTAATATGAGAAATTTTCTGAGATCCACGAAATAGAGAGAGAACTCTGACCAATGGGAATTCCATGATTCCAATTAGGATTCCAATCATCATTTCAAGAGATTGAAGTAGGTCGACACTGTATTTTGATTAGGTTCCTCATTAGTATGGAATTATTTCTTTAGTAACAAGTTGTATCTTGTTCAAACAAAATATTAGAGGCATTAACTATTGATTTGAAAGCGTAATTCAGGCTAATATGTAAAAGAAGTTATCTGTGGCGAAGGATTCTATAACAGTGGAAAAGTTTGGGCCTAAATTCTTTTTTGTAATTGTGACTTTACCTCTTCTACCTTATGTATCCCACCCTTAAGTATTCATATACTGATAGTCAGTCTGTAGGCCTCAGTTAGCCAGGTTATAGGAAGGTAATGGAATGTATCATGGTTATAAAATGGGCAGGTAAACGCCTGTTAGCGAATTTCAATCTATAACGATAGGAGAATTAGTCAACCATCTGTCACAGTAGCAGTATCCTTCCTTGCTCCTTGTACGTATCAAGACTTTACTTTCAATATATATCAGTACCATTCCTCCACTTTTCCATAGATTTCCTTTTATATTGGGCTATCTGTCCATGAATACACCGTCCTTAATCTTTTCTGTGAGCTACACAGTATATATATAAGTACTCGTCTTTGGAATAAGATCTCTCTCTCCTGGTATTGTATCACTGATAAGGTAAGGGTAGCATAGGGAATTGGGAAAGGGATGGAACAATCAAATCAGTACTTGATTTCCTTCTTTATAGATTTAGTACGATTATGATTCCTCTTGCTTGCCCTTCTTGGTAGAACAGTTCCCTCCCCAACCCCTTTGGCACAAGAAATAGTCGGCAAACAACAACGATGTTAAGGAGAAAAAACATGTAGGACCACTACTGGAAATTTATCCCCAATATCTTAGCTTCCTTTCTTAGAAGACCGCTATCCACTAGCTTTGAAAATAGATACAAGAGGCTTTTTTATCACATCTTTATCTTTTTCACTCAAGATGGCAGTAGGATGTACTAACGGTATTTCAAAATTCCTTTGGTTTAAAAGGAATAAAAATGCCATATGATAGACTCCCAATCATAAAGGGGGAGAGTTAGTAACCAAAACAACAAGTAGAGTGCTAATCCAACTAACAACTAACTCCTTTATAACTCTTTTAGGGCATTGTATTCACTAAGAAGCCCCATTCCCATATCCAACCGAATCAGCTCGTGAGCCAAACTAGGGCACGGTCAATTGATCCCACCCTTTCTCATCCCTATATTTATTTGTTTTCTTTCAATTCAATTATATTCATATAAATTTAATCCATCTGGTAGTCATACTTGAAGCTTTCAGTCTTATATTCCCTAATATCAGAATCTATTATTATGCTCTGTGTAGTCAAATCAGACTCAACTATTAGAATATAAAGTTTTCCAAGGTGGTATTCCAACTCATTATAGGAGGAAGGAACCAGTCTTATAAATTGAATCAAATAAGTAGTAATACAAATCTGATTCATCAGATAATCGATGGATTACTCGATAACAAGCATCCATTCTATTTATTTTAGCTAGAAAGAACAAGTAGCCGATGACCTGGATTCCAATCGCTGTTACATATGTATTAATTCATGAAATCTCTTAATATATATCTCATGATTACACCTCCCTAGACCCAAACTTCCCATCCATTCCATTGAAAATGACAATATATATCAATACCATTCTCCCTGAACTAGATTTAAGAGAATGAGTAGGCACCATCTCGTTCTCATTTCTCTTCACTAATGGGGAAGTGAGTCCACCAATTCTTGATTCCTATGATAGGGCCTTTCAAACATCTCTTTCTCTATCCTGGATGATAGAACCCACTGTCCCAACCCTACCTCTTATCTCTTCTGATGCTAAGGCATAGATATCAGACTCTACTACCTATATTATAATGTCTCTCTATCCCAAACCTGCGCCCGTCGGCTGACCTCAAGAAATATTCTTCCCATACATTGATCAAGGAGTACGAATGAGCAGAGCAATAACCTGGATCCAAGATCTCGACCTCCTTTCACACCAGTACTTGAATCTGATCTAAACTGTTTGAATATAAAGACTTACCCCTATTTGTTCGTTCGTTGCTATGCCTAGCCCCAGGAGGCAGTAGGCACAACTAATGAATATCGTCTCTTGCTTCCCATTTCACCCCTTTCATGATGATTTCTGGTCCCCATCCCGAACCTTCCTACTACCACCCAATCTCTTATATTCCCCTCAGTAAGACTAAGAGAGATGGAAAGGAAGGAACTATATAGGAATAGTACCCGACTCTACTCTAATATTCTTGTAGGAGACTTCATACATAAATTACTTTGACATTCCCAGCAGACCTTTACAGGTGTTTCAGGACCGGTTATAAATAAGTATTAGTTGGGAAACCCTTGAATTGTAGATACCATCTCTAATAAGTGGGGGTGAACCTCTGCTCCGAACGACTATAGATGCATTGATAGAAACCCAAGAAACCAAACACCTGAGATAGGAATATAAGGGGGGACATGTGATGGGACACTCGACCACTGCCCCAACTCCCTGAGAAATCTATAGAGATATCGACCCCTCTGTTCATTTATCACTCTCCTCAACAATATTTCTGATCATTTGTCCCTTCTGCTGTGAGACCCACTGGAACACAAGGCCAACTCTACCCACTTCCCTATATTGATGAATTGATCGGGTTGTTCAAGTAGTTAAGTCAACTGATGTGGTGTTAGGCATTCCAGAATAGATTTCACCTATCACAGACAAAGACCCCTCCATAATCATAATGTTACACCATACGGTTAGGAATCCTATCTCGATCAGACACACACTATATTTGGGTGAAATCCACTGAAATTTCAGTCCCTTGCTAGCACCATGAAATAAAAACACCTACCTCTGTAGGAAAGAGAAAAGGAAAAAAACCCTAGATATTATTTTCTAATAGCCACAATTAGAAAATAATAGGCTAATCATTCATTGTTCCTTCAACCAAATGTAGCTAGATATTGAGTGAAAATCCCTCTAATGATGGTTTAGGAACTCCCCCCCCCCTTATAGACTCTAAAGCCCAACCCTGTTTTTGAAGGGATGAGGGAGCATCCGTTCTACTCTAAGCTCACCCCCTATTATTCATTATTACATTCCAAATAGGGTTTTTATACTCACAAAAATAAGTTGCATATCTTCCAGGGGTAAGAGTACTCGACATGAAGGGAGGGTGACTTCTAGTGTAAATTGTTTTTATTATATTCATCTGATGATGATGATCGACCATTTTTCTCCTTCAATTTTCATCAAAAGGGAGTAGGGAGTAATGATTACTACCCTAGGTAATCACTCAATCCATCAGTCTTTCTAGAGATGGTATTTTCCTAATTCGGCTATGGAAACACTTATCAATCAAATGAAAGAATGACTGCAAAAATAATCAGATCAAAGGAGGAAGAAGAGGAAGAGGTATTTATAAACTAATAGTAGAAAGTAAGGAAGAAGGGATATTATTTAAAGACTGAGAGCGAGTAGTGATTATCCATTATTAATTAATAGTTTTATAAAGATAGTCTGATTCAAAGTGAGAAGATCCCCCAATATTCTGACAACTAACAAAAAATATGCTGTTGTTATAGCAACATATGCTGCAGAATATGGGGAGGAAGCTCAATAAAAGGATAGAATCAAAACATGAAGACAAAGGAAAATGACACTATCTTACCATATGCCATTCTTTATACCTGCCTATGGATCTGAAAACCTCCAATGGTACTTGAACCTCTTATCACTAAGTAGAAAGTTCCCTTGTTGTTCATGTTCCACCTTACCAAATCTTGCCTCAGTGTTGACTCCATTTATTTATGCATTTATCTAGTAATATAAGAGGGGGGATTGCTTGTATGCCCTTCCATTGATAATCGAAACACTTCTATTTGTAGAATAGGTGACTTCTGGATAAGATTCACCAGAAGATAGATATTCAAAAGTGATAGGTGTGTGATGAAGGTCCCGACATATGTCTGAAAGTGGGGATTCTGGGGCCCAGAAGCACATGAAAATTTAATGAAAAACTATGAGTTATATGATAGGATTTGCTGGTGTATTGGGCACCGCTTTTCTATGTACACAAACTAATGGTTCACTTATTTGGAAATGAAAGTTTGAAATTCATCTACGACTTATGGAATAATATGATCAATTTCTTGATACCATACTTATCCTGAATGGTGGAAAGGCCATGTACTCTGCGGAATTGGTTGAGATATTAGGTTGGGATGTGAATAGTAGTATAGTAACTACTGTAGACTTGTTCTTAGGTGAGGTTCAATGATATGACCCATTCTAAAGGGTGAGGAAAGGTATTTGAAAGTGATACCTGACCCTTTAGAAAGGTGCTACTGATATATAAAGGTTTTAGAACCTCACCCTAAAGGTGCTACTTATATATCAATGGTTTAGAACCTTTATCTATCTAACCTTTTTAGAGTGGATATGGAATAGATTAATTCGAACTAGTCTGTAATTGCATGTGTGTATCATATAGGTAAACTAGTGTGAGCATTTCTATATGAAATGAATTGGTTTGTCTTCAGTATACCTGCATAAGTCTAACTCGCTCACTTGATGGCATGAATGACTCTTTTTTCTAGGTGTAGTTCATATAGTCCTTTTTATCATTGGAAATGGACAGAATAAGAGATGTTTCAATATGTACTTGAGGACCAAGTTTTCTCTATCCTCTATTACTTCGTAGTGGGATTGATTTAGGATAGCACATGGGACCAACTCAAATTAATGGTGGCAGTCTACGTATTATATCCAATGAAATGCATAAATCAAATAGCTATGCATAAGAGTAGTCAGTCTTCCAAAAACATGGGGACCAAGAATTCAAGTAGATCGGTGGTAATCAAAATGGTCGAAAGACGTCGCGATTTCAGTACTCTTCTTATAGTGATATCCAATGAACCGAAAAACCTAGTCGATCTATCTCATACCTTCCTATCCTGGTACGTTTTTCCTAGCTACTAATGATCATCCACCCATCGTTCTGACCTACCTATGTGATGTTACCTTCGTCCTCGAGCATCACCGCATTGCTTGCTCTAGTACTCATCAGAACTCTTGCATATCTCGTGACTGAGTTGTTGGGCACACCACGCAATCTTCCACAATGTGAACTTGCTCGTCTTCCGTATGTTCATTTTATCGCTACTCGGATAAGCCTGGGGGATCTATTGTGAGACTGCCTCTTCGGTTTTTTTGTGGATACAAAACATCATTTGGTTCTGTTATCAGCTCGGTCTGGTACTGAATTGGTTGCTTGGTCTACGGGGTTGGTCCTAGTTACTAGTTGGTTTAGGGGTTGATTTTTAAATTCCATGGATCCTATTGGAATTGGGATGCTCGTATAACCTCTTTTTTTCTCTCGTTCCTCATTTCCTTGGGTTTACTGTATCTTCAAAAGATATCTGTTTCACTGGGCCCTTTATCACTACTAGATGGAATGATCAGTCTCCCATTACTCATTTCTTCTGTCAATTATCGAAGTACATTGCATCAACAAGGTAGCATGAGTCGCTCTGATACATCAATACATGAACCGATGAACCATCCCATCTGGTCGAATGTTTCCCTTTCCTCCTAAACTACCTTTTTATTGTTTGTTCTGGAAACAATACTATTTATTCCTTCCCTTTCCAAAGAGCGAATGGGGCAGCTCATCGAGTGGGGGTTGAGCCTAGCTTGAGTTCATCCTTGGGGTCAAGTGGCCTATCATATACTATAGAGTAAAGTACTGGTCCAATACCAATCTAATCAATAGTAGTACTTCTCGTTGTTGAACAAACAAGCGGTATGGGGGGGGGAACTACGACATTGATGGATCAATGGGTGGTGACAACAACGACTCTATTGGAATGGAGGTGGTGGTGACTATTAGAGTGGATTACTTGAGAATGGAAGGTGAGAAGGTACGACATTGAATTGGTGGGGTTGGGGTTTTCTGGAGGATGGGCTGGACTTTATATGCTAGAATACCTGGTTGTTGGCTACATTACAATACTAATTGAGTCACCAATGCGTCGATGTTGGACACTAGGATGTAAATGGTGTTGGGGTTCAGGATCGAATGCCAATGAATTTCTAATACCTATATTATACCGACTCAAACATTATAAATGGTTGGTCTTGCTATGATGTCGATGGGTGGAATAACACTGATGTTCATCTGGATTCACCAAAGACTGAAGGTGGTTGTTGTACCCATTTTCAGCCCTTTTATCGAACCCCTAAGGAGGGATTAGTTCGTTGCACTAAATTCTATCTTTTGATATAGAGAAATGAAATGACGCTATTATTTTCTAATAGTGTGGATATTCATTCCATCTTCTCGTCCTGAGTCTTCATTGACTCCCAAACCATGAACTGGGGGCAGGGGAAGCCAAGGAAATACACACACTTGCTTTATCTAGTGGGCCGCCCCTATTACGAATTGGGGTAATTGAAGGGTGGTCAACACATGGACAAAGAGAAAGGGGGAAAGATGGACTAGCCAATTGAATGGAAAAAACCAGGTACTCTGTCTATATAGTGTTGAAGTCCACCATTCCAATCAGCTCAAGGTAGCTTGATCAATTCATTAGCACGACCTTAGGCTAGTCTCAAGTACAATTATATATAGTGTACTTTACTATATATATAAATTACCTATCTTCCTAGACCCCATACTCGATCCTCTATCCAGTTTCTTGGGAAACTTTTCAATAATTGAATTAGACCAGGGTCATAACCAGTGAAGAAAATTCTCTGTCAGTTATATAGCCATATTTCATTTATGCTTCTTTGAGCATCCCCATTACTAGAAGGTTCATTCCCGATCCCAGATGAGCTTTGAAGTCGTTCATTTCAGCCTAAAAAGAGTACTGGTAATATACGACCCTCCATTTTCCTCTGGATTGATATAGGTAATGAGATTATCCTTCCTAAAACTAAAGGGGCATACGAGTTAGTGGAGGAGCGCTGTTTTGTTTCATTAGCTCCCCAAAGGAAAGGGGCTTAGTGGGGTCAGTAATTGGCTATAGCTGGAATAAAAACCCGTTCTTTTCTCGGCTACTTTATATTTAAGGGTTAGAAAGGTGATACTTATATATCAAGGGTTTAGAACATCACCCTAAGGTCTACTTAATCTATAAGGGTTTATAACCTTCGATGAATGTGTTCTTTCCAACATGCCTTCCTTTTATACATAGACCTTTCATTACCAACTAAGGAAGGGAAAATGTGGAATATTTCCAATAATTTGGACAATGTTGTACCTTCCTCCTCATTTGATCCCAGTTAATTTCTATTTACTATTCCTCTTGAAAGCACTGTGGAATTAGGCAAAGAAATTATTTAACCAAGATGATTTAATGTTGTACCCCTTGATACTTAGATTTTTCTATGAGTTCAATTTCTTCTTACTTAGTAGAATGGAAAACCGTGGAGTTTGATCCAAAAAAAGAAGAATTCCAGAAAGAAAATCCAATTCATTCATGACTTCCTTTTAACTTCTAGGCGTTTCTAGAGAATAAAGAGATAGGATTGACCAAATAGGAATGCACACCTTCTTCATACTGTAAATTATCATGTGTACTTCCCTCCAATGCCTCAGTGTAGGCCATGACTGATTGATGATCCTTTTATCTCCATCAGTTAAGCAAGGCAGAATGAATCAAGGGACGAATAAATTATAGGCTTTCTGCCTTCTCTTATAGATAATTTGATTCCCTATAGGTTATATGTCTAGGTCTATGAAAATAAAATTGGGCTAATTTGACTTTCTCTGCTCCCATCCACTGATGTAAAGATTGGGCATGGGAGAGGTGAATTTGACGAAAGAACCTTTCAATAACCAAAATGTGCTACAGAATATATAAGGGTTTAAAAAAATGCTTTTGAGGTAAAAAACCAACACTCCTACATATCAATGATTCCTTATGCACAATAAGATGATCGGATAATGTATTGTTTTATCAAAGGAGCAGATGATCAGAAGATTTATCAATAATTGTCTGCTCATCTAATCACCTTATAATGTTATTACCTTCCACAATGACAACAATCCAACAAATATTAGCTCTTCCTGATCAGGTACTCTTCTATAACCATATCTAATAGTACCGTAGAATAATAATAGCAGTGGATACCCTGAACGACTTCACTCCGCCCTACCTTCCATTCATCCAATCAATCATACTGTGGAACTATTTTCCTTTTTTCATCACTGGCGAATCCGCTGGTACTGATATATATTGAATGTATCAACTATAATGGAAGAACAACTAGTTATTTCTTGGCATATAAGAGCTCTTCGTAGTCTTTACAATTCGAATAAACCTTATCGTTGTTGTCAAGCTGAAGAACTATAGGTACGCTCTTGCCCCACAGGCAGCTACTCTCATCTATTCTTCCTAAGGACATCTGAAGTGTCCAGGTGGAATTTTCCCCTAGGTTGGGGTCCTGATAGCTATATATATTAACTAATTAGAAGGTATAAAATATTCTGAAGTCCTCGATGAGAACATTCTTTGAGCAGAGGCGCTCTTCTAAGAGAGACAGGTACTCTTCTATATAGTCTCTAGTTCTAAAGAGATCGCTCATTCCTGACCCTTTCTAAAGGTTCTTTTAGATATGACCCTTTCTAAAGAAAGGAAAAAGAAGGTGCTAATGAATATATAAGGGTTTATAACATGGGATACATGAAGTATCTGACTATCCAGATTATACGGACGGATGACCTCACCCTCCCTAAAGGTGATACTGAATATATAAGGGTTTAGAACCTTCCCCTGAGACTTTATTCTTCAGTGAGACTATATAGAAGAGTACCTTTTTGACCGGAACAGATAAAAAGTTCCTCTCATATTGGTCTCATCATCTTGAGCTTCTTCATGATTGGTAAAATAATGGGAAGCACACTATTATAAGAGTACTGAACTACACCTTCTTCATCAGTCAAATTGCTAAATTTATTGATTCGCTGGGAGAGAGTAGAGAGTCAAGGTTCATTGGAAATTACTTCCTTTCTTTAAGTGCCACCAGAAAGGATGAAAAGAGATAAGATTATAGTGGTTAGCCTACCCCATACTCATAATTGATAGTTTCTGATGAATGTAGATCAATCTGCTATTCGTATCAGGGGACCAACTATAACTGATTTCCCTTACAGGTCTGAAAGGCGTCTGATGCTTGGGCACATATCCACCTCTGGTGATGGGACAGATGGATCGAAGGCAGCATAGTCTTCTAATAGTGAGTACCCTAGAAGCAACAAAGAAAACAACTAATAGCGATGTTTGCTCCCTAATAAATAAGGGAAATTTAGCATCCATCGACGCTCACATGTCTATGTTCCCTATGTCAGTCTCATTTTTAAGGATCCTTTATATGTTCCCTATTCAATATTATTAATTAAGAAAACGTACTGCTGGCATCACACATATATATTTGAAATGTGACGTGACTGGATTTACCAACCAGAAAATTAGTTCCAATGAAACCAACGACTTACCCAGAAACCGGGAAAACAAGAAGAAGTCAGAACAAGGCTCTTATAAAAGCTGCTAAAAGCCTCTGTTTACTATTTAATTTAGTCAGGAGATTAGCTACATTTTATAGTCAGGTAAGGCCAGTGTTGATGAGTTCATAAAAGATGTTCCACTAATCAATACGGTGGGAACCCGAATTCAAAAGCGATACACCTGGGTGGCTGAAGAAGAGTTGTTCTCATAGGGCTAGTACTGATATATATTGGATGATTTACCTAGGGAATCCCTAAGTAAAGATTCCAAAGTCTAATGTGTCTAAAGATAGCTCACAATCTTTTTTACAACCTGGATTTTCAGTAAAAATAATGTAACCTAGCTAATCTCCCGGACTTTATCGAGCCAGTTCGAGGTAGTTCCATCCATCCTAACTAAGATCTTCAATCGCTAATGTCGTACTTGGTAGAAGGAGTGGAAATTATATATGTAGTTATCTTTTCTCTTCTGTCTCTCGTCCTTCTAGTCCATCGATTGTTAGTTCTCTTGAGACTTTTTTTACATCCCTTAAGTTAGTATTAAGGGTAGATAGCGGTATAGGATAATGATAAGATTCATCGACTAAATATTAAATAGACTGATAAGGATAAAAAATAGTATTTAGTCGATGATTTTTTTCTAGATAAGTATCATGCTATCTAGATTATACCGACTTCAAGTTCAAGGGAGTTTTTAGAGTGATTTTGTAAGTCCTGTTGGCATGCTATAAAATTTCATTTGAATGATTGTCCATTCCCATGTCGGTTTGAGGGGAAGGAAGTTCTCATTTTGAAACTTGCGAGCTCTAGAGCAAGAAAATAAGAAATCTATAGTAGAGTGGAAAGATAGACATAATGGTATGGAGACTTTATGCAAGTTTAAAAACTAGAATATTGAAATTTACCAGTCTGTTATCAAAAAATATATTTTGTGAATATTCACCTCCTTTTTTAAGTGTATGGATGAACCCCTTAGATTTAGTGTTAAGAATTAACTAATTAATGTGTGATTGGTTAATTTATTCTCCAAAAAAGTTAGGTTTCAATCCTATAAATGAATCTTCTTACTCGACTATATAGAAAGAGTACCTGACTCTACTCTAATAGACATCCCCTTTTCGGTTCACTCTAGTATAACTCTTGTACCCACTACCAAACGAGCTGAGCTAATGAGTGTAATGAATCGTGCCTCATAGTACTACTATTCAAAGATTTATACTAGTCTTGGTGGTAAAATATTAGAATATAGTAGTTGTACCCTTCTCCGGATAAGAAGTAATAGGCAATACGATCAAATGGGGTCCCTGCGAGTTCCATGTGAGTCAGTTGGAAGACTTTTTAAACACTCTGCAGAAATATGTCACTATTAGAGTAGAGTACCAAGCTTGTGAGGAAGGGATAAGCTGGGTGGATTTATAAGGAAGCAATCTAGATGCTGGTACTAATATATATTGGTACTTTCCTTTGATGGGGATGTTCCTACAGTAGATTAGTTCTAAGAAAATTCAATAGAAACTCCTTCTTTTATTGCAGCAAGAGGGTATTAGAGAACAAGCTCCTCTAGAGATGAATGTACAGCTGATTCAATAGTATCTTCTATAATCACAGTAAGAGCCTATATTCCAACAGTGGCAACTCTCACAGCATATAGACAACAGTTACTGAAATAGTTACCCAAAGAAGAATAACGGTAATTAAAGTAACTGATATTCCAACAACAATAGGTATTGTCACAATAGGATTATAAACCTTCTCGTACCTACTTGAAGATTCTGAATAACCGCCAGTTCCTTAGTACTTGGTTGGAATACCCAATAGATCACACTGGATAAAGCCTATTCCCTTCTCCTAAATTAACAGTTTAAGTTCATTTTTTCTTACTGTCCTATTCTTATTCTATGGTACTCTTATATATAGTTATAGAAGAGTACCTGGATTAGGATATGATTCAATTTCAACAGGTACTCTTCTATAACTATATATAAGATTACCTGTAGGGTAGAGTCCTGACTTTCTAATATTCTAAATCCTTCTTGCTAACATAAGGTTTTAACCCGCATAGAGTGAAGACTTGTCTTACCGCATACCAGTTTCATGTGGGAAGACCAGAAGCGGGGTGATGAATAAATAATGGGCAGACGATCACATCGTTCGATAGCTAAATGAATGGTACTTGGCTAACCCAAATCTCTTCACTCCTCACATCACCCACTCACTTGAACACCGACCGAATGTGAACATTAGCAGCGCATAGTCTTTCACCTAAGTCCTCTACTCTAATAGTCAGTACTCTACTCTAAACTATATAGGAAAAGTACATGACTTCCTTAAGCAAAAATCACCAAGAGTCAGTACTCCAACAAGAGCAGAAAAGGTACCAACATCGGTGACTAGTAGGGATCAATTCCAGCTCATGAATCATCCTAATAATTAGATAGGGAAGCCGGGATCCCCTACTAAATTCCTAAAAGTGAAAGAATAATTATTTCCATTTTTGATCTAGTTTCTTGCTCACTCACCTCGGTATCCTTTTAGTTCAAAAAATGATAATTCGAATCTCTATCTCTGGAATCAAAACCAATACCAACGAGCCCCTTACATTAACCTTAGGCAAGCGAAAGAATTATGACTTTTAATTGAGGTAGAATCCTAAGGAAGCTCTTTCAAGTCCTCTGGGCATAAAGGAACTACACAACTTTGTATCTATTTAGTGATCAATCTTTTATTCTCTTAATAGAGAGCATTGTTCTAGCAGAATCCTAATCAGACTATTGCTGGTACCTAATCACTGCTAAAACCCTCAGTGAAATTGGCTTAAGCCTGACTAAAGATCCTATCTATATCTATATAGGGATATTCCACCTGTGAACCAAAGCACATTCTAAATCCCTTTGTCTCAAAAGAAAGTATGCTATCAAATCAAAAATGTCTTTTGTGTGGTTTTGAATTGTAAAATCTCTATTCATTCTTGAGTCACCTTCAGGATGCACGCTTTCTAAATAGGATTTCTCACTATTGGAAGAGTATTGATAGGTACATGTGGTCGCATGAAGTAATAAGAAATAGGTATAGGCTGGATCAATAAAATAAAGATAACAAAAGTGTACAAGATTCCAATATCAGAAGGAAGGTGGCGGCATGGTTCAAATCACGATCAAATAGATACTACCTATATTATAACGAGAATAGTTCCATGATGTAAGCATAGTGAGTTAGGTATAATAAGGTTTAAGTACCAACTTTTAACTACCAGAATCAGCTGTTGGCCTATTGTTGGTCAGTCGGCATTCCCTAGTTATAGATAGCATTTTTCCTTCCTTTTTTCAATCCATTTGAGTGTTTGGAGAATTTTTCTTATTTGACCCAATGTCGTACCCTTCGTGTGTTCATGATATAGGGTCGGGGTACATATTCCACAAAAAATGGTTCGACTACGTGGTTGTTTATTTTGTAACCTTCACCTCTATCTATACAGTTTCATTTCTACATATTCGACAAGCAAGACTGATATAGGGTGAGGTTTAAATAGGGTAAGAGAAGATTCTCCAACCTGTGGTCAGCTATGATATACTCATCTTTTTCTTTTCACCTCCCACTTTGATACCTTAGCGACATCTCAAGTCCTCCGGTCAAGTTGGATACAACCCTTGAGACATAGGATCTCCTAAAGCAATGAACGAAATAGATAGACTTAGATGAGGGAATCTTGAACCCCTCTCCATACGGTCGAGTTAACCCATGACCTCAAGATCAAGAAGATCCATCCATACATAGAAGACAAGGTCTCAACCAAATGAACATAGAATCATGAGATGATATTGATATATATTTTCGGTTTTCCATATGTAGAACATGGGGATGAAGACCTCTAGAGTACCTACTAGAAGAAAGAAAGAACCAATTTTATATAGAGTAGACTACTTGAGGGAAAAAAACATTTGAAGGAAGAAGCAGATGAGTCACTTGTGAAAGAACTAGCCGAAGGGGACCATCACAGTTGGGGTGGTGGATTACAGGCTAGATCAACAAGAATATATGGAGAGGTTGGGGAAGACTTGGCTGCAGCAAGGGGTCAAGGGATTGTAGATATCAGTCCCATCAATTAATAGAAAAGGATGCTCTAAGAAAGAGGGGAACACAGATATCCAAAAGAATAGGCCTTGAAGGAAGTCATGAATGAGGGCTGCAAGATATGCTACAAGGTTGAATCAGTCCACTGAGGTTCTACATGATTTCAATAAAGTTTTCAATTCATGTACTTAGGAGATCAAACACAGGTACTCTTCTATTATAATAGATAGATAGAGTGTCATATACAAATAAATTATACATAGCTAAGGCATCCATCCAATACAGATAGAGCATCAGATATGATGACTCTATCCTATGGAAGCCACATATTCCTCTCATCGAATACCTTCACTAGGGTCAAGATTCATGGTATTCTAAGGGCCAGAGCAAGGGATTTCATTCGTCTCTTTCTTTCCACCTGGAATGTAATTTGTCATTAATCTTCTTTGGATCAATCGATAAACACTATTAGAAGAGTATTGATGATATATATTTCTTGATTCTCATGCCAGTTGACTCGTCTCTCGGCTTTAGGCCTTATTATCTTCATTTATGAAGTGATCATGAAGTCCGATCAGTATCTTCGACAGTATCTCCATTTTTTCTATCGGAGATTCTGAGACATCTTCTTTCGTGATGAAAGTAGCAAGTAACTGAATAGGATGAAGTAGCTGAGTTCTAAACCCTTATATATAAGTAGCATCCCTTTAGAAAGGGTCATGATTGATTTTCACATAGAATAAAGAGGGTCAATCTATCTATATGTTTTCCTTTTTCTTCTTTCTTATCCACGTGCTTTTGTAATCCTCTATGTGAGGCAGTTCTCCCCAAATGAGTGAGTTTTTGGATTTGAATAAGCTTGATATCTTAAGACAACTAGAGTAGAGTACTGATAGATCTTGAAGTGAGACTATTAGATTAGATTACTGAGGCATCCTACATGCCCTCTTTTGTATATGGATAATGAAACCTACTTCTTTCTTCTGAGCTATGGTAAAAGAGAAGAACTATATATGATAAGATATCGTATGGCTAACCTCTTATGGAGATCTTTCCCAAAGGCAGAACATTCTATCTTGTTGAAGTGATCTCACCGAGTGTCCTTGCATGTCTGGTAGTTTAATGGAGAGTGAGAGAAAGATAAGGCATGCCCCCTCAGACTAGTATGTTATTGATCCTAAAAGAAAGAGTAAAACCATATCTGAGTCTAGAATCTTTTGGGTACAAGATCAGACTATATTATGAGAATAAATGCCTATAGACTATATAGAAGAGTACCTATCTAGATTATACCAAACTAAATGGGGTTGTTTAGCTTCCCATTTTGTACAGTGTTCCATCCTGAGCTATGTTCTGTCCTATCTAGAGGGTAGCTGCCCTTCCCTGTCAAGGCCTCTATCCTCTAGAACGGATAGACATAAGCGCTAGGAATATTGAACGATTCATGAAGTAAAAAAAGGGTTAAAGAATAATGTAGCCTGTATGGGGACATCTCCCTCCTGCTAAGAGTCCAATAGATCAGAATACAAATAGGGATCAGATCAGAAAATACCTAAGATGAGCGATTCCTTTATAAGTGGTCCTACTTTCCTTTCCGAGTAACTGACAGTCATAAGACATGGAAATGACCAAAATATGATAGTGTTCATTCTCGGATACTTCACCATATTTGGTTCGGTTGAGAAATGTGCTAATTATATATCAAGGGTTAGGTTCTAAAAGATCTTACCGAAATAGGGTAAGGAATTCAATGATTTTTTTCTGACAAAGTGAATGCTGAATATGGACATTCAATTGGATTTTAGGCTTTGCTTTCAAGAAATTATGGGATGTAAGTGACTAGAATAGGCCTCCAATAGGTCAAACACACAGAAAGGGCAAAGCAACTTCAATTAGATCAACTAAAACATACAGGGCTGTGGGAAATCTACTCCAAGTAAACTGAGTATCCTACACTAAAGAACCTCTTTTCTTTTCTTTGTTAGAGTCAATTCATCCCTCTAAACAAGGTTCTAAACCCTTATATATTCAGTAGAACCTTTAGGGTAAAGGTTCTTTTAGATATGAACCTTTCTACAGGGTAAGAGAATTTGAAATATTTCATGTGAAGAGTAAAGGTCAATCTAGAAAGACAACAATATATATAAGTAACAGCACCTATTGGGAGTTCTGCATTAAAGTAGAAGCTATCAAAGCAAGAAGGATACCATGATCTGACCACCACAACTAGTTTCATTCTATATATGGTCCTACCCTTCACATCTATTGATCTCTATCCATTCTCCTTGCATCCATCTTGGGAATGGAGCTATACCAGAAAAGATAGAGAATTCATATCAGTCTTCTATGTTCTCACCCTCCCTGTTCTGATAGTGGGGTTTGACACCCTTATATATGTGAAGAATAGATCAAGCGATTGAGTCACATGAGCAAAGATATATTCAACATCTAAGGAACATTCTCCATGATGACTCTAAATTCTGATTGATTCGGTCAAGATCATCAAAGAACATAAACAAGTAAGTCAGTTCATTCGTCTAGCTGAATTCAGACATCATCTTATTTGGATCTAGAGAAAGCATCATTCTATATCGATCGAGCCCTATCACGTAAGGGATGTCTCTGGTATTTAATATGAATGAACAGTTCCACCTCCTACTGCCTTGATCCTCTACCGGTTTTCCAAAAATGATAGTAGTGATAAATTCAAAGAGTCATCCCACTGTATAGCGAGACACCACCCCTATCTCTCCCATTGCCTCTAAAGTCAACTGAGAAACCATTAATGAAATTGAATCTACTCTTTAATATTTCCATCTCATGAGACTTTAGCCTAGTTTATGATAGACTGGGACCTTCGACCTGAAAGAGATTCCTTAGTTGGGTAACTACACGTGGGTTCCGAAGCTCACGTTAGTTCTACAGACTACTATCATGGCTTCCCATAGGGTTTCTTAGCAGCCTACGCCAATCATTCCAGTATATTTCAGTCCTTAGACACCCTCATTTAATTTTTTGGGTGTCGTTCTTCAGAATCCATGACCTTAACATCATACCAGGTCTCTTTCCTCTTACCATTATCCAAAACCCTACGGGTCCCCTCCCTCTTCGGTATTTTTTCTCCATGTCTTGGTTCTATTTGTGCACGTAACAGAGGCTTGGGGTTGAGTTCGGGTAGAATTCAGGCCTACCATCTCTTTGGTCAAACTATCCCCTTGGTCACACTATTATATTCTAATAGTTTACTGGGTCATTATCCGAACACTAAAAGACTCTTTTGAAAAAACTTACACTGCCCAGATTCTCGTCAGTGAGTGAGATGTCACCTCTACATCCTTGTTTCCCCTAATTTCTCTGTTAACACTCCTTATCCTGATATTCCTCATCCCTTCTATAACTAACTCCACATGATCTTCGGAGTTTGACAATTTCTGACCAACCCCAGCTCATCTCCATTCCTTTCATCCGGGAAGCTAAAACACTCATTCCAATGCCCGATAAAGGTGAGGCGGGTATGAACTAGCTGTCCCAATAAAGTATAGAAGGAGATATGCCATTTCAGACTTGCCCAAGTGAGTGAATCAGAGGTGACTCTCTGTTGAGTTGATCCATATCACCAGGACCTGATCTTCAACTCACGTCAAACCTTCCACCTGTCCCTAATGACTCAAACCCATAGCAATGAGACGAAGGAAGTAGTTTACCTTTATATTCTTTTAATTCGGGTTTATGATCTCTTCTATACTAGTAATGGAGTAAGGCCTCCACCCTAGAATTCATTAGCAAGATGATTATTTCATTTTGACTTCCTTTCGATCACCTCTATATCCACATTGAATGGATTTCTCTCCCTTATTGTTTGGTTATTCTCTGTGGTCTTTCTTGTTTGGTTGTTATCTGAAGCATTCCTATGATGCTAGTGAGCTCTTAGGTGTCAGCTAGTAGTCCCTTCTTTATTCACTCTAATCGACAAGGAAATTTTCCATTGTTTGTTCTGGGAATATATATAATTATCAGTGGGTCCTGAGTCCCTTGTTTCCACCCCTAAGCTAGGGCCCATCCTGAAGCATTAGCTCATAGATCAAGACCTTAGAGACCCGAGAGTCCAAGAGATTATGATTGGGAGGTTCAATGCCTTTCAAAATCCTCCTCCTCATTTATATTCCTACTCCTGTATTGGGAGTTAGAGTATCATTCCGTCCCTGTATGACTTGAATGTTTGGACCCCTTCAGGATTTCAATCTTCTTGGTGGATATCCCCTAAATGTATTGAGTAGGAGTTTGTGACTAGGGATTCTACTAAATAAAGGGATTGTACTTATATATATTGAATGATTTTGACCAATCCCAGTCTAGTTCAATATATATAAGTACCGTCTAGATCGCCTCTGCTGGGTCAATTCTGATAGCAACCTCCTGTTCATAACAAAACACCACAAAACTAGTATCATCTCTATTACTATATATAAGAGTACCTATAGAATAGTACTGTTGAATGACTCCTTTATAAAAAGGATCACAAAAAACTATAATGAATTCAGTATACTATAGGATCTTGCACTCGTCTCTTAGCGAGAAGAGAGGACTTTTATTTTCATCAATAATAAAAATGTGATTGAATCTCATAGGCATGAAAATATTTCCTGTTTGTGGACCCCTTTTTTCCAAGAATAGTTTAGAAGATTTAGAGGCTCCAAAACCCACTCATAGAGCCACTCCCCTATCATTGTGTGTGGTTCTCCATGCAGTGCCCCCCAATCTCAGATTATCCTATCACTGTGCAGTTAACAAGAATCGGTGTAATATAGTTAGTAGACCATATCCCAAAACAAGGCCTATCTGAATTGGTAGTCATATTCAAGAAGAATATGGATTCCTTTCCATTAAAGTACCTAGAGAGGTCTACAGTTAGGGGAGCATGAACCAGGTCGACCTGAACTTTATAAGAGAAAGGGGGCAAGGATGGTGAAGCCAAAGACAAAGACCGATTAGAATCACTGCTTTCTTTGGTTTGGTAGAAACTCTATATAACGACCCATACATTTAATACATTTTTAGTACATCAAAATTTAAGTACACTTATTACAACATATAACAAAACCAAGAAAGGACCGTATAGGTATAGTGTCTTTAGAAACTGGGAAACATAATCAACTGGTTCATAAAGCATCTACACTGTCTCCCATTTATTTCATTATATCTAGAGTCTCTTTTGGAATATCCTACTTAATAACCTTCTTATTGACCTGGGGAAAGAAAACATACAGAAGTGTGAGTTCAAATGCTCATTAAGGGTAAAAAAAGTAATATCAATCACATCATATTCATAAGAACATAAAATTTTGGAAATCATAACCTACAAAAGAGATCATAATTTCATAACATGGGATAAATCATAGTAGTGAAATGTAATCCAAATTATCATAACTTAAAACATGAAACATTGTGGCATACACACATAATCATATAGAATCATTTCTTATTAGTCAAGACTAATTTCCAAGACTATCTTGTCAGACAAAGTCCATTTCTGAACCGAGTTCACTCCTCATTTCAGTCCTGTTTCACCTAACCGGTTTAACCTGCCGTTCCAGCCATGTCTATCTCATGAGATATAAATATTTACCCAATGCATTGGAGGGATATATAGGTCCCACCCATCTCATAATGATACCATTCTTATGTGTGCCAAAAAGTCATAAATCATACATCATTGCATAACCCATCTAATAAAAATGGGATTCTTAAACATCACATTATCATAACATAATCCATAAACGGATATCATAAAAATATATTCCATCATAACATAATCAAATCAATGTAAAAATAGGGATATAAATAGAACCCTATATTATCTTAGATGGAAAATAATTTTGATAAAACACTTGAACTCCATTCTTGAGGAAAATATCCTTTCTACTTCGAAAACATTTTCCTTTCTTAAAACATCATATAATTTTGAACTAAAAGAAGTTGATTAACAATAAACTTGAAAACTTTTAAAGAAAGATTCATGGAAATAATGTTTTATGAAATCATAAAATCCATTCATGTCGTCTAAGTTAAAATAAAAAACATTCTTCATGTACTTTGGACGGAAAAGTCAAAAAGTACCTCGTACGAAAAATGACAAAAGATTTCTTTCATATCTTTTACTAAAAACTCACCGAAGGGTAAAATTGGATTTAAAAATTTTAGGTGGATCTAAATAATATTACATATTGAGGAAACATGGATGTGGATGATAAATATTCCCCAGTAAATTCTGAAGCATAAACAATCTCGGATAAAAATGAGATTGTGAGATTTTCCCTTACCTTAGGTTCGATTTGCTTCGTAAGTGTCTGAACCTCCTGTATAATGATTCAAATAATTTCATTGACTTATTAAAGAACCATACTTATTTTTATGATATCATATATGGTCATATTCTTAGCTTCTTATTAGTAATATTTCATTGCTACTTGTTATTCGGGAGTTTTTTACTTTTTGTTCTTATGCGTGTTTTGTCGAATAAATTCTTATTCTTCTCTTTAGGTTATAGATACATCATTTCCAGAATGTTATTAGTGTAATATATATCCTATTAATTCATTAAATTCATTTATATAATCATTATTCAATGAAGGTCATGTAGAACGAGTCACATCACATCGTGGAGACGATATTCCGTACGTACGCACGAGCGATGATATCATTCCCATGATCGTGGAATTGTATTAGAGTGTATGTGCACTATTTCAGAATCAATATCACTTTAAAATAATCACATATAGCTATTATTTACACCATTATACCCATCCAAGTAAGGAGGTGGTGGAAAATAGATTACACCACTGCGTGGAGACGGTATTTCGTACGTACGCACGCGCGGTGATTTCGTTTTTCGTGGGATGGATAGATGGTGAAATAGGGTTGTTTCATAATTATAATAAAATATCAGTATATGATTGATACTTATGTTATTAATTCATAATGAAACAACTAAATAAGAAGAAGTGGAAGAAGAAATAAAGTTGAATGAATCGGTAACGGACATTACCTCTTCTTTGAAGCGCCTCTTTGAGACCTCCTCTTAGAGCACTAAAATTGGTCTTTGAAGATGACCAGGACCTCAAGGATGTTTCTAGGAAAGTGGAAAATAGAATTTTTCAGGGGTTTTCCGAGCATGATGGCTCAAGGTGGTGTGAGGAAGAGAGGGAGTAGGTTCCCTTTTATAAGGGAGGAGATGGGCACCTTTGGAAAAACTAAAAATATTACTTTATTATAAACTCATATTCAGTTTTTAATAGCTCCAAATTGATTTATTTTGAAGATAAGGTGGTTATGGGTTGAAATTCGCTCATCTAATAGAATTTAGACAAGTTTAGGGTTCTATTTTAACCCTATCATTTAGATTTAACTTTAAGTTAAATAATGTTACTTTTACCGTGTCTTTTTGGTTTCTTACACTATAAGGTTAATAAACTTACTATAACAAACCAAAAAAACCCCAAGTTTTTTATTATTAATATATATAACCTTGTCTAAGTCATTTAGCCGAAACATAGATTTTTAGGAATAAAATATCAATTAATAATATAATATTTGTTTTAAAAACTATTTTATGTCAATTTTGACACTATTTGGTAATTTATTTTTTTGGAAATCAAAAAAGAATGATTAGTTCGAAAAAAGTTAATTAAATCAATAATAACAAGTCATATTAACAGATAAAATTATTGTAATTCATAAAAAGTATAAAATTACTTTTATTTGGGTATTTATAACATCAATTATGTCAATATTTCATTAATAAGATAATTACTACATCATAATTGTGTCATAAATAAATTAAATTATTTAATGTATAAAAATTAAAAATAAAATACCATTATGTTGGAAATATTTTTATCTTTCTAATGAATATTTATAGTCAAATTTATCTTATGTATAATCCTTTATTAAAAATTATTTACTTATTAAACTTGGATTTTAACTATTTTAACCCTTCTTTAAATAAATTAATAATAAATGTCCTAATCTAATCCAAGTGGGCCTAAATTGTAATATTTTATTCCTAAGGTTGTTTTTGGTCTAATTAAACTTATCC
Source organism: Viscum album (assembly GCA_963277665.1). Classification (NCBI taxonomy): domain Eukaryota; kingdom Viridiplantae; phylum Streptophyta; class Magnoliopsida; order Santalales; family Viscaceae; genus Viscum; species Viscum album. The sequence goes on from OY728156.1 coordinate 543,664,417, forward strand.
AATAGAATTAGGACATGTGTTAGGGTAATAATAATAACATTTTTACCCTTAATTACCCTATTTACTTTTAACCGTGGTAAAAAAAGTAAAAAGTTACTATTCACCAAAAATTGTTTTCATCTCATTGAACCACATTTTAGTCCCTGATATTAACTGTGTCTCTTGGATTTTAAAAATTCCTCCCATAAAAGCGGTAAAATTAAGTTTTATGTAAATTTGCAAATTCTCCTCGGAGGTGGGTAAAAGACGGTTAAAAGTTCGATAAAATTTTTATATATCTAAGATTATTATAAAATGACTCCAATGAATTACTTTAATCTTATAAAGGTAATACGTATCAATTTTCACCTAAAATAAATTTATATAAAATAAATAATTATTTAAATAAAAAGTCAGTTTTTAAATAGTAACCTAGTGTTTTCACTATTCATCAAAAATTGAACGTTTTCAGAAAAATACCAAAATTTCACCCTAGGCTAATTTCGATATTCCGAATCCAAAAATGAAGTTCATTTTGAAAAATAAAATTTTCAAAATTTCAAAAAGTGGGTATTACTATTCATAATGGCTAGTTTTAATAATATTTTAATAGGATATCGTTGTTTAGTGAAACTCGGTATTGCGTATGACGCAACCTATCGAGGAAGGTCACGATTGCATGTAAAGAAAGAAAAGATAGTGTTTTATGTAGTGAAAGATTCCTTTGATAACATAAAAATAAAATATTTCTCATAAAAGTCTTGAGTGTTACATTCTACCCCCCTTAAAATGAATTTCACCCTCGAAATTCGTCACTTTGTAAAAAACAGATGAGGATACCTCCCCCTCATCATATCCTCAAGCTGCAATGTAGCTTCTTCTAATTGGTGGTTCCTCCATAAAACATTCACCAAGCGAGTGGTCTTTTTTCCGTAGGACTTTTTCGCTACGATCCAGAATCTCTATCGGCTGTTCTTCATAAGAAAGATCTTGCTCTAGCGGTACAACATTTGAGATGAGTACATGTGAAGGATCATGTATGTACTTTCTCAGGAGATATACATGGAACACATCATGAACTTGGGAGAGATTCGGTGGAGGCGCCAATCAGTAAGCTACCTTCCCAACACGATCCAGTATTTTGAAAGGACCGATATACCTAGGGCTCAGTTTTCCCTTCTTTCCAAATCTCATTACTCTCTTCCAAGGAGATATTCGTAAGAACACTTTATCACCCACTTCAAACTCTAGGTCTTTACATGTGTTGTCGGCATAACTTTTTTGTCAACTCTGAGCTGCTCTAATGTGTTGTTGAATAGATCTAACCTTTTCTACCATCTCATCAACAAGATCAGGTCCTAATAGATTTCTTTCCCCAACTTTATCCCAACAAGTAGGAGTCCTGCATTTCATTCCATAGAGAGCTTCATAAGGAGCCATCTGAATACTCGAGTGAAAGCTATTATTAAAAGAAAATTCCACCAAAGGTATGTGTTGATCCCAACCACCTTTGAAATCTATAGAGAAAGCTCTCAACATATTATCTAGAGTTTGAATTGTTCTCTCAGACTGGCCGTTTGTCTGAGGATGATAAGCAGTGCTAAAACTCAACTCTGTATCCAGAGTATGCTGAAGACTTCGCCAGAACTTTGAGGTAAATATCGGATCCCGATCAGATATAATGGAAAGTGGTACTCCATGCAATCTTACAACTTCCTTCACATATATCCTGGCAAGCTGATCCAGAGGGAAATCCTCTCTAATAGAAATGAAGTGTGCAGACTTTGTAAAACGATCAACTATGACCCAGATAGAATTATTGCCTTTGGATGTTTTAGGAAGTCCAGTGACAAAGTCCATAGTGATGTTTTCCCATTTCCATTCAGGTATGGTTAATGGTTGTAACATCCCCTTAGACTTCTGTCTCTCATCTTTAACTTGCTGAAAAACCAAGCATCGAGAGACATATTCAGCAACATCTCTTTTCATTTCATCCTACCAGTACTCTTTCATGTCCCTATACATCTTCATGCTTCCCGGATGAATTGAGAATGAAGAAATATGAGCCTCATCCAGAAGCTCCTTATTTAATTCTAGGATGGGAGGAACACAAACCCGGTTCCTGAACTTTATTATCCCATCACAATCAAGGTTAAATTCAGGAATATTTCTCACCTTATTTTGTAACTCTACATCTTCTTTCTACGCCTATTTAATCTTCACATGTATAGATGGTTGAATATTCAATTGAGAAAGATATGATTTTTCCCCTTCCATTATAATTCCAAGATCCAACCTTTGTAAATCCATAAATATTGGATCTTTTGTGATCCTCATCATGGATAAGTTAGCATGGTCTTGTCGACTTAATGCATCCGCCACCTTGTTTTCTTTCCCAGGGTGGTAATGAATTGACAAGTCGTAATCCTTAATCAGCTCCAACCATCTTCTTTGGCACATATTCATCTACTTTTGTGTGAAAATATACTTTAAGATGTCATGATCAGTATAAATATCACACCTTTCTCCATAAAGATAATGCCTCCAAATCTTTAATGCAAAGATTACCGCAGCTAACTCCAAATCATGAGTTGGGTAATTTTTCTCATGGATTTTCAACTTTCATGAGGCATAAGCTATCACCATATCATTTTGCATAAGAACACACCCCAACCCCTTCTTGGATACATCACTGTAAATCACAAACCTTTATCCACTACAAGGAAGTGTGAGTACAGTTGCACTGGATAACCTTCTTTTCAACTCCTTGAAATTCTCTTCACATTCCTCCGTCCACACGAACTTAACTCCTTTTCGAGTCAACCTTGTGAGTGGATTATATAATCAAGAAAAATCATTCACAAAACGTCAGTAATATCCAGCGAAGCCAAGAAAACTTCAGATCTCGGTTACTGTTGTTGGTCTCGACCATATTTCGATAACCTCTGTGTTTGCTGGATCCACAAATATCACCTCTTTTGAGATTATGTGACCCAAAAATGCATCTTTTTGAAGCCAAAATTCACACATGGTAAATTTGGCATAAAACTTCTCCTTTCTCAGGGTCTTCAATATAATTCTCAAATGATATTAATGTTCTTCCTTTCTCTTTGAGTAGACAAGAATATCATCTACAAAGTCTACCACAAACCAATCAAGATATTCTCTAAAGACTATATTCATCAGATCCATGAAGATAGCAGGGGTATTAGTAAGACCAAATGGCATCACTATAAATTCATAGTGTCCATACCTTGTGTATTTCCCCAACCCCAGCTACCTAGAGTCGGTGCATTACTTCGTAACATTGGCATGATCACAAAAGATCAAGTCTCGAAAGACCGATTAGTTTAGTAGCCTTGTAAACACTAGATACATTAATAAGTCTTACATTACATCATAAAGTAAAACAAAACTACTACATCTTCTCTTCATATCCCCTTATAATATCCCTGTAGGTCATTCATAGTATACTTCTTCACATCCTGGAAAATATTAAAACATTGAAAGGGGTGAGCTCATATGCTCAGTAAGGATAACAATATTGCGGAAGCTTTCATAAATAAACATTAACATTTAAGGCAATGTATAACAAAAACAAAAGCCTTTTAAAAATGAACTTCAACATAATATGGCAAAAGTAAAATGAGATAATTCCATTTACTTATTAACATGGATATTCTACTGGTCTAATAATCACATGCAATATCAATAACCATTTTCATAATGATGGAATGCATAATGCCAGACTATCATAACCGCATAGCCAAGGCCTCGTGCCAAGACCACAAATAAGATTTTGTCAAGGCCTCATGCCAAGACACTAGTTTTTCTCATGAGACCTACCGATGCATCGAGGAGCTATAGAGGGATCCACCCGTCACTTACTAAGTCCAATGCATTCCTCATATGAATGGGTTTAAACATATCATAAACCATAACATAATCGTATCACATAAAACATGCATAAAGGAAACATAACATTTCTACATTTCAATCACAATATTTCAATACAACACATTGATATAATAAAAACTCTTTCAAAACCATTTTCAATACCAAAATATAAGAAACTTAAAACTTTGTATTTATTTTTCATTAAAAAAAAGTGATGGCTTGTAGAGGAAGCCGAAACTCAAATAATGGTCACGGCGGCGGAGAAGTCATTGTCTCCACATATGTATGGAAAGAAAAACATTCCCTTTTTGTCGTTTAGTAAAACACTTCGTATAAAAAAGATTCCTTTTGAATAAATGTAAAAGTAAAAGGGGTTTATACACCGTATAAAGAAAATTGTGTATAAAACCAAATATGCCTCAATGAAAGGAGATTGAGACGAAGTCATTAAAAAGATCATTTTTAAAATAAAATAAATCTATTATGTGAATTCACTATAGTTACACATAAAGAAAGTAAAAATACAAAATAGGACATAATAATATCATGACATAATTTGAAAGTAGGAGATTAACCCAAAGAATGGAAATTGGGTTAAGAAGTTCCCTTACCTTGTGTCCGACTTGATTCGACCATTCTTTAACCTCCTGAATAATAAACTAGAGTTAATATCTACTTTATTAAGAACCATTTTTAATTTCATTATCCTTTTTATATCACTTATTACAATGTTATGAACATTATGTAATTATTTAAGTTAATAACGGTCGTTTTGTCGATCTTTGGTACTTGAGTCAATAATAAACTTCTTATAGTTAAATGTTGTTTATGTGGTAGAATATCCATTATATCCAGAATTATATTCATGATTTATATGTCATATATATCATATATATCCAGTATATACATTCATTCATAATATTACGTAACATTTAGAGGTAAGAAATGAAATGCACCGTTCATGGAGACGGTAAGCCGTACGTACGCATGAACGCTACTATCATTTCTATTTCATATTTAATGGAATGAAATCATAATTATATAAAGGTATAATATAGTTCCAGTATAATATCATATATAATACCATTTACTCTATCCTTAATACATCCCACATATGGTATTAACGATTCAAATCACTTTGAGGGGGCGGTAGTCCGCACTTCCTAAAATGAAAATATCACGTTTACCCATAATGGAAATAATAAGGTATGCAATAAATGAAAAATACAGAACCTTAAGTAAAACATAAAAATATTATATATCATTTATAAATAGAGTGAAAACTTAATGGCCACCTTTGAAGGTGTTTTATGAGTGTTGAACAATCATCGTTTCGTGAGGAAGAAATTCGCCATCCACAGAAACCGTATGTTCTTTAACCATTAGATGTAGGTGTGTGTAAGTGTAGCTCGAATCGTTCTTATAAAAACATCCTAGTATATTGAGGATACTGGTGTTGTTACAAAAGAAATTAATAAAAAGTGTTTATGGGGTAAGAGAGGCAAAATAAAACAAAATAACATAAGAGAAGACATTACCTCAAAATCGGGCAACTCTTTTTGATTTGAGCCAAAGGCTTCCTTGGGAAGCGTTCTGCCAAAAGTGAGGATTCTAGGAGTAATGGTGGAAGTTGGGAGAGTATTTGGGCAGAATTTGGCAGAGCCAAATGGCTTGAAAGTGTGAATGAGGTGGTAGAGGTGGGGGCCTTTTATAAGAGGAGAGGAGGGGCACTCTTGGAAAGTAAAGAAAAGTCACTTTATTATAAAATGCGTTTCGAATTTTAGAGGTCCCAAACTTATATAATTCGAGGCTAAGGTGATAAGGGTTCGAAATCCACCCATCCAATAGGTTTTTGACATGTGTAGGTCTTAGATATTACATTATCTTTCCATTTTATTTAAATCGTTAAATAATGAGGTCATCGCTGCATCATCATGATGTCATAAATAATTTAATTTATTTAATGTCTAAAAATTATAAAAAAGATACTATGATGTAGGAAATCATTTTATATTTCCAATGATTATTTATAGTCAAAAATATTACTTGTATAACCCCATGTAAAAATTGTTTTAGTAAAACATTTCATGTTTGTGTCATTTTTTACTTTAACATTAAATAAAAGGTATTTATGTCATTTTCCAACTAAGGTGGCTCCATGGGGTCCCCAAGTTGACCCATGGATTGTCTTGGTAGGACATGGCACATACAATGAGGGTAGGATATGTGTGAAGCTCATCTCATATTATTAAAACATTATTTTTACCATAAACTACACTAATTACCTCTAATCGTGATTAAGAACTTAAAAGTTACTATTCACCAAAAATTATTTTAATCTCATTGAACCACATTTTACTTCTTAATGACAACCATGTATGTCGGATTTTTGAAAATCAAATCCCAGAAGTGGTAATATTTCATTTAAACAAAAAACCAGTTATTTAACTACCACTTAGTGGTTTCACTATTCATCAAAAATTGAAGTTTTTCAGAACAATGCCAAAATTTCACCCTAAGAAATAATTGATATTACAAATTCAAAAATGATGTCTATTTTACAAAATTCCAAACATATAAGTTGCATTAATTAATTTTATAATTAATTCCTGCTGTCACAACAAATAGCGTGTTTTTAAGAAACAATTTATATCAAAAGATTGGCAATTGTTTATATCCAATTTCAATGTTAAATTAATTATAATGACCAACATTGGATAAAATGGTAAAAATATATTCTAATTATTATTTAAAACCAATAAATAGTATAATTTATCATTATAAATTATTTTTATTAAAAATGTTGTTTTTAAGTATTTTTCACTATTCATAAAAAATTAGAAGTTCTCAGAAAAATACCAAAAATTCAAGATAGGCTAATTTCGATATTCCGAATCCAAAAATGAAGTCCATTTTGAAATATAAAATTTCTATAATTTTAAAAAGTGGTTATTACTATTCATAACGGCTACTTTGATTAGTCACGGTGTTTTAGAACTCGAAGTTGCGTACAATGCAAGCTATTGCATTATTGAATGAGAAGCGTATTGTGGAAGCTCGGGGTGTTACATTCTCCCCTCCTTCAATAAATTGCGTCCTCGCAATTTGAAATTTTTCTTGGAAAATAAAAGGTTGAAAATAGAAAATACCTTTGTGGAAAACCCACATCGGAAATAAGGTTAATAAAATTTAGTCTTAATAAGAGGGAAATGGAAATAAGAAAGTCACCACCAAATTATGATCTCGATAAGGAGAACATTGGTGGAAATTAGAGACATATAATTGGAGGGAAAATGTAAATATTTGTAGGGAGTGATTGAGGTCATCAATCACAATCAACTGTCAAATTGAGGGCCTCAAAGCCTTCAATCTATGTTGATTTAAAATATCATCAGTTCAACAAGACATAAGGTATTAGGATAACACTTTTTTTGTTTTAATATCCCTTTACTAAAGTTTAAGAATTATTTTATTCATTGAATAAGAGATAGGTATATATATATTTATGCTTGACAATTAGAGTTTCAACCTTTAACTCATCTTTCACTAAAAAAGATAATAGAACTCAAAAATATTATACTTATACTAATTGTATAAGGTTCCAAATTTTAACACATACCATTTAGATTAGAAAAACTATTTTGTAATAACCAGGGACTTCACGTAGTCCAGTGGTAGGAGATTAATCCCAATCGCACTATGGTTGTGGGTTCGATTCCCACATCTTTGTCCGACGCGATGGGTTGTCACTCGGTCTGCGTGTTGTCCTTTTTGTAAATATCCAAAAATAACCTTAACAATAGTATCCAATGTAAAATATAATCCATTCCAACCTTTATAGTTATCCAAAATACTTCTGTCCAACTCACAGTCCATATTTTATGAGGAAGGTAAACATAATGAAGCTCCTTTTTTTTCTGCGTAACAACATGTGAACACCTTTATCATGTATTCTTTTAAAACACTGCAACATACTTTATTACCATAAATCCTTATTGATTACATTCATGATCCCTTATTCCTTATAGATAACTAGATATACTCTTTATATCCAAAAATGTATACAAATCATTAATCAGTTTCAAGGATGTTAAGAATATCCAACATAATTTCTCCGAATCAATCATGTCTTATTCCAAAATCACTATCTCGGTATCAGAACCATATTATGGTTTATCTTTCTCTCAACCATATATTTTCCAAAAATTTAACCTACTGTGGAGTCACTTTTCTTGGTTCCACACAATCACAAGTCCTAGATGAAATAGTACTGCAGTACAATCCTTATATACTCCATAATTATTATAACTAGTATATCATTGATACAACACTCAAATTACAAAATTCTTTAATAACGACATAAGAACTATAATCATTCCTCCTCATCTGTGGTAGTATCATAACTTGATTATCATCCAATAACATCATTTGGGGCATACTCTGATGATTTGAACATTGGTCTGCGTAGAGTCCCCCCTTCTTGCAGATGAAGCATTGTACATTTGAAACCTTTTTCTTACCCTTGCAGTCACGCACTTGGTGTCCTTTTTCTCCACACTTATAACAATCTCACATTCCCTTCAGGAAAATTCCAAGGTGTTTCTTCCCACAGTTATCACATATTGGAAAATTATTCTTTTCCCTCGTCCCTTTATCCATCATTCTCTGTTCCATCCTTTTCTTCTCTTTCATCCCTTCAAATCCATAAGACTCAGAGAATTCTATACTTATCTTATTAACACATGATACTATTTCTTCATATGTTGATAACACATGGGATAATATTTCCCTTCTAAATGTTGGCTTAATACCATGAAAGATATGATCCTTCTTACTCTTTTGATCATACGTATTGATGGAGTTCACATTCCTTCTACTGGGCGCCATTTCTATACAATGCCATAAACTAGGTTAGTTTATGAATCGAAATACATATGAACAAACTTGAAAACACTTATAATAAATTGAACTATTTATGGATATAATCCATAATCATAAAAAATGTTTGCTTTTAGGAAGTATATACTCATAACCCTTCATAGTGGTTTGTAAAGAAAATGTGAATTATCCTAAGCATATCCCCCAAGAGTGTCGTAACCAAGAGTGCAGCAAGGCCCGTTGTCGTGAACCAGTTCCCGTTCGAGTCTATCTCAAAGAGGTGTTTTCAGGTTTTACCCCTAGGTACATCTATGCCAGAGCCGCCTCTACCTGCTCGTATCCAGACAAGGATGTATTTCTCGGAAAACTCACAAAATCTCTATAATACCAAAATTCTAGGAATTTCTTCTATACTAATCCTTAAAGTCTATCTTTGGGCTATGTGCTCTGATCAGATTTTATCTAAATCTAGCTTCCAAGGTTAGTACTAAACTGCCTCTAATACCAACTGTAATGCCACAACCCCAGCTACCCAGAGTCGGTGCATTACTTCGTAACATTGGCATGATCACAAAAGATCAAGTCTATAAAGACCGATTAGTTTAGTAGCTTTGGAAACACTAGATACATTAATAATTCTTACATTACATCATAAAGTAAAACAAAACTACTACATATTCTCTTCATATCCCCTTATAATATCCCTGCAGGTCATTCATAGTATACTTCTTCACATCCTGGAAAATATTAAAACATTGAAAGGGGTGAGCTCAGATGCTCAGTAAGGATAACAATATTGCGGAAGCTTTCATAAATAAACATTAACATTTAAGGCAATGTATAACAAAAACAAAAGCCTTTTAAACATGAACTTCAACATAATATGGAAAAAGTAAAATGAGATAATGCCATTTACTTATTCACATGGATATTCTACTGGTCGAATAATCACATGCAATATCAATAACCACTTTCATAATGATGGAATTCATAATGCCAGACTATCATAACCGCGTAGCCAAGGCCTCGTTCCAAGACCACAAATAATATTTTGTCAAGGCCTCGTGCCAAGACACTAGTTTGTCTCATGAGACCTACCGATGCATCGAGGAGCTATAGCGGGCTCCACCCGTCACTTACTAAGTCCAATGCATTCCTCATATGAATGAGTTTAAAGATATCATAAACCATAACATAATCGTATCACATAAAACATGCATAAATTAAACATAACATTTCCACATTTCAATCACAATATTTCAATACAACACATTGATATAATAAAAACGCTTTCAAAACCATTTTCAATACCAAATTATAAGAAAGTAAAAACTTTGTATTTATTTTTCATTAAAAAAAAGTGATGGCTTGTAGAGGAAGACGAAACTCAAATAATGGTCACGGCGGCGGAGAAGTCATTGTCGCCGAATATGTACGGAAAGAAAAACATTCCCTTTTTGTCGTTTTGTAAAACACTTCGTATAAAAAAGATTCCTTTTGAATAAACGTAAAAGTCAAAGGGGTTTATACACCGTATAAAGAAAATTGTGTATAAAACCAAATATGCCTCAATGAAAGGAGATTGAGACGAAGTCCATAAAAAGATCATTTTTAAAATAAAATAGATCTATTATGTTCATTAACTATAGGTACACATAATGAAAGTAAAAATACAAAATAGGACATAATAATATCCTGACATAATTTGGAAGTAGGAGATTAACCCAAAGAATGGAAATTGGGATAAGAAGTTCCCTTACCTTGTGTCCGACTTGATTCGACCATTCTTTAACCTCCTGAATAATAAACTAGAGTTAATATCTAATTTATTAAGAACCATTTTCAATTTCATTATCCTTTTTATATCACTTATTACAATTTTATGAACATTATGTAATTATTTAAGTTAATAATGGTCGTTTTGTCGATCTTTGGTACTTGAGTCAATAATAAACTTCTTATAATTACAAGTTGTTTATGTGGTAGAATATCCATTATCTCTAGAATTATATTCATGATTTAGATTTTATATATATCATATATATCCAGTATATACATTCATTGATAATATTACGTAACATTTAGAGGTAAGAAATGAAATGCACAGTTCATGGAGACGGTAAGCCGTACGTACGCATGAATGCTACTTTCATTTCTATTTCGTATTTAATGGAATGAAATCATAATTATATAAAGGTATAAGATAGTTCCAGTATAATATCATATATAATATCATTTACTCCATACTTTATGCATCCCACATATGGTATTAACGATTCAAATCACTTTGAGGGGGCGGTAGTCCGCACTTCCTAAAATGAAAATATCACGTTTACCCATAATGGAAATAATAAGGTATGAAATAAATGAAAAATACAGAAACTTAAGTAAAACATAAACATATTATATATCATTTATAAATATAGTGACATCTTAATGGCCACCTTTGAAGGTTTTTTATGAGTGTTGAACAATCATCGTTTCGTGAGGAAGAAATTCGCCATCCATAGAAACCGTATGTTCTTTAACCATTAGATGTAGGTGTGTGTAATTGTTGCTCGAATACTTCTTATAAAAACATCCTAGTATATTGAGGATACTGGTGTTGTTACAAAATAAATGAATAAAATGTGTTTATGGGGTTGGATAAGCAAAATAAAACAAAATAACATAAGAGAAGACATTACCTCAAAATCGGGTAACTCTTTTTGATTTGAGCCAAATGCTTCCTTGGGAAGAGTTCTGAAAAAAGTGAGGCTTATAGGAGTAATGGGGGGAAGTTGGGAGAGTATTTGGGCAGAGTTTGGCCGAGGAAAATGGCTTGAAAGTGTGAATGAGGTGGTAGAGGTGGGGGCCTTTTATAAGAGGAGAGGAGGGGCACTCTGGGAAAGTAAAGAAAAGTCACTTTATTATAAAATGAGTTTCGGATTTTAGAGGTCCCACACTTATATAATTCGAGGATAAGGTGATAAGGGTTCGAAATCCACCCATACAATAGGTTTTGGACATGTGTAGGTCTTAGATATTACATTATCTTTCCATTTTATTTAAATCGTTAAATAATGAGGTCGTCGCTGCATCATCATGATGTCATAAATAATTTAATTTATTTAATGTCTAAAAATTATAAAAAAGATACTATGATGTAGGAAATATTTTTATCTTTACAATTACTATTTATAGTCAAAAATATGACTTGTATAACCCCATGTAAACATTGTTTTAGTAAAACATTTCATTTTTGTGTCATTTTTTACTTTAACATTAAATAAAAGGTATTTATGTCATTTTCCAACTAAAGTGGCTCCATGGGGTCCCCAAGTTGAACCCTGGATTTTCGTGGTCAGCCATGGAACATACAATGAGGGTAGGACATGTGTGAATCTCATCTCATATTATTAAAACATTATTTTTACCTTAAACTACACTAATTACCTCTAATCGTGATTAAGAACTTAAAAGTTACTATTCACAAAAAATTATTTTAATCTCATTGAACCAAATTTTACTTCTTAATGACAACCATGTATGTCGGATTTTTGGAAATCAAATCACAGAAGTGGTAATATTTCATTTAAATGAAAAATCAGTTATTTAACTACCACTTAGTGGTTTCACTGTTCATCAAAAATTGAAGTTTTTCAGAACAATGCCAAAATTTCACCCTAAGCTATAATTGATATTCCGAATTCAAAAATGATTTCTATTTTAAAAAATTCCAAACATATAATTTGCATTAATTAATTTTATAATTAATACCTGTTGTCACAACAAATAGCGTGTTTTTAAGAAACAATTTATATCAAAAGATTGGCAATTATTTATGTCCAATTTCAATGTTAAATTAAATCTAATGACCACCATTGGATAAAATGGTAAAAATATATTCTAATTATACTTTAAAACCACTAAATAGTATAATTTATCACTATAAATTTTTTTTATTAAAAAAGTTTTTTTTAAGTATTTTTCACTATTCATAAAAAAATTAGAAGTTCTCAGAAAAATACCAAAAATTCAACATAGGATAATTTCGATATTCTGAATCCAAAAATGAAGTCCATTTTGAAATATAAAATTTCTATAATTTTAAAAAGTGGTTATTACTATTCATAACGACTACTTTGATTAGTCGCAGTGTTTTAGAACTCGAAGTTGCTTACAATGCAAGCTATTGCATTATTGAATGAGAAGCGTATTGTGGAAGCTCGGGGTGTTACACCTTGTACGGAAAGCCTTATTTGGTATATCATCCCTTTTGAACCTTAATTGATGATACCCTGAAAAAAGATCAATCTTGGAAAAGTATTGAGCTCCGCGTAGTTGGTCAAGTAAGTCATCAATGCGTGGTGGAGGATATTTGTTCTTGATAGTGATCTTGTTAAGTTCTCGATAAGCAATGCAGAGTCTCATTGGTCCATCTTTATTCTTAACAAATAGAACAGGTGATCCCTAAGGTGACGGACTAGGGAACATGAATCCCTTATCAAGATTCTCTTGGAGTTTCTTCTTCAATTCCTGCAACTCAATTGGGTCCATTCTATAAGGTGTCTTTGAAATAGGCAAAGCACCCGATACGAGTTCTATTGAAAACTCAACTTGACGATTTGGTGGAAGACCTGAAAATTACTCCAGAAAGACATCATTAAACTCCCATAAAACGGGGATATTCTTAACCGTGAGTTTCTCACCAACCATTTGAGATAAATAACCTTCATTTAGTGGAATCAAAACCCATAAGATGGAACAAATTTCCACTGGAAGGTTATGTTCATCCTTGCATTGATAGATGATCATATTGATCTAGAATATGAAATGTGACTTCCCTTATTTGGAAATTGAAATGATATCCATATAGATAAAGTTAATCCATGCCAAGAATCACATCAAATTCCACTATAGTAAGGATCACAAGATTTTCAGGAAGCACATTCCCACAAACTTCTATCAGAGAAGAATTATAAACTTTTGATGTGACTGTTGTGCCATTAGGGGTTGTCACAGCTAACTCAACATTTAATTGTTGAGGTAATATGGTGATACCCTTAGAAAATTCTTCAGAAATAAAAGAGTGGGTGGATCCAGAATCAAATAAAACATTTTCTACTTTAGGGTGGATGGTAAGTGTACCTTTCACCACTTCGTTATTGTACTCCACATCCCTGATAGAAATTTCATGTGACATTCCTTTGTCTTTAGTCTTAAGAGTTTTTTGACATCTATCATCATAAAAAAACCTTGGATTAGGGCATTGATTGGAATAATTCCCCATTTCCTTGCACTTGTAACATTGAAGTGTAGGAGGTGCACTCTGTGTAGCCTTTTCTTTGTTCGCTTCACTAGACATCTTCTTCCCATCATTACGACATTCAAACGCCCGATGACCTTCCTTTCCACATTTGAAACATTTACTTTTTTCCTTTAAGACAACTCCCTCCATGTTTCCTTTCACACTTGGAGCATAAGGGAAAGCTCATATTCTTTTCAGTGTTCTCTTTAGATTTTCATTTCAATTCCATTTTCCTCTTCTTATCAAACCCATATGACTGATGGGTTACTCCAATCTCCATATAAACTTTGAGAGCACATCGAACGATTTTCTCATAGCTATTGAAGTCCCTTATGGCTAACTCCCTTCGAAGACTTGGTTTTCAGCCAATAAAGAATCGATCGATCTTACTCTCAGGTTGGATAATAATACCAGAAGCGTACCTTGCAAGTCTTGTAAAATTTTCTTCATAGGTACCAATAGATTAATCATCCTTTTTCTTCAATTCAAGAAACTACTTCTCCATCTTTGTTCAAAGAATACGAGGGAAGTACTTATTGAAAAATAAGTTCTTGAACTCATCCCATTCCATGGACTCAATTTCATCCATTTTCCTCGTATTCTTAATAATATTCCACCATTGATCAGCATCACCTTCCAAATGATATACTGCTAAGATGACTTTATCATGTTCAGAACATTGAAGAACTGAAAATATATTTTCAGTATTACTGACCCATTGTTCAGCAACTAATGGATCAGTAGACCCGCTGAATGAGGGTGGACGCTGCCTCATGAAGGATTCAACAGAATTTTGCTCCTTCCTTTGCTCGTTTGGAAGTACTGCATGATTCATAGCATGATAAAGTTGTGTGACCATGGCTACAATATTTTTCATTCCAACTCCCATAACGTTTGGTTGCTCAGGGGGACAATCATTACATTGCCCGTCGCATTCCGCATTAACACGGTTCCTTCGGGTTCCAGCCATTGACTAAAACCAAGAAGAATAATGTGAGAAACACTAATTATAATAGGAAAACCACATAATCAAGAATAAAATTTCACACTTATGGTATTATCATAGGTTTCTCATGGCCATTTCTAAAAAACTAAGATTGTGTTCTATGCTTAGACTTATCCTTAGGGTTCTTACTAAGGATTTCACATCCTAGTTTCCAAAGATTGACTATACGTATCCTCTGATACCAACTATAACGACCCATACTTTACATACAGGTTTCTCATGGCCATTTCTAAAAAACTAAGACTGTGTTCTATGCTTAGACTTATCCTTAGGGTTCTTACTAAGGATTTCACATCCTAGTTTCCAAAGATTGACTATACGTATCCTCTGATACCAACTATAACGACCCATACTTTACATACATTTTTAGTACTTAAAAATTGAAGTACACTTATTACAACATATAACAAAACCAAGAAATGACCACATAGGTATAGTGTCTTTAGAAACTAGGAAACATAAACAACTGGTTCATAAAGTATCTACACTGTCTCCCATTTATTTCATCATATCTAGAGTCCCTTTTGGCATTTCCTACTTAATAACCTTCTTCCTGACCTGGGGAAAGAAAACATACAAAAGGGTGATCTCAAATGCTCAGTAAGGGTTAAAAAAATAAATATCAATCACATCATATTCATAAGAACATAACATTTTGGAAATCTTAACCTGCAAAAGAGATCATAATTTTATAACATGGGATAAATCATAGTAGTGAAATGTAATCCCAATAATCATAACTTAAAACATGAAACATTGTGGAATACACACATAATCATAGAGAATCATTTCTTATTAGTCAAGACTCATTGCCAAGACTATCTTAGCGGATAAAGTCCATTTCTGAACCAAGTTCACTCCTCGTTTCAGTCCTGTTTCACTGAACCGTTTTAACCTACCGTTCCAGCCATGTCTATCACATGAGATATAAATATTTACCCAATGCATTAGAGGGAGATATAGGTCCCACCCATCTCATAATGATACCATTCTTATGTGTGCCACAAAAGCATAAATCATACATCATTGCATAACCCATGTAATAAAAATGGGATTCTTAAACATCACGTTATCATAACCTAATCCATAAAAGGATATCGTAAAGATAATTCCATCATATCATAATCAAATGAATGTAAAAATAAGGATATAAACAGAACCCTATATTATCTGAGATGGAAAATAATTTTGATAAAACACTTGAACTCCATTCTTGAGGAAAATATCCTTTCTACTTCAAAAACATTTTACGTTCTTAAAACATCATATAATTTTGAACTAAAAGAATTTAATTAAAAATAAACTTGAAAACTTTTAAATGAAGCTTCAAGGAAATAATGTTTTATGAAATCATAAAATCCATTCATGCCGTCTAAGTTAAAAGAAAAAACATCCTTCCCGTACTTTGGACGGAAAAGTCAAAAAGTACCTCATACGAAAAACGAGAAAAGATTCATTTCATTTCTTTTACTAAAAACTCACTGAATGGTAAAATTGGATTTAAAAAAATATAGGTGGATGGAAATAATAAAACATATTGAGGAAACATGGACGTGGATGATAAATATTCCCCAGTAAATTCTGAATTATAAACAATCTCGGATAAAAATGAGATTGTGAGATTTTCCCTTACCTTAGGTATGATTTGCTTCGTAAGTGTCCGAACCTCCTGTATAATGATTTAAATAATTCCATTGACTTATTCCATAACCATACATATTTTTATGATATTATATATGGTCATATTCATAGCTTATTATTAGTAATATTTCATTTTTACTTGTTATTCGGGTGTTTATTACTTTTTGTTCTTATGCATGTTTTGTCGAATAAATTCTTATTATTCTCATTATGTTATAGATAACTCATTTCCAGAATGGTATTAGTGTAATATATATCATATTAATTCATTATATTTATTTATATAATCATTATGCAATGAAGATCATGTAGAACGAGTCGCATCACATCGTGGAGACGGTATTCCGTACGTACGCACGAGCAATGATATCGTTCCCATGATCGTGGAATTGTATTGGAGTGTATGTGTACTATTTCAGAATCAATATCACTTTACAATAATAATATATAGATATTATTTACACCATTATAACCATCCATGTAAGGTGGTGGTGGAAAATAGATTACACCATAGTGTGGAGACGGTATTCCGTACGTACGCACGCACGGTGATTTCATTTTCCATAGGATGGATAGATGGTGAAATATGGCTGTTTAATACTTATAATAAAATATAAGTGTATGAGTGATACTGATGTTATTACTTCATAAGAAAACAACTAAATAAGAAGAAGTGGAAGAAGAAGTAAAGTTGAAAGAATCGGTAACCGACATTACCTCTTCTTTGAAGCGCCTCTTTGAGACCTCCTCTTAGGGCACTAAAATTGGTCTTTGAAGAAGAACAAGACCTCTAGGATGTTTATAGGGAAGTGGAGAAGATAATATTTTAGGGTTTGGACGAGCTTGAAGGCTCAATGTGGTGTGAGGAAGAGAGGGAGGAGGTTCCCTTTTATAAGGGAGGAGAGGGGCACCGTTGGAAAAATTAAAAATATTATTTTATTATAAACTAATATTCGGTTTTTAATAGCTCTAAATTGATTTATTTTGAATCTTAGGTGGGTATGGGTCTAAATACTCTCATATAATAGAATTTAGACAAGTTTAGGGTTCTATTTTAACCTTATCATTTAGATTTAACTTTAAGTAAAATAATTTTACTTTTACCGTGTCTTTTTGTTTTATTACACTATAAGGTTAATAAACCTACTATAACAAGCCAAAATAACCCAAAGTTGTTTATTATTAATATATATAACTTTATCTAAGTCATTTGGCCTAACATTAGATTTTTGGGAATAAAATAACAATTAATAATATAATATTTGTTTAAAAAACTATTTTATGTCAATTTTGACACTATTTGGTAATTGATTTTTGTGGAAATCAAAACATAATGATTAGTTCGAAAAAATTTAATTAAATCAATACTAACATGTCATATTAACATAGAAAATTATTTTAATACATAAAAAGTCTCAAATTACATTTATTTGGGTATTTATAACATAACTTATGTCAATATTTCATTAATAAGATAATTACTACATCATCATTGTGTCATAAATAAATTAAATTATTTAATGTCTAAAAATTACGAATAAAATACCATTATGTATTAAATCTATTTATCTTTCTCATTAATATTTATTGTCGAATTTATCTTATGTATAACCTTTTATTAAAAATGATTTACTTATTAAACATTGATTTTAACTATTTTAACCCTTATTTAAATAAATTAATAATAAATGTCCTAATCTAATCCAAGTGGGTCTAAATGGTCATAGTTTATTCCTAAGGTTTTTCTTGGTCTAATTAAACTTATCCAATAGAATTAGGACATGTTTTAGGGTAATAATAATAACATTTTTACCCTTAATTACACTATTTACTTTTAACCGTGGTAAAAAAAGTAAAAAGTTACTATTCACCAAAAATTATTTTCATCTCATTGAACCACATTTAAGTACTTGATATTAACCATGTCTCTAGGATTTTCAAAATTCCACTCACAGAAGCGGTAAAATTATGTTTTATGTAAATTTGCAAATTCTCCTTGGAGGTGGGTAAAAGACGGTGAAAAGTTCGATAAAATTTTTATATATCTAAAAATATTATAAATTGACTCCAATGAATTAATTTGAACTTATAAAGGTATTATGTATCAATTTTGACCTAAAATAAAGTTATATAAAATAAATAATTACTTAAATAAAAAGTCGGGTTTTAAATAGTAACCCAGTGTTTTCACTATTCATCAAAAATTGAATGTTTTCAGAAAAATACCAAAATTTCACCCTAGGATAATTTCAATATTCTGAATCCAAAAATGAAGTCCATTTTGAAAAATAAAATTTACAAAATTTCAAAAAGTGGGTATTACTATTCATAACGGCTAGTTTTAATAATATTTTAATAGCATATCGTTGTTTAGTGAAACCCAGTATTGCGTACGATGCAAGCTATCGAGGAAGGTCACGATTGCGTGTAAAGCAAGCCAAGATAGTGTTGTGTGTAGTGAAAGATTCCTTTGATAACATAAAAACAAAATATTTCACATAAAAGTCTCAGGTGTTACACTCTAGGGATTCAAAGTGAAACTAGAGTCACCCTGGTACTCTCTTACTACCTATTAATTGAAAAGGGGGAAGTCAGGAGCTTATCCCATTCTTATCTCTCAACTATAAGATCACATAATAGCATTTTTGTGACATTTATCTCTTTAAAAGTGAGAGGTATGACCATGTATATCAAATTGCTGAGATATATCGGAAACTAAATACTAATAAAGAATTCATAAGGTTTTGGAGAAGTCTTTAAGAGATAGGGGAAACCTCATAGTAAGACTGAAGTTCCAAAACTTGACGGGTCCATGCCAACTTTTCTCGTGTCCAATGGACTGACTTTCTGGCCCTGGCGCAATCACTAGAGCTTTCTCATCAACTCTGGATTTACATAAGGTTCTACCAGATATAAAGGAAAAAGCCTCTCGCTATTATGATTGGAATGAACCATGCTCCGTAACTTGAATCTCTTCATGGAAAGGAGAGGGAGATGGAGCAACTGGGCAAGGAGGATCACAATTGCACTGTAGGACCCCTTCAAAGAAGATTTACAGAATCATCCAGATCATAGAATCCACTGAAAATCACTTTATCATGAGAAGGGCCAAAGGCAGCTTACTAAGTGAAGAGCTCATCAAGAAAAGAGGGTCACCGGTGTAGATAACACACCTTTTTAAAAAACAGGTACACCTGTCAGCTTACCGAATACGTATAACTAAACTAGCAAACAAAAGTCGTGAAGAGGTCAGTACCAAGGTTTCGTTTTTGTTCATTCAAAATATCTTTCCTCTCATTAAATTAATGGTGACTCAAGGGAGGCATCACATACACTTACTAGTCTTTTCTATGAGAATTGAGGGTCTATCAATTTTTCAAAATAGCATTTTTCCCTCCCGCTTCTTTCCTAGGGTTCTCCTTTCTTCATTTCCTTTATATTCTTCACACCTGGTTGAGTCACTTACTTCCACTTGCCAAAAAAGTACTTATGGACACCTTGGGGAAATTATGTCAGTGTTTGTGAACCCTCCCCTTGAGTTACCTTCAGAAGAGATAAGGTGAATTTCAGTCTTATAGTGTTGAACACCTTCATCCAGCTTTCTTTTCTAGCAAGCACCCCTCTCACATAAAGGGAAACTAAAAATAAAAAAATTATATAATACCTTTTTTGTTGGCTTTTGGCCTACCCTATCCTATATATTTTAGGTTTTTTTTGGAGGGTGATCAATAGTATCAGTGGGATCCCATTTTCATTGTCTGTTAAGACTCACAGTTATGGTTTTGATTCTTTTGTCGAATCTTGAAGACTAGCTATGATTCTGTCTATTCATTCAATCCTTTCCTATTATCACTTATCAACAACATTAAGGTTTACTCTCTCTCCTTAAGTCGTAGAAAGAAAAAGGTCATGATTCATGTATTTACCAACTTAAACAATAGATTTACACCATGAAGTAGGGAGATATCAGTGTCACTTCTTTACGAATGTTGTGGGAAGAACTTGCATTCTATCAACCTCTTTGGACTTGTTCATGTGGGCTCATGCTCCTTTCTTTTTAGAGTAAGTTGTATTTATTTAAAATTTTGTCTTTTTTTTTGCAGAAACAGAGAAGGATAAAGTGTTTCATTTACTTTATGGTCTTCGAAATGAGTAAGAATATATTCAAATGGGGAATGATTCTCTATGGCTGATCAACAAAGTATGGTGCATCAATCTCAATGGCTAGAAAGCTATGAGTAATTTGGTAAATAGTGAATCAGATCATGCTGCTCTCAATGTATCATCCCGAGGGTGTTTTACCCACAATACTGCTCTTATTGAATAGGAGGGAAGAGGAAAAATAGGAGGTAATAAGGGTGGTTGAAAACAGTTCATTATGTGGATAGATGCTTGATTCTTCATCCTCCAAACAAGTCTTCATCTACATCGTCCAATGCAGTATCTCATTCTAAAGATGGAAATATTTATGCTACTTAGTCAATCAGTCTGAAGTATAGGACTTCACCTACTATCGCACCATCAGTCAATGTACCTCTTGACATCATACAATAATCCTTGAACATGAAGACTGGAGATTCAAATTCTGGTAATATTTTAGCTCATAATGCGAATCCTACATGTATTTCTTTTAACAAGCTCCAAAGTCAATCGACTCTACCATGGATTATGGATTTTGGTGCCACGCATTGTATGGCAGGATCGTCCACTTCTTTTTCACCTTCCCTTCACTTCTCTAGTAATTATTCTACCTTTATTAATGATGTATCTCCAGTTCATTCGCTTCAGTATTGGAACCTTGGATGAAGGGACCTTGTGGATAGGCAATCCCGGGGATGATGCCTTTTGGTAGGGGTTTCCATATTTAGTTTCGAAACCCCCGAGCTTTGACCAATAGATCGATATTTCCTTATCTATAAAACCTAACTCACAATGACCCTACATTTGTTTCCCAATCAAATCCACCGTGGTTATTTTATATCCAGTAGAAGAGAAAGAGGCGGCCAATCCTTCCCATTACGTTTGTCTAGGATAAAGGCAAACCAAACAAGATTATACTTTTCATCGAGGATAGCTAGAAAAAATCTTTCCCCTCAGGGTTCAAAAAATACTTGAATTGGAAGACTTGGGTGGATAATAAGGGAAGTTGGGGGAACTACTCTTCTTCTTCTTCCCCTAGGGATTCAATGTCTAGTGAATGGGATCTTCTATCCCTTAGCCACTTCCGCCTATCCCAGATCCCCTATTTTTTCATAGGGTTTCAACCCAGATTATTAGTAGGTTTAAATCACCCCCTACTATACAACCAAGACAATTAATGAATCTAGGGTAGCTCTCTTTGTTAGTTAGCTCTGGAAATCTATTTGTTGGCTTAGCTTAGCGTTTCCACAGTGCCTATCGGAAGCACCTATCTCTGGAATAGAAAGAACAGAATGTTCTATTTCCGATCAAGGAACTGGAAGAAGAAAAAGGCATTCCATCACTGCTAAGGTCTCTTCGACCATTCACTAATGAAAATAACTGATAGCCACTCTCTCTGAGCCCGTAAATCCATACTCTCTCTTCTAAAGACGTGAAGACATAGACTCACACTAAACCCAATACAGGAATTGGAATCTAATTCTCTCCAAAATCACCTCAATCTGTAACTTCAAGTACGTCTCTAAGCTTTGAATTTTTAACATAAACCTTTTCTTGTGCCTTGGATACTACCTATATTATAACGATCCCCATAATAGGCCCTATCAGAATCAGTAGAAACCATAAATCTCTCCCTTAAATCAATAGTGACCTGGAAGTGCACGAAAGAAAGAAGTAAAATTCTAGATATTATATGTTAATAGTTGACCAAGAAGACATGAGAAAGAACCAAATTGTGATGTTCGCATGGTCATCTACTAAATCAGGATCTAACACTCTAATGCCTCGTGCTATCACTGATATATTTCTTGTGCCCGAAACCCTTTCGAAATAGGTCATTAACCCAAAGCACTGACCTTCACCCCTCACACCCCAAATCCTAAATCCTTGAATATCAAAATGAGTCTATCTATACTTATTTATAATCCCCGAATAGTACCTTGTGGACTATCAATCCCTTTCTTTTATCTAAGTAGAGCATTAGGTGATCACTAAGTTTTTTTCCAGTATGATAGAGAAAACCCTGAAAGCTATATGGAGCCCTTTCTCATCATCGACATGTTCTCTTCCAGCTCCACCTTTTATCTTAATAGGCTAATCTCGTAAGTGCTGTAATCCTAGCCACTACTTCTTGAGTTTCTGTTGTTGGGTGAACTCCTAATTAAGTAAAAACCCCGAGATAACTATCACTAGAATTCTGAACCTAGTTAATAACATCTGTTTTGTTTAATCTGGCTAACTGTTAATAGAGTAGGTTGGTATTGTTCCTAAATAGAGGACTGGTACTAGTGGAATAAGTGCCTATTTCTTCTGAGGGGTAAAAGAAAGAAGTTGTCTCCTACTGCAGCCAGGCATAAATAGAGGCATTCCTCGGGTGATTTCTTGCTTCTTCCTATGGATTCCCTCTCCAAAGGGAAAGGGTATGGGACATAGGTCCTAGAAGGAAGGCCTTTTTTCCTTCTATCGTGCCTATATATGAAGCTCCCAACTCTAGTTCTATCATTTGAAGGTTCTTCTCGATCTGGATAGACTCCCTTCCCTATAGAGGTTCTATATAGGATTTCAATCTAAGATTCAAAATGTGAAAACAAATCAGACTCTAGTTATAGAATTGTGTCTACATCATCTTACTTGTACTCTAAAATACAGTTATTGATCCCTATGAGAATAGTCTCTCCCAATCTTATTCAACAACAGATTCTTAAAAAATAGGGTGCTACAAAGATATATTGTGGAAAAGACTAGTCTTCAGTGCCTATGTACCCAATTCGTAGGCAAGTACTGACTCTATATAGTTTGGAGTTATCGGGGAATTTTACTTGCCTTTAGGCCCACCCACTATCAACTGTTATCCTCTTATGGGAAAGAATCAGTTGTGGACATAGTCAACCTACTACTAGGAGCGACACCCATAGCCCAATACTTAATAATGAAAGGGAGAGGCATTCAAAATTTTGAAAGAGTAGAATATGTTCCACCGATAAAAAAGAAAGAGAATCATATGGTAGAATCGTATGATACCCAAGACAAGTACTCTTCCTATATAGTCAAAGATCGAGGAAAGATAGATCCAGATAATAGGGATGGTGTCCTCACTTTTGAATTGATTCCTGGCCGCAGGAAGAGTCTATCGATCCATAACTCTTTTAGGCGAGGGTCAAACTCATCCGAGTCGTTCAAGTTAGTTTATCTTGGGAAATCAATGGATTTGCCTTTTCCATATTTAGGAGTGTTTTCTTTATCGGTGATCTCAGAATTCTTGATTGTCAGCTCAATTCTTTGGTGGAAAAAATGAATGCGGAAGTGTCGGTGGTGCACATGATACTTGCCGAGACTATCTTTTCTTTGTCTTATTTCTCAACCCGGAAGCATGATACTTTCTTTGGATGTGTAGATTTGATTCAGTTAAGGATTTTGGATCATATTGATGAAATCCGAGTGGAAGGATACTATCATAAAGACTTGATTTAAAGCTTTAAGTTATGCACTTGTGGAGAGGAAAGACGAGCTAAATCCAAGCGAAAAATATCACCAGGTGTGTGTGACTCTTTCCTTTTGTGCATGATCTGATTCATAATATGAGAAGTACATACTCTTAATATGAGCAGAAGAAAGTACGTGAGGGGCTAGTGACTTATGAGCTAGTGAGAAATGACTAAAGTAGAAGAGTAGGGAATCGCCAGCTGGTACTTACATATATTGATAGAATTTAGTGATGAGGGTCAACTATTAAATATAATAGTGATGTTAGAAAGGGAAAATGAATTTGGCAAGCCATTCAGTGGAGCCACTAAATTTTCTATTTTTCTACCCCTTCCCTCTCCCTTTACTACTTTATCCTAGCCTAGGGGATGCCCCAAGAAAACAATATTGAGGCTTATCTCTCTCTGGATTTTCATTTCATTCAACTAACACAGCTGTTAATAGAAACATTTCGCTTGAATTTATCCTTCCAATCTTAATCTCTTCTTCTCGGTTGACTCTCCCGAACATAGGAGAAGACACTTTTACTAATTCAGAAAGTAGGTTTAATTAATTGGATTTCCTAGAAGATCAATTGATTCCCATTCTGACTACTGATAGTTTTGATTTTGACTGGTCGAGTTAGACTGACTGATTTCTTTAGGTTGAAAACTGCACGTGCAGAGATTGCAGAAAAAGACAAATCTTTCTCTCCAGCGGTGTATGAACACAGGATGTTGGGGAAGGAGCAAGATAATGGAAAAAACAAAAATGTTTTTCAGAGGTCGCTGAGGCAAGAACAAGATAATGCCACAGTTGGAGCCACCAAAGTAGCTTTTGTCAAAGTTGTATCTCCTGTTATTTATATTCAATTAAATATAAATCTGGAAAGTGAATTGGCCAAAATAAAATTACCTATTCCTCTGTCAGAATTGGATAATATCCCTTCATAAGTAAGAAACTTTTTGGGCTTACATAAGAAGTGAAGGATATGAATTAATACTATCTGGTAGTGTTCCAGGCAATGAATTAGGACGAAAAGAAAGGTAGCTTTAGTTAGCTTATCCCCTTTCCACATCACTCTAAGGAGAAATGATATGTTGTTGTACAATTTCATGCTTTATTCAGGAGCTTCCACCAATGTTATGTTCCTTAAATTGATGAATCAATTAGGCCTAAATACCACTTGACCATACATAAATGTATGTGCAATGGATTCTAGGGAAATCAAGGTTTGTGGCCTTATTGAAGAAAGAAGGGCCAATGGACTCTGCTACCATTGAGAATGGTAAGTGGAATCCATGGCATAAATGTACAGACAAGAATCTCCTTATTATACAATTAAAATCTATAATCTGATAGTGTTTATAATTCATTCATTTTGGATCTAGGGCAAACTCCTTTTAATGAGAAATTGCATCAATCATGAAAGTCCCTCCTGTGGTGCCCCTACCCCTAATTAATCAGTCAACCTTGAACAAGAAATTTCTTTGAATGAGGGATGTTCCCGATTGAGGATGGGAGGTTCTGAAGAATATAGATGGAAATCAAATCCATCTCCTTCAGACCCTCCACTCTAGAATCATTTATGGATGAAGCCAAAGACGCAAACACATTCGTTAGCCGAAACAACAGAGGCTTCAGAAAGGAATTTATTTGAACGATGGAGGGGAGGGTAATAAAAGAATAATATTTCACATAGGAATAACTATATTCATGAAATAGGTAAGCTAAATAGGGTGGATGGGAAAAGAAGCTCAATTAAGCGATGAATCTGTTCAGGTGGTGGTTACAATGGTTTTTCCTTCAGAGAAATAGGCGACTAGTGCTTGGAACAATGTGTCTTATAGAAGCAAAGGAAGCCTTTATTTGAATAAGAAAGGGTCATCTCATTCTACCTTAATGGGTTTCCCCTCATCTAATACCTATTATCTATATATAACCTCATAATACAGACTTACTTCCTAAGGAAATCAATCACCAACTCTATCCTTGGCCGCTCACCATCTGCTCTGTTGTCCACTTCGGTGCACATTCCTCTTTTCATTCCTTTAGTTCTTCTTTTTAGTGACCTATCGAGAGTTGCACCATCCCAATATATAGATATCATTGTAAATACCTCAAATAATAATACCCCTTATCCCCAAGACTCAGCCGCTCTAGTACACATGCTAGTAATCATTTCTTGGACAAAGCGAACGAACGACAAGGAAATAGAACGAGCATCCAATTATGATCAAAAGGTGAACAACTCAGTGAACCGGTTCAATAACTGCATAAATGCTGCTTGTAAATCTCTTTCTTCGAGACCACTTCATGGACTACTTTTTTTCAGTTATAGTGACAGTGGTCCAGATTAATGGGGCACTAAACTACAAGTCTAGTAGTTGTTTTTTTCTATTAGTTGCATATGCTCCCCATTAACATTTTATCTTTACTGATCTGCTTCTATATCTCTCTTTAGATGACTTTATTTTAGCTACCGGCTGTTTTTCTTTCTATTTCATCACTGACTCTCAATAAGGGATCCAACTATCTCCCCCAGATCACTGGCTTGTTGTGCTTATCATCATTTCTAATTATCCACCGAATCGTTTTCAGAATCTCCTGTTATATTCTAATAGTTTATCCCCTATCGATATCTTTGTTTGGACCACCTGAGAAGCATTTTGAGGACCGAACATGGTTTCATTGAAAATCTTCATCATTGCAACGTTACCCTGAAAGAAAAGAGCCCTTACTATAGATAGTCCCCCATCCACTAACTCCCTCACTCACACTACATTTTCACACATAAAATACATCAGTAAGACCTATCTACTGGCCTTCGATTTTATGGTTTCCTGTGTAGTTGTTTTCGAGCACTTGACATCGAAGCACTCTAGCCAATATATGTCTATAGAAGGAAAGAGTTGACTAGATTATATTATCTCTTCTTACAGTACCCAACTAAGGTTAGTAAAATATCAAAATGGATGATCCATTCACTCCTTTGGACCCTTTCCCTGTAAATTAATTCCCATGGTTTGAGTAAATAAAGAAATATGTCATCTTTGAGAATTTGAGGCAATCCTGATTGCACAACATGACCATAGGTCTAGGGGAACTGTTTCATAGAGTGATTTTTGGTGTGGCCTCCTTAGAAGGATATCTTAGGTCAGGGCACCTTTCTCCTTAACTATAGGATATGAGTATAAAGTGGAAATATTGGATGTCAGTCAATCAAGAGCTCGACATAATGAGGGTCCGAAGGAGACTCGAGTTGAACTAAGGGATTCGCTTCAGCGAGGGTCACCTTACTTATTTCGTCTACACTCTCCCCTGATTGTGTAACAGAAGAACATAAGAGTGGAACAAGTCTGTGGTAGTTACTATGTTACTATTTGCATCCCAACCTAATCTCTCAACCAATGTCGCACAGTACTTGTCTTGTCCACCATTCAGGATAAGTATGGTATCATTAAATTGATCATATTATTTCGTCGGTCGTAGATAAATTTTAAACTTTTGTTCCCAAAGAAGTGAACCATTAGTTTGTGTACATAGAAATGTCGTGCCCAATACACCGGAAACTCCAATCATATGACTCATAGTTTTTCATTAAATTTTCCTAGGCTTCTAGGCCCTAGAATCCCCACTTTCAAACATATGTCGGGACCTTCATCGCATACCTATCACTTTTGAATATATATCCTCTGGAGAACCTTATCATAAAGTCACCTATTCTACAAATAGAAGTGTTTCGATTATAAAGGGAAGGGCGGACAAGCAAGTTTCCCTCTTCTATTACCAAATAAATGTATAAATAAATGGATTCAACACCGATGCGGGATTTGGTAAGGTGGAACATAAACAGCAAGGGCAGTTTCTCCTTAGTGATAAGATGTTCATGTACCATTTAATATGTTCAGACCCAGAGGAAGGAAGGTAGAATGGCATATGGTTAGCTAGTGTCATTTTCCTTCGGCTTCTTGTTCTGATTTCATTCTTTCTTTGAGCTCTTACCCCATCTTCTGTAGCATATGTTTCTATAACAATAGCATATTTTATGTTAGTTGTTGAAATATTGGGGGATCTTCTCCCTTTGAAGTATACTTTCTTTCTAAAAATATTATTTAATAGTGGATAATCACAAATTTCTCTCAGTATTCAAATGGTATCCCTTCTTCCTTGCTTTCGGCTCTTAGTTTATAAATACCTCTTCCTCTTCTTCCTCCTTTGTTCTGATTCTTTTTGCAGTATTTATTCCATTCGACCTACAAGCATTTCCATTGCTGACTTAGGAAAATACCATCGCTAGAAAGACTGATTTATTGAGTGATTACATAAGGTAGTAAACATTACTCCCTACTCCCATTCGATGAAAATTGTAGGAGAAGAATGGTTGATCATCATCATCAGATGAATATAATAAAATGTAATTTACACTATAAATCACCCTCCCTTCCTGTCGAACACTCATACCCCCGGGAGAGATGAAACTTGTTTTTGTGAGTAGAAAGACCCTATTTTGAAGTTAATAATGAATAATAGGTGTTTATCTGGGAGTAGAACGGCTGCTCCCTCATCCCTTCGAGAACAGGGAAGGGCTTTAGAGTCTATAGGGTGGGGGAGGAGTTCCTGAACCAGCATGAGAGGGATTCACACTCAATATCTAGCTACATCTAGTTGAATGAACAAAGAAGGACTGGCCTAATATTTTCTAATAGTGTCTATTATAAAATAATATCTAGGGTCTTCATCCCATTGCTTTTTCCAAAATAGGTAGGTGTTGTTATTTCGTGGTGGTAGCATGGGACTGGAATATCAGTGGTTTTTTCCCTAATATGGTGTGTGACTGATCAGGATAGGACGCCTAATCATATGGTGTAACATTATGACCATGGAGGGGTCTTTTTTAGTGATACGTGAAATATATTCTAGAATACCTAACACCACCTGAGTTGAATTAACTGCTTGAGCATCCGGATCAATTCATCAATATAGTGAAGTGGGAAGAGTTGGCCTTGTGTTCCAGTGGGTCTAACAGCAGAAGGGACAAATGATCAGGAATATTATTGAGGAGAGTGATAAAGGAACAGAGGGGTCAAGATCTTTATAGACTTCCTAGAGAGGTAGGGCAGTGGTCGAGTGTTCCATAACTTGTCCTCCTTGTATTCCCCTCTCAGGTGTTCGGTTGCTTGTCTTTCTATCAATGCATCTATAGCCATTCTGAGTAGAGGTTACCCCCTACATATTAGAGATGGTATCTATGATTCAAGGGTTTATCAACTAATACTTATTTACAACCGTTTTGGGAACACCTGTAAAATTTTGTTGGTAATATCGAAGTAATTTATGTATGAAGTCTCCTACTGGACTATTAGAGTAGAGTCAGGTACTCTTCCTATATAGTTCTTGCCTGGCCATCTCTCTTGGTCCTGCCGAGGGTAAGAGAATATATTGGGCAGTAGCAGGCAGGTCCAAGATGGGGACTGGAAATCAACGTGAAAGTATTGAAATGGGAATCTAGAGACGATATTCATTAGTTGTGCCAACTGCCTCCTAGGACTAGGCATAGCAATGAACAAATGAATAGGGGTAAGACTTTATATTCTAATAGATGAAATCAGATTCAAGGACTCGTGTGAAAGGAGGTTGAGAGCTTGGATTTAGGTCATTGCTCCGCTCGTTCGTACTCCTTGATGGATGGATGGAAAAAATATTGGTCAAGGTCAGCCGACGGGCACAGGTTTGGGACAAGGAGACATTATAATATAGCTAGTAGAGTTTGATATATGTGCCTTAGCATCAGAAGAGATTAGAGGTAGGGTTGGGCCAGTTGGTGCTAGCAGCTAGGAGAGAGAAAGAGATGGTTGAAACTCCTTTTCATAGGAATCAAGAATTGGTGGACTCACTTCCCCATTGGTGAAGAGAAATGAGAAGAAGATGGAACCTGATCATTCTCTTTCATCCGGTTTAGGGAGACTGGATTAATGCTCTGCTTGTGGTTTTGGTTACTAACTCTCCCCCTTTATGAGTGGGAGTCAATCATAGTGAATTTTTCTTCCTTTTAAACTGAAGGCCTATTGAAATACTATTATGAAATCCTACTGCCATATTGAGTGAAAAATATAAATATGTGATAAAAAATACACTTGTAGCTCTTTTCAAAGATAGTAGCTATTGGTCTTCTGATCAAGGAAGATATGCTCTTGGGGATACATTGACAGTAGAGTCTCTGCATGTGGTTTCTCCTTACCAACACTATTTTTTGTGGGCTGTTTGTTATGCCAAAGGGTTTGGGGAGGGAACAATTATACCAAGATGAGCATGCAAGGGGAATTGTAATCATACTGAATATATAAAGAAGGAAATCGAGTACTGATTTTCTTGTTCCAACCCTTTCCCAATTCCTGATGAAACCCTTACCTTAAAAGTGATACAATACAGTAATGGAGAGATCTTATTTCAAAGATGTGTACTTATATATGTAGTGTGTAGCTCACAGAAAAGATTAAGGACGGTGTGTTCATGGATAGATAGCCCGAGATAAAAGGAAATCACTGGAAAAGTGGAAGAATGATACTGATATATATTGAAAGTAAAGTCTTGATAAGTACAAGGAGCAGGGAAGGCTACTGCTACTGTGATAGATGGTTGACTAATGCTCCAACTGTTACAGATAGAAATTTTCTAACAGGTGATTTCCTTCCCATGCTATAATCATGCTACCTTCCTTTACCTTCCTCTAAGCTGGCTAACTAAGGCCTACAGACTGATTACCGATATACAAATACTTAAGGGTAAGAGACAAAAGGTAGAAGAGGGAAAATTTCAATTAAAAAAAAGAATTTTGGAACATCCTTTTCCACAGCTACAAAATCATTTTCCACAGATAACCACTTTTACATATTATCCTGGATTACGCTTTCAAATCAATAGTTCACACCTCTGATTTTTTATTTGAACAAGGTACAGATTATTACAAAATAAATAATTCTATACTGATGAGAATCCTAATTAAAATCCAGTGTTGACCTGCTTCTTACTCTTAAACTGATGATTGGAATCCTGATTGGAATAATGGAATTCCCACTGGGCAGAGTTCTCTCTCCATTTCTCAGATCTGAGATGATTTCTCATACGAATTTCTTCTAATGTTTGGAGAGTTTGAAATCATGATCCAATGATCAAATTTTAGGAACAAAACCTAGTAGCACAGTCTGGTGCAATTAGTTTACCCTTTAAAACCCTTATATATAAGTAGAACATTAGTCATTTCTTTTAGCAGTTTTAGAAATACTGCAATAGCATATTCTAAATATAGTATCATCCCATATGGATAATGATATGATTGACCAAGAGTACTTATGAAACCTGACACTTTACTAAGGTTTTTATTTGTGACCTCCTAAACTGTTCGCATCGCTCTCTTTGGTTCAAGAAAATAAAGACTATGATATGATGAAATTTCAGATTGGCTTCCTAGCATAAAAAATACAGAATTGATTCCAAAGCCACTCTGTTTTATATTATACTAACAGTATCAATTCCTTCAGTATAATATAGGTAGTACCCCTTAACGTGAAAATGAAATCCTTCACAACATTCGATACCTGCAATTTCTCTCACTTATTGTTGTAGATAAATGGGTGGGCACGTATCTACAGCCTATGTTGTTGGTAGATTGACTACTTTACTTTATGTGGACCTGGGGCTGTAACTGAGGGTAGTGATTGGGAATGCTACTCTAGATCTATCTCCCCTTACTAGATCAAATAAGGCACCTACGAACCGCTAAAGATAGTTTTTATCTTCCCCCTATCTTGACCCTCCCTAAAGGGCTTCTACTGAATATATAATTGTTTAGAACCTTTAGGTTTAGAAAAAAATAGGTTCTATGAAATGAGATCCCCCAGTTTCTTCCTTGAGGGTCCGAATAAGGCTAGATAATAACATATAATGTCAGAACAGAAGATATTACTTTTGTGATTCTAGCTCTCTTCTTGCCTAGAAGCTCGTCATCCTATCTGAGTTGCTAATCAGAAGCTAGGAAAGCAAAGATAGGTTATAATGGATAAGATTTATGGCTAGGGGAAGAGCTATGAAGAGAGTAATTAGGATGGGATGACCTATAGCAGGGATCCCTTCCCTCATAAGGAGGTTCCTAGAGGGAAGAAAAAGATATTCTATACCTAGCTAGAAATGATCAATATAATCTAGAGCCTAGCATGCTCTAAACCTATAGTTCAGAACCCAATACTTAAGATAGGCTACCCGAAGAAAGAAGACTCAAGACTCATATCGTATGAATAGGTCTTTAAGAACGTTATCCTAAGATCTGTAATCTCTTTTATAACCTTAACCTAAGAGGTGTAATATCTTTTAGAACCTTAACCTAAGAGGTTTAATATCTTTTATAACCTTAACCTAAGAGGTGTAAGTTCTTCTAGAACCTTAACCTAAGAGGTCTAAGATATTTTTGAACCTTAACCTAAGACGTGTAAGTTCTTTTAGAACCTTAACCTAAGAGGTGTAAGATCTTCTAGAACCTTAATTAGGAGAAAGCAGAAGGGATCAGAGCAAGATATTGAACAAAAATACCTTTCAATGTTTTGACTTTATGGTAATCCTGACCCTTTAGGGAGGGTCATATATTTTAGAACCTGGTCTATGATTTATTCATAGTGATCCATTCCCTTCCAGTAGTAGCTCCTCTAGTCGTTCCTCAACTAGTTCAGAAGTGGAAAGCACTCCACTTGAGTTTGAGCAGTTATTTGATCGGATATGTGATGAATATGCAGAGTGGGTGGGGAGAAGCGGGAGGCAATTACCTCCCGAATGGATGGTGCCCGACCTTGTTCGGGCAGTGATTTCTGATGATCATATTGATAGTCCCGACTTTCTCACAAGTGAATTTTATGATGTAATGTTAAATGGACAAAATTCTTGGTTATTCCATGATCTTTGTCACTTTATCAATTTGATAAACTATGTCATCTAGTATGAAGAGACATTGTGCGGTTTTCTCCACAACTCCAAGCCAGCTTGAAGTACCGGAGTTGTCAAGTGAGCTACATAGAACTGGTGCTCCCAATTGAGTTTGATGTTCCACCTCAACCACTCCAACTAGTGCATGAATGAACTACCTTTTGCCCCAAGCTCTTTCTTTATTTATTTATCAGCCACAAGACACCTCTATGTTTCCTATCGGCCATCGAGTGTCAGGTGTGTTCCTTGTAATTGGGATGATGGTGGTTTTTCTTGATTGAAAAATAGGGACTATCTTCCTAACCCTTTAGAAAGGTTCTACTTAATATATATATATATATATATATCAAGGGTTTAGAATTCAGCTACTTCACCCTATTCGATTTGGTTGAGAAAGGGTGATATCTTTTAGAACCTTCTACCATTTCAATCGCCATGGATTTGGTGGGGCATTTCATCAACGTTGACTCTCTAGTTGCAAAACGAGTGAGTTGGGTGTGCATTCTGGAGGGGGCTCGAGCAAACACATTCATCCACTAGCGTTCCACTATGCATAGTCTTGTACTAGCGGTTCAACATCCAACTCAATGCAAACGGGTTTCATGACTTCGCTAAACCACTATGGATATATGATTGGTGACCACTCCAGTCCCAAGGAGGCATCATACCTTTGCTACGATGGTCTTGCACATGGTACATGTAGATCAGTTGGGTGCCCATATCCATAAAATGATGGGCTCTGTTGGGTAGAAAAGTTTGGATCACAAACCTTCCAAAATTTTGATCCTTTGTATCAATACCTCAAAATATTGAGGGGTGGAGAGGCTTGACTGACTATAAGGAGAGACTATGTAGAAGGGTACTTGTTCATATTTTAGGCTCTAGCTATTCTCATCTTCTGAACCCTGATATGATCTCAGTACTAAAATCTAATAGTTTAGCCTCATTTCATCACCATTCAGTAAAGTTTTAGTCTCCTAACCATCAAAAAGATACTTCACTGTGATCTCTATTGAGAGTACAACATTGTGTCCATAGTTTCAGGTAAATGGAATCACTCTGAGCGATAGACTGATGGATCTCATCTAGTTGACACCCTTTTTCAAATCATGAATTTTGAATCCTGCAGGTCCACTACCTTGGAAAATGACTTTTTGTTTTATGCAGTTAGCTCCGGTGCAGCTTTTTCTTTGTTTTCACTTGATCTATTCCTTCTTTACCTCAATCTATGCGTACACACCTACGCCTATCCCACTATCTTGATCAAATTTCTCTGGGTATTTTGATTTAAATAAAATCAGTATAATTAGGTAGTAGGCATTAAGAAAAAAAGAGTTCCACATCTTCCTTCCTCTAACAGCTATGTCTGTATTGCCTTTTTCTGGTTCCTTCTTCTTCTTGAACTAAAAATGACTCTAAAAAGATCCCATGAGATTTACAGATACATCACTAGGGATAGATTAGCCGGTTAGATAACTAAAACCTTCCTGATTCACTAGCGCTCGCAAATGGGGCTGATTCACGCTTGGAATAATATAGGTAGTAGACATTGGGATGCTTCATGTATTGTATCACTAGGATACATGAAGTATTCTAGGTCCTCCTTAGTATAATATAGGTAGTAGACCCTGCCCTCTTATAATCTAGAGTATCCTAGAGCACTTGGGAATGACTAGGTTTTCCCTCTGGTCAGTCAAACCTGGTGAGTCTTCTAGCCCAGGTCAACTAACACCTCTGGACCTAGTGAGTGAACACACTGTGAAATGGTGTACTTGGACCAGGAACCCCCACACATTGTCCCAACAGAATGATCAGAGTGGCCAACTCAGGTATACACCAAAACCACCTATTCCACCTCCAACTCAACTCCAATATAGAGGAATGTTGTTGGAATTGGAATAATGGGGTTGGATGTCATTGTTTTGTCCCCACTAGTCTACTACCTATATTATACCGATGAATGGCCAAATCCAATGTTCGACTATCATTTTTATCATACCATATTTTGATCGACTACTGCGTCTATCCTGAATTACTAATAAATCATGAATGGCTTTAATACAATGGTATTTCACTCCCTGCGCATCTTTCAGTCTCCCACCTTGAATTAAAATGAGTTGATGCTCATTTGGCCATTCGCCTCCCCCTGGAATGTGAGAAAACACTTCCATTCGATTTCTCAACCTCAATAATACGATCTTCCTATTGGCTGAATTAGGGTTTTTAGTGAAACATTAAGCATACGCGGGCATACTCCTTTCTTCTTGGGTGCATGTTCCGATGCTCTTATCCTGACATGGTTTGAATTTTCATTGTTTTGAGTTCGATACTGCTTCTGAGTCAATTGGTTTCTTATTGTAATTGGGAGCTCCATTTCATTGTGAACCTATGGGCCTGATCCAAACCGACGACTTGCCCACTGCTTGCCAACCACTTGCACCTTGCACTTTCACTACCTGACTTTGTCCTCTTTCTAGCTAATGTTATGGCAGCCTGCTCGCTTTCCCCCTCCTATATATAAGTCTGAATGGGTGTGAATCCCAATTCCTCTCTCTCCCTACACCTATTTTTATAGGTTATAAACCCTTGATATATAAGTAACACCTTTAGGGTGAACTATATCGGGTCAAGTACCATAGATCTGACCCTTTCTAACCCTTAGATACAAAGTAGCCGAGAAAAGGAACCAAACTTCTTCCATCCCAGTCGGCCCGAGTGCCCAAAAGTGTGGTTTTGGTTATTTAGAAAAGCATATGCGACCTACACCTTTCC
This sequence comes from Viscum album, assembly GCA_963277665.1. Lineage (NCBI taxonomy): Eukaryota > Viridiplantae > Streptophyta > Magnoliopsida > Santalales > Viscaceae > Viscum > Viscum album. The sequence goes on from OY728156.1 coordinate 543,700,455, forward strand.
CTAATACCGAGAGAATTTTTCTCTAAACATCTCTCTGATCTAAAAACCCCTATTTTCTCTCTAAATATTTTTGATGATGTGGATAATCCCCTCATCAGGTTTCTCAAAGGCTTCTACCCCACCCTCTTGAAATCACTCCACTTCCATCCCCGAGAAGTGTATCTGAAGAATTGATTCCTAAAACAGTGTCAATTATGGTCACATACTCGTTTTCATACATACTTTTTTGACCTAAGAGCATTCTGGAAACTCTTGCTCAAATAGTTGAGTATTATGGGGGTATTCTAGTTCAAAAGATTCATCCACCAAGGGGTCTTTTGAGAAAAACATCAATCTGTGACTGAGATACCGACATTGATGAATCAAACATATAGCAACCTTTTAGTCAGCTAACCAAGAATCACAAAAATTTCCCCTTTAATCCCCTCTTTTTTAAAACCCACCAGTTCATGGTATGGAACATTTGTGTTGTTGTTTGACCGTCCCTTTTCAACCCATGATAACTATCACAAAATATTGAATCCTCATTCTAATCTAGGTAGTCATCCACTTCGAATCTAATAGTTAGTCAATCCATACCCCAGACTATGGAAATACCTACTAATCTATCTACATGGTGAATTGGTCGGCTTCTCCACTATTAATGAAGAACCCCTGGTATTCCTATCAATACTCTCAGCCTAGGTATTTCCATAGTCTGGGGTTCTGTTTGAGCCTTTTGAATATGATAATAAAGAAAACCTCTGGGAAGGAACCAGCAGAAAGGCTCTCAAAATTAGGTGCATTCCAAGCTATTCCACTTCCCTCGGACCATGAGTAGTTGTCAAAGTGATGAAATATTGTCTCATAGCCTTCCTCAGACATTATTGACATTGGACAAGTCGCTATGATTCACTACGGCAGATGCACTAATCAATTCGAGCTAATTGACTCATCCCACCTCGAACTCTCATTTAGTGCATCAACTTTAGCACTACTTATATTATTATATTACTCTTCTATTACAATTACAGAAAAAAAATCTACACTAGATAGGACTATATTCAAGCGTTTGACCAAGGGTTGGAGGAGTATCCAAGGTGAGTTGAAGGCGAACTGTTGGAGTATATAAGTAGGTCTAACTTTGAGAAGGGAATCATAACAGCATAGAAAGAGACACTCTGAACTACTTCTATGGTCGTAGATGAACCCAATATAATTAATATTTAAAAAATTAGTTGCTAGAGCTATTCACTATCAGTATTACAGAAGGATCTAAAGAAGAGGGCCCTTACTCAGTCGAAAAAAATAATCTATCTTCAGCTCTATATAGAAGAGTACCTGATTTAAAGAGAAAGTGCAGATCGAGGCTTGTTGAAGATAAGGGACCTTGCCTTATTAAGGACTTCCCAACTGACCTAGCAGAAGTAAAGGGCAAGGACCTGTAAATAGAAATATGTCTAGGTCACTTCAAACAACAACTAAAGCAGCTATTTCTTACTAGTGTGGATTATACACAAGTACTAGAAATGATAGGATCTCTACAACTTGTTCCACACACTCCAACTACTAGAAAGGATGAAACTGACTCCAATCAGTCACCATGAGCAGATACCATCGAGTTATCAGCCAAAAAGGTTCGATGTATATGTACTCTTCTATATAGTGGAGCTGTTCCACTCATCTACTAATGCTAATTTTCATCCTTATTGAGGTGAACCACTCAGATTGAGTTCTATGGATGGGATTAACAAAAAATTAGTTCCTCGGTCCACCAACCAAATGGTACTAATATATATTGACCTTCCTCCATTCACTAGCAATGAGTGAACCATCATAGAGGCTATTATAAGAGCCCATTGGGCAGTCTTAACCCCACTATTAGAGTAGAGTACTGAGGTCACCAAAATCTATTTAAAGTTCTAATCAAAGAGCCATATATTCTAGTCTAGATCAAGGAGCCAAACAACCAACTAGCTAATATACTTAACTGGAAAACTGCTCAGAGCGGTTGGAAAACTATTGAAGTAGATCAGTTCAAGTAAGCATTGAGGAGCCAACCCCATGCAAGAAAGGTGGAGCAGAATCAACTACTCTTTTTTAACATGAGACAAAAACAAGCTCAAGATCATGATTCGATTTGTAATCAAAGCAAAACTGACTTTATTTCCCTTATTCCTTAGTTATCACAATAGAAAGAGTATCTTACACGTAGCAAAGATTATCCTTTTCTTTCCTCTTAGTTGTTGATTCCCTTCCCTTGAACCCTCATCTATATTTCATCAGTGAACAAAACCTTGAAATTAATTTATATCTATAATACCATTATCTGATCTGATGGTGAATATCATACCTTCATTCTTGCATGAATGGACTTTATATCTTGAATACTGTTCAATGTCGGTGAAGACTCTCTTCTATGATTTGTTATTTCATTTGGCATAGTAGGTTTTTCTGAGTGCTCTAGGAAGCTTATAGTCAAGTGGACTGGTACTTATATATATTGGTTTCCCCCGGCTAGCCTAGATAGTTGTCCCTTTGATCGCTAATCCAGTCTCTACTGGTCTGGCTACTAAAGAAATAGTGTAGATAGTGGATTTTTTCTCCATCAACTACCTGTGCATGCCACACTCACTTAGGATACCTCTAGAAATTGATTTGTGAATCTCAATACCAATGACATATTCAGTATAATATATGTAGTACATATCCTTCATCTCAAAATTCTGTACGTGGAATGTATTTGTATCATGAAACATGCTAGAAAGAAGAATTTCACAATGTTTAGGTATATACACAATTCAATACAGTTTTCCTTAAACCCGTCTTACCTCATGGAAATTGAGATACCACTGATGGAAAGAATCATCCGTATATCGACTTCCTTAACCTACACACCTCTACCCTCCTACAAGAAGATTTCAAACATTAACCTTATATTATAAGAATATATGACTTGACATTTTTAGCTTCTGAGTGATAGAGCTCACATGCGCTATACCTTTCAAAAGCATCCAAATTAGCATCCGTAGATGCCTATCCCCTATGCCCTTTGCTATTGCCCTATCACCTGTTATCGAATGAAAGGGAGGTCATATATGGAAAGACAACTATAAGCATGAAATAAAGTCATTATATCAATATATATATCAGTACCAGTGTCAGAGATGGGGGATTCTTAGGTACTATCAGTTCAGCGATCCCATTAGTAGTAGGAAATCAAAAATGGAAATGTGATGTTTAATGGGTGGTGGTAGTTTGAAGGAAATGACTAGCTACACCATCTTCCCCATGAGCCTATCCTGTTGGTTGGTGGGGTTTGGGGTGCGATGAGTGGTATCGTTCAAGCCGGTATACTAGAAACACTAGTCGTGTTAACGTACTGGGCAGTGGGAATGGTGGGATGGGTAGATTTGGGATCACCTCTAGCTACGTTCAAGCAACATAGCGTGTTTGGGTACGTTGGGATGAGATCGGTGGATGTCACCCACTAGGCCGATAGGTGAAATGTTGGATTCTTGATTCGACCCACACCAGTAGATGTGTGAGTCGTCCACTTGAGTGTGCATACAATGAGCAGTGTGAAACCTAGCATGAGAGAAGTGGAAATTAGACTGGTCATGGAACAGAATATAATAGAAAATAGAAGAAAAGGCAGTGCCAAACGAGTTGGGTGATAGCGATCATTCGTGACTGTTATACAGGGATAGTAGAGCACGAGGAGATTGAACGACTATGGCGGGCAATGTTGAAATGCTAGGAAGTCGGGTTTATCGATTGGCTATGAGATGGTTCCTATTCACATTCTAAGCTAGGTCATGTATATCAATCCCAAGATGACTTTTGACATTATTGTTGTTGAAGTCACCTTTGAGAGTGGTGTTGCCCGATTCAATCCCAGGCCCATGCGGTGCATAAGGAACCATTTTTCTAGTATCAGCGTTGGTGGTCCACTAACCGTCTGATACTATATATGTATATTGTCATTCGTATACTGGAAACTCGTCAAGCGGTATTATGGGTAGTGGTTATGTGATTGGCTGAGCACCTAACATGACTACTAGACTACTGATCCTACTATACTCGTGTTGTTGGGGGATTGAAAATAAAATCTATGCTAAATGAGACACTAGTGTGGCTAGTGCTGGAAAGGATTGTTGTATGGTGAATGAAATGAGACATGAGGTATATTCATAGGACCAGTGAATGAGCTTGAGCCTGGTGGAATGAGGATTATTATAGTAGAGTCGGGTACTTTTCCTATACAGTCTAGCATTAAAACTGGACCAGTCAGATGAGAAACGAAGTCAAGTAGACCCCTTTCTCTTGTATGACTATATAATACTAGTGTGATAGCTCAATCACATGATAAAAATATATATAAGTACCAGCAGCACCGCAACCTGCTTCTTAGGTGATTGGTTGACTGCTACTACTCTACTCGCACCACTGGGATCGAGCTCCTGCGGCTACGATTGAGTTGGACTTGGAGTACTAGCGGTAAACATACGCCTACATGGCCATAAAAACTAGGGATAGAGTCCAAATAAACCTTTCGTTATGTATTCAGGGGGGTTAAACAATTCAAGTGACCCTCATCAATGGAGTGTTTGGTGGGTCTGAGTCACCCATCTTTATCCCTCAATGCCATATAGGCACAATACAGAGTTTACTGTCTCACCGTATTCGAATCAGGATCTTACACCTCGTGGACCATGGGGGTTCGGGCCACTCTATCCATGAACTGGGCATTCGTGTCCCGTAGGTAGCTCAAATTGAGGGCAATTGAGAAAGCTCCAATCGCTTGATGTTGTGGTGTTGAGGGTACTGGAACAATCGATGTTGCTGGAGTGGTGCTACTATCACAATTGAGTTGATGGTTTGACCCTAGCTTCACCACTTGAACTCGACTGTCTATATCGACTATTAGAATATAATGGTGGGGATGGTATCATAGTGTCCAACATGGACCTATGGATGAAGGGCATTTCCTAGACACTCACATCGACCCATTGTCATAGCTCATAGAAAAGCGAGTAACCCCAACCTCCTGGTATTTCTATATATTGTCAGTAGTTGAAAGGAATTTTTGTATTGATTGGAAGAACTAGTGGAATTCCCACTCAATAACTGTTCTTGCTGGATACGACAACCTTGGACAATAGAAAAAGGAACACCACCCACTTCACTGCCATTTTTAATTGGCATCGTTTCAATTGGAAATGCATCAACCACCTAAACCAACCTTAAGCTAGTAGTAGAAGCGACTCATTATTCAATTGATTGTTTCATATAGTTGTTAATGCATTGGTTTATGAACTGAAAAATGGCATCACTTTGTTGTTGGATTTGAACCTCCATTGACAGAGTATAAAACTTACCATTCCATCTCAAGAACAAATAGATGCAAGATTCTGCTAGAGTGACTATGCTTTCCTCATTGACGATTGAGATCTGCTTCAAACATGATGCCAAAATTGTCATCCACCACCAAGCCACTTGACCATGCATTGCCTTGCCTTGAATTGGCCATTTCCATATCCATAGGCCCTAAAACCCATGGCTTCTCTAAAACATCAACACACTCAATCACCCCTGTGGAACACATCCACCAGAACCATCATCTCAATAGGAAACTCAGAGGATTTCCATGTCGGTAGAGTCATTCCCGGTCTATATCAAAATGAGGGACCATTTTGAAGGTTTCATTCACCGATATCACCAGTTTGATCCTCACCCTGATCCACCCAAATCGGACAAGGGGACTTTGAGTTCCTGGTTCTCTTCGATACTATCATTATACGCCGGTATAATCTAGCTAGTTACTCTTCTATATAGTTTATAGGCGGACCACTATAGGAACCACTATAGGCACCTTTTTTGGTGCCTATATTGGTCTGACTATATTATAATAAGACGTAATGACCAGGGTCTACTACCTATATTATACCGAGGGTTGCACTCTTTTCCTTTTTGCCCAACGGTTTAGGTGCCCGGGTGGACATTCTAGGGGAATGGTGTTGGCGATCTCGTTGAATGGCCAATACATTTGAGACCATCCATGCAACCGTTTCTTGTCACATGTCCTTCAGAAACCCCCAGATTCATGCAATCAAACATCATTGAATGGCCAACCCTTCAGGTCTATCATTCGAGTGGCGATGAAGGGTGAGCGAGTTAGAGTTCTAAAAGGCCAATGGAAACATCACTATCTCCTTTCCCATCCCATGTTTTTTCATCTCTCTTACGACCTTCTACACTCCATTGCCAGCATACCAATCAGACCACTATAGGCACCACTATAGGCACCTTTTTTGGTGCCTATAGTGGTGCATATAGTGGTATCAATAGTGGTCCAACCTGAATGCCTCTCATGAACCCTCAATCCAGTACAAAACAATGAACAGTTGAATGCACGCCAGGCCGAATTGAGAAAGAAACAAAGAGACAGACCACCCATTGCCATATGCTGAGCAACGAGGACCACCAAGCAAGAAAGGACTGATTTATTTCATGAAGAGAAGAGGTAAAAATAATCTGAAAACAGGCAGATGCATTTTTTACAGGATCCCAAAACCACCAGCCACCCCGACCTAATTCATGATGAGCCTACAAACTTCCTTGAATGATTACCATAGTGTGAAACAAATGACATGTACAAATATCCAATTCCAAAATTGACTGGTTCGAACCCACTTCTGAGCACTCCACCCATTACCTTTAACCCACAACATACCTATTGTTTCCATTGATTTGGTCTCATTTAGTTGAGGTCTCTTGGAATTGATATGGTGTTTTGATGATGATGATATGAGATATGGGCCTGGGTTTTCCCTGGCCACAGTCTCGAGTCTGACCACACTTTAATGGGGTACCTTCCTGGATGTCACAACCAGGTTTTCCCAAGTGCTCACTAGGATACTTCACATATCCCAGGTACTCACTGGGATACTTCATGTATCCCAGGTGCTCACTGGGATACTTCACATATCCCAGGCGCTCACTGGGAGACTTCACGTATCCCAGGTTAGACCTGGTAATGACTTGGTGAGTCTTTTGGCCAGGGACATCCTGGTCTTTGGGGGACCTGGTTAGTGAACACCTGGATTTAAAATGACTAGGCCTCACTATTAAGGAATCAATATTCTTTGTCTTCCTCATTGGTATATTGGATGGATGGTCCCAAGGCCTCTAATTCAATTCTGAGCTACCTCTGACCGTACTGAATGAGTAACAATAGCACCAGTTAAATTCCACTCAGTCATTTCTATTGAAAATACTAGGATGTTCATTCCATTACCATAGTATGGATCTCATGATGTCAACCACGAAACAACTAGTGAGGGCACCCCAATAGATGCTGGGAAGATGGATTACTGATACAGGATCAAGTGGCATAGGATTTGATGATGCTAGCATCTCGGTACGAACACCCCAGACTCCAGCTACAAATGGATCCTCCATTCCAGTCAACATGGGAGTGAACACTAACCAATCCATTCACAAACCCCACTTTCAATACGTAGGTAGAGTGAGATGATAGTGCCAAATTCCCATGAACCGAGTCAGACTATCCAATTACAGAACCCTGAACAACAACAAACAAGGAACAAATGGAATTCCTTTTTTCCATCCACTCCAATACCATATGGCCATTGCAAAAAAAGATAGCCCGAAATCGCTTTTTTAGACCCGAAGGGCTGCAAAGGGCAACGTACTAAACGACGACCACTGAAAAAATACTACTTGGTCCAACTGCTAGTGAAGATCGACCACCTTATTCCCCAAGCTGTAAGATAGATGTTGGTGTTCTGACATTCAGGAAGATATTGGAAAAATAATAAAGAAATCCAATTGACCATATGAGAAGAAACCCATATAGTATACTACCATCGTGAGTCGCCCAACTACCCGAGAGATGAAAGAGCATCAGTGCAGTAGAGGATAAGTGGAATTGACCGGTCCAGTGATTGGTGACTGATGGAATGAATAACCTAGATATGAAAGAAAAAAGATCCCAAAATCATAGGTGTTTCCAAACACATTGCTTCGATTAGTTAGGAATGAAACTGAGAAAAATGAATAATGAAATTGTTCCATCATTGCAGCACCAACAACATATACGAGATTGTTCACTGAAGGGAAGTTGAATGAAACCATCCAACCAAACGGTACTGATATATATTGACCTTTCCCCTCAGTACTCTAATCTAATAGTCTCAACTGGTTCCCCCACGACAGTTGTGCAATCCGTTGACCATGATCGATCTCACTATTGTTGAGCCACTCACATCCATTCCCCCATTTTCCTTCCCCTTCCATTCCCATGCCTAGCTTTGGTTCAAGGATGATTCTAGTGGATATGGTCGTCATATCTTGGATACAACCAGACACAAATATTTTCCTTGAGTAGTGGTAGGGGTTGGTACTGATATATATTGACGGATGGCCAACTCAATCGAGTCATATGAATGAGACTAATATATTCTAATACTTGACACCTCCAATTACAAAGGGGAACCAGTGGAATGCATACAGTACCCTCTGGTACTTATATACATTGTCAGTACTCTACTCTAATAGTCATGTTGGGCCATGAAATTCCAAACCAGAGAGATTCCACCAACTCCCCCACTACTCAATTTATTCTGTCATCCAATTCAAACTGTAGTTGAGTCATACCACCATCAATGACATCAAATTAACATTCCCCCCCATGCTCAAACTTGTATTCAATTGTACTTCTTCATAGATTCTCTTTGACCGCCAGTACTCTTCAGTTCCTTATCCCTATCAGTTATTAAAATAGTATTGAAAATTAATTATGTCTGACCCCACTATAATGCCATTCCAATACCTGTGGTATTATTGATTGTCAGTAGGTGACCATATAAACTGTACACCACTCGTACAACTGGAAGGTCATTTACACCATGGGACTAGGCCACCGAAGGTGGGTTCCATGTAGTAGGATGGCGTACTGAATGGTAAATCTCTCAACTGTTGAGTTATTCTATAAAAAAAGGACTCAAAGGAGTGAGTGACCCCTAAATCTCACGTGATGAGGCGAGGATAGGATTCGAACCTCAATATCCCATAGAATGGTATGGTCTAGATTCCATGACTTATGGTCATTAGATACAATACATGAATTGATTTATGCAATTTCATATATCAGTCACTGGGTTCATGAATTGAGAAATGCCAGAAGACTATTAGAGTAGAGTATTGTGAAGGGAAGCGGGGTGGATGAGGCAGATAGCGAGGGAAAGAAAAAAATCTCGCTGCTAGGAAACAACAAGGTCTCGGCTCTTCCACGGGGGATCTTGATAAAGCGGTTGAAGAGGGGAATAAGAGAACTCATTGATGTTCCTGGTCCAGCTCAGTCAATGGTGAGACTTAACAAAAACCACATCTCTATTTTCTATCACTCTGTTCTAATCTATGTGATTTGGTGATGTCATGGCTGCTTGAAACTCTCAATATATATCAGTACCAGGCCTTTCCTCCACTCATAATGGTCACACTCAGTACTCTACTCTAATATTCTAGAGTCACCACTATTAGATTAGAGTACTATTGACATGTCAACTTTGGAAGAATAACAAACAGGATTAGCCTCCCCCTCTGAGTATTCTATCTCAGTCAACTATAAACCTCTTTTGAATAAAGGCTTCTTCAATCACTATATAGAAAAAGTACCTATCATATACTAGATATCCCATAGGTTAATAATCACCTTTCCCTCCTAGAGTCTATTTACGATAGTACATAGTGGGATGGGGGTCGACATATTAGGCATCTCAGTACTCTACTCTTATATATAGTTATAGAAGAGTACTTGATATATAAGTATCAACTTTATTGATAGTTTGATACTTAAAATCCATGATCCCTCCTCACTACCATAGATCATATCAGGAACACTAAATAGCAATGATTTCGTTCTTCTAAATGCCCAGTGAATACTATGGAAGACTGCATCACAAATGATATTGCAACTACTAACCATACTGTAAGGCTGATCCAAGGGCCTACTACCAGAGCAGGAAAAGAACCCCTCCCCTCAATGGAAGGTATACTTAGAGTTAGAACTCACTTTCAAGCATTCTCATTCATGTATCACATTCAGGAAAACCTCAGTAGATGAAAAGTTGAGCAAATACAGCAGTAGTTTTTTCATATTCATTATCAGATCAGATTGATGGAATACCAATAAGCCCTTGAAAGTCAAGTTTTCGACTCTATATCATATCAGTTCAAGTCCCAAGAAAGATATATCAATATATGTTATTAGTATAATATATCCAAGTACTCTTCTGTATTGATAATTGGTACCGATGGAAAAAATGACCTTGGGAATATGAGATGTTGGGGGCACAAGAGCAGGCATTGGGGCAATTGTAGTTGGGTTTCAAAACAATGGGACGATGGAAAAAGGAATGGAAATGGTGGTGTTCAATAGTGACGATGTTATTAAGTTGATTTCAGAATCAAATCGGTTCAGTGATGACCGATCGGTGAAATCAATCGACTATATATGGATGGGGCAGTTGCGAGCATGACAGATGGGAACCTGAACCAAAAAGGTAGAGGCATTGTAGGTCGATTCTAGGATTCACAGTGAATAAAAAATGCCTCAATCTATCCCAGGGCTAGACCCTCGACACAAGAGCTCCCAATACGAGTTCAAATAGACCTCTAGGCAAAAGGGAAACAAGTGGCTGGCTAAACAACAACGGTTTCTAGGCTTGGAGCATAGCGGTTGGATGGTCCAGGTACTCCATCCATATAATCTGGATAGTTATATACTGAATGTATCCTAGGTCCTCCAAGTTCTGGTCAGATAAGGAAGGCTACTCTAAATTATAAGAGGAAAACAGACAGTACAAAGTGGTTTGTACTGTTTGGTCTGTGCCGATCATCAAGCTGCCTATACCAACCTCACTACCCAATGTTCACTCCCATATGCCTACTGTTGGACACCAATACCTCCAACTCATCATCCTATTGGAATCATACCCCTCCGGCTGGGCCGGAAGACCTACACTATATAAAAGAGTACATGTGGCAGCGGTCACGAGTGCATGGTCAATATATATAAGTACCGGTGAGCATGACTCGGTATAATATAGGTAGTAGTACTATTAGAGTAGAGTACTGAGGGGCATCAAACTAGCAGAGATGGATCCTTAATATATTATGTACCATGATATATTGGAGTTTTTGTTGAAATTTGGAAGTGGGTGATGATCGAATAGGAAACAGGGCTACGAAACTGGGTGAAGTAGCTCCTGGTACTGGTATATATTGCATGAGGGCCAATGTTTCAATCGATCTGCTAGTTGCGTACACCGGGATGAGCGATCTGTTGATCCCCCCCGGCTTTCAATCTCAATGGGGGAAATAGTATGGTTCTCGGTATAATATAGGTAGTAGAGTATGAGTCGACACCACCATTCCTTCGGCCAGGTTTGGATTGTGGCGCCATAGGGGCGTGAATGCTCTACTACCTGTATTATACCTTTTCCTTGCTATGCCGGAAGAGAGATATATTAGAGTAGAGTACTGACGTTTCACCCAACCAGCCAACTGGAAGCATAGTTTCCTAGAGAACCCATGAGCACACCATTACTAGAACAAGAGTAGAGGGGAAGCCAATGTTGATTCCTACACTCAACTAGAAAAGGGGATAGAATGGAGTGAAAGCGGGACCGCCTATTCTATATATTTGGAGAATGGAAGCAGAAACTGGGAACCCAGTGCCTGCCAATACGTCAGGTCAAGAAAGAATCTCATAGCCAAATCCAGTCATGCCTGACCACTACTCCATCCATGTGCACCCAGGTACCCTGATGGTGAATCGGGTGCAAGGAAGGCCAGATGGGAAGGTGAGTCCTTACTCTACTTCAATAATCCCATCGATAGATCCAATATGCCAAGGGGGACCAGGAACACACATACCCCTAATGCCTTTCGAAAAAGTCATCGTCTATCAAGGGTCGTTTCACAGGGGGCTCACCATTTTCAGTACTCTAATATAATAGTGGTCATTATCGGGAGCCCGAAAATCCAATCAGCCATTGTGGAATAGGGTTGGTGTGACGAGTCTGGCATTCATGATACTAGGAAGGGGGTTGACGATCTAGGGTGATACCCCTATAGACTATATAGAAAGAGGGTGGGGTATCCTGCTGCGTACTCAGGCTTGTGAACCACGATGCTCAATCGAACTAGACTGTCCGATGGATCTTGAGTGGATGGTGGTTGAATGATTCATCTATATACTACCTAGATTTAGGATTTAGATAGGTTCATATTCTCCCTTTCATGTGTGACCCCATCCCCATAGAGATTGATCCCCAAAGACTTTACTGTTTTTGATTATTGATGACTATACATACAACCTGATATGGTTTAGTTGAATAGCTCAACATTCATTACTCTTCTAATAGTGTGAGTCATGAGTGGTGATGCTTTGGAATGTCATGGGGGGTTTTATATGTAGGGGAAGCTGAATTGGGTCGGATCACCTTGTGAATTGATTCATTCCCTCATGTAAAGAAAGTGGCAAGACAATTCATAGGCAATGACTAGCTATCTACAGGTACTCTTCCTATAAATATATAGGATGCATACCTGGCCACAGGGAGAAGGGTTCAAAATAATGGCCAAGGTTTTTGAATGCATCTCTTATTATTATGGGCTTGCCGGGTTTAAAAATGTGAATTGGATATCCTATGTGGGTTTGACACGGACATGTTTTTTCTCTCATCTAGTTAGATCAATGCCACTCCAATGTCCCAAATGAACCTTGGTTCATTTGCTTTTTCCCTAGAAAACTCTATGACTCACTCAACCTTTTGTAGTTGAAAGGAAATATCATTGTTCCTATGACGGTTCTATCAAACACGATAGTGCTTTGGGAGCCAACACTACTACCTATATTATACCGACCCTTTAGTTAAAATGGCCTTCAGTCTGGGGGCCTAGATAGAGTTCATACGAGACATGGTGGGGGATAGCAATGGAACAACTCGAGCCGATAGGGAGGATGTTAGAAGTCAACACTACTACGATTGGGTTGGTTCAAACACAGTGGAACGTATCATTTTCCATCGTCCATCTCCATCTCCCAGGTTTCTAGTTGAACAGACCAGGCACTAATCGGGTAGCCTACCCCCAGAGGAACCCAAAAGTTCTCAAGTCAATCAGTTCTTTGGTCCTCAAGTAGGTATTGAATAAGATCAACCACTTGTTTCATGTCACTCCAGCTTCTATGATCGTACCACACCATGAACCTATCCTAGCTACAATGTTGGAAATTTCCATTGCACTAGAAAGCAGAGAGGGCATCTCAAAGTGAATATGGTTTCGAATCAATATTGGAGTGGAATTTATGCTATCGGTTAAATGGGCGGTACTACTTTGGGGGTGGAAGACCCGCCAAATCAACTCCAAGCTAGTGGGAACAAAAATACCAAATGCTTTCTTTGGAGCTCTAGCCGTCACTCGAGCTGCAATCCTTGATGATCTCATCACTAAATCACAGGGTTTGGTATACATGGAAACAGTAGTGAACCTCCTAGAAAAGGAGATGGTTCAAGAGTGGATAGTTCAATGCATTGGCTGAGTTGGTTTGATGGAACGATTGACAATGGGAATCGAGAAGCTATCGTGCATCCTGAAGGTACAATTTCACTACTGATACTTGTTTTCAAACTACTGGAATATGAGGCTCTAGGTGTCCGAAACTCTATATTCTATTTCACTACTGGACTCGGTCAAGCTCAAATTGGTGTATCAAAGTGAAGAATTCATCGCTCAAGACGTATCCCTTCTCCCGTGATATAAAAACCAACCCATTCGTTCTATCACTACTAGCACCTCTCGTTCTCTCTTGAGAAGGAATGCATCTAAGAGGATCAAGTGGCTTCGTCTCTGGTGTGCTGGTCGATTTCACAGGGAATCCATAACTCGAAATGAAGTCCTCACGGTGGAAAAACAAACAATTGGGTTGCTTGGGTCCAATGTCGATTATGCAGCTGTTGGTGTACCGACTCGATACAGAATGCTTGGGGTGAAAGTGTGGATTGCATTCAACCATCATCCACCTAGGGCTTAGTCACGACCAACCAAGTGACCATCCCAAAAACTATGACAATATATCGGCAATGCTATACGGCCAAGAAAAATGAAAGCGCCCACCAAGGAACACGAATTACTTATGGAAGATATGGTACTACTACTACTAGTTTTTCTAGAATATCATTTCAATCATTGTTAGTAGCTACTAGTTCGATCATCCACTATTGCCCGAAGGTGAAGAGATGGTCTCGAGTGTGAGCAGTGGTTCCATTAACCTGGAAACCCCAAGATGTATGCATGGGAAGAGACAAAGGGGTACCGAAGGGAGTGATGGTTATTGTCTCCCTAGGACAAATCCTACTTGAATTGGATGGTCGGTTGTCGATTGCTATTCGAGATGATAGCATATCAGCATAGTAACTATGTTAGAAAACTCATGTGGTTCAGTGGTCAAAGGCATTCCATGAATAGATCTTGTGTTTCCATGCTCAGATCCCTTCTCTTCCTGTTGCTCCCATTCGACCCACGCACCATCCGTCTCTGATCACCTAGATGATGTTCATGCCACAACTCCAATAATGTATTCCCACCTCTCTGATACCACACATACCATTTCACCCACTTGGCCACAATTACTACTGCTCTCATTAACGCTCAAGAAAAGTTCATTTACTAGCTTGACTCTGCTGACCCACATTTTGTGGCGGTACTTCAACCTATGGCGCTCCCCCAACATCCTGGCTGCCCCCTCCGATACCCAATAGTAACTAATCACCTCTTCCCTTAAACTTCTACTACTTTGTCTAGTATATGACTATTCCCAAACTGTTAGGACATTAGAGCCAAAGGGTACCACAAGTGTTGGGATAGCACATCAGGCAACGAGCACTGGTACAAGCTGAGCCAGTCAATAGTGGCCAGGTATTCTATAATAGACTATATAGAAGAGTACCTGTATATAATATATGACAATTATTTTAAGTCAGACTAGCTCCCTTGTCTTCAAAATGAATATTTGGATTGATTTCTAGGTCAGCGTCAATCAACCTATCGTATCGACGAGTACCTCTATTTGAGACCCTAGGTCAACCTCTTTGATCTTTGAAAGTTTTAAGTCAACTCCTTCATGTACAGATATAACCAGATGCCACTCATACATGCCCTTCATTGTGAGTTGTGAAAAGCCATACTTCAATCATTACTCTACACTAAACTATATAGGAAAATTACCTATCCTGAGAGGTGATGAGGGGATCTACTAACCAATGTAGACTTTGTAGAATACCATCTTCCTTCAGCCTTTTGTTAGTATTTTAGGTCTCTTTGTGTGTAAAGTTTTGGTTTGTAGAGTCCAACTAGTCTGACATAAATATTGGTGAAGTTTATGAAATACTACAAGGGAACTTTGTCACCCTTAGTATAAATTAGTTATCCTCTTTCTATATGAGGGAACGGTGAAACCTGAAAAATCTTCTTTCATGGACATTTCTTTAGAAACTGAATAGGGTGAAGTAGCCATGTTCTAAACCATTATATATTCAGTATCACCGAATACCGAATAGGGTGAAGTATCCAAGTTATAAGTACTTATATATAATATTAATGTATAAGTATCTGCTACTTATATCGAAGGGTTCTAAAGGGTAAGGAGATGAACATGTTCCTTTTCCATGAAACCCTGCACCACCATGAAAAAATTCTCCAAATTATTAGAATAAATAGAAACATTACAATGAAAGCACACAGGCCAATAGGCTCAAGCATCTAAGGTACCCAAATAATTCCAAGCCATAGGTTACTACTAATTATATTATACTGAAAGGATACGACACCGCTTTACACCTTGGTGAACTATGTGAACTATGGATTCTCAAACTTGTCCCATTCAATCTTCTTTGACTATTTTGGCTATTGGATTAAGCCTGATGAGAGATTGTCTTTGATATTCCCAAGACCAACCTATTTGAGTAGCGTATTGATCTTTCTACAAGACCATATACTGTAACAGGTAGTTACGTTCACAGATTCCCAAAGAAAAGAAAGTCACACACCTTTAGTAAACTACTCTAATAGGTATGAAATTAGAGATTTAGTAGGATGGTCATTCACACAAAAAAGAGTAGCGAAGGGTTTATTTTCATTAACTTCTTTAGATAGGAGGGAGAACTCACTATTCCTAATACTAAGACTACATCTCTGGAATATAGTTACTAAAATGCAGATAATATTGAATGACTGTCGGGAATTTTCAGGTGGAGCTAATATTTTCATTAAATATGAATGACTCTATAGAAGAGTACCTACTTTCTTCCCATATGCACTAACAAATAAGTCAGAAGAAAGGTCTGATAGTGAAGGGAGAACACTTGCTGGGTACAACTCTCATGTGGATGTCTTACATGATACAAGAAATCAGTAGAAAATCACACAATAGGTAGAGGCTATTAGTCAAGCCCCTTATAAATTTAGTGAATATGATATCTTCTATTCTATTGATCTAGAATTGGGCCAATACAATTGATAGGTAGAAACCGTTTCATGTAATGGTATATAAAAACTCCGATGTACACGCATGGACTGGGCCGTCGGTACTCTTCTAAAAGTGGGATTAGAAGGCCGAGTAAGGAAAAAAGACTGGTATTACTCTCCTAGAAGAATGGATGTGTAGAAGCATCTCAATAGGTTTATACTTGTAAACAAAAAGGATTGTTGATGATCTGCTTGTACACAAGAAGTCAAATCCAGAAAGTGTGGCTTTTTCTTTTTAGGACCAGGTACTGGTTTTGGGTGATCATAGGCCCTCATATAATGATTGTATCAGTTCATGATGACCCAAAGTCTTAGTGTAGCTAATAATGGGGATTACAAGCTGGTATTACTCTCCTAGAAGAGTTGAACTAGATCGTCCAGAAAAGATAACTATTTAGTAAAGAAGAAAGTGATAATATCGTAGTCAATTTCTAAGATGCGGTAGAGAGAGGTGTAAATCATGAGTCAGCAAGCCTTCCAACAAAGGATTTCTCCATGGAGATTTGGTCCTTATATTATGAATGAATATTCATAATAGAAATAATTTACAACCTTGAAGTGGGTTCAGTTATAATTAAATTTATAGGGTGGGAATTGAAGATACTTGCATAAATATGGACTTTGGGCATATACTATTATTATTTTACAGTAATATTATATATATTTATAGAAGAGTACCTGATCTAATACGTCAATAAAGGAATCGTGTGCCCCATCACTAACCAGGTGGTGTTGTTCAACAAGCCCTATCTGTAATAACAGATGCATGTATGCACTAGCTAGGATCTAGACTTAGACAGTAATCCAGAGAGTAGATAGAGTTGCTAAAGTTCTTTTGTTTTGTATTTCAAGGTAGCAACTTTGGACCCACGATGTTATGAATAAACCTGGAATAGATTACGACCTTTATTTCCTGAAATCCTCCCTACACGTGGTCGGGGTGTATCGACGTAGAAATTGGATGCCCTTGTAAGACTGTTTAAGAATCCATCATTGGAAGAGCAGCCGACCCCCATATAGAGGGGAGCAGCTATCATTGGAAGAGTTGTCGACCCCCATATAGAAGGGATCAACCATCATTGACCTGTTTTAGTTTGTAATTTTTTAGTGATCATTGCCTCTTTACTAAAGTTTTTTTTCTGAAACTGGTGATTTGAAGGTATCCTTTTAGAGACCCAAATTTTGACGTACATGGACATTACATTACTTTTTTGGAATACTTAATATATAAAAAAACAAACACACAAGGACCGTAATAGTTTAGTGTCTTTGGAAACTCGAAAAAATAATCTTCTAATCCTGGTGAAAGATCTTCATCATCTCCCATAAAGATCTTCCCTTTTTTTCTTACATAAAACCTTTTTTTATATCATGGGGAAAAGAAAACATATAAATGGTGAGATCAAATTCTCAGTGAGGGTAAACATGTAGAACATAAAACAACCCATAAAAATTTAAATGTAAAAACATGAACACGACATAAATCTTAGCAGTACATAAGGCATAGATCATAAGAAACATAAATCATGGTAAAATAGCATGGGAATAAAACATTCAATTGTGGAAAACCATTATGCATATGATATGATTTCCATAGTAGCCAAGGCATTGCTGCCAAGACCATCTTAGTGGACAAAGTACCTTTCTGAATCGAGTTCACTCCTCATTTCAGTCCTATAACACTGAACCAGATTAACATACCATTCCAGCCATGTCTATATCATGAGATATAAATCGTTACCCAATGAATTGGAGGGAGATATAGGTCCCACCCATCTCATAATGAAATCATTCTTACTTGTGCCATAAAATAAACTTAAAACATTCATCATAACCCAAAGAATAAAATGGTTTTCATAAACATCATCCCATCATCACATAATCCATATAAAACAAATGGATATCATTTCATCATAAGAAAATTGAAACCATGTAAATCATATAGAAATTATACTTGAAACATACACATATGTAATAATGTCATCATAGATGGAAAATGGTATTGATAAAACACTTGAAAAGAGTTCTTGAGGAAAATATCCTTTCTTCTTAAAAATAATTTTATTTTCACAAAATGACATGAAATTTTAAAAGAAAGGAATTTTATTGAAAATAACCATAAAATATTGTAGACTAAGCTTCATGAAAATAATGCATTATAAAACCGTAAAAATCTGTTCATGCTGTATAAGTTAAAAAACATTTTTCTCGTTCTTTTTCCAGAAAAGTCAAAAAGTACATCGTATGGTAATCAAAAGAATGATTACTTACATACCATGTAGTAAAAGTAAAAAATGGGTAAAAAGAAAATTAAAAATACATTAAACTATTTTTAGGAAATATGGACATGGATGATAAATGTAACCCCAGTAAATACTTACGAATAAACAATCTCGGATAAAAACAATATTGGAAAAGTTATCCCTTACCTTATGTCCAATTTCTTACATATGTGTCTGAGACTCAGGTATAGTGGGTTTAAAAATATTATTAACTTGTAACAGAACCATAATAATATTTATGATATCATATATGATTCACTTACGACTTTATATAATCCATTCATTTGTCAATTCCATGTTAAAGCAGCGTTTTGGGTAAAATCGTTTCAGTTATCATATGTGTTTGACTTGTAATTATTATTATGATTACTTAGATCATGATTACTTAATTCCAGAATATAAAACATGATTTATATATAATATATATTCAAAATATACTTATATATAATAGACCGATAAATGGAAAGAAATACACCGTTCATGGATACGGTAAGCCGTACGTACGCATGAACGTTGTTTTTCGTTTCCTTAGTGAATTGAATGGAATTACGTAGATAAAATACATATATATATATATATATATACATATATCCAGTAGAATTATTATGTCATATATTTCATGATTTCTTATTATATATACTTTATAGTCATTCTTGAATTGTTATCATGGAAAATGAATCTCATCGCGTCGTGGAGACGGTAATCGGTACGTACACACGGGCAATGATATCGTTACCATATTTATTGAATGGAATTGGAGTGGATGATATAATATCATAGAATCAGTATGATGTTATAATAATCATATATATTTATTTTTTACACAATTATACCCATCCAATAAGGTGGTGGTGGAAAAACTGATTACACCACGGCATGGAGACAGTATTCTGTACGTACGCACGCGTGGTGATTTCATTTTCTGTAGGATGGATAGAATGTGAAATAGGTTTGTTTCATATTTATAATAACATATCAGCATATAATTAATACTTATATTATTCCTTTATAATTAAACAACTAAATAAGAGGAAGTAGAAGAAGAAAGAAAGTTGAAATAGTCGGTAGAAAAGATTACCTCTTCCTCGACGCACCTCCTTTAAACTTCTTCTTAGGGCACTAGAGTTGGTCTTTTTAGAAGAAAAGAACATCTATGATATAAATAGAGAGGTTGAGAAGAGTAATTGTCATGGTTTGGCCAAGCTTGACAGCTCAAAAGTGTGTAAAGAAAAGAGGGAGGAGGTGCCCTTTTATAAGGGAGGAAAGGGACACCTTAGGAAAAACATAAAATATTATTTTATAATAAAGCCATATTCGGTTTATAATAGCTCCAAATTGACTCTTTCGAAGATAAAGTGGGGATGGGTCGAAATAATCTCATCCAATAGGCTTTAGAAAATTTTAGATTACTATTTTAACCTTATCATTTAGATTTAACTCTACGTTAAATAATTTAACTTTTACCGCGTCTTCTTGTTTTCTTACACTATATGGTTAATAAACAGACCATAACAATCCAAAAGAACCCCAAGTGGTTCATTATTAATATATATATCCTTATCTAAGTCATTTGGCTGAGCCTTAGATTTTTAGGAATATAATAACAATTAATAATATAATATTTTTTTTAAAACTATTTTATGTCAATTTTGACACTATTTGGTAATTGATTTTTGTGAAAATCATATCATCATGATTAGTTAGAAAACAATTAATTGAATCAATACTAACATGTCATATTAACGTAAAAAATTAGTTTAATTCATAAAAAGTCTCAAATTACATTTATTTGGGTATTTATAATCTCAATTATGTTAA
This sequence comes from Viscum album, assembly GCA_963277665.1. Lineage (NCBI taxonomy): Eukaryota > Viridiplantae > Streptophyta > Magnoliopsida > Santalales > Viscaceae > Viscum > Viscum album. The sequence goes on from OY728156.1 coordinate 543,721,151, forward strand.
TATTTCATTAATAAGGTAATTAATACATCATCATTGTGTCATAAATAAATTAAATTATTTAATGTCTAAAAATTAGAAATAAAATACCATTACATATGAAATCGTTTTAGATTTATAATGAATATTTATAGTCTAATTTATCTTCTGTATAACCCTATATTAAAGCTGTTTTAGTAATTAAACATTGATTTTAACTCTTTTAACTATTCTTTGAATTAAATAATAATAATTGTACTAATATAATTCAAGTGGACCTAAAGGGTAATATTTTATTCCTAAGGTTGTTTCTGGTCGAATTATACTTATCCAATAGAATTAATACATGTGTTAGGGTAATTATAAAATCATTTTTACCCTTAATTACCCTATTTACTTTTAACTGTGGTAAATAAAAGTAAAAAGTTACTATTCACCAAAAAATATTTTTATCTTATTGAACCACATTTTACTCCTTGATATTAACTTTTTCTCTAAGATTTTCGAAATTCCACTCACAGAAGCGGTAAAATTAAGTTTTATGTAAATTTTCATATTCTCCTAGGAGGTGGGTAAAAGACGGTGAAAAGTTCAATAAAATTTTTATATATCTAAAATTTTTATGAAATTACTCAAATGAATTACATTGAACTTATATAGGTATTATGTATCATTTTTGACCTAAAATAAATTTAAATAAAATAAATAATTATTTAAATAAAAAGTCGGTTTTTATATAGTAACACAGTGTTTTCACTATTCATCAAAAAATGAAAGCTTTCAGAAAAATTCCAAAAATTCACCATAGGCTAATTACGATATTCTGAATCCAAAAATGAAGTCCATTTTGAAAGATAAAATTTATAAAATTTCAAAAATTGGGTATTACTATTCATAACGGCTAGTTCATAATAATATTATAATAATATCTCGTTTAGTGAAACTAGATATTGCGTATAACACACGTTATTGAGGAAGGTTTCACTGGTGTGCAACACAAGCCTTGAATAGTTTTTGCATATACTATAAGCTAATACGGTGTTGTGTATAGCGCAAGCTAATCATGGTGTAGCGTACAACACAAGACATCAAAGTAATTAAAAATAATATTTCCCATAAAATCTCGGGGTGTTACAAGCCTTGTCTGTATCCTTTCATGTTTTCGGGGTGTCTCTTAAGGCATCATTGAAAGTATTCACTCTAAAGTCCCCTTTTCTAATTGATATGATTCTGGGATGGCGGTATTTGTGGAAGTAGTAGTTACATTGCTCTCCTCTTTCTGTTTATGGTAATGAGATCAATCTATGCGCTTACACTAAGGTGACTGAGAGTGGGACTGCTAACCTTTGGATTCACTTTACCATGTAGATTCATTACTTTCTATATATATAGATAGCGAGTGGTCATTCTATGGTTGATATTTTTCTTCTGGTAGTCCTGGACAACCTGGATAACTGAACCGATTACTACTCTATTTGGGTGGAGCCCTGTCCTAGAAAAAAAGGTAGGTTCATGAGTAATATACCCATTTTCTATTCCCCCTTTATCTTCCTGAACATCCATGCACAATGAGAGGAAAGTCATCCAAACTCAGAACCAGCAGCATTTGTTCCATTTCTGGCTGGCCTATATTCTATTTGTTTCTCATCGTAGTATACTTGAAATCAATCTATGCCTATCTGATGTAAAGAGAAGTAGCTTGCACACTTCTTTGCAGTGATGTTCTCTACTGCATCTTATCCGAGACCTGACGCTTTGTCTCTTGTTGTTGTTTAAGTGGATGCACTTTGTCTAAGAACATGTTTATCTTATTATGTATCAACCGATGGGGTATCCCTATTCTTCAGATAGGGATAGAGATCGAAACTCCCCCGCAAATGAGGTAAATATAGAATGAATAGTTTCTTAGGTGGTTGAAGTGGATCCACTTAAAGGAAGGCGTATAGAAGGCCGTACAAGCATCCAGAACAACGAAAGAAAGAGGATAGCGAAGCGAAGCTATCGAATGGCTCGAATGGGCATGGACCAGATAGGAAAGAGACATTTTTTTCTGTTACTAGTTTGAGAGAGCATGTGTAATAGGGAGAGATGAGTGGGGATAGGAAAAATCTATTTCTTAAATGAAGGGATCTGAGCCTTATAGTCTGTCTCCTTTGGTTGGTTGGTTCAGTCCCAATAAGGTCTTCCGAAAGCGTGGGAGGAGCTCGTTCACCAAGTCCCTTTCTAAATATGTTTAGGGAAGGCCGTTACGTAATAGGGGACATTGAGAAGTGACACAAGAGGAGTCACAAGGATAGGGATCAGAGGAAGAAATCTCCCTTTTATGCCCAAAATCAGACAAGGTCTGTGATTCATAGCTAATAAGATTAGATCTTTCTTTCCGGGGTCGATATGTCATGGTTGAAGAAAGATGCTGATGTGAACTGAACTGATTATTCTTAAGTAAGATAATCATGGCTAGTTTTCATTGAAGTTATAGGAATGAGTCTAATCCATGAGACTGCTGGGTCAAAGTGGAAGGATAAGTATAGGATTTCCAAAATGGAAATCAAAATACCCATTATTCCATTTTCAACTACCAACCACACAAGCAGAGGTTTTTATCAATATTGAGGGAGGAATAAAAACCTTTCTTATATAATTTGGTGTGGACTAAGATGTGCAGCTACTCCTTCTCTTATTAATGCTCTCGGGGAGAGAATCCATTATTGTACTAATACAAGAACCCCCTATTTTCTTACATAAGAGTTTCTATACTAAAGTGGTTGTGGAAAAAGAGTGCTAGATCTTACTTCTATTGAAAGGTTTCATTATTCGGCTAGGGAATCGCCTCTAAATGATTCAATCTTTCTCAAGGAATATGATATTTAAACCAGCGAGACCTTAGCCCTTTCCGGGAACAAACTCAATACCTGACCTCGAAAGTATAGGTAAGAAGGAAGCTAATTAGTTTAAGCTCCTCAGCTCTTCGCCTATTGGACACAATTAATCTAGTAATGACTAGTACTCTCGACATACTATATATACATTCCTGGGTCTGACCACACTCTAATGGGGTGGATGTCACAACCCTAGAAGTTGAAGGCCTTCACACTATTAGAAGAGTACTGAGGATCCACCCACTCTAAACGAAAAACCCCAACTAGCATCTCAATCACAAAACCAATACCTACTTCTTTTCTACTGGACCACCTTCCAAAAGGCGATAATAGATACATGGTGGAATCACACTTGCTTGGAACGAATAAGCATGGAGTCTGCCTGGCTAAGGTAGAACCAGCCCCTTTCTATTCATTCCCAATACCACAACCAGTGTCCAGGCATTCAAGTATACTACCAATATTATACTGACATCCAAACCCCCACTCCTCACCATAGATATGATATCTAGTATGTGATTCACCAGTATTAGAGTAGAGCACTGACGCATAGTCCACGTGTTTATCGAACTGCTCCTTACACTATATAGTAGGGTGCATGTCATCGTTCAAGTACCGAAGTTGAGTTGTTTGGCTATTCCCATTGCCGAATTCCCAGATACATATATATATTATCATGAGATGGCATCAATCGTACCGCTTTGTGATTTGTGATATAGTAGGAAAAGGACTTAATATATATAAGTATCAGGTGGGGTCCAAAATCCGGTGTTTGGGTTTCACCATTTGGAATGCCATTTGTCCGTTGGTGGTTGGCCTCAAGCACCTCATTGTAACCCCTATCTTGGTACATAAACCTTATGATAAGGTACCTTGGGTATTTTTGTTCTTGGTCCCAAGTACTTACTCAATATAGTCTTGATCATGCTTGATCCACTCAATCACAATCAACAACACCATTCCACTGAACCACCTAAGAAATTCTCTGGTATTCTTATATATATAGTACCGGCGAGTGGGGAAGCGTCCAGAAGAATCCTTTCGGAATGAAGGCACGCACCACTATACTAGACTAGTAGTAGTATTCCATAGATGCGAATATTGTCCTCGAGTATAATCACTCAAATAGAATTGGTGGAGAAGGAGGAACATGTTGGCAAGGGGGGGGGGGGGGTATCATGACTATTTTGGCTGTCAAAGCGCTGCTTTCCCTTTCCGCTCGGTCCAATACCAAAGATGAGTTCTTGTAAGCCAAGGTCTCCCCGAGCACCACCTCCACCCAACCTATTCTTATTCTATGGTACTATTATATATATTTATATAAGAGTACTTGGATCCACTCCCAAACTGTCTATTATATCATTTCTGACATCTAAACTACCCTATTATTTGACCTTTCTTGACATTTGACCACACCATGGGTACTCTTATATATAGTTTCCGACAACCATGCTCTTCCAAACCGACCACCCTCAACCCAACCATGAAAATTCCATGCCACCATCCAATCATAGTCATACTACTATTACTACTATTCTAGTATAATACCTCCAACTTCAATTCCAGCACCACCATATCCACCATCGAACCCCTGAACCATTGACTATCATATGAGGTGTCAGTATAATATAGTCAGACCACTATAGGCACCAAAAAAGGTTCCTATAGTGGTGCCTATAGTGGTCCACCTATAAACTATATAGAAGAGTACCTGGGTAGATTATACCGATGAACCCGAAACAACCTTCTGCCTTTGGTTTGACGAATGCATTGGCTCCAAGGTCGACCAGACCATGACTCCGATGCGTTCTTGACCAGTTATCGTGGTTCCAGTGTCGTTGGAAATCCGACTCATCTACGTTTGTCATCTCATTTGTATTGGATATGGTGGAATATGGCGGTGTACTTGGTGGTTCCACTCGAGTACCTGAGTGGGGTGGTGGCCCATGAGCTCCGAGCAAACTATTAGCTAGCTGTCCGATTAGTACGAATACGCTTGCTCCATGATAGCTCATCGATCTCCGCTGTAGGTGAGAAAGATCGAGTTCAAAAAGGGATGGTTCATATATTGCCTATCCGCTTAGGTAATATTCTTCTACTGAGTCGAAGAATGAGTCCAATTGGCATTCTAAGATCCATCCACCAGTGACCACCACCAATAGAGATGATACCAACAATGTAGATGCACTGTATACCACTACCCGGGTTCCGGCTCGCAATGGGTTGCCCTGTGCTTGATTACAGTCCTCTCATACTAAGGCATGTACCTTTCCATTCTCATGACCCCATGGTAGATAGGAACCAAGCTGTCTCACGACATTCTAAACCCAACTCACGTACCACTGTTTTCAATCGCCGAACAACCGAACCCTTGGGACCAGCTTCCACCCGAGGAGGTGATGAGTCGACATCGAGGTTACAAATGAAACCGTCGATCCAAGCTCTTGGGTTTCATCATCATGTTATCCCTGGAATACCTGTGATTCATTTTGCGAGCAAATAACCACACAGAACTGCCCGGTTCACTATGGCCGACAGCTCAGATTACCTTTTGAATTATCTCTCCCTGCTCTAGTTGTGCCATCTTGCAGTCAGGCATTGAACACCAATACACGCCCAGTAGAGTTGGGTGTCTTTAGCCATTTCACTCCACACGTTACTCTTTATGAGGAATCCACCCCAGATAAACTACCGAACTTTCTCTGTTCCCAAGACTTGAACTTTAATTGAATGAATAAGCTGATGAACCAAGGTATCATCTTATATCGGTCACAATGACAATTGTCATGACCATATAGATATCATACCCACATATAATGTCTACCATGAACACCACCATATAGATATGATACTATCTATTTAACCTAATTGGGTTGACCTGTGATCGTATCAGACTAGTGGGAAACCTTGAAACAAGGGGGATGAATGGCTGAACCGCTTTCCGCACCTATCCAGGAATCTTCTGGAGCCTTATGTGGATATGGCTGTAATACATTATATATATATAAGTACCAGGTTGTGCCTATAGTGGATATGGTGAGTCTAAGCTATTAGAATATATTAGTCACTCATGAGGTTAGAGCATTGGGCATTGACTGAACGAGTGGCCTGATATAGTGGTGGTGGTAGGAGACTAGATCACGATTACCATTTTACGAGGCATTCGACTGTCTTGCTCATAGGGAAGTGAATAGTCAAGGTGCACGAGGTCTTACCATCTAGCCGTGGGGAGCTTGACATCTGAACCGAGAGTTCATTTTCACCGGATTCCATTTCGGAGACAGCTGGGCTGTCATGACACCATTCGTGTAGGTTACTTATGCAACAAGGCATTTCACTACTTTTTTAATATTCAGGGTTACTGACGCCATTTACCACTAGGTCGATATGGCTGGGCACACTCCACTCGGTACCCAACTGCATCGGCCTTGCAGCACCAGGAAGGTGTCAGACTCTATACGTAGGTTGACCTCTTAGCAGAGTCCTGTGTTTTTTTATAAAAAGTCGCTACCTTGCTTCCCACCTGTTGGATGCAAGGATATGAGGTGATCCAATGAGATAGGCCTATCCTCAGTACTCTAATCTAATAGTGACACAACTGTTGGGTCAAGTTCTTGCCAAGTTCCTTTCAAATGGGTTAGTCACTCACCAAATAGTATACTCTACTGGTGCACCTATGTCAGTTGTTGGTACGATCATCTATTTTCCAGCTTGATTTGACTCATCCACTCGCAGTTGTATCCAGTTTATGCTTCCCAAATCCCAACCACTTCAACCATCAAAACTGAAGGAATGGTTGGAGTGGATTTGGCCTAGTCCCACTACCTCTACTACCTATATTATATCGATTTCCTCCAACAAGTATCACAGGACTGTTAGATAGAGTAGCTAAAACTACCCCCACCTTTGGCACTGCCATATGGAAGGTGGAAGCACTATTAGAAGAGTAAGGTACTCTATCTATATAGTGTCCACTCCCCCTCTATTTGTGATGCAGTTTTAGTGAATGAGCCATGAAATCGATGACCAGTCGCCCGGTACTTCAACCTTATGGTGGTGATTCTAACCTTTTGGTGCCCATTGCGTAACTCAACCCCCAACTACTATATGTATATGTATATGTATATGTATATGTATATATATATATGTATATGTATATGTATATGTATATGTATATGTATATGTATATGTATATGTATATGTAGATGTATATGTATATGTATATATATATGTATATGTATATGTATATGTATATGTATATGTATATGTATATGTATATGTATATGTATATGTATATGTATATGTATATGTATATGTATATGTATATGTATATGTATATGTATATGTATATGTATATGTATATGTATATGTATATGTATATGTACATGTATATGCATATGTATATGTATATGTATATGTATATGTATATGTATATGTATATGTATATGTATATGTATATGTGATTCAGATGTGCGATATGCCCAATTCCAGCAATGCTAAACAGCTCAGGTACTCTTTTAATAGTGAACTACCGAAGAGTACATGATCCATACAGTCACCCAACCATTTCATGGGGAATCCTCAGTAATCTTATAATAGTCTATCAACACTATTATAAGAGTAATTTTTTCCTCCACCCTGTGCCATTTCGGCACATGGTCAGTACTCTTCTAATAATGAACTACCATGGAAGGGTCAGCACTTTATTGGTATTTAGCATATAAAGTCCACATATAAATTTCACCACCAATAGTTCATTCAACCTTATGGTCATGTTCATCGACATTTCACTGTCAGTCAAATAAACCCCTCACTCTTAAGTACCCCCATCGACAAAAGGAGATCCAAGGGACCGATTCACTAAACACTTCCAACCACCCGTTGAAACCCTGATCTATTGCTAGCACTCCCCGTAGAAACATGATTGAAATAGTATATTCATGTCAGCATTATATCTTCTGAGAAAACCCCAGGCATAGTAGCCAAGGCCCTACCATATATCAACAAAACATATCGATACTGACAATACCATCGTTGTCGTATCCTGGAATACATGAAGTATCTGACTATCTAGATTATACAGAGGGAGGACCATGATGGAATCGTCTCATCACTTCGGTGAACCACTTATAGAACCATGACATTGTCGATTCGAACTCACCCTTGACCAGTGAGCTATGATGCTTTCGATCATTCGTATGTCTACTTCCAAGCTGACTGCCTGAAACAGCTCTGATACCCCCACTTCCTTGCGCACTAAGATATTTGCTTGGGGACATTAGCTGACGATCTGGGCTCTTTCCCTCTTGACAGTGGATCATGGAACCACACCCTCTATCTTATAAGACTGATACTAGGTCAATATTTGAATAAAGTACCCATGGAGTCAAAAAAATCCTAGAATCACATATCCATTGCCAATTCCAATGCACCATCACCCTCTACATTGGTCCATTTCAATTGTAGATATGCACTACTAAAATAGATTTCACAGAAAACCATCTATCCCCTATCTCGATTGTCCTATCACCCCTAGCCACTAGTCATCCCAGTAATTTTTCACATACTTAGGCTCAGTATGCCACTACCAACTAGCAAGTGAGAACCTGCCTATGGCTAGCTCGATCAGTTTCAGGTCCAAAGGAAGCACGTTCCAATGGAGAGTAGCGCCATTACCTAGTAGCTCTAGCCGCATTGCCCATTGACTTGCTGACCCATCATGCAGAAGGTATGCCATTTGGAATCGAGCGAGTGACCAACCACTCTAAATGAGCCAGACCACAAGGTTGAATTACCATCCAATACTATGTTACTCGCTTCTCTGACAATCCGAAAAACATTAGAATTTGGGTTCTATTTCACCCCTTTCACAATGTGGTGGGTGATCTTTCAAATTCCCCTCATGGTACTCATTGGGATATCAGTTTCATGGATGAATCTGGTACATCAACCATTGTAGAGGGTGATTCCCCTTGTTGACATGCCGCGTACTACTTATTGAGGCTTCACTCTCAATGATGAGGATGAATGTCAGGGATTTCACCTTCATGGGAAGATCATTCCAAACCATTAAAACCCCACTCAAATCCTCACCCCTCAGTACTCTAATCTAATATTTTTCAATACTCTACTCTAATAGGGGGACATTCGTATTCCTTCCGAGCACAGTCGCTGGAATTCCTGTAGCCCGGTTCTTCACCCTTATGGTCTTGCTATTTGAGATGAAAAATTACGGACCTGTAGGCCGATAGGTGCCCACAGACTGGTGGATTCCTACCAGACACATGATACCACTCACCCCATGGTGATCGCACACTTCTACTAAAATGTTCTTGCTTTATTTAGTGGATGGAGCTAGTCATATGTTTCTTGTTTTCTTCGATCTGTGCCGCCATTTCCATCGCCAACAACTCCTGCACCCATTCAATTGACCCTTGGACGTCCCGTTTCAGGGCAGCTGGATCAACCCATCACCTCCATCCCAATCCATTCAACCCAGTCACCTCAAGCTATTCTTGGCTTCCGCTCTCCACTCAATACAGGAAAACGGGCTTATACCCACGGTTTTCGAAAACTGTGGGTATATGTATCATATGGGGACCTATACCCACAGTTTTGTCGAAAACCATGGGTATAGATTAATTTTAAAGACCAATACCCACTGTTTTGTAAAACCGTGGGTATAAGTGTCTTTTTTTAAAGACGTATACCAACAGTTTTGGCCAAACCGTGGGTATAGAGTTTTTCCGGATGACCTATACCCACGGTTCTTCAAAACCGTGGGTATTGGGATATTTTTTTTTGAAGACCTGTACCCATGGTTTTAAAGAACTGTGGGTCAAGCTTTCTCAGGCGGCAAAAAAAATTATGCGGGACAACAAAAAAAATTTGGAAGGAAGACGATATGGATTAATATAATTAGGCGGATAGAAATAATAAATTCCAAAAATATTGTAGTTGAGTTGGTTACGACAGTTTGTTAAATCTCCAGGTTCTCGGATCAAATCTCTGGGACATTTTTTTTCTAATATATAACTATTATTAATATAAGTATACTAATATATATATATATATATATATTAATCAAATAGCCATGTAGCTTGGTTGGTTCGGTGCGGCGCCTTCTTGCAGCAGTTCGGTGGTTCGAAACTCCGCAACTTCTATTTTCTAAATCCTCCGTAAATTCTTTCAAATCCCATGTCTTCCATTTTCAAATCCCACGCGTGGATAACATTAATATATTTAAATAGATATATTTAAATTAAAAAATTGAAATTGGTAGCTCTGCTGGTTCGTTGGTGTGGCGTGGCTGGGAGGTATCTCTAATGGTGCTGGTTCGAATCATAGCGGCATACAATTTTGGAATTCTAATACTCCATGGTTTTTAAAAATGTGGGGACTGTTGTGTGCCACATTGGAAAAACATGCTATTTGCTTTGACAAACCTATACCCATGGTTTATAAAAACTGTGGGTATAGGTTGAGACCCCTATACCGACGCCATTCTAGCCCACGGTTCCCAAAACCGTGGGTATAGGTTATAACCACGGTTTTGGGGGCTATACCCACGGTTTTGAACCATGGGTATATGTCGTTTTTCTAGTAGTGACTATAGGTGTATGATGTGGTGGTTGGATGTTTCGCTCTGAGCTTGGTCACCCACGCCAACAGTGAATGCCCCATTCCCCATTCTATCTTCTTGATGACCTCATGGAACTCGTTTGGTTTGAGTCCTATGTTGAACCATCCACTCGTATGCCAATCAATGACCCATTTTCAGGTGTAATTCATTTATAAGGGTAAATATTAAAGAGGAATTTATTGGTATTTATCATATAAAGTCCACATATAAATTCCACCACCTCACGAACTATCGTAAGCATAGAAGGTCCCCCATTGCCCCCAATGTCTCGACTGGTGAAGGAAATCTAGGTTCTGCTACTGAATATATAAGGTTATATATAAGTATCTGCAACTTATATCTATGGGTTATCAACCAAACCGAATAGGGTGAATTAGCCAAGTTCTAAACCCTTATATATTCAGTAGCACCTCCCATGGTGAGGATCAAAGATCTAAGGCTTCTAAAGGGTCAGAAACCCTTGACGCCTAAGCAGCCAATAGAGCCACACCCAGAAGAGTGGTTGAAACTAGAGAACCCCAAAGGCGTATCTTGGGCCAAGTTAAGGTGCTGGGTGTTTGGGGGTGAGCACAGAGTCAAGGAGGCATGCATCGTCCCATGGTTCATCCCAGTGTTTGATGCGTACGAGAAGGCAACAACATCCCCCACGCATCCTGAGCGAGTGAGCCAACCGAGTGGGTATAGTGGATGGTCCAACCTGTGCACCTTGAACCATCCAAAAAACTTTATATTATAAATACCATAGTTCTTTATCCTTATCATTCTATAGAGTAGAGTACTCCGGTGCCAAGTAACCTTCTTGGCCATTCCCCTTGCACCTTCAGACTGGCGAGTCGTGGCATTGGACGACCTACCGCTAGAGATACTGCCCATGCAACCACTTGATTTTCTCATCCCAAAGGATGACCAGGCCATTCTAGAGAGCCACCATCCATTCCCCAATCATACCAGCATCATTGGAAGAAGAAATCACTCCTGATTCCCCCAGACATTATATTCTAGAATACATGTATCTCGTCATCACCCCTCATGAAAAACCATACCCCAAGTCAAGTACTCTACCCTATATAGTTATGGATTGAATCTTCTAGTAGTAATACCCTTGAGCTCTATGCACTTTGGAATGTGTCCGAGCTTTCTGGCGCTCAGAACAATGAGGTTTAAAGGTATCTGAAAAGTTGAATCGACATTAGTTCCTTATCCCTATCAGTCCGTCCCATCATCCAGTCGGCAGTTGATGAGCATGATGCCGCCCTAGTGCTCGAGAACCATGGTCCCAAGCCAGTATTTGAATAGAGGACGCATGGATTTGAATGGACTAATTCCCGAACCTTTCTAAAGAAAGGGTAAGATAGGTGCTACTGAATATATAAGGGTTTAGAACCTGGGATACATGAAGTATCTGACTATCTAGATTATACAAACGGAGGACCTGACCCTTTATGAAGGGTCGGATCTATGGTACATGACCCTATATTATATATTTCACACTCTCTAAAGGGATGCTACTGAATATATAAGGGTTTAGAACCTTTGGACCTGGATTCCTCCCATACCCCCGGGTGCCCCACCTCCAGTAATCTACTCTATATAGTGCAGGATCACCTAGACATTCATTTAGTGGTACATGCCAGTAGGCACCCTACAGTACTCACTCTATATAGTCCAGCGATCTGACCTCGAACCATCGAGTTCATCCGTCCACGAGTAGTACCACTTCAAATGATATCTCCGAACCACCTGCCCCTTTCCCACGTTCATGGAACTTCTTACTAGCGACTGCCGAATGGATTGCTGTCGAAATACCAATACCTGCCCTATATATATATACACACACAATAAAAGATGATTCTTTATATGTGGAATTTATATGATAAATACCAATAAAGTTCTCTTTATATGATAAAATAGGGTATGAACCACTTTTCCAGCCTTCCTGGTCCTTTATAACCCTTATATATAAGTAGTAGATACTTGTATATAAGGATTTAGAACCATACCACCAAGAAGTTATTTCGACTGGTGGAACCAGAGCACAAAACCATGGGGCCATAGGGGGGGGGGTGAGAACGGTTACCGTATTGCACTCCACTAGTCCCACTATCACCCGTACCTATGCCCCCTTCACAAAATAAATAGGGAAGTAGGGGCGGGGATGGCCAGCTGTGGATCATGAGTCGAATGGGATCTTTCGGTGACACCTCACTAGAAGTGTATACTAGGGGGCCCAATCAGAATTCCTTGAGCCAATGGTGGACTAGTGTGTGATTTTCCACCACAATAGTGAGATGAATAGATGTGGGGGAAGCGACCGAGCTGGAGTACTGGTGCGCAACGGGCATGGATGATACACAACAAACACTCAAGGCGTTCTACCGCTCAATAGGATGAATTCGATTCAATACTCTTGCAATAGTGAGGCAAACCATTGGAATGTCTGGTACTTATATATATTGATCGTTGACCCCAATTTCTATATAGTCTATACGGGGCCTACTACCTATAATATATCATGCTCTAAAGGTCCTACAGTCACTCTTTTTCACCCTTATATCCCTTTCCTGGATATCCTAGCCACACAATCCATCTGTGCACCTCAAACTCAATGAGTCAATGAGCCCCCACCGAACAGCTATCCATTCCATCACCACCTAGGAATTGATAGATGATGGAAAGAGGTGACCATTGTTCTGCCAGTGCGATCATTGGTGTTTGACCTGTGTGAGAGGTTCCAAGCGCATCAGTCATACAACCTCAAAGAAGGCATTCCACCCCCAGCTCATGGTAGAGGTCCCATAGTGATGAAACACAACCCCATTTCAATGCCTTTCAGCTCATGGTTCTCTGAATTCGGTATAATATAGGTAGTGTGTCAACTCAGGTATTCTTATAATATAAGGATCAAACCCCCCAATTCCCCATCTCTCAATGACTCAGTACTCTACCCTTTATAGTGATAGACCAATAGTTATCCATGTTTCTGATTCCAACTAATCCACCACTACCAATTCTTAAACTCAACTCCAAACAACAACCACATAGGTACCTCTTCCTTTTCGCTCCATCTCTCTATGACAACTATAGCCAGGAAGGGTGACTCACTGACGCTACCGTATGAATTGTCTCTATTGGAATGGGAATGCCAACAACTTTGTTTTAATTGAACCTTCACTGTCACCAACATCTATCCTTTGTCTAGGATGGTTGTTTCGCAAGGAATAGTAGTGGGGAAATATAGGCATATCAACTAGCATCCATCTCATAGTGTTGAGTTGGGGTATTAGTGCTCGAGAATTATAGGAGGTTCATCACCCAACCATCCATCATCAATAGTGTCCTTAGAGCCAAACCTCGTTTCCATACCATCCATACTACTTGTTGAGCAATATATTCCATATAGATAGCCAACACAAAGATTGAATATGAGGTGCAACTTGCTATGATTTGGAAGACCAGCTCGGGATGTATCACTGTAGCAGCTGGGATAAGTGGAAAGACCAAGCCAAAACGACGAAGGCGACCAAATGCTATCAGTTCCCATAGAAACATAGGTTCACCAGCAGCCCGAGTGCGAGAATCGATAGCGAATATGATGTTCCATGAAACACTGATGTAAATTCCTGGGACTACCTAGGAGCTAACCAAATTATGGAATGAAAATTGAATGGCCAAGTACAGATGGTATGATAGGCTAGGTAGCATCATTCATTGGAGCGAGTGAGTGGTAATGTGGTTGGCCCACATGGAAGGAACATGCCAACAAGACGACATGATTGGGGTTGGATTTAGGAACTGGAACACCATCAAGCGACCAACAATCAAATGAAGTAAGTGATGGGATCTCACCCTACACCCATAGAAGTAAAGAGGAACCACAAAGCACCAAATTTGATGCACCAATAGAGGAAATACGATGTAGAACATAGCACAGGGAGATGCTTCAATAGCAGTTGGGAGACCATCAGTTGATTTTTAAGGAACAAAAGTGGAGAATGGCATACGACTATATATCATTTTGGATATTGGAGATATGAACTCTTCCCGGTGCCAATAACGCATCAACCATGTCCAAAAAAGACCGCCCCTGCTCTGAACTCAACATATTCTCACTTAAACCATCGAATATTTTGAATGGTACTGACCTGGTCTGTGGGAGCCAAGGTTATCATCGAGACGATATAGTTGTTGGACACTGGGACCCTGTAATAGCTATTTGTGGAAACGAGCATACTCGTGTGTCTAGATGAAAAATACAACTAGGACCTCAGTTAAACCATTGGGATATGGCGTGGGGTTGGAAGTATGGGTGTTTTTGGTTGTTCTAGTGTCACCATTCCCACACAATAGTAGAATATTCTAATAGTAATGAGCTCTCATATCATAGTAGGGTGTCAGTGGCCAACTACTAGGAACATGGAAAACACAGATGTTAGGTCTTTCAAAATACCGAGCAACTCGAACCATCACAACAACCCAACATTTGATCATGTGACTGCTAGAACCAATTCCAAGATATGAGTTTCGATGGTTTGTTAATGGCCAACCCCGCTACACAATTGATTCTATAGGTGCACTATATAGAAATAGAAGAGTACTGATGGTCCCAGGAACTCTTTATATATTGTCACAGGTAACTTCACCAATGGGATCAGACCTACCTTTAGTACACTGATATTAAGGAAAACACACACTACAAACAAGACACAAGGGTTTGTTTACTCTTTCAAAACCCTCACTAAGAATAAGAACAGTAGTGGGTGGTGACCTTCAAATGACTATATAGAATAGTACATATGTCTTTTGAGACCTTCTTTGTCAACATCCACTTTCTTCGCTTATATTGAGACTTGGTATTCAAAAATTTATTTCTTTGAAGTGTGCATTGGTTATATAGATGACTTCATAAAGCTTGAAGAGTGATCATCTCTTCGCTCTCCTCATTCTTCTCATGTGAATATCCCGTTCTTGGTTCTGAGAGATATGCATTTCTCCTACCCCTATGATGTGAGCCTATCTCATCTAGTTGAATCCCTTTCATAGTGGTATATGGTTCATCCTCAGGCGCATGAGAGGTCGATCTAAGTCATTTTCATAATAGGTCATCTCCATCTTCCAGCCCTTCAAAAGGTTCTACTAAATCTGGGCATATGAGTTCTAGGTGAATCAATCGGCACTATATAGAGTAGAGTACTTGGATGGTGGTAGATGTTTCAAAGGACACTATTAGAAGAGTACTTATGGAGGTTTCAATGCAGCAGAGCATCGAAACTAGAATCTTTCCAAACCTCTCAGCAATATATATCAATACCAGCCCCCATACTGTTCTTAGACCCTTGGCTCATCTGCTTGCCCCTTCTTCCCAGACATTGATAGACTATATAGACTATATATATAGTCTATCTATATTGGATATGTCTGACTGAATTCTTCTTCTTCCATGAAAGTTACATGAGCTAGTCAGGATCTATACTACCTATATTTATTATACTAACTGTCTCTTTTCATTCTTTGGATTCCTATAGTAGTCATAATTTCTTCTTTCGTTCAGTCTAGTTCGGTATTATATAGGTAGTAGAGTCTTTTGGTCTCCAATGGGATATGAATCACTACTCTTATATGGTACTCTTATATATAGTTATAGATATGATACCAATTCCCTCTCTTGGTTAGACTCTATTGAGTGTTCTAGGGGTTTGAGCTCAAACCTCATTTCTGTGCGCTTGTCAGATCGGTTAGGCCTCGACTTCAAATCAATCCCTTTCTTTATCTCAAGATTATGTCACCCCTGATTCTTATATTTCTCAGTACTCTAATCTAATAGTCTATCTTATTCATTCAATTCAAGGATCCATGTATCTCTAATCGGGATACAATAGATCCAAGAGGATAGGAAAATCCTAGTATCAGAATAGATAGAATAAACAGAGAGATGGCGTCATCGCCTAATACCTATATTATACTGAAAAATGAAAGGCCTCTACTGCCTTGCCAAAATACAATCACACTGCTTGACCGGTTAGCAGAATGCTTACACTAATAGGGATAAGGAACTTGAAGTTGAAGAGAGAGTCTTTATTTCCAGAAAAGTGGAAGGGATCCCATAGTTTCATAAGCAGGATAGATAGTCTATCTCTGTTCTGAAACTGTACTAGCAGACTAGTGTCAGAGATGTGACCTTGACCATCTTATTGGAATCAAAAAGTGATGGAAAAACTATATTTGAAATAGATATAATAGAAGACCCAATAGTTAGTATGATGATAAATGAATCCACCCTTAAGACCTCCTGATCTTAGTTTAGGTTCTTCAAAAGACATAGAAGATTGAAGGATATAGCCGCATGACATAAAATTAGGGGTTAAGTGATATTTTAGTCTTAGTCAAGTGTAGAAAAATCCTCCATATTGGTTTAGGAAGAAATGGAGGTCTTGGTCCTGACCCTTTAGAACCCTTAGATATAAGTAGCATATACTTATATATTTAGTATCAAATAATACCAAATAGGGTGATGTAGCTGAGTTCTGAACCCTTATATATAAGTAGAAGATCTTTGGAAAGGTTTAAGAAATGAGACTGATAAAGCTCTAATGCAGTAGAGTAGTCGGTACTACATCATTTAAAGTGGGTAAGTGTTCAGAAAAGACATGGTAGAAAGCCCATCCATTGGAATGCTATTAGTGATAAGCATGTGAATTAGACTATCCAAAGCATCGATTACCAATACTGAATAGGGTTGACTACTGATTTGAAGATATAAGAGACAGTAATCTACTCTAATAGTGAAAGAAAAGAGGACTTTACTTCTATTTTTTGTCTTTTATGTTCTCCACTGTTCACTCATTAATGCCTAGAGGAAATAAATTCGTAGGTGAGAACTTCCAAATCTTGGAATCAAAGATTCATCTCTAAATACAACTAAGAAGGAATCTCACTTTCATTGTTTGATTACGACTATCGTATTCGACCATATTACTATCAATAGGAGAGGACCTCAGAGTCCCATCCATACAGATAAGATAGAGCTACCTAACAACATCACAGAAATTGTTATCGTGGTGTATTTGCCTAGTCACTATCGCTCAAGTTCCCATACACCTACCTGAACAGACAGATCATAGAATTATGTTCTTTAATGGCTTCCAAGAAATAAAAAAAATAGTGTTTGATTCTACTAAAAAAGTATGTCATGGATGACCAGACAATGAAAACTAGAGAAGCTACAAACAACTTCCCACACGAATCACAATATAAATCAGCTTTCCTACTAAGAAGAAGTCATCTATCTATCAAAGATGGTAATTCCTATAAGAATCATGGTGATGACTAGTAATCCATATCAAAAACCTATATTTTCTCTTGGAGAGTCAGATAGGGACAACAGAGGAAGCTCCTAACTACTGAACTATCTAAGAAATATGCTTACCACCCGAGATCCCTCCCTTCAATCAGTTTCCAAAGATGGTGAACAGGTACTCTTCATATATAGTCACAAAGTCGATTCCTCAAAAGAGGATTCTATTCACCTATATATTTTCTCTTTCTTTTTACCATCCCTACGCTCCTCTTCCAAATAGAGGAGAAATATTGAGAATCAGTATCAGAAACATACCCCTTTACGAAAACAATATTCAATGCACTTGATGAGTGTTTCTGAAGGCTAACTAGAATCCATCCAATTGTGGAATTCAATGTCAAAAGCTAGCGGATGAGTCTGAAAATAGTCTACTTGGAACTAAACTCGCAGATCGAAGAAGCTACTGGCACCCAGATCTCTTATTTCTTTCCAAGATGGGATATAGAATTCTCACTAGATCCAAGCTCTTAAATCTAAATTGTTGAGAAATTCTTATTTTCTTGCTTCTCCCACCCCTACTGCAGCTTCATGGATTTGGAAAGGGTTGTTCAAGAGATATTACCCAAAAAAGGGCTCTGATTTCAGGTGAACTCAGGATCCTCCATCAGTGTGTGGGATGACCAATTTCATCCATATTTGTTCCCAATCTTCAAGCCCAGGGCCAATCCAAACTACTCCATAACTGCATCACATCAAATAGTGGTTGACATCATCTTGAAAAATCCATGAAGATGTAATTTGAAACTTCATTCCAAACTGTTTCATCCTGCCATCATAGATGCTATTCTAAAGACCTCAAACTACTACTTATGAAACTGTGATATGGACTGCAAACAAGTAAGGGATCCATAATGTGAAATCCTCCTATCGACTTATCTTCAATGAACCTATGACTCTTCTAGGAAATCTAACCCGGAAAGACTTATGGAAACTAAAGGTTCATGAAATAGATTACCTACGAGAAGCAGATTAGCATCAATTATCCGTTTGGGGGATGAAAGTATTCACTGTCCAATCTGCCTGAATGACGTGAGAGTATTTTTTTGGTATTTCATGTGGCTAACATTATTTGGAATGAATCCTCTTCCACTTTCCATTAAACTCTCTTGTTTCAGCTTCTAAGCCTCTGCTAGATCGGGAACATGATATACCCAAGGGTCTCACTTAAAATCACAGAGCCTGAAATACATCACTTACAACTATTTCTCTAATTTTCATGGGCTGATACTACACCATTTCTGGATTTGGCTAATTATAAATATGTCAATGCATGAAAAAAGACTTCCAGACCCCATGTAGACTGCATCCCTCATTAAAAAGATAAGTAAGGTGGGACAAGCAGATCAATTGCTCCCCAAATTCAACCTCTTTGAACCCTCATGAAAACTACAATCAAGCTTCAATTTTGTGTTTCAAACAGGTAAACTAACTCCTTTCATAGTATAATCCCATAGCTTGAAGAGAGTTATTTTGGAAGTCACAAGTAAACTTACCATGTATTATCTCACCCAGAAAGTTCAAGTGGGAAACTACAGGGTGTATTTTCTTTCCTAATATCTATCTAGTTGCTCTGAGGTGGTTAGGGAAGTATGAAAGAATCTGTGGTTGCTGACTTTTCTAGGATGAATGTGGGAAAAATCAAGCATAATACTATTCTTCATCAGTGAACTACAACACTATTAAAAGAGTACTGTCCATTCTTTACTCTACTCTAATAGTATCCAAAGACTAATATCATCTCTATAACTATATATTAGAGTACCCGTTTTCCTGCCACACTATTAGAAGAGTACTGGTCTCTGCGTTCAAGGTCAATCCCTCAACGCTTTCCTGCCAAGCCTCTTGATGAATGTAATGTAATTGTAGATGGGTACTCTTATATATAGTTATAGAGATGATACCAAGTTTCAAGGGAAGAATGTTTCTCAGTCGAACAGGATTCAACCTTCTGATTTCATATAACAGAACCTCTCTCCATGAGATATTTGATTGTCTAAGGGCATGGATTATAAACCAAAAACTAGAATCTCCTCAATAGCATGTCAACAAACTAACCATTTCTATTAGAAGGCAGTGTGAGAAGCTAAGAAAATTGGGCCTATGGTAAGATTTTCTTAATGATGGAGTGATATCTCGGTATAATCTAGCCAGGTACTCATCTATATATTATATAGGCGGACCACTATAGGAACCACTATAGGCCCCAAAAAAGGTACCTATAGTGGTGCTTATTGTTTTCCAACTATATTATACCGATTGGACTCCTTAAAAGCAGCAGTTCTGCCAGTGAGTTCTTTATCCTTATTAGTATATGGAAACAAATCATGAATACATCACCATGGTGAGGTTCGGATTTTTGGTGGCAAGAAAGAGACTGATAGGGATAAGGAACTGAAGGAGGTGAAATCGCATGCTCGCTCAATATATATAAGTACCAGGGATCCTAACAACCCATTATTGCCTTCTGATGAACAATCCATACGGTCAATCGGTTATCCGCCTACCCCAATCTTTGCACCTCCCACAACAGATCAACCTAGAATTCTGCATGGGGTGATGGGTTTCTAGACATGAACCGAAGGTATCACATGCAGGGATTATCGTACTCAAATCGTACACTGCCAAAGGAACTTATTAGCAATAGGTGTCATGTTGAATGGATATGGCCATGTCCCAAGTGGAATGGATGGCATCAACTCGAGTGCTCACTCTATTGATACTGAAGAACCCCAAAGTCCTACTACCTATATTATATGAACCCGAGTGGATACCTTCCATTTCGTTGGCCAACTCTTTGATTAGTCAAGACTATTAGAGTAGAGTACTCACTATTAAAAGAGTACTGACAAATTGCATATAGCTGGGGGTTCAGCTTCCAATACCAACAAGGTCAATATTTCTAGTGTCCAACTCAAGGCCAAGGAAAAAGTCAATGACATGGGTCAGAGATGGTATGATACGTCGATGAAGAATCAGTGGTTGGAAAAAACTTGATGATGTGTACATTACCTTCTTTCAAATGGTAGTGGGGATCTCATCCTTCCCCCCAAGGGTGTCCTGTAGACTCAATTGGCAGAGTGGAAATAGCGTGCTGGGTTGCCATTGGTTATGATAGTAGCACCACTTCGAACTCCACACTCTTTCCAACCTGAAAACAATGCCCCATCTCCACATAGGTAGTGGTTGTTTCATTGCACTCGACCATGAGCTGATGGAATATGAAACCATTTCACCAGGAATTCTGGAACACCTAATATGCCCTCACTCGTCCTGTGGGTTGTGTTTGATATCATTTAAATCTGGATCAATGTAGTGAGGATAGAAACACTTGTATTCTGAGTAGTGGCTAAGCATATAGGGAAAAGGAAGGAATGTGTCATAGCAGTACAAAGAGACAACAGGTGGCGCTGGCCTACCTTCTTCGAGTCCCATGGACATTTCATCCACCCTGACCAACACTATTAGAGTAGAGCCAGGTACTCTGTCTATATAGTACTGGAGCAAGGCATCATCCCCATGGAAATTGACCCTTCGTTCGGATTCCCATCGCGGCTATATGCAAGAGTTTTCCAAATGACCTTGTTCGCCACTTTGATTCATGACGAATGGGTATATGCCTTCCGAGTAGTTTCCCTCGAGTCAGAAATGATATAATAGAGAGTGGATGCCTAACAACGGTGAAACGGGTTGGGAGGACATAATAAATTGAGTAGATGTACTCATGGGTGAGTTGTCGTTGGGGCAAGAGGACTCCTAGGCATTCAAAAAACCATAGGTACAATATCACGAGATGGTCAAAGTGGTGGAATTTATATGCTAAATTCTAGAATGATGCTTCATGGCCGAAGGGATCAGGACTACATGATATAATTCGGGAAAGGGGTCACCAATTCAAACAAACCGGTTGATCAAACCCCCATGTCAATACGGCGAAATCAAGTGTATCTAATCTACTCCAATCTGATAGTCCTTTGGTGCAATGGGAAAAGTCGATGCTAGTAGATGCACTGGTGTCTTGAAACTGGAACACTATCATGTCATATATTATATTATAGTAGGATAGTTGGTCAGGGGTAGCAGGTGGGCTCGGGCTATCACTCTCGTTCGCCTAGTTGGTCATCAGCGGTTCCTCTCATGGTATCAGTTCAAGTCCTTCCGTTTCATAAAAACCTCATGGTATCACATCTTCATATCCTCTTTCCATAGTCTCATTAGGCCAGGGGTTAGGATCAATATAATGGGACTTAGAGGTTTTGGAGCTATATTTTTTGACCGACTGTATCAATTCGTTATTCAGTGAAGAGTATCCTAGCAAGACTCAAATATCTCACCTAGCGGTGAGGTTCTAAACCATTGATATATATGTAGCACCTTTATCAACCAAACAAAATATGGTGAAGTAGCTGAGAATGTAGAAGAAGAAAAAAGTGATTGTAAGTTTCCCACGATGTGGATTCAAACCACTCTCGAGTGACTTTCCTTTCAGTAGTCTTGAGAACAACACTATTAGAAGAGTGCTGAGAATGACGTCCTTGGTCTAGAAAGAACTGAACTGAAGGAATGAACTACTTTTTCTAGAGATCGACAACGATAAAAGATATTCAAGGACTGAAAAAGGTAAAGAAAGAAGTGACTTCCATTCCTGGATGGAATAATATAGTGGAGAGTCTTTCTTAAGTGATTTCAATAGACTTATATGTCTTTCCCGAAGACTATATTCTTCCATCCGCTCCTTAATAAGGACCAAACCTTCGGTATATTATATCCAGGTACTCTTCTATATAGTATATCTAGATTATACTGGTCCTCTCCCACATCAAGATCCCGAAGAAATATGACTCATCCCTAATGAATCAAAATCTTCCTTATTTCCCTTATTTATGGGAAACCTAGGAGCATCGATTTAATATAGGTAGTAGATTAGTAATTGATTGCTCTTTCCTGATGTGCTCATTCTTTAAAATCCACGTAATTCTAAAGGTTGAAAGATTCTTATATTAGTCTAGTCGAGTTCCTTCCCATTCTTCTTCCCTGTAAGATAACAAAATTTATTTCTAATATTTTTTGTTTTCCAAAAGTAAATAATGATATCTATTACTCAATTAACACCCTATAAGAACTAGGCTATCCAATACTAATTTAAATGAACTTCCAAAGCATCAAAAGCATTTTTTGATCATCTATAGCAAGCTCGCATTTCTCATGAGTTTTCATGCTTGGAAAGAGCAGAATGGGATTGCCGAAGGAAAACATAGGCACATTACTGATTCTGGACACTCTATGATCAGCCTGATACACATATATATGTTGAAAAATATCTATGGACTGAAGCCTTAGTATTATATCTCATAAAAAAGGAAGTCTTTTCTTCTAGGAGAGTAATATCAGTAGGTGACATCCGACTTTCAGGCACCTGACCCTTATATTATAAGAATATCTGGCTACCATGTCAGATCATGTTGTTTTTCATGCCTGCTTGCTTTAATCCATTAGAAGAGTTGGTAAACCTTCCAAAACAGATGCTGAGACTTCTTCTATGGGAGACAGCTCTCAAACTGAATTAGAGGAAAACCAGAGCGCTAGTTTCTAGGAAGTAAATATCTTATAACTTAAGGCTGAAATTGCAGAGAGGGTTGTAGTTTCAGTGGAGCTTACCATGACTATTATGGCTCTCACGAAGCACGAGGATTTTCATATTAAGGCTGCCAAAAAAGATTTGAGTGATTGCATAGTACAACTGGTGGTGGACTCTATAAAGGTGCTCCATGATAGGATGTTGGATCCAGTGGCGGAGTCTCTGTTGGAAGACGCGGGAAGGCTCTCTACTAAGAATCCATCCAGGTGTCAGAATATATAAGAAGAGTTGAGGTCCAATGTCACCAATATTACTAAACTAAAGAGACATGAGAGCTAGAGGGTGGCTTCAATACATCAATCAATCCCTAGAGGAACTCATGGAGTGCGCTTCTTCTCCTTTGCAGCACTAATCTCACCACAACTTTGAAACATATTCTATAAGGGTTTGGTTCTTACCCTACCACCTTTATTTCTCTCAGCCTAACCAAATAAATATCCTTATCAGAAAAGGTGACTCTGGCACCTCACATCTCAAAGATGTCATTTATGATATTGACATCAATCTTTGTCTCATCTTCATGAGCAGCCACCACAGGTATCATCTCTATATGGAATTTTCTAAAAATCACTCACTGGTAGATTCTTCTATCGAATCACCAATATACTCATCAACACAATGTTAAAGGACTTCAATACTCTTCTAATAGTGTGGCCCTATGATATTTAAGGGTTGGGGCCATCATACTCTTTAAACATATATATTTTTTCCACAGCGGTGAAACTACTTGTAATTGCAGAGTATGAATTCAACTTGCTTTCTAAATCCCCAACCAAACTCATAATCTAAGAAATCGAGATCATTAGGGGAGATAAATAGAAATTTGGTTGGAGGTAATGAATTATAGGGAGTTCTATCATTGAAGATATGGTTCTGATTGTAGAACATGGAGGTTGAGCGGGTTGAATAAGTCGTAAAAGAAGAAAATAGGTCTCACAGGTTCCATTGAAAATAAATGGTTTCTTAAAGAGATAAAGTATTGAAAGATAATATTGGTAAAATGAAAATGAGGTTCACCTAAGACGAAAATGGGGATGCTTCCATGAGAATGGAAGTTGTTTGGTGAAAAAAGAGGTCTGGATAATCAATTGGTTGAGAACGGGGTCCCACAGTACAACCAAGAATCTTTCCCTTCCCCTTCGTTATCCCCTTCTAGAAGGAAGAGGAAATCGACTCCCAGTGGCGGCCGGTGCTTTTTCCTCCCTTTAAAAAGCTTGGTTAGCAAATCTCATTGGCCACCATCTCAGCCTAGATCTACGGTACGAGAATTAATCTCCATTTCCCTTTTTCTTTAGCAGTACACGGTCTTCCAAGGAAGAGGTCGAGTTCCTCCCTTATCGATAATCTATACGGCTTTATTCATTTCTAAGAACCTAAAAAGAAATATACCCACTACTAAAAGAGTACTAAAGTCAAAAACTATAGTTCCAGGTCTGCGAGAGGTCAATGTACTAGGGCTCATTCCCAAATAGGGGACACTATTGTAAGAGTACTTGTCTCCTACATGGGCCTTCATTCCTCATTAATTCAAATCAAAGGAAGCAACATCAGGAAGGGATGGGGACTCAGGTGGGGATAAAGAGCTGCTTCCCTTCCTTTCTCTAGTTGGTAATTTGAATATACCAAGGCAAATAGTTTTTTGAAAGTGGTGCATGTAATGTACTAGTACTAGTTAGTAAATGAAATGGATATCAATTGTAGTGACCCAGAAGACAAATAATTCCAGTATATTCCGTGATTTGTCAGTTCTAAGAACAGGTGGAAGATCTCCCCTTCCAAGATGTTTTCACGACCGGAGGGATTGTATCCATTTTCTTCAGAGATTCCACAAGTTCCAACGTCCTGTGAATTTTATCCCTTGCTTTATTGACGAGTAAAGGAAGAGATTCATAACCAAACCACACCATGGCCCTTTGTAGTATATTGCTTAGATATCATCAGAAGGTGTTAACCCGAAGGCAGCCAATTGGACATGAATACATCTTAGTATCTATCGATTATTTCAAAAAGTGAGACCTATAACACGATCAAAGTGGCACACGTCAACATGATTTATGAATAAGTAGCTTCACACTCATAAGCTTAGGTTCTAAAACCTTATATATAAGTATCTAATACTTATATCTAAGGGTTCTCAACCAAACTGAATAGGGTGAAGTAGGCGAGTTATAAATACTTATATATTCATTAGAACCTCCCAGGGTGAGGTTCAAAGATCATAACCTTTCTAAAGGGTTAGAAAAAACCGTCCATTTTGAGCCATTTTGAGGTCTCATAATCATGGTGAAACAGAAAATGCTATTTATGAAGCATTGACAAAGCAACATTATATACCCTTACTAGAGTAGTATATTTCTTCATAAGTCAGAAAGGTTCGTATCCTACCCTTTCAGAAATAACCTTTTTCCTTCTTATTAATGGTTGGTTTCTTAATCAACTATATGACTTGAATGAAGAAAGACACAACTCTTCTTGTAATTCTATGTTATATATACTCTATTTCTCTAGAAGCGATATAGGAATCTATCAATTGAAATCTAAGAAACATCTTGCAAGTAACGTATCTATCCCTACCTCTCCACTATCTGATCTGGAAACTTTCCTTCATTTGGTAGATGTGGACTAGTAACTAAAACATGAGCATCTACATCTTGACCAAAGTTTGATCTCAATAGAAACAACAACTTTGTTAGCTCGATCTGCTCTTTTTCCTATAGAGGAATGTGGAAAAAGGATTCTCACAATTATACAATGGAATTCCTCTTCTTGGTATCTTCCATGCCACTCTCATTTCAATCCATGATCAATGCGATGGGGTCAGTTTATTTCCTTTCTCGGTATTAGGATTTTCTCACTCACAGCGGATGGAAGGCAGGATACGAATGGTATTGTAAGACCCCCTATGACTTATGAAAAAAATACAGAGAAGACCTTTAGATTAATCCCTAAGTAACAAAACCATGACCCACTGGGTCCCCGATTCCTTATCTATCTATCATTAAGAAGATAACAGGACCCTGGAATCACCGCTAACTGAAGGAAATATAACAATGATACGCATAAACTAAAGGATCCTTCTATGAAAAAATTTAATTTTTTTAAAGATTCCCATTTTTTTTGACATCATGCACCTAAAAAGAATAGTTGTAGACCTTTTTACTTATTCATAAGACGAAAGGATTCTATATTCTTCACTCCGGGTTCAGCATGATTTAAGACTTCCTTAATCTTTGTTTTTATCTGTTTTAACTGGGACAGATTCTATCTCTCCCCTCTAACCAACATAGGAATGAACCATTAGTTTGATCTATCTATCTGATTTAACGGGTATGGCCCATGTAGCTTATTTTCCACATAAAGGGTTCAAATCAAACTAATATAATGACAAGCTACTCCAATTATCATTCTATTTATTCTAGATGAAGCTACCACTAAACACAAAAAACCTAAAAGGGTCAAGCATCCTTTCCCCCCAGCCTCCCCTATATTGGTATACTACTTTCTCTCTTTCCTTTCGAGTGAAATTTTCCTTTTTACCTTCACACCATGCTTAATAATTGGATGAATCCCATTGCATTGCAGGTATCATGAATTGCGGTTACCAAGAAAGAAAGAAGAGAATGAAAATATGAACTAGCTAATTTGGTTCTAAACCCTTATATATAAGTATCTGATACTTATATATAAGGGTTCTAAAAGGTCAGGAAGGATGTTTTTTTTGTGAGTAATATCTTCTTGGTAAGTGCTTCGATGTAGCCAAGCTACCTTCGTACTGGTTCTCCAGACATGGGAAAAGAAACAGATAATTTTCTTATATAGAGAATACTTAACTAAGTAGGTAGTAGTAGGGGAGGAAGGGGTCTCGGTTTCTTGCTCGTCAAGTGAGTGAGTGGATTTTACAACAACTATCGGTGACCAACGATCAACATCAATGCACATTGGCCCTATCTATATTGGACAAGGAAAGAAAATCCTAAACCCCTTACTAAAAACTATTTCATTACCTATTACCTACTAAAAGAGTGAGGAAAGATACGAAGAAAGATGAGTGGTAGTGGAAAGATTTTTATTTTTGACGAGGATGATGATATGAAATAGAAGGGAGGGATGGGATCTACTCCATTAAAGAACATGTTATAAAGAGATCTTGTTGCTTCTTGTTTTCCCACTAGTGGATTAGTAAGAGTTCCTCTATTGACAGAAGAGATCTTGTTGCCTTCATCCGAGGCAATAGCAAACCAAAGGCAAGAGAAACCCATGGAAGATGAAAGCGAGGAGTTTTACACCAGAGCATAGATTGTACTCGAAATATCATGGCTCGAGAGGCCACTTCTCAAGCTACAAGAAAGACATCTCAATCCCAATAGAGTCAGTACGCACTCAATCCAAACTCTTATTAGAAATCTACCTAAAATGTATTAGAAGGCTCTGAAAGATGATGTGAATCATGGCCTTAACGAGAATTGAATCAACACACAATACAAGATTTCCTCACCCAGCTAGTTAAATAGATGTAGATATGGAGAATATGAGGAAGAAGATGAATATGGGGATTGAGATTAGATTGTTATGGATTATCAAAAAGACTTCCTGTGTAACATTTTCAATCATCACGAAGGTAGAGTGAACATTCATATCCTAAAATGTATACATTAAATAATGCATGGCTCTCTCACTATGAGCTATACATATTGGATAGGGGGCCTCTTCATCTAATCGGCATGAGTATGCACGAAAAGTGCTTGTGGTGTTCATGTACTCGAGAACACCCCTAAATGGGGGGAATTCTTGGCCCTTGTTACATTTCATTATTCTTTTTGGCCTGAGAGATCAAGTTGGAATGGTTTTTCTTATTCAATGATTGTGTCCCTCCCTTCGTGGGTCAGTTTTCTCGAAACGTATCCAGCTCGCACGGGTTTAAAGGGAGGTTCACTTGTTTTGGAAGCAAACAAGTAAATCACCAACCCCTCGGTAAAGAGAATATTTTTGTTGATCTAATATCAATAGTGCTTCCAGCTTCTGGGCCCCAATGCGCCAAATCGAATCTCATGACCTGGGAGTAGGGATAACTGTCCTGCCCACTATATATATATGTACTCAGATTGAATCTGACCTGATTCTAGCCAAAATCCTAAGTATGTGTCTGCGGTTTTAGACTGACTTTAGGTGATGAGTTCACTCACCCCGGACGTATGCACCCTAGTCCAGGATGCAGAACAAGACAATCATGATTGAATAAGTGGAAGTTCCCTAGAAATTCAAATCAATTCGAAGGTGTTGGCTCAAATTCAGCTCATTACAAGGGGATTCATAAATAGTATTGAGAAATATTGTAGTGTGATAACAGAAAAGCAAGTGAGAGAGAGATATAGAAAGAGCTCATATTTCCCCGAATGATGAAGGTACAACAGACCATTCTACCTAGAAGACTCTTTCTTTTGTTATCACCAGTTGATTGATTGAATTACTAGGTGCATTACTAGTTAAGATGAGACTCTCCATGATGCGTTAAAGAAACACCAGCTCCGCGCAGTCTGTAAGGTATAATAGAAGGGAACCAGGTAGTACTTTTTATCCTTCAATATAAGATAATTTTTTTGGGTGGGGAAAGAAGCTAAAAAATGATCCAATCTTTCATTCAGGGTTTCCAGAAGGTTTTCCACCCATAAAAAATAGGAGTTAACGACAATATTTTTATTTCAGATTGAACCAGGTTCAAGAGCACCTATATTATTCTCTCTTCTGATAGATCGTAAACTGTAAACTTTCTGTCAAAGTTCTAATTAATCTTGGTATTTTTACAGGGACAACATCCTGGAGACATTTTTTCCCTTTATCTTGGACTTATGGATCTCTTCCTTAGATTGAAATGGTGGTTTTTTCCATAATCCATTCATTTAAAAATGGGATATGAGAAAGGATAGAAGAGAATAAATTAGCTTCTTCCCTCCCTCTGGATTCAAATAGTGGGTTTATAAATTGCATAAGAGATGAGAGAAAGATGCTTAGAATAGATACTTCGTTGAGAACTTTTTCAAGATTTGTGTGTCTCTAATGCGAATGAAGAATGCAAGAGAATAGAGTAGTCTCTAGCCAAAGGTGCCCTACGAGGGTCGGTCACCGGGGATGAAGTCAACTTTCTTCTGATTGAGCATGAGGCTGATTTTCAGATGATTGAGAGTTTTTTTATTCTCCGATGTGATATGAATAACACATTGAAGTTGTTTTTGTTATTACAGGTACTCTTCTATATAGTGCCCATATCAATCTATTCCTACAATTGGGGTGAGTCTCGCCTATTCACCGTTGCTTGACATAACGAAACCGAGAACTTGTAGTTCGATTTACTTATATAGTTATGGAAGTATAAATAATTGAAATTGACGTATAATTTTTCTAATATAGTTAGAACACTTAAATTCACCGACAAAGCATCTTTTCACGGAGTTTGTTGCAGTTTTCGTAGTTTCTTATAGACTCAATATTAGAAGAGCACCTATTTTCGTTTAGATTGGGTTGGTGTTCAGTGTAACTTAGTACAATATTGAAAATAATTCTCTTCAGGGCTATAATAAATAATATATGTATTTTTTTTGTTTTTCACAATCGAACCCCCAAATTTATTCTTCTAAAAGTCTTTCTTTAAGAGCTGAGCAGTCAAAGAATGAACAAAAAAAATTATAGTTCACTTTTTTCATTTTATTTAGAAGCACTGCAAATATTATTTTTTTATTATCTTTTATTTTAGAACTCAGCTACTTCACCCTATTCAGTTTCTAATGTTTTATTTAGATCTATTCCTTTCTAAATAAAGGGTAAGGAAGGTGGTACTATATATATATATATCAAGGGTTTAGAACTCAGCTGATTCACCCTATTCGATTTGGCTGAGAAAGGGTCATATCTATGGTACTTGACCCTATATAGTTTATCCTTATCAGTTGTCGAATTGTGTACATGCCGTGCTTTATTCGAGTCATTCCTAACCTTGCGTGATAGTCATTATCCATTAACTCGACTCGTACTTCTGACCTTGACCCCTCGGATGAAAGATGTGGAGCTTAATTTATTGTCATAGAAGGACCAATCAATCAAAGAGAAGGGTCATATATCTTTAGAATGTTCCATTGGAGTCAAAACCAACCCATTATGCTGAACTAACAAGCATATTAGAGAGTCGAATGCACCTACTGGACACAACGAGTACCCAAACGGTGGAAACAAACGGGCTAGTCATGGGATATGGGGATGGAATTGCATGTGTATCTAGGTTGCATCATTTGAAATGTCGTGAAATGGTCCAGTTTACTAGTGGTGTGAAAGGCATAGTGTTGAATCTGGAGCCCGAGCTTATCCGTATAGCGGTGTTGGGGTTGGATACCACCGTGAAAAAATCAGATCAGGTCACGCACACTGGTTCAATCATGGATGTTCCCTCGGGGATGTGCCAGTTGGGTCGTGTTGTCGATGCTTTGGGTGTTCCAATTGACAATACCTCAATCACACACTGGGAATCTGAGACAAGATTTGTTGAACAGAAAGGTCCAGGCAATATCAAACGTCAACTGGTTCCCAAGCCAATGTTGAATGGTCTCAAAGCAATGGAAAGCCTAATGTCTATCGGTTGTGGGCAATAAGAACTCATCATTAGGGAATGAAAAATGGGAAAAACCAGAATTGGGGTTGAAACCATGATTTCCCAAAATCAAGTGAATGCCACCGATCGGGAACTGGACAAGCTCTATTGTGTCTATGTAGCTATAGGGCAGAAACGATCAATGGTTGCACAAGTCATTCAATTACTCTCGGACGCTTCCAGCATGGGGTATTCCATTCTGGTGGATGCTACTTCATTGGAACCTACTCCACTTCAATTTATTAGACCGTATTCAGGGTGTGCAATGGGGGAATATTTCTGCGATCATGGAATGCATGCTATGATCATATATGATGATCTTTCAAAATAGGCAGTGGCGTATCGACAAATGGCATTATTGTTACATTGACCACCGGGTCGGGAGGTATTCTCAGGTGATGTTTTCTATTGACATTCTCATATATTAGAACGAGCAGCTAAAAGAGTAGACACTATCATTGTAGGTAGCTTGACTACCCTTCCCATTATAAAAACACTAGCGGGAGACGTCTCGACCTATATTCCCACCAATGTGATCCCAATTAATGATGGACAAATCTATTCGAACACGGAGCTCATTTATAGAGGTTTCCACCTAGAAATCAGCATTGGATTACCGGTCTATCAAGTTGGCTCAACTTCTTAGGTGAAATCTATAAAACATGTATACGGTGCTTCAAAACTAGAATTGGAATAATATCGAGAATTGGCCGCCTCTTCTCAATTTGGTTCAGACTTGAATGAAGCGACTCAGGATATTTCCATTGGAGGTGCCCGACTTACGGAAGTTCCGAAACAACCTCTACATCATCCATTGGCTCTTGAACAACAAATACTGGTATTATATTCCATAGTCAATGGTTTCTTTGATCTAATGCCTATTGATCGAATAACGCAATATGAGATAACAATCACACACTGCCTTAGAGATGGTGGGAATTTCAATACGGACTAGATCGCTGGGTTCACACTCGAGGTAAAGAAGGAAATAGATCACTTATTATATGAAACTTATTCATTGATAGACTATCTAGATATAATATAGTAGGCAAGGTCTTGTTCGTTAAACCGGTCGGCTTTGCGACTCACTGGCGGAAGCTACCTAAATATATAGAGTAGAGTACTTGGTAACTGGATAGCTCGATCTTTGGGTACAGTGCTGTAGTGAATGAGCCAATACTCAAGGTTGGATTCTTCTTTCTCAGTGAAAGGATCAATACCACCTCTACTACCTATATTATACTGAATATGATGATACAACCTCTACTACCTATATTATTCCGATCAAGGACCAGTTCAAGGTTTCTACTATATGTACTCTTCTAATAGTGGGTACTCTACTCTAATAGTACCGTAAACTCTCACCGATGTCCTCTATCTATTTTATACTGACTTGATGACATAGTGACTTAAAGGGTGAGTGAACCGATTTAAAAAGTATGGGATGGGTTCTGCACATTCTCTGAAACACTATGCTCAACAGGGAGGGAATACGAAGGTGGTGCTTCAGTAATCTACTCTAATAGTTTTGAGGTACGATACAATTAGAGTAGTGTAATAACATTCTTTGATGAATGTGATTGATGGTGATGGGTGCATAACACTTGAGGGTGATTGGACCTAAAAATTCCCACTGAATGAGTCAACACAGAGAGACAAACCATGGGGGTTTCAAGGTTCTAAACCCTTATATATAATATATATGTAGCACCTTATTGAATAGGGTGAAGTAGCTGAGTTCAAAACCCTTGATATATATATATATATATATATATATATTCAATAGCACCTTTCTAAAGGGTTAGGAATCATAAGAGGTTTCTGGGATGAGAAATTGCTTCCCCTTACCCTAAGGTGTAAGAGATTTTAGAAACATGGTGTGAGGCTCAAAGAAGCACCTTTTATGGGAAAATATTAATAGATTACTGTCCACTAGATAATTGCTTTGAACAAGAAGTTTTTCTCCCAAACCTCACGTGAAAGATTGGGAGGCGCCCCTAGATGTCTCACCTCTTGAACTACTTCCAGTACTTACCCTTATAAATGATCATATCTACGGTACTTACCCTATATAGTTCACCCTAAGGTGTCAGATCTTTTAGAACCTTGATTTCCACACTGATCCAACACCAATAACTTTGGAAGTGGATGAGGCATGTATTCTCATAATATTGTGTCCCAAGGTCTAGATCCCACGCAACCAGGTGTCAAAGGTCTCACTGGGAAGTGGAAATTTGTCACTGGAAAATGGAAGGTCTGTGTTGGTGTGACATTCAGTAGTAGTCCATGCATGGAATAAAGAGTTGACTCTACCACAGAAGCTAGAGAGGAGTCAATCTGGAAAGCCAATCCCTTGTAATGAGTCTGTCCTCTCTCCTGCTCGTTCCTCGATCTTCAAACTACCATCAACTGTGCCCTGGTGTCAGAATGAATGTAGCACCCCGATTGGGAGTATTTTTTTGTGTCCCAACTCCTAACCCTTTAAAAAGGGTCAGATATTTGAACCTCACCCTTTAGAAAGGGTCATATCTACGATACATGACCATATATAGTTAAATGAGAGGAAGAAAGTCAACTCTCTTTCAGATCCTATTTTGTATCCGCATCTTTGGATGTTTATGTTGTACTCATGTTGACTCCTCAAACACATTTTAATCTCACTCCATGTATATTTGTGGGTTACATCACATATTAAGAGGGTTATAGATGACTTAATCCAGATAATGGAAAGATTCTTGTATCACATCACGACATTTGACTTTTGGAAAAACTCGGTTCTTTTTCACCCAGAATATAGAAGATAATTTATAACCTCTGCAGGGGAATGAATATGTTTCTAATCAGCATTCAGAGCCTATTACAATCCCAACTCATCTTCCTACTCAAAGTTTAGAACCACCACCAAGAGTTTAATCTGGCTTTCAACCTCAACCTAAAGGTGATACTCTTGCTCTCACATTAACTAATTCGAGAATTTAGGAACAATATCCAGTGACTTGTAGGTGTTCTACGACATCTCTTTCACCACCTTCGTCATATAAGATAAGATACATCGTGAAAAGCCCAATCGTGTTCTCCCTTCTCTCTTGTCTGATTATCATTGTGACTACAACATCTCCCATCTCTTTCCTAGGTCTCGCTCTAATGTTCTACATCCTATTGAGTGAGATTCTTTTTTTGAATGATAAAATGAATAAATACAATATAGACTCTATTAATATGATGTATAGTAATTCTATTGTTCATCAATATAAACTTGTAACACTGTGTATTATGGATGTAAATGAATCATATCCTGAGTTTGTGACAACCCATATTAAGGAACTATTCAACTGTTGAGCTATTGTTGTTTTGAGTGGAATCAGTAGCAAGAACCTTCATGTTGACATCCTTAACCTAAGAGGTGTAAGATATTTTATAACCTTAACCTAGGAGGTGTAATATATTTTGGAACCACAACCTAAGAGGTGTAATATCATTTAGAACCTTAACCTAAGAGGTGTAATATCTTTTAGAACCATATCCTAAGAGGTGTAAGATTTTTTAGAACCTTAACCTAAGAGTTGTATGAACTTTTAGAACCATAACCTAAGAGGTGTAATATCTTTTATAACCTTAACCTAAGAGGTGTAAGATCTTTTTGAACCTTAACCTAAGAGGTGTAAGATCTTTTAGAACCTTAACCTAAGAGGTGTAAGAGCTTTTAAAACCTTAACCTAAGAGGTGTAAGATCTTTTAGAACCTTAACCTAAGAGGTGTAAGATATTTTAGAACCTTAACCATGATGAATCAAAAAAATCAACTATTAGAATATAATAGTGAATAAAATAAGGTGTGGCTTCACTGAATGGGGCTCGATGACTGATAAGGATAAGGAACTCCGAGCTGGGAATCTATTTGTAGATACCTTGTGTATCAGGGTGGCCAACTCTTTGTCTGGGGAGAGTTTTAAATGGATGAAATCTATGCTATTTCCACTGATCCTAGTCGAAATAACTATGCTAAGATAAGGTAGAAGAGCGCTACTAAGGTAAGTATGATCTCCCCTATCGAGGAAGGCCATCTCATGGAGACAAGAATGTCTGACATCATCATCTCAAAGCTTAAATAATGTGAAATTTGGAATGAGATATATAACGATCCCATCTTGTGAAACTGAGCAGTAAACTCCTATACCAGATTAAAAAATCAATATGGTGATCTTATGTCTCTTCGAGATAGTCAGACGACCCTAGGAGAAAAAATTCTACATTATTTAGATAGAGAGGGTCAACCAGATGAATATGAGTTAGAAGATCTTGAGCATATCTATCTTCTACTTGACTATTTGTCCTGTTTCCTGTGCTTTGACCGTAATATAATGCCGAATCAACTCTTTCTTTATGGGTTACCGTGAACTCAAAGAAGTATCATCTTCCATATATTGTCTCACATGCTTAGGATAAGATTCACCAACATCTTTTGATTCCGAGTGGAAGAGACTTTTGGTAATCCCTTGGATCTCTACGTCTTGGAAGAAGACCCTGATCAATGCTTGAATGGCATTAACGACAATCCACCGATCATTCATAAAAAAAGGTAATATACCCCTTGGAGTGCTTGACACTTCCCCGAGTGTACCAACAGGGACCGAACCCACTTAGATCGAGGTTCATCAAGCTACGAGTCTGACCCGCAAGACCTAATCTAGAGGAAGGATTACTCATTGAAACATTGTGGGGCTTAATTAGAAGGAGAATGTGTAATTCACCATAAGGTTTTTTTATTCAAATGCCCAATGAGTTTGTCCTTGAATATGGTGATTCTGCAGGGTACTTTATTCAAAAAGAGCCTAATGTATCGCAAAACATTGATCGATACATGCACTCAGTCATTAAAAATAGATATGCTAATTACGACGATCCCTTTAGGGGAATCTTCTACACAAGAATTCCTAGAATACCACACAAATCGGTTGAGCTTCAATGTTTACAATACTGTCACCTATAATCATTTTACGTAAAGGGATGATGGGTGATTCCTATCGATTCAAAGCTTATGATATGAAAAATGGAATACACTATATGATTTTTATAATGGAATTCAAAATAATTCATTTACGGAAGCTTCAGCATCCAAAGGGGAACAATAAGCTCAAAGGCGGGAAAAGGTTCTAAAGGATCTGACAACTTAGGGTCAACTATATGGGGTCAAGTATCGTAGATCTAAACCTTTAGGGTTAAATATTTTAGAAAATTAACCCCCAAACACAATGAACCTAAGTGATTGGGTTTTCAATGTCCATGCTCTAGTCCAAATAGCTATGGTTTGTACGATGGCCATATCCACTGGTGGAATAAAATGGAACCTGACTTGGGTTGTTCACTTTTGGACTGGTCACTGGGGAATATGCACCGAGTGGGTGGGTTCCCAATGGGGGTGGATGGTATACTCGTATATCAGTGTCGATACTATTAGATTAGAGTCAGGTACTCTTCTATATAGTCCTTGTGCTGTGTTCCTAGGCTCCTCGCAGTGGTGTGGACATGATGGACATCAGCTGTACTATATAGACCAAGTATCTGGGCCAGATTCATCAAGAGAGAGATGCAGTTGGGTTCAAAAAGGTATTTATTTTCATTTTAATAGAGGGTACGATACCTTTTATTTTCATAGAGATGTTTTTGGTTGATGGAAGATAGAAAGAAAGAAGAAACTAGGTATAATATAGTCATCCCACTATAGGTACCACTATAGGTACCACTATTGGGACCACTATAGGCACCTTTTTTGGTGCTTATAGTGGTGCTTATAGACTATATCGAAGGGTACCTAGATAGATTACCTGAGAGATACCTGAAGTATCCCTGAGAATGACCAGGTTCCACTCTGGTACAGTCCAAGAGGGTGAAAAAAGAAAGATCAGTGAAGTAGTACTATACTCTAATAGTCTCGTAACTACACTCCTATTCATTCAGTGATAGTCTTCTCAGGTCAGTACTCTACTCTAATAGTTAGGTTGGGAAATCAAGTGTTTGGAATTGGAACACTCTCCCACTTGAGTCAGTATAATATAGGTAGTAGAGCAGCTTCCATGAGAACGAATGGGAGGTTTCAGGGAGAAATAGCCCTCAGAATCAGCACTATATAGACAGAGTACCTGTCGGGGGCGATTGGTGTTTCTATATGTAAGGACAGGTATTCTTATAATATAGTTCTATACCAGACTTGTAGTATATGGGTGGTAGCGAGGTCAAATCGGGAGGAAGAGGTGTCTCTATTGAGGGTGAGGTGGTAGGATCAACTGGAGGGAAGTGTGTTGGGCACAGGTTTTCTAGATCGAATTTTGATGCCACAGTTTGATGCATTCACCTATTGGACACAATTCATTTAGTTATGCTTAGTAATATTGACATACTATATATATATATATATATGTTCTTGGTTGGAGTTTGGGGTTTGAGCTTCATTCATAAAGTACGGTTTCGCCTACGAATGTCGGGAAGGACGTTACTGTTAAAATGGACAGACATGGTGTTCTGCTTTCAAGATGAATTTAGCCATGGGTTTCTCACTGATGTAGACTATCTATCTGAATATCGATGACATGTATCTAATTGCTGTACGTGCATGTGCTTGTACTGGGGTCACCAGATCAAATGACTCAGGCTCTTGGGCATCTGAGAAATCACTGGGCAGCTAGGCGTGGAAGGCCATATCAGTTGGCTATCGATGTCGGATCTCACTGAGAGGGGGTCACCATGTCGTATGAAGGTTTTGTTAGTCCATGTTCTACTCGTCCAGAATAGTCTATTTTTCTACCATGTGGACACTCGGTGAAAGGGAGACTTTATATTTAGGTATTCTAGCTTATAAACTGTTTCTTAGTACTCTACTCTAATAGGTGGACCTTGGGTTCCAAGGTTGGGCATCCACTAATATTTGCATCACAATACAGAGTGGTTGGAAGAGATCAGATGAGCCGGAGGTCGATGTTGGTGTAGGGTTTTTGGCCATCTCATGGGTGGTAATGAAGCTATTCGTATGGGACTACTAGAATCTTGTATGGGGGTTCCAAACTACAATATTGAGATGGGACACATTGCGATGCATGGTTCACACAAGGTTGAAAGGGGACTACCTAAAAATGGAATCTCTACTTCCTATATTATACAGAGTACTCTTATATTTATATATATAGAGTCGTTATTAGTACTCTACTCTTAATGTACTCTTGAAACATTGGTGGGTCACAACTATATAGGAAAATTACCCGTTTGATGCAGCACTCTTGGACAAATACAGTCAGAAACGGGTACTCACTTTGCCTTCCATTTACAGCTCCGAGTGGGCGAAGTCAGTTCCTGACCCTCTCTAAAAGGGAGGGTCAGATCTTTTAGAACCTTTAG
Source organism: Viscum album (assembly GCA_963277665.1). Classification (NCBI taxonomy): domain Eukaryota; kingdom Viridiplantae; phylum Streptophyta; class Magnoliopsida; order Santalales; family Viscaceae; genus Viscum; species Viscum album. The sequence continues at coordinate 543,759,661 of OY728156.1, forward strand.
GGAGGGTCAGGAAGGATAATACTAATACTGATATATATTGATGGATTATATAAGCATAAGTATGAACATAGGCGTAGGAAGCGCTGGCATAAATAATCGATCAAATGTTTATTTAGAGTACTGACGATGAATCTAGTTCAGCAGAAGAGACATTACAAATTACTACCAAACCTATGGCACAAAAGGAGACCCCCTGAAAAACTAATGAATTTTCAACCATAGTTATTGAAGTAATATTTTATCTAGACCCCAATATATATAAGTACCATTTTTTGATAGGTTATTTAGATTCATCCAATTAGGAGGTGATAGCTGGTACGGTATCGTGCTGGAATGGGTAGTGAAGTGGGAAAGATGGAATGGTTTGAGGGGAGTCAAGGGGCACAAGGTGGTTTGGAGTTTGGCATGGCATTGGAGGAACTGGGTCAACAGGTAGGCGATAAAAACAAAACCAAATCAACTACAGTGGAATGATGGCTTTTCTCGACAAACCACAAGGATATTGAAACTATGTATTTCCTATTTGGTGCACTTTCAGGACTGATTGGAACATGATTTTCAGTTTTGATTCGTATGGAATTATCAACCCCAGATAATCAACTTTTAGATGGGAACCGTCAACTATATAATATTTTTCTTACGGCTCAAACTATAGTCATGATCTTTTTCATGGGGATGCCAGCTATGATAGGTGGTTTTGGAAATTGGCCTGTTCATATTCTGATTGGGTCGCCCGAAATGTCCTTTCCATGCTTAAATAATATATCATTCTGGTTATTGTCTCTGAGTCTGTTTCTCCTATTGTGGCTAGTAGTAGTGGAATTGGGTAGCAGCACTGGTTGGATGGTCTATCCGTCCCTAAGTGAGATCACTAGCCATTCGGGAGGTGCAATCGATTTAGTAATTTCTAGTCTACATCTTAGCGGGTTATCTTTCATTTTAGGTGTGATCAATTTTATTTCAATGATATCGAAATGTGTGGACTTGTCATGATGATGCATAGATCAACCCTTTTTGTGTGGTCAGTTCTTGTGACTACATGCCCCATAGTGTTGGATCTTCTCACACTGGTTGGGGGACTCACAATGTTATAAAAGGATCAAAACTTCAATACTACTTTTTTTTTGATCCAACTGGTGGGGAAGACCCCATTTTATACCAGCGTCTCTTTTTGTTCTTTAGTTTTAAATGGCCCTTTTCAGATTCAAATCTGAATACCAATTGTGCTACATGCTGGGAGTGACTGCTTCATGGTAATCATACTATTTTCATAAGTGGTTTTCTAGTAAAACCCCAATCTAGTCAAAATGGAGCATCTAAGGAAAAATCAGTAGGTAACAAATGACATAAAAGCAGTCTTGTAGTAACCTCAGAGACTACATGCACAATAACTAATCCTAAATCCTTATGTGAGTGGCTAGCTAGAATTATCGATGGTGATGGACGTATTCAAGTGAGTAAACAATGTGCTAAAAGATCTGACTGGGAAGGATATAATTCCCTTGAAATTAATATGGGACTAGAATATATACAAATACTATGATATATCCGACATATGCTTGGTGGAAGTATTAAAATGCGATCAGGTGCTAATGCTTATCGTTATCGACTACATCATCCACTTAGTATGATGAAACTCATGAATTGTATTAATGGTCATATTATACATTCAACATGACTACTTCAACTATATCATGTCTGTCATGTACTGGATATCCCTGTCATTCTACATATTACACTAGATGCTCAATCGAAATGGTTTGCAGGATTATTTGATGCTGATGGTACCATTGGTATCACTATGATGCATCAACTACCTTAACTCAGTATTTGAGTAAATAATAAACTTCTACAAGATTTAGAGTATAATAAGGTAGTATTTGTAAGAAATATCTACTTTGATAATAGTCAAAATGGTTACTATCAATGATATGTACAAATTCAAAAAGATGTGATCATGATGCCAGATTACATTCAATAAAGTACTTTCTAAAGTCATCATTCACAAAGATTCTTCCTTATTGAGGAATATTACAGTATTTAAAATCTCAAAGAATTTAAAACAGACAGTGTTCACTATAAATCATGGCTAGATTTCCTAGAAAAATGGAATCAGTTGATGATATAGTCCACCTTTCTTAACTTATATTAATGAGTAGAAGAAAGAAGCACCCTGAAGTTTACATCCTCATTCTGCCTGGCTCTGGAATCATCAGTCAGATTGTTTCAAAGTATTCAGACATACCAGTCTTCAGCTATCTCGGAATGGTATATGCCATGATTAGTATTGGAGTTCTTAGATCTCTGGTTCGGGGACATCATATGTTTACTTTTGAGTTAGACGTCGATACCCATTCGTACTTAAGTGCTACTACCATGATAATAGATATTCCTACTAGCATTAAAATATTTAGTTGGCTCTCTACCTGGTGGGACGGTTTGATCATGTACTTCAAAACACCCATGTTGTTTGTTGCGGGGTTCATCTTTTTGTTCATGATCGGTGGACTCACTGGAATAGTACCGGCTAATTATAGGCTTGGAATTACACTTCATGATACCTATTATGCATCGGCACATTTCCATTATGTACTTTTGATGGGTTCCATCTTTGCTTTATTTGTTGGATTTCACTATTGGGTTGGTAAATTCACATGGCTGGTCTACCCGTAACACTTAGGGAAAATCCAATTTTGGATCTCTTTTTTGTGGTGAATCCTACCCTCCGTCCAATGCATTTCGTAGGTCTAGCATGAATTTCATGTCACATTCTAGATTTTCTAGATGCTTTTGAGGGTTGGAATGACTTTCTCTCCTATGAAGCATATCTATCGTTTGTTGGGATTGTTCGTTTCGTAGTGGTAGTGATGATCACATCTTCCAGGGCACCTACTCTATTTTTGAGTCCGACTATCGAAGTTGAACAGACTCCAACCACACCGGAATGGATTCTTCCAAGTCCCCCATCCTTTCATATGTTTAGTGAATTGTCGGCTATTACGGAGACAAGATGCATTGGATCAATACAGTTTCCTACGTTAAACAAAATAGAAAAACAATAATACAAGAGAGAAGGGGGTATTTTGATACTATGATTGGTTCATTCATGGGGTTGTTGGGATGTCGACATTGAACCAGTATGCATCTCGTTGCGTACCCAACAATGGATTCCCCGAGATCTAAAATTGTATACCAGTTGTTCCAGTGCAGCCTTGCTCAATTGAATCTTGTATTCCATCTTCTCTGATGATTCCATTGACTACCCAACCGCTTTAACGTTCACATCCATGAGTGATTTATTTTAGTTTGGGACCTCAATAATCTACTCTAATATTACTATATAGGAAGAGTACTCGATCCTCCTAAACCCCACAAAACACATATCCTTCTACCATTACACTGCTTTACTATCTGTATCAATAGAATGCATCAACTGATATGACCATTGCCTATGCATTCCAATGTCTGATGAACCACACTATATGATTTAGAGCATCAAGAGTATGGTTAGAGTAATGAGATCCTTACAGCAACCGACCGAGTGACCATTCCACACTGATAGGGAAAAGGAACTTCAGTTCCTTACCCTAAGGTGTAATATCTTTTCGAAACTGATCCCTATCAGTCCAGGTTCATTCCAATTGAGCTATCGACCGATCACACTATTATAAGAGTACTGAGGCCATGTCTAGTGCACTTTGGATTTAAAAACACGCACACATAGGTTCTATAGGTATTAGCCTATAATTTCTTTCCTTTTGTCCCCACTTGGCTTAGTTAGATCTTGATTTTGGTGTAAGTGAAGTTAAAAATATCTCTTCCTTTTTGGTAAGCTCAGTACTAGAGGGAGGTGGTACTTATATATATGAAGATCCAATCTTTATGTTAGGCTAACAGTATCTATTTCTATATCGGCTTTATCTAGTGAGCGGGGTTCTTCGTTGAGTATATGGGAACAAACCAGACAAATTTTTTTTACCGTAATTCAGAAATCCAAACGAATCAGAAACACATTCAACAGAAAGATCAGAAAAGATCGATTGCAACTTTTAACTCAGTACTCTTCTAATAGTGATCTACTGCCCGGAATAAAAGAATGAATTTAGGCCATTGCTTGTTTTTAAATAGATAGTTAGGAAAGGAGCTAGCATAGTTTCTATTATAGGGGTTGTAGTCTAAAGTGAATGATTGGGGTTTTGGATTTTTTTAAGGGAAGGTTTAGAGAGGAGTTAGATTTAGGGAAGGTAGTTCTTGAGGATAGAGAAGAGAGTGGCTGTCGGCTGTGGATATGGAGATAGTGTCTTTCTAGATTTTGAGATCAGATCCTCTTTCTGGTCAGGGGAGCAGAGGTGGTTGATTGACAACCTATTTCTATCCTATCTCGACACATGACTAGCTGTGATTAGTCTTCCTTGTCCATGCTCTGTCTTTTTTATGATATCACAAAAAAATGAAAAGTGAGGGAAGAAGAAAATTTATGGATATATATCCATTTAAATATCCAGATTATGCTACTGATGCAACCACCAGTTACTATGCCTCTATCTCCCTCCATCAAAACCCATGTTGCAGGTTGGCTATGTGGCCGAATCTCCACCAACTATTGTTATGCCAATTCTATAGAACGAAGCTCAAAGACCTAGAATTCCAGTTTCCCCACCGCTCCACAGTTTCAAAGCATCGACCTGACCACCAGCTCAATCAAAACCAGAGCTTTCCGCAGTCGCCTGCATTGAAAGCTTTCAAGAAAAAAGTCTGATTGCCTCATCACGGCTATGGTCCTCCCCCTCAATGTTATGGATTCCTGTGTATGCTCCTGAGGTAGGAGGGGAAATCAATATGTTTGGTTTTTTCATCCCCTCTAAGGGTGCATTGTCCTTTTATCGAAAATACATTCACCATAATATCCAGCCAAAGGGAGTGATGGACACTATTTAAATCGATAATATTGAGCTGGTATGCACAACGCCATAAAGATACCTCCCACCGACCTCTCAATAAATCCGAAAATCGATGGTTGATCTATGAGGGGCCCACACGAACTTATGTCTGGACCCTACCATTCAATCTTCCAAGACTTTTGGAAAAGTTAGAAGGCTAAGAAAAGACCCGTATCGAGCGCTGGGTCTAAGGTTGATTTCTTCAAGATCCTTTCCCTGAATAACCAACATAAGGTGATTTCCTGGTTGGCGAGTAGCAACGCTTGTCCATGAGCTAGATGCATAACTGAACTATAAAACAAACTAGCGACAAGCAGGTAGGAGAGTGACCAGGCCTGATATCAGTACTGATTAATGAACACTTGAATCAGTACTGAGATTTTCCCCAACCCATCAATATATATCAGTATCGGTTCTCCCTCTCCCACCTTACCTTTTCTAACTAACGGGTCAGATAGATGCTACTGATTATATAAGGGTTTAGAACCATTGGCCATCTACTGGTTGATATAATATAGGTAGTAGTACTATTGGATCAGAGTACTCACTATTAGAAGAGCACTGAAATTTTAACACATTCCCGAGCTTGATTTACCTTGCCTCACTCTTATGCATCACTTTAGTCATAGGTCGTATTTGGCACCCAAGAACAAAACACATTCCAATCCACTACTTCAACTATGATCGATTTGGTGAACAGGGCTGGCTACCAGAACTCTCAAATAGCAGTTTATCCATATGATGCTAGTACTTCTTGTGCTTCAAGATGTGGGGTCACCTCCATGCGCCTATTCTCACTACCGCCAACTCTCAAAGAACTAGATATTCTTTCATTACTCTACTCTAATAGTGTTGGTATAATATAAGTAGTAGACATCACACAACTACTCACACTAATGAATTGTTGGTGAAGTCAACAATGCTAATGCCAACCCATCTCAACACCAATGATAGAAGATATGGACTTTTCTCTATGAAACAATGTGGGTGATCGAGTGCATTCAATGGAAAAATCAATGAAAGTACTATTTCTTGAACATGGCGGTGGAGTCGGAGAACCAATACTACCCCCATGGATATCTTTCATATAGTCATGAAACATGAACTCATCCTATTACTGCTCATTGTATGGAAATGGTAGCTATGCTTGTAGAATGAAGGAGCCCATGATCTCACCCTGAACCATTAATCACCCCAATTCCCAAGCAACTCATCACCAACTATATCACCCCATATAATCATGGCATACCTGACCCATAAGTACTCTACTATAATAGTAATGTCTGTTCCAATTCATCCTACCTGTACCCATACCCTTCGGGCTCATTGTACAAGTAGGTCATTCTACCTCCTCAATGCTATGCGAACTGAGGCCCTATATCCATTCCATGTCGTTCCGGTTCACTCGATAGGGTTGGTGTGGTATATGTTCCATCATCCTTGACCATCCTTAGTAGTAAGAACACAACCACCACTCGATGATCCCCATGACCATTCCACCACATCTATGACAATCAAATGATCTAACACTAGATAAATAGAGTACCTGGCCCCGTTTCAGGTGCCAATTAGTCTGTCTAGAGTTCGACTCGTGAGCACACTATTAGAAGAGTAATGACGATTGATAAATATATATCCATGGTTCTACTACCTATATTATATCATATACTACCTATATTATACTTACTATTTTCAGCTTGAGTGGCTATTGGAATCAATAGTCTACGGTTGTTCAACTAGACATAGTGGGGAATCCTGCCGGGTAGTCTTCTACCTATATTATACTGACGTGGAACCATGCGATTGGTGTTCGCATAGTGGAAATGAAAGACCTCATCTTCTCATGCCATGCTGCCCCATGCACCGTCTGGAAAGTCAGGCAACTAGGTGTCCTAGGTTGCTCGAGCCCCCAACTCCACTCCAACCGTTGAGTCGGTATAATATAGGTATTAGAATAGATGGGAACACGCTTGAGCGTATCCAGCTCCCGGGCATAGCAGATACAGAATCAATTGAGGAATGGGTTTGACCATTCACTTGGAACACTGAAAGCGTATCACCTGAGCACCACCAACTCCATTCCAGTAGCTCTGCCATCTACCATATCCTACTGGGAAGCATTGATTCATATCATATCATATCATAGTAGTACGACCGATCGATTGATTGGGAGACATATTCATGATAGGTACCTTGTGTAGTGGGCGATAGGTACTCTTCTAATAGTGGACTTCTTGAGGTCCATGGGAAAAAGGGTTTGTTGGCTGAGATGGTCGATCAAATCACTATTCGAATAGAGCTGGCTTTTCCCACACCCGATTACTACTCGATGCCCTCCATTTCTTTTCCCACTCCACTCCAACCCTATCATGCATACCCGACAATCTAGTCCTTGAGGACACTATTATATTAGATATAGTGTGGTATTGGCATTCTATATTGTACGATTTGATGTTCCAGTATCATTGCCCCTTTGTAAAACCGCTGAGATATCCCATAATAGTACAAGCCATTAGCCCCTCTGACATTGTGCTATGCCTAGTTGGAGTGGAAAGGTAATATTTTTTTTCTAGTTTTGATATATTCCCCATCATCCCATGGCCTCTCAGTCTATGGATTCTCCATATATGGTCTAGTTGGCCATACCACCTCAATTCCCACCGATCGTACCTTTTGAGACCATTCCACTGACTACAACTTGTTTTTTTTTGACAAAACAAAACAAGTAGTAGCTTGTCAGTAAAGTTATAATGAATCATATGACATGTTCAAAGCATGACCAATTTTCACGTATTGACCGGTCAATGCTATTATTCTCTACTAATGTGTATATAAGTACTTGGGTCGAATCCTCGATGATGATACTTTTTAATAGTCAATTGTTTTTAGTTAATTGTATTATGATTGGGGGGTTTGTTTGCAGAGATTATGAAATAATTTATAGATGATTTTTTATTTAAAAATTTGTTAATGATTAGGGTGAGTTCATCATTAGGTAGTTAGTCTTGTTATATCCTTGATATTTTCTTTATATTTCATTAAATTAACACCCATGTCACAAGTTGATGTTGATTAGAATTCCTAAGTGGTAAAGCTTTAATACAAGCCTTAACTAAACTAGGATTCTAATCTCAATCTGTACTTGATTGTGGTAGTGTATTTATGGTTCCAATAATCCATGGAATCCATATGTTAAACAAAACAATTCATTAATCCATGACATGCTACGTTCAACATACAGAATGTTAATTTGAAGAATATTCATCGAGAAAAAACTCTCAATAACATAACATACCTAAATTATAACTCACCCCAATGAGATATTTACTCATCCATTGAAATTATTAATAATATGGTTATAATTATTATGATTATAAATTAATAAAAGAAGAAAAATAAAGAGATATGAAAAAGAGTGGTGCATCGAACACACAAACAAACGATAAGAATTAAAAAAACAGACTTTCAATTGAATGAGGAAGCAAATGAAGGGAAGGGGATTCAAATATATTTAAACTATTTTATGAAAATTAATATTAAACTACAGAAGGTGGATGAGAATAAGATATATTGAAGAAGAAACATGCATTAAAACAAAATTAAAAAAACCAAGACTTACAAGATTACAAACGAAGAACAACAGAAAAGTGAAAAGAAGAAAAGAGAAACAGAAAGGTATCTCAAGTGAAAACTTGAGTATGGAAAGTCCTCACAAGACTTTTTCAATGATTTGGTTGTGAAAATTGATGCTACTCTCTTCTGAAATGCCATCCCCTTTTAAGGAGATAAGTGGGATGCATTTATAGCCCAAGGAAGTGAAATGTTTACATTCCCAATCTGTCCCTCCACTTGGATCGATGATTTTGACATCCAGAAAGACGAATATTGAGATATCTCCTTATTTAAAAGTTGTATAAAATAATGTTGTCCGACATCTATCAAAATTTAGAGTCATTTGGACCTATGGATCCAATGTTATGGCCAATTTATTAAACAATTTCAATATGTACATTTCAATCCAATATTTTTTAAGTTAAAAATGTGAAAGGGTTTTTGAATAGGAGGATTCCTTCAAAGACAAATTATTTCTTCAACAAAGTCAGCATACTATATCTCCTCTTTCACATTGAAAAATATCAGCTTGATTTAAAGATTAAATCATGAGATATATCATGAATAGTGTAAAGATCTTAATTCCCAGTCAAAATGGTGGGCTGGACGTCAAGGCATTAGTTGGGCCCCTTGTTCTTGTATTTGAACCTTAAAATTTTTATCCACGATTCCATTGAATAATCTAGAACATATGGTGGATTTTCATAAAATTTGGGCCTTGAGATTTAGGCCAGTAACTCAATCATCATTGATGGTCCAGTTTCATCACAAATTCTTTGGGTCTTATTGTGTTGACTATATGAGCCTTCAAATGGCAGAATTGGCTCTTGATTCCTTCTAAAGATATGTGATAAATTGAATAAGGAATCCTACTTAACAATAACCACACAATTTTAATCAGTAGGGTGATAGATATAAATAAAACAGTAAACTTACTCAATTGGAATACTTCTAAAAATGCTCAAAAATTATACTTAGTATTAAAACATTAAAATTTCAAACAAATTATGCACATTTCATATAAAATCAGTAAAGAGGGTATATAATAAGTCATAAAAATATTAATAACATAAAATCCCCCACACTTAGTCTTGTTCATGTCCTCATGTGCAACAAATATAAAAACACAACAAAATCATTTTCACTCACCAACAAATATTAACATTTTGTTATCTCCAATCTGGGGAGCTTTAGACTATTTCACTCATTCATTTTGAATTCCACCACACGTTGTTACAGAAACAATGTTCCAAAACTAATTCATTTTTTTATGCTAAAATTTATAAATGGAAAATGTGGACACTCAAAACTCACACCTCTCAAGATGATAAAATTCATTTGTGGAGGTTCACTCTTTCACCAACCAAAAGTGAAAATCTTAGAGTTTGAAAGTGCTCTCAGCTTCCAATACCTATCAAAAGTGCACAATAATCAAGAGGTATTTTTAAGGGGTTTTTTCTGTGGCTATGGGATGGTAGGAATATAATGTCCAAGAGAGAGAAGAAGAGGGGTAAAACACCAATATATAAAAAGCAATGCACATTTTTTTTGAAATAAAACATGGAAGGAAATGAAAACACATATTTACAAGGGAATGATTATGTGAAGAAAGAAACATTAGAGGATGAAAATTTGAAGGGTATGAAAATATGAAACATTTACAAACCACAAAAATTCCCCCAATGACATAAGAATATAATGGACGTGTTCTTTTCTCCCCTTTTTTCTCTTTTTTCTAATGTTGAACTTGGAAAATATCTCAACCTCATATCCCAACCCGTGATTGATCTCCTAAAGACACTAATTGTAATAGTTATAACACGATCAAAGGTTGAGGAAGAGTGATTTCTGACCTACCCAAGAAACAACCCATTTTTTGTTCTATTTTTTGTTTTTTTTGGATTTTTTTGAACACTTGTCAATAAAATTTAAAAAATTACATAAATTAAAGTACATCACATTCCCTAAAACAAAATGAATGACAACCTCTCCCCCAAACTGAAATGGATGCTTTCCCTCAAGCATATGATAACATGGTGAAATCAAAAAAGGGTACCCGTAATGAAATCCATTCCCCCCACACTTAAATTTCGAAAAAAATATGCACTGAAAAATCCATGTTGAATTTGGTTGGGAAAAGGTATTGGGCTTGTAATGTGGCTATCAAAGAAAATGTTTCCATAGGCTTGAAGGGGCTTTCAAAATGAGGATTAATGTAATGGAAATGTGAAGATGTTTGGCTATTGTTATTCTCATGTGGTTCAGAAAATTCCTCTATCATATTAAAGCACACTAAAGTAGGAAATTCAGCTCGAAGATCCAAAAACTCATGATTCACAAATAGAGGTGAAAAAACACTCATTTTTAAAATATGACCATAGGTAGCCTTGGCATGAAAGCTAATGTTACTTCTCACAGTTGGAGAAAATCATTTTCCAAATCAAAAATTGATCATTAAAAATTTGTTGGTTTTGATACAAAATTCTTTATCCAAATTCCTGATGAAAAAAAAATTGAGATGAAAACATACCTGTTGACTCCCCAAAAAGGTTGCACAAAATTTCAAAACTCGATGGTGAGTAAGCATGAATCTTGATTTTTTTGTTATGATTTTTTTTTGTTTTTTATATATTTTTTTGTTTTTAATAAAGAAACACTCACACAAAAGAGAAAGTGAAAAAGGAAGGCTTTGATAAAGAAATTGGTTAAAAAAATAAAAGACAGAGGAAGAAGAAGAAAGATGTAGAGGGAGGAAGAGAGAGAGAGAGTGGGAGTTAAAGGGAAAGAGGTGCCCCTGGTTTGGATTTGGAGGGTTTCCATCTCTATCTAGTGGTGGGTAAACTGCAGAAGATGGGGATCCAATGGTAGTTGATGTGGTTCCGAGATTGTGCGTCCTCTCATAGTGATGCTTTAACCGATGTCCATTAACCGTGAATGTTCTATTTAAAGAGGAGTCTTGGAATTGCACTTCACCAAAAGAGTAAATATTTTTAACAAAAAAGGACCTTCCCAATTAGAATTAAGATAACCAGGGTGAAGTTGAAATCTATAATTAAAGAGAATTACCTTATCACCTTCTTGTAATACCTTTCTCAGGATGTGTTTGTCATGGAGTGCCTTGGATTTTTCATTGTAGAGATTATAATTCTTGTAAGAATCAAGTATAATCTCCTTCAGTTCATCCAATTGCAACAATATTTCTTCGCCGGATTTTTCAAAGTCAAAATTATATGTTCTCATAGCCCAAAAAGAATTATGTGGGATTTAAACTAGTAGATGACATGCCTTACCAAAAACTAGCCTAAAAGGACACATCCTAATGGGTGTTTTATAGGCAGTTCGATAAGCCCAACGTGCTTCACCAAGTATTTCAGGCCAGTATTTTCTGGTGGGTTTTACAATTCTCTCAAGCAATCTTTTCACTTATCTATTAGAAAGTTAATCTATTCCATTTGTTTGGGGGTGATATGCAGTTGAAGTTTCATATAAAACCCAATTATTTTTCAAAAGAGATTCCATGGTTTTATTACAAAAATGGGTTCCTAAGTCACTTATCAATGCATGAGGTGTTCCAAATCAGTGGAAGATGTGTGTCCTTAAGAACTCACTAACAATATGTGAGTCATCCTTTCTAGTGGGTTTGGCCTCGACCCACCTAGAAACATAATCAAACGAAAGAAGAATGTATGAAAATCCATTGGAAGGGGGGAATGGTCCCATGAAATTGATTCCCCAAACATAAAAAATCTCACAAAAAATTAAAGGGTTTTGGGAAATTTTATTTCTCATTGAAATTGTGCCAAAATTTTAGAAAGTGGGACATCATTGAAAGAACTCATGTGAGTCCCTGAAGAGTGAAGGCCAAAAGAATCCAGAGTCCAGAACCTTTCGGGAGGTCCTTTGTGATCCAAAGTGGCCACCACCAGGCATCGAGTGACAGAATTCTAAGATGGAAGAATGTTCATTTTCATCGACACATCTCTTTATTACCATGTCATCCCCAGTTTTACAAAGATTATTTTATTCCCAAAAATAGTATTTTGAATCACTTTTCAACTTCATTTTTTATTCATTTTAAAAAATTTCAGGAAAAACACCAGAAACAATGTAATTTACAGTTGGGGCATACCATGGTATTTTTGGAGTGAGAGATGAAAGGTGCTCAGTGGGTAATTCAGGATTGATGATTTTAGAATAAGAAGAATTAGAAATTCTACTCAAGTGATCAGCCACGGGGTTTTCTTTTCTTGGTCTATCTTTTATTTCAAGGTCAAAATCTTGAAGCATTAGGATCCATCTTATTAGCCTTGGTTTGGAATCACTTTTATTGAGTAAGAAATTTATAACAGATTTGGCTATGAAGATAATGATTTTTCCACCTAAGAGATAAAGTCAGAATTTATCTATGGAAAAAAAATGCTAAAAGATATTTTTCCGTGGCAGTGCAGTGAGATTGAGTTTCATCCAATGTTTTTGAGGCATAATAGATGACATGAAGAATTTTTTCACTTCTTTGACCAAGACCACCCCAACAGCTCTATCAAAAGCATCACACAACAACTCAAAGGGTATGGACCAATATAGGGTTTGGATTATTGGGGAATATGTAAGATAAGTTTTGAGTTCAATAAAGGATCTCTTGAAAACCTCATCGAAATGGAATGTGATGTCATTTTAGAGCAACCTAGTGAGCGGGATGTAAATTTTACTGATGTTATGGATGAATTGACAATAGAAACTGGCATGACCAAGTAATGAACAGATGTCTCAAATAGAAGTGGGTTCAGGAAGTGATTGGATCACTTCAATTTTGGCAGGATCAACTGCAATACCATCTTTTGAAACTATGTGCCCTAGAACAATATCATTTTCAACCATGAAGTGACATTTTTTAAAATTTAACACAAGGTTACACTTGACACACTTTTGAAGGACTAAAGAGAGTGAATTCAAGAAAGATTCAAATGACTCACCCTAAATGGTAAAGTTATCCATGAATACTTCCATCTAGTGTTCAATGAATTCAAAAAAGATACTCATCATACACGTCTGGAATGTTTCCGGAGCATTGCAAAGTCCAAAGGGCATTCTCCTATATGCATATGTTTCAAAGGGGAAAGTGAAAGTAGTCTTTTCTTGGTCCTGAGGTGCGATTGAGATTTGGAAGTAGCCGATGTATCCATCAAGAAAGCAATAATGTGACTTTCTAGATAATCATTCTAGCATTTGATCAAGGAATGAAAGAGGGTAGTGATCTTTTCTTGTTTCAACATTCAATTTCCTATAGTTGACGCACACACACCATTTGTTCTTCACTCGAGTTGTGATTACCTCTCCATGTTCATTTATGACAATAGTTATCCCACCCTTCTTAGATACAACTTGAATTGGACTGACCCTTTCACTATCAGAAATTGGGTAGATAATACCAACTTGATGAAGCTTGGATATCTCTTCCCTAACTACCTCAAGTATGAGTGGATTGAGTCTTCTTTGTGGTTGTCTAATTGTTTTGGATGACTCCTCAAGATGGATGTGATGCATGAAAAGGGTAGGGTTGATTCCTAGTATGTCATCTAGGGTCCAACCTATGGTCTTTTTGTTTTCCTCTAACACCTGAACAAGTTTGGAATCTTCGGTTTCAGTAAGTGAAGCATAGATAATGACATGATATGAGTGATCACGGAAAAATAATGCATATTTCAGGTGTTCAGGAAGAGGTTTTAGATCAGTCTTATCTGTCATTTTTGGGTTAGACAACTCAGGAATAGAATAAGGGACTCCAGTTGCTTCAGATTAATTTTCCCTAATACTGTACAAGGTGGACCAGTAGAGATCAGAATTGATGAGGGATTCAAGATTGTTTTCATGATCCTCTAGATTAATAGAGTCTATGAATGAAAGGTCCACATCAACATCAGCATTTATGACTTTGTTAATCATGGTACGGATTTTACAAGATCCTTTATCATTATAACATGAAGAACATGGTGTATTGGGGTTCTATTGACTCTTAGAAGTGTCCTTAGAAGCATGAATTGAGAATGCAGAGTGATCATTAGATGCGTATCACATGGCTTGGAAAATGTTGAACATGACCAGTTGGTCACTGAATTCCATGGATAAGATGCATGAATGGACATCAATCTTTTTTCTAGTAGTCATGATGAATGGTCTTCCGAGAATTAGGGGAGATTGAGAAGATTTCATCTCAATTTCCATGTTAAAGACATAGAAATCAGCTGGGAAGATAAGATCATTAACACGAACAAGGACATCCTCAATTATACCCTCAGGACTAGCAGTGCTTCGATTGGATAACTGAATGACAAAACTCATTGGATGTAAGGGACCTAGACCAAGGTTAGAGAATATGGATTTGGGCATGACATTAATTGAGGATCCTATGTCTATGAGTGCATCATCGAAGTTAGAACTTACAATTTGGCATGGAACTATAAAGGTCCCTGGATCTTTGCATTTTATGAGAATAGATTGCTGGGTGGAAATATTTTCAAAGGTCCTCTGTTGCCTCTTGTGGGTGAAAAATTCCTTAAGAATCTTGGAATACTTAGGAATTTGTTTGATGGCATCTAAGATAGGAATGTTGACTTTAACACGTCTAAACATGTCGATCATTTCATGATCAGGTTCAAATGACTTCTTTGGCTTAGAGACAGCTTGTTGAAAAGTAACTAGATTCCTAAGTGGAATGGAAAGAGGGGAGGGAATGGATTCATATTACTTTTCAAGTTTCTTTTTCTTTTTATTTTCTAGGTCAACATTAAAAGTAGGGTTGGAGGACTTATCTTGAGGCATAGAAATTTGCTTTCCCGATCTAATTGAAAATACACTTACATTACCCTTGGGGTTGGGTAATGGTTGAGCTGGGAGTTAGGAAGAATTGGATGGTTTCTGGTGACTAAGGTGGGATGCAAGTTGACCAATTTGGGTTTCAATGTTCTTGAGACTAGAACTGGCGAAGGAGGAAAGATCTTCAATAGTGCTTTCCCATGGTTTCTTGGAAGAAGAGGCTTTTCCTAGATTGGGTTTACCTAGATTTTGGTTCTTGGGAAAGCGACTGTATTGGTTTTGGAATTGGGAAGGCTCACTAGGATAATGGAATCCAGGAGGAGGATTGTTCCATTGAGGTTGAGGAATAAAATTATAAGGTTGTGGTAAATTACCAACACCTTGACCATATTGAAACTGGTTTGGGTTTTGAAGAGGGAATTGAGGGGAATAATAGATGGGATTACCATACCTCATGCCATGGTTATAGGAAGAAGAGAATGGCTCAGAGAGAGGTTGGTTGAAATTTCAAACAAACTGACTTGATAGTTGGGGGTTGGTGTTCCACCGAGCATATGATACATTGAGCTCCATTGGTACAGATGACTTAGATTGATCCTCTTGAAGTTGTGGACATGTGTCAGTTGGACGAGATGGAGAGTTTCGAATTCCACAGTTTTTGACAGGTCCAAGAAACATTGATTGCAAAGAAGACGAGGTTGGGGATTTGGTTGCCACAGCTAGTTGTCGCAGAAGACCTATAAGTTCACTCATCCACTCAGTTATCTTGTTCGGCTCAATTTATTGATTATCTATGGCTTGTTTGACTTGATCATATGCTCAAGTATGGAATAGTTGTGTGTTTGCATCCATGTTACTTATGGGATCTCTTACAGTTGCGGGAGTTTTATCAACAAGAGCATCGCCACTTGCAGCATCAATGAGAGTTCTCTCCATATCCAATAACCCCTCATAGAAGTATTGGATCAAGATTTGATTAGGGATTTGGTGGTGTGGGCAGGTTACAACATCCTTTTTTATCCTCTCCCAGTATTCATGGAGCGATTCACTTGGGAACTGACGAATACCACTTAATTTCTTTCAGATAGAAGCAGTACGAGAAGCAAGAAAGAATTTCTCTTAGAAGAGTCACTTCATGTCATTCCATGTGGTTATGGAACTAGGATGTAGGTATTAAAGACATGACTTATCAGTGTCATCTAGGGAGAAATAGAATTCTCGAAGTTTGATTTTTTACTCAGAAACCCCTTGAGGCTTCATGGTAGAGCACACCACATGGAACTCTTTAAGGTGGAGATGTGAATCCTCATCGGCTAGCCCATGTAAATGAGGAAGAAGATGAACCTAACCCGATTTTGAGTTCGAAGTCAGCTTATATGTTCGGATATTGAATACCAAGAGGTTGGTAATTCATATCAGGGGTAGCAAGTTCTTTTAGTGTTTATTCCCTAGGATTGCCCATATAAAATTTAATTAGTTGGCCATGGACTGGTTCTTGAATGATTTGATTATCTATTATGGTCCTCCTAAATTAGCGAAGTGTTCACTTGATTTCAGGGTCAAAAAAATCCGAGGGATAGTTTGTGAGGATACATGGAATTCAGAGAGATGTTGGAAGGAAAAGTAAGATGGATTTTTCTTTTTATTTTTCTCAGTTTATGATTTTTATGAGAAGATGGGGTTTTTTCAATTTATTTTTAAATTTTGATTGTTTTTTTTACAATAACCAGAAACTAATGAATACCTAAAGCACCATCCCCGAAAATGGATCCATTTGAAAGAACGGCCAATTGTTGCCTATCAACCGGTCAATGTTTTGATGCTCTGCTAATATGTATAGCAGTACTCAGGTTGAATCCTCGGTGATGATACTTTTTAATAGTCGATTATTTTTAGTTAATTGTATTATGATTGGGGGTTTTTTTGAAAGGATTATGAAATAATTTATGGATGATTTTTGATTTAACAAATTGATAAATATTTTTTTGAGTTCATCATTAGGTAGTTAAGCTTTTTATATCCTTTATCTTTTCTTTATATTGAATTAAATTGACACCGATGTCACAAGTTGACTTTGATTAGAATTACTAGTTGTTAAAGCTTTAATCCAAGACTTAAATTAACTAGGATTCTAATCTCAATCAGTACTTGATTGTGGTAGTGTATTTATGGTTCCAATAATCCATGAAATCCAAATGTTAAAAAAGAATTCATTAATTCATGACATGCTATGTTCAACATACACAATGTTAATTTGAAGAATATTCCTCGAGCAAAAGCTCTCAATCACTTAAAATACCTAAATTATAACTCACCCCAATTAGAGATTTACTCATCCATTGAAATGATTAATAATCTGGATATAATTATTATAATGATAAATTAATAAAAGAGTAAAAATATAGAGATAAGAAAAAGAGTTGTGCGTCGAACACACACAAAAAAGATGAGAATTTAAAAAAATGGACTTTCTATTGAGTGAGGAAGAAAAATAAGGGAAGGGGATTAAACTATATTTAAACTATTTTAAGAACATTAATATTAAACTACATAAGTTTTATGAGAATAAGAGATATTGAAGAAGAAACATGCATTAAAATAGAATTACAAAAACCGAGACTTATAAGATTACAAACGAAGAACAATATAAAAGTGAAAGGAATCAAAGAGAGGAGTAAAGGTATCTCAAGTGAAAACTTGATTATGTCAGGTCCTCACAAGCCTTTAGAAAGGATTTGGTCGTGCCAATTGATGCTACTCTCTTCTGAAATTCCAAACCCTTTTAAGGAGAGGAGGGGGATGCATTTATATCCCAAGGAAGTGGATTGTTTCCATTCCCAATCTGTCCTTCCATTTGGATCGATGATTTAGATATCCATACAGATTCATATATAGATATACCCTTCCTAAAAGTTGTATAAAATAATGTTGTAATACCTATCTCAAGGTTTGGAGTCATTTGGACCTATGGAGCCAAAGTTATGTCCAGTTGATTAAACAATTTTAATCTGTGTATTTCAATCCATTTTTTTGAATTCCAAAATTTGAAAGGGTTTTTGAATAGGAAAATTTCTTCAAAGCCAAATTATTTATTCAAAAAAGTTTTCCACCTATATATCTCCTTTCACAATGAAAAATCTCAGCTCAATTTTATGATTACATCATGATATATGTCATGAATAGTGTCTGGATCATAATTCTCGGCCAGAATGGTAGGCTGGACTTCAAGGCATTATTTGGGACCATTTTTCTTTAATTGGACCTTAAATTTTTTTTCCACATTTCCTTTGTATAATATAGAAAATATGATGGATTTTCATAAAATTTGGGCTTCGGGATTTAGACCCGTAAATCAATCATCATTGATGGTCCAGTTTCATCACAAACTCTTTGGGTCTTTTTGTGTTGACTATATGAGCCTTCAAATGGAAGAATTGGCCCATGATTCCTTCCAATGATATGTGAGAAATTTAATAATGAATCCTAAAAAAATAACCACACAATATGAATTAGTAGGGTAAGAGTTATAAATAAAATAGTAATCTTACTCAATTGGACTACTTCTAAAAATGCTCAAAAATTATACTTAGTATTAAAACAATAATATTTCACACAAATTATGCACATTTCATAGAAAATTAGTAAAGAGGTTATAAAATAAGTCATTAAAATATTAATAACATCACATGTGTGCATGATAGTGGAAGGAAGCCTCATGGGGTTGGTTGTTTGAAAGAGATGGTGCTGGCAGCGTGGTTTGGACTAGCCGATTGGTACTGGGTGAGGTTCCTAGGCCAAAGAGTAAAGGATTGATTTGTTCCACAAAGCTCCCTGAACTGACCATATTATACTCCACCGCATAGTATAAATGTGCTCAGTTGGTTTAAATTCCCCGGTATTGCATCACATTTCAAGCCGGAGGAAGGCACAACCCAACTATGAGGGACATCAGATGCTGTGACTAGAATACAGATATGCATTTTTTCTGGTAGGATGACTCGATTTTCTACTTATAAGATATGTGATTGCCCCATTTATGGATTAGATTATGAAATCAGATAACTATCAAAAGTGAGATCCTTGTCCGTTCCGTCGAAACAGTCCGAATACTCATAAGGGTGGAAAATAATCCCAAAACTGTACTGGCAGCATTGAACCACATATATCTATCCCAGCGGCCTATGAACCACCACTATTGCCCTCTCCATTCCAATGAACCATCGATTCCATTGTTTCAACCCCACCCAAGAATGATAAACTATATAGAGAGAGAACCTGTTACACACACACGACTCACCTGGCCTCTTTGGAATGTCATGAGGTACCACCACTGACCGATCAGTTCCCAATCATTAAGACATCGTCATAGCTTCCATTCAATCCTGTCCCAATGTCATACCATGGCTCAAGTCCATTCCATCTGGAAAACCATGATCACTCCATCAATATCCGTACAACAAAAAAACCTTGCTTCTGAATCGGATAGTTCCAGCTGCTCTTCATCGGTACCCAGGAACTATTAACTAGTCATCTCATGTATTCTCATAATATAGTGATCCTAGGTACACTTACTATATAGCTTAGACTAGAGTACTGGATCGCATGTCCGGTCCTGGCCGGCAGTGTACGTAGTTTCTTCATTACCCTCCGACCCTAGTAGCATTCCGTTGGTATCATCCTATATCGGTCTCTATTCCAACTCCACCAACTCCATGCCATCCATACAGTACATGACTAATTGACCTCGGTATCATCCTATATCAGTGTAAAAATCCAATACCACCCAATCAATAAGAGTAGTAGGGGTTCCTTAGTACTTTACTCTAATAGTGCCACTTCCTCAATGGTATCAACTAGGTCACCATCTTGAACCCCATCAACCCCATTCGGATTGTGGTGGTGCCAAGCCTAGCATTGCAGATCTCGCACCATCTCCTTTGCAAGTACATGATTTAAACCTGCAGTTATTCATGTCATGAGCCCGAGGAGTCTAGAAAATTCCTCTAACCCGATTTTTTCACTCTATTGTCATTGAAATGGTGCCCATTGATTTCCTCACCCTTTTCTGTTCTTGTCTCTCAAAAAGGGGAGTCCACATCCCAATTCGACCCATTCCTCTAAGTTGGATCAGGCATTGCAGACCTTTCAAACTCGAAACCAAAGTCATTTAGAATAAAAACCATTACTTACCCTCCCTAAAGGGATGATACTGAATATATAATGGTTTAGAACCCAGCTACTTCACCCTATTCAGTAAGGTGTAAGATATTTTAAAAATGTCAGACCCCGTATTTTCATTGTGGAAGGGGGTTCAACATACCATAGATGTAGGTGTTATGTTATTAGACTCTGAAGAATGATTGGAATCTAGTATTGAGTTGAGAGTGAGTGGGATAATGTGATTCATAAAGAGTCTATAACGGAGGATGGGATGCGAGCAAGAAGTCAGTTGAGTTCTCGTATTCATATTCAGAATCGTTGTTGGTGGGTGGATCCATTTAACAAAGGTGTCATGGGGTTGGTTGTGATCGATAGTTGTAGTATTAGAAAAACTATAGAGTGTACACAAGTGGTGGTGTTGAACTGCGAACGAACTTCCTATGATGAAATACGGTGCTTCAGATCTGAAAGGTGGACTTCTGGATGGTCTGAAGGCAATATGCAGAGATGGACTGACCAATAGTAATGAACTGATCATGTGATGGACACCTCGAAACATTTTGAGTAGCCTAGACTATTCATCAGTGGTTCTAGAATAGTGGAAATGGGGGTGCTTCCCCACATTATCAATGAGTACCAAGCCTATGATTTCTACTTCCAATTGAGTATAGATGGCTCTCCAGAAGGCCAATTCAACCCTAGCTAAACTAGAAATGATATCTCTTGGCCCAATGTGCTGAAGTGGATTCTTGATTCAAAACCCATTCACCAATACGAGGTTTCTGACCTGCTGCCTTTCCAGTGGAACAGAACCACAAAAAAGGAAACGAACCAGAAACACGTCCAATATAGTTTCTTTCATTTGATTCCATTGGATAGTCATTGATGCACCTTTTTTCCAAAGGGGGGGAATGGTGAATTCATTTCAATTAGACTTGCAATTCCACTCGATCAGTCAGGTGTGTTTGTCGCGTGTAGTAGTTGTGATTGTTGATGTCCCATTTGTAGCTCGTTTGATATCTCGTTGTCAATTTCACTCTCTTATTGTTCCGTAATCATGATAGTAGTTGGCATTGGCAGATTGTTAGTTATCTATTCTGAACATTCCCTGACAGTCCATCCAACGGCCCAAAGGCATTCAATTTTTTATTTTATTTGAAGCGAGCCCCCCCCCTTTTAAGGGAAGAAGAGGGGAAACCCAAATAGACATCATCGACTTAGGAAAAATTACAACATGAATGTTTAGCAATACCACCCAAACTGACAACATGGAGCTACCCATCCCCAACAATTGATCATAAAAAGGCTCTCCACCAGTGCAGAGCTGAACGAAAAGCAAGTGTCCTGTGTCAAAGCACATGCCTGATCTGACGGAAAAAGCCATACCCTCTCAACAACCAAATCCATAAAGCACTGCAACGATGAACAACATGCTCTGGAACCTCCTTTGGGGCCAGATCTGTGTGGTTGAGTCTGAATGCATCGTCGTACCAATAGACCTCATAAAACTCATTCACCATTTAGAGAATACAAAAACCATAATGACCTCCAACAAAAAATCATCCTGGACCAACCTTGTCGACCTCCACCCCAACACCGTAGCCACAAAATCCCGGAAGACAATCCATAGAACATGAGTCAAGCCAACGTCACCTAGGACTGGATGACCAAACCTCGAATGGAGCAAGCCGACCTATAGAATTTCTCTTGAGTGGATGAAATATAAGGCGTGTATGACACTATTATAAGAGTACTTATAATGGTTTGTTTATACTCGGCATAATATAGGTAGTAGGCCCAACACAAATCTCTTGTCAGTGACCATTTGGGGACTGCCACTATACACAAGATGCCAAGCGACTTCCTATGGAAATGTCATGGGTCAAAGGCACACCACCTAGAAGCAACATGAACATGAACACTTCTGCATATTGGTGACACTAGAATCATAGCATTGTTGTTATTTCGCATTCCATCCGCCGTACACTCCGAATTGTATCACTCTCCCCTCTTTCACCTCCAGGCGGTTGGGGGACTCTTCATCCATGGAGATCGTATCACCCTCGTCTCACATATCAATTTAGATCGCGCTACCCATTCGACCCACCTGCACCCGACCATCAAGAAAACCACCAATGGAGTGGAAAGAGGTACCCAATCAATAAGGGAAGTAGGGGATCCACAATAAGCACTCTACTCTAATTGTTAATAGTTCGGACCGTCTCCTAAACCTTTAGAACCCTTAGATATAAGTAGTAGATACTTATATCTAAATAACCTACCTTATCAGTCGAGTTAGTTCATACCGTTGAATACTTGTGAGATATAGTGGAAGCATTTTGTTATGGTGGAGAGTGGGGAGTGAAAAACCAATGTAGTAGAGCATGAATCAGAATCAAATTATATTAAGACAGACGACCTCCACGTTCTCAAAACGGTTGATCTTAGCGTGCTAGCTGCTGTTTCACTTCATATAGTGATAACACTTTCTCTTTTTTAGTGCTCCGCACCCCCTTGTATAGTATGGGGAACTTTGGTTGCACAGATTTCTCCGGTACTCTTATATATGGTTATAGAAGAATACCTATTTCTATGACTTGACTCATCTTGACCTACTTGACTCAACGATTAGAGCATCACTTTCATATGGAGAGATTCATTGGTTCAAATCCAATATTAGGTGAAACCAGCCCTACTACCTATATTATACACTGATAAGAATATATAATGACCATCATGATAGCAAGCACAGATTGGAAGAGTAAACTAAATGAACAGGTTGCTTCCACTTGTGGCCTTCTCACCTTGACACCTTAATATCAGGTCTCCTCTCTTCTTCTCTTCATGTATGTGGGGAAACCCATCCCAAATAGATGAGCAAGAACATGCTGAAGAAAGCCATGAGAAAGAGTTGATACTCACCCCTCTTCTATAATTAGGTGAAGACTAGGTCCTCACAGAATGTACCAACCTGGTAAGGCCTGAATGTTGTTCCACCTATTTGCCCAAGGGCGAGACGTGAATAACTTCCTATAGATCAGACTCACATGAAAAAAACCTGCATGGAGATCACTATTAGAAGACTAATAATGATGGTACTTATAGAGAATCACTCAAAATACACCTTCAATAAATATATATCAGTAGCAGTTCAGGGATATCACATCGGCCTTTAACATGCTACTTGGTAGACCATGGATTCGCTCAGATCACCAGGGGTTGTTCCCTCTATCAGAAAGGAACTTACAAAAGCCTGACAATAGGACACGAAGGGGGTGCTGAAAACTATATAGGAAGAGTACCCATCCAGCGACATTGTATTATTACTTCTCTTTTTGAATGGACTATGTTATTATTTCTTTATTGTGTACTGATAAGATTTCTCCCATCTCGCTCGTGCTTCATTAGTCCTATGGATGAGTTCTCCTTTCCTATAAGAGAACCGAGTGGTATTGCGATAGTTTCTTCTTTATAATCTTTTCATTCCCAGCCCAGAGTATGCCCTTTTGGGCTAGTCCTACATCTTGTTTGACTGTTCGTGCCCCATTAGTCCTATGGGTCACTTCACCGCTCACCCACTGGCTAGCGATCTCAAATAGCCTCACCTTTTATTGATGCACAAAAATCACTGAATTACATAGAAGACTATGATTGAGCATAGATAATGTGTTCTATCAGACACTGGTTTAGCGATTGGTAACACATGATTAGGGTCAAATGCTGGCCTTGATACCGGTTTGAAAAGGAATTTTCATTCTGTCAGTTACCGATTTGGAATGCGGTATGACAGGGATAGAGTACGATCGTTCTTTCATACAAGTATTAAAGATGAATAAGACCTTATGTAGGAAGGGAAATCCTGATTCAGTTCCTGGGACATCTAGGTGCTCACTAGGGAGGGCCTGGCCCATCCGTTTCATTTATAATTCTCACCTTCTATGAGCGGTCTAGGAAACACAAAGTGATAGACATACAACAGGAGAATGACATTGGTTTGAGTCTAAAGTGGGAGGAATTTCATTAGCAGTAGGTTTTAAACCCTTGATATA
Organism: Viscum album; assembly: GCA_963277665.1. Lineage (NCBI taxonomy): Eukaryota > Viridiplantae > Streptophyta > Magnoliopsida > Santalales > Viscaceae > Viscum > Viscum album. The sequence continues at coordinate 543,784,235 of OY728156.1, forward strand.
TCAGTAGTACCTTTTCTAATGGGTCATGACTTTATAAACGAAAGAAACTAGTCCAATCACATCTATATCTATAGTGGTCAAAGGAATCAGTCTTTTAATAAGCCATGTATCTAGAGTAGTACGAGTATGTGATGCCTCCTTTCTACTCAATTTATTCTATCTATCCCTATTCCTCTCTCAAAAGGGATTATTTAGGGGTGATGGTAACTGAATGCATGGTTATTAGGTGGGGTTCAAAGATATGACCCTTTCTAAAGTAAAGGGTCAGGAATCAATGCTTTAAGAAAAGAGAGTGAATCTAGACTTTCATCATTGAGTCTTATTAAAAGTAAGATATGATTTTAGTTTATAAATATCCCAAGATCATATTTGGTTTTATTTGCATATCCACTAGTTCAATCACCCTAGATAAAGAGGAGAGATAACTATATAGGTTCAAGTACTGTAGATTTTACCCTCACTTTTTGGGAGGGTCAGGAAATGAGACTCTTCTTTAAATCCCCATCAAGACTACTTGGTAGGGGTATGTAATAACCTAACCCACTCATGCTCTGTTTTAATAAAGGAGTAGACAATCAGACAAGAAGACGATTATCAAAAGATCATCTTATCAGATTATCATCTTGTATAGTCTTTATAGATGCAGAAAATAAGACAATAAATAATATATCGTCTAATAGTGACAAAAACCTGAGTGATATACCATTAGTTGCCTTCGTCCACACAACTTCTCGCCAAATTGCATAAATGTTGTGGGGTGTATTTAGCATATAAATTCCGCCCCTGTCTTTCTGTCCTCAAGATAAATTCCACTCCTAGTAGTTCAATCTAAAGTGTTCTCATTAAGGAAACCCCGTCTTTTTGTCCTAAACTGCTAAGATATTGGAGATAATGATTCCATTATTGATGGACACATCATGTCCACTATATATATAAGTACCCGACACTTCTTGCGGCTTTCAAAGCTACACTTTCTTCCTTCATTCATAAGCTAATAAGAGATTCTATTATTCTAAACTGTAATATGACTATATTTCTTGTATTTGTTCTCCTAGTTAGTTCTCTACCAGTTATGTATTAGATGTTTGCTAAGCTCTTTATGAACGAAGTGAGACTATTATGGTCAGGTAAAAGCACTAAATTTATGTCTATTGTCCCATTGAGGAGGATAACGACTACAATGAGTGAGTAGACCCTACTAGGAGGAGAATCAGAGCTTCTTGGCATCCCTAGTGGTTGAATTATTGAATTCATGATTTCATTCCCGATTGGAGCTCATTGGCTCAGCCGGAGGAGGAGGATCGAGAAGCTTAACTTTGAATTTTTTTTGAAGACCGAGGGGAATAAACTATTAGAATATAATATCTATATCTCTACATTTATCCATGATCCTTAGGCTTATACTTTACTCATTAAGTTTGTGTGTCGGGGCATGTAGAATGAGTTAGCTTAGGTGCATCAAGCTCGTTTCATATGAGAATAATGCTTACTTTCCTGAAATCATAGTGAAGAGATTCACCCTTTGCCATATATTGTAGTTGATTTCTCTTTTGATCTTAGTTACTGCCCCGTGGGTCCTTCAAAGCCGGATATTTTGGACAAATCCGATCTGATGAACCCAGATCACACAAGGTGAAAAGCCTTGACTAATTATGTAACATTGGGGCGTAGAGGATTGACCATTGGTATAACTTTTAGGTCTAAAATGATTACAAAGGGTTACTACAAGTGATGTGATAAGATCTATATTTAGGCTTGGTCGATCAAAGAGTAAGAGATAGCTCTTATCTGTCTCTAGTAGACTATTCCTGATCCTACTTTGTGGGTGCAGTAGGTCTAGGACTATATAGAAGAGTACCTGTTTTTTGTCTGAGGGAACATGGTAGACGCTAAGACTTTAGAACCAATTCTATCTCATTTTGATCTTGTTATGGGGAAAATAAGTGAGGAAAGGCGATGAAAACATATAGGACTTCTCGCGCGAAGTTTTTCTAATCTCTGTACTAAGTAACTGAACTTGGCAATGCTGCTATGAGATAGATTTGCACGTACAAGGGTAATGAAGTGAATAGGGCTACCTTTCCATGGGAAATCCTATACCTGAGTGCTATTTGATCAGAGTGAGTTGTAATTGAGCTTTAATTAGTTTCTATCATATTGAAATGATTTTTTTAAGTATTTGGGTGTCTCATCATCATGAGATCAGTTGGTAACCTCCATAAATAATGTTGGTGAGGAGGATCACAGGTGCATAATGTCAAAGGTCAATTTCAATCTTGTATTGTGGGTGGAGAAAAACTGAAAAAGAAAAAATGGAATAACATCAGTAGACAATCGAACAAGAAAACGATTGTCGAAACATTTTAGAATCATTTGATTATCTTGTATAGTCTTTATAGGGCAGGGATCTAGCATTCTAGGCATGCTATATTAGAAGAGTACCTGGGCTTTTCCGTGTGACTATTAATATAATGGACTCTATTAGGGGTGATCTTTCTCTATCTTAAGTCAGCCATTTCTACCGACTCTGGGTAACTTCATTTAGGAAGGAAAGAAAGTCCCATCGATTGAGCTGGTGATGGAATGAATGGAATAACCTTGCCGTGGAATGAGTACCCGATTTAAAACCTGAAAGAGGTCCAATATTAGGGTAGAGTACTGAGAATTAGGCTATGAGTAGCTATTGAATTTTTTGACGGTGGTGTGATAATTCTAGTCGATGATGGGTGGAATAAGCCTCTGGATGATGGTGTTTTTGAACTTCAAACCCATCAGTTGATTCACTGTATTGGGTTTGGTCATTTACTCTGTATTAATGGAATTGAAGGAGGGTCTAAGTATCTCTACGACAGAACAATCAATGATCTTTGGGATTGAATCTGCACCAAATATCTAGACCCAGTAATGAAAATACCTATATGAATTCTTTTTGTAAGCCTTTTCAGGTTGAGGATGTGTCAAAAAAGTCTACATGGGCATGCTACTCAGGTTACTTCATGGGGTTGCGTATGGGAATCTGTCGTTCAACAGATGGGGGTACAGATTCTGCCATGGATGCTTTGGAGTGATAAAAAACAATTACTATAGAGAAATCGACATTCTTACAATATATATAAGTACCAGTGAACTTGATAAGATCATCCAAGATTTTAGTAACAAAAGATGATGTCAAGAAAGTCATTCGTTATTACGAGTGAGACCCAATTGATAACAATCATAGATCATCTAAAAGTCATGATGACTCTCAAATCCACAACTCCTGCGTCGATTAGGGCCACTGCTCTTTTTTAATTCCTCAGGACTTTCAACCCCTGCAAAACAAGAGAGAGAAAAATCTGTGAAAAAAATGCACTACTGTTATCGCGATAGCAGATGGCCTGCAAGAAGATTAGAATATGCAACACAAACATTGAAAGAAAAGAGCCAATATATATCAGTACCATCCCCTCTCGACATGTTTAGGATGAGTTGGAAGAAAGTGCGAGAGGCTACACATTGGTGATACGAGACCATAAGTTTGAAGTACCGAGAGCTAAAATCAATGAACAATGTCACTATTGGAAGTCACATTTTCTGTACCATAATGTTGAAGTACCGATCTGAGAATACACGATTCATGAGCTTGGTAATTGCCTAGCGACTGGTACTGATATATATTGACCACAATGAACCGAAACCTGAAATAGTACCTGAGCCACTTCCAGTACCTGTTCTAGTGCCTATGGCTGATGTTTACAGTGATGTCGTGTACTTGTATAAAAATGTACTATTGGGTATGAAAGGGAAGTGGGACTGGTACTGCTATATATTGACGGTCAGCATGATAAACGGTACGTGACACCAGTGATCATGAACAACTGCCAATATATATCATTACCGGCCCCCATACTATCATTGCACACCAGGAGAAGGTCCTGGTACTGATATATATTGTACAAATCATGTAGTCAAGTAGAAGGTTTATGACGAATCGCTTATGTCTAGACAAAAGCTAGTGGTTGCTGAAACACTTTGAGAAGTTTAGGTATAGTGTAGTGTGGAAAGAGTGTGGGAAATATTTTTTTAGGTCACTTTCCCATCACATTGACTATGCATAGGCATAAGAGGTGGCTTTCAAGATATGTATTGGCAGTCGTGCGGTAAATTATAAGGTCCAGGGTTCCATCATCCCGAGTTGAAAGGGTCGGTACTTCAACCGGTGGCAGTGGGAAGCTAGTCGAGAACAGTATGGGGGATGGTACTGATATATATTGCTGATGTGACTGAAACAAGTCTTTGATCCATGTTGTTCCAACTATATAAGAATAGTAACCGAACTCTACTCTAATAGTGTGTCAAGAGAATGAATGGTGCGAACATGACCATAAGTTTTATGTAAAGATGGAGTAGTGGAGCACGATATCAAAGCAAGCACAACCTAGACACACACCAGTTGGCACTGTAGAGTCAAGGAAACAAGTACTATTCTATATAGAGGTATGTTTGGAACCTGTCCAAATGTTCAGTTTAGTTTCAAAAGGGATGGTATGGTGTTGTGCCAATACAACCCAGCAGGTAGGGGGTAGTCGTAGGTGAACAACAAGGGAGAAGTTTGAATCAGCAAAATGGGATTTATCATGGAATTTTCCAACTATATAGAGTAGAGGTTCATCAATAAATATCTGAAAGCATGGTACATGGACCACTCAAGCACGAGTTCTCTATGGGAATTGTTATTGGGGGTTTGGAAGGTGTCATCAATAAAAAAGTGAAGAGTATTGGGGTGTCAGAATATGGTGTCCGAATGATCTACATCGTGATGAGAGCATTTGAGAAATCGTTCATTATCAACCGAGTTGGGTTAGTGGGGCTATTAGAATCGATCACCTTACATGTACCACTGGGATTTCCTGAATAACAAGACATATATACACTGTTATGATCTCCTTTTATCGATAAGATGTCCAGACAACATTTTGACCTCAAAGTGCATACCGAAGCGCAGGAATACACTCCAAGAAAAGGGGCACATGAATTGAGCCAGGTAGTATGAGGGTTCAAACTCCGTTCGACTCGTTAACAACCATCAAACCATATATTGTTGATTAGCTTAGTACTTTATTCTATATAGTCGGCTATTAGAATAGGTTTTGTTATACGATACGACTCGGTACTCTACTCTAATAGTCAGTACTATACTCTAATAGTCAGTACTCTACTCTAATAGTCTCATCCCAGGGTCAATCCTACATGAACTGTATGATAGACTATATTGGTGGCATTGTGGGACTCGATTCTCTTATGCGATGTTGGAAAATCAGCAGGGATGATTTGATTTGGGTGCCGGGAATGCTTAAACTACTATTGGGAACCATGTGGTGACGCTGCGTGATATGATCAAAAATAGTCAAGTAGAGTGGAATGGAAATGTTTTGGAGTCGAGGCCCAAGATTTTTTTTCTACTGCACCAGAGGATATCCATTCAGCTACTTCTCGTTTAAAATCTCTTGAGAACTGGAACAAGGAACCCCGATGACCACTATTGGATGCACTAATGTTCCGCATTTGGAATTGACGATCCAATCCACAGTTGGAATAATATAGGTAGTAGAGTCATCTGGAAACTCCCCACCATTAGTTATCAGTATAATATTGGTAGTAGAGTCGGGTGGACATACCTCTACTAATTAAAATATATTATACCGAACTCTATCTCTATATAGTAGTGTGATGGTAGGTGTACGTAGCGACATCATGCCTCAAGGTTCCATGGTGGTTGCCTAATGGTTCCAATTAAACTGGTACTAGTAGCATGACTTGGATTGGTGGTTTAGCCATGGAATAAAAGAAAGATTGGAGTGAATAGTTGGGGTATCGTGCATCTCAATGGGGAATACTCTGATACCTATATTATACCGACAATATATATCAGTACCTCAGGCCACCTAACAACGATCGATGTAAACAAAAGAAAGGCAAGATGAACTGCCCCTATAGCCCCTTGCGGATGAAAGGCACGTTAGATTATTCAAATGCCTAAGAACCAACCATATACCTCCAACTGTAGGTAGACACAACATATTCTTTGAAGCTCAATCCACTATCCGATGTTGCTTTAAGACCAGGTTGGGATGAGTCAATTCAGATATTGCTCCTCTTGGCTGATTCAATAAGAGCTCTGAAACAAAAGAGCGAATTGACTGATATTTTCAAAATATAAGGCCCTGAGTTCACCTTCGATTCGGCCATAGAAAAAGAAAATAATACCACGAGTGACCCCAAGCATTCATAGATAGGATACTATTCTATCACAATCAAACATTCCTCCCTTATAGCTATTCTTCTATCAATACACTTCTAGTAGTTCCATTACTCTACTCTAATAGTGGGATCTTCCTAAAAATGATTGAACTAGATGATGTCTGATATAATATAGGTAGTAGAACCAGCCCCCTGATCAACCCAGCTGCAATACATCTCTCCCTTTCCATTGGGATTCGTGAAAATAGCTGTTACTTATATATATTGACGGACTCCTAACTATTAGAGTAGAGGACTAAGTAACTTATCTTCCCTTACTTCTGAGCGCTATGTGAGAAATAGAAAAACGAGGTCCTCCCTCCTCTTCCAATTGAGACGGGTGTGGGTATGACCCTTATAATAGGTCCTTATAAAAGGCCCTTATAAAAAGAATACCTGTTATAAGGGCATGTTATAAGGGCCTATGTCTGAAACCCCATGAAAGAGAAAGTTAGTACTCTATAACACCCGAGAATTTTATGTGAAATATTTTATTTTTATGTCATATAAATCATCAAAGGAATCTTTCACTACACACAACATTTTCTTGGCTTGATTTACACAAAATCGCAACATTCCTCGATAGTTTGCGTCGTACGCAATACCGAGTTTCACTAAACAACGATATACTATTAAAATATTATTAAAACTAGCCGTTATAAATAGTAATAACCACTTTTTGAAATTTTATAAATTTTATTTTTCAAAATGGACTTCATTTTTGGACTCGGAATATCGAAATTAGCCTAGGATGAAATTTTGGTATTTTTCTGAAAACTTTCAATTTTTGATGAATAGTAAAACTACTAAGTGGCTGTTAAAAAAACTGAATTTTTCATAAAACTTAATTTTACCGCTTCTGTGAGTGGAATTTCGAAAATCCAAGAGACACGGTTAATATCAAGGACTAAAATGTGGTTCAATGAGATGAAAATAATTTTTGGTGAATAGTAACTTTTTACTTTTTTTTTACCACGGTTAAAAGTAATTAGGGTAATTAAGGGTAAAAATGATATTATTATTACCCTAACACATGTCCTAATTCTATTGGACAAGTGTAATTCGACCAAAAACAACCTTAGGAATAAAATATGACCATTTAGGCCCACTTGGATTAGATTAGGACATTTATTATTAATTTATTTAAAGAAGGGTTAAAATAGTTAAAATCAATGTTTAATAACTAAATAATTTTTAATATAAGGTTATACATAAGATAAATTTGACTATAAATATTAATTAGAAATATAGAAATATTTCCTATATAATGATATTTTATTTGTAATTTTTAGACTTTAAATAATTTAATTTATTTATGACACAATGACGATGCAGTAATTACCATAATAGTGAAAAATTAGAATAATTGATATTATAAATACCTAAATAAGTATAATTTGAGACTTTTTATGAATTAAAATGATTTTATAGGTTAATATGACATGTTAGGATTGATTTAATTAACATTGGTCGAAGTAATCATTCTGTTATGAGTTTCAAAAAAATCAACTATTGAATAGTGTCAAAATTGACATAAAATAGTTTTTAAAACAAATATTATATTATTAATTATTATTTTATTCCTAAATATCTAAGGTTCGGCCAAATGACATAGCTAATGTTATATATATTAATAAAACACAACTTGGGGGTCGCTTGGATGTATATGGTAAGTTTATTAACTATATAATATAAAAATACAAAGTGACATGGTAAATGTCAATCTCATTAACTAAGAGTTAAAACTAAAAGATAAGGTTAATATAATGACCTAAACTTGTCTAAATTTTATTGGATAAGAGGATTTAGACCCATCCCCACATTATCTTTGAAATAACTCAATTTGTAGCTATTTAAAACCGAACTTTACTTTACAATAAAATAATATTTTTAGTTATTCCAAAGGTGCCCCTCTCCTCCCTTATAAAAGGGAACCTCCTCCCTCTCTTCCTCACACCACTTTGAGCCTTAAAGATCGGCCAAACTCTGCCAAATTATCTTCTCCACTTCCCTAGAAACATCCTAGAGGTTTTGGTCTTCCTCAAAGACCAATTTTAGTGCCATAAAAGGAGTTCTCAAAGAGGCGCTTCAAAGAAGAGGTAATGTCCGTTACCGATTCTTTCATCTCTATTTCTTCTTCCACTTCTTCTTATTAGTTTGTTTCATTATGAAGTAATAAAATCAGTATCAATTATATACTGATATGTTATTATGATTATGAAACAACATTATTTTACCATCAATCCATCCTACGGAAAACGAAATCACCGAGCGTGCGTACGTACGGAATACCGTCTCCACGTCGTCGTGTAATCTATTTTCCACCACCACCTTACTTGTATGGGTATAATGGTGTAAATAATGACTATATATGACTATTATAAATTTATATTGATTCTAAAATAGTATAAATACACTCAAATACAATTCCACGATCATAGGAACGATATCATCACTCGTGCGTACGTACGGAATACCGTCTCCACGATGTGATGCGATTCGTTCTACATGATATTCATTGCATAATGATTATATAAATGAATTGAATGAATGAAAATGATATATATTACACTAATACCATTCTGGAAATGAGGTATCTATAACCTAAAGAGAATAATAAGAATTTATTCGACAAAACACGCATAAGAACAAAAAGTAATAAACACCCAAATAACAAGTAGTAATGAAATATTACTAATAAGAAGCTAAGAATATGACCATATATGATATCATAACAATAAGTATGATTCTGGATTAAGTCAATAATATTATTTAAATCATTATACAGGAGGTTCGGACAATTACAAAGCAAATCGGACCTAACGTAAGGGAAATATCACAATCTCATTTTTATCCGAGATTGTTTATACTTTAGTATTTACTGGGGTGTATTTTATCATCCACATCCATGTTTCCTCAATATGTAATATTATTTCCATCCACCTAAAATTGTTTAAATCCAATTTTACCCTTCGGTGAGTTTTTAGTAAAAGATATAAAAGGAATCTTTTTTCGTTTTTCGTACGAGGTATTTTTTTGACTTTTCCGACAAAAGTACGAGAAGAATGTTTTTTTAACTTATGCGGAATGAATGGATTTTTAAAAAATTAATTCCAAGAAGCTCACTTTAGAAGTTTTCAAGTTTATTTTTAATCTAATTATTTTAGTTTATAATTGTACGACATGTTAAGAAAGGAAAAGTGTTTTTGAAGCAGAAAGGATATTTTACTCAAGAATGGAGTTCAAGTGTTTTATCAAAATTATTTTCCATATAAGATAATAAATGGTTCTGTTTTTATCCCTATTATTACATTGATTTCATTATGTTGTGATGGAATTATATATTTTTTGAATTCCTTTATCTTATATGAATTGTTTTATGATGTCACGATGTTTAAGATTCCCATTTTTATTACATGGGTTATGCTATGATGTATGGTTTTCTGATTTTGTGGCACACATAAGAATGGTATCATTATGAGATGGGTGGGACCTATATCTCCCTTCAATGAATTGGGTAAAGATTTTATTTTCATGAGATAGACATGGCTGGAATGGTAGGTTATATAGGTTCAGTGAAACAGGACTGAAACGAGGGTGACTTGGTTCAGAAATGGACTTTGTCCACTAAGATAGTCTTGGCAATGAGTCTTGACTAATAAGAAATGATTCTCTATGATTATGTGTGTATGCCACAAAGTTTCATGATTTAAGTTATGATTATTGGGATTACATTTCACTACTATAATTTACCACATGTTATGAATTTATGATCTCTTTTGCAGTTTAAGATTTCCAAAAGTTATGTTCTTATGAATATGATGTGATTGATATTTATTTTGTTTACCCTTACTGAGCATTTGAGCTCACCCTTTTATGTTTTCTTTTCCCCAGGATATAAAGAATGGTTTTAGGTAAGAAAAAAAGGGGAATATCTTTATGAGAGATGTTGAAGATCTTTCACCATGATTAGAAGATTACGTTCCGAGTTTCCAAAGACACTAAAATATTACGGTCCTTGTGTGTGTGTTTTTGTTATGTACTAAGTATTCCGCACAAGTAATGTAATGTCCATGTATGTCAAGCTTCGGGTCTCTAGAGTTGGTATCAGAGGAAAGTTTTAGTCAACCTTTGGAAACTAGGATGCGAGAACTTTAGTGAGATCCCTAGAGATATTTCTAAGGTATGTATAGGGATGTACCTAAGGTTAAGTATAAGTATAGGTTATAGTCCTTGAATTACGCTAATGATCATATAATTAAACCTAAGATGTTAGATATTGAAGGTACTCCCCCTTTATTATGTTGTTTTCCCTAGCATGATTTTTGCCTCTCACACTATTCTTTTTGGGTTTTAGACGATGGCTGGAACCCGAAGGAACCGTGTTGATCAATGCAATGGACAATGAAATTATTGTCCTCTTGAACAAACAAATGTTATGGGAGATGGAGTGCAAAATGTTATTGCTATACTTACACAAGATATGAATCATTCTGGACTTCCAAATGAGAAGAGAAGGGAACAATATTCTATTGAGTCCTTCATGAGGCAACATCCACCTTCTTTCAGTGGGTCTTATGATCCACTTGTTGCTGAACAATGGATCAGTACCACTGAAAAGATATTTTCAGTTCTTCAATGTTCTGAACATGATAATGTCATCTTAGTAGTATATCGTTTGGAAGGTGAAGCTGATCAATGGTGGAATATTATCAAGAATACGAGGCAAAGAGATGAAATTGAGTCCATGGAATGGGAAGAGTTCAAGAACTTATTTTTCAATAAGTACTTCCCTCATATTCTCCGATCAAAGATGGAGAAAGATTCTCTTGAACTGAAGCAAAAGGATGATGAATCTGTTGGTACCTATGAATCAAATTTTACAAGACTTGCAAGGTACGCTTCTGGTATTATTATCCAACCTGAGAGTAAGATCGATCAATTCTTTAGTGGCTTAAAACCAAGTCTTCGAAGGGCCTTAGCCATAAGGGACTTCAATACCTACGAGGAAATCGTTCGATGTGTTCTCAATGTTGAGATGGAGATTGGAGTAACCCATCATTCATATGGGTTAGATAAAAAGAGGAAAATGAAATTCAAAGGAAAATCTAAAGAGCACAGTGAAAAGAAGATGGGCTTTCCCTTATGATCAAATTATGGAAAGAAACATGGAGGGAGTTGTCTTAAAGGGACAAGTAAATGTTTCAAATGTGGAAAGGAAGTTCATCGGGCATTTGAATGCCGCGATGATGGGAAGAAGATGTCTAATGATGCAAACAAAGGAAGGGATACATAGAATGAACCTACTACACTTCAATGTTTCAAGTGAAAGGAGATGGGACATTATGCCAATCAATCCCCAAATCCAAGGGTTGATGATGATGGTCGATGTCAACAAACTCTTAAGGCTAAAGACAAAGGAAAGTCACATGCAATTTCTATCAGCGATGTGGAGTATGATAACGATGTGGTGAAAGGTACACATACCATACACTCTAAAGTATCAAATGTTTTATTTGATTCTGTATCCACCCACTCCTTTATTTCAGAAGAATTTTCTAAGGATATCACCGTATTACCTCAATAGTTAGATGTTGAGTTAGCTGTGACAATCCCTAATGGTACAACAGTCGCATCAAAAGTTTATAAGTCTTCTCCGATTGACGTTTGTGGGAAAGTGATTCCTGCAAATCTTGTGATCCTTCCTATAGTGGAATTTGATGTGATTCTTGGCATGGATTGTCTTTCTCTACATGGAGCTCATATCAATTTCCAAAGAAGGGAAGTCACATTTCATAGTCCAGATCAATCTATGATCGTCTATCGATGCAAGGATGAACATATCCTTCCAGTAGAAATTCCTTCCATCTTATGGGTCTTGATTCCACTAAATTAAGGTTATTTATCTCAAATGGTTGGTGAAAAACTCACAATTAAGAATATGCTCATTGTACGAGAGTTTGATGATGTCTTTCCGGATGAATTACCGGGTCTTCCACCGAATCGTGAAGTTGAGTTTTCAATAGAACTCGTACCGGGTGCTTTGCCTATTTCAAAGACACCTTATAGAATTTCCCCAATTGAGTTGTAGGAATTGAAGAAGCAACTCCAAGAGAATCTTGATAAGGGGTTCATACGCCCTAGTGCGTCACCTTGGGGAGCACCTGTTCTGTTTGTTAAAAAGAAAGATGGATCAATGAGACTCTGCATTGATTATCAAGAACTTAACAAGATCACTATCAAGAACAAATATCCTCTCCCGCGCATTGATGACCTATTTGACCAACTACGCAGAGCTCAATACTTTTCCAAGATTGATCTTCATTCAGGGTATCATCAATTAAGGGTCAAAAGGGAGGATATACCAAAGACGACTTTCCGTACAAGGAATGGACACTATGAATTTATGGTGATGCCATTTGGTCTTACTAATGCCCCTGCTATCTTCATGGATCTAATGAATAGAGTCTTTAGAGACTATCTTGATCAGTTTGTGGTAGTCTTTATAGATTATATTCTTGTCTATTCAAAGAGCAAGGAAAAACATGAAGATCACTTGAGAATTATATTGAAGACCCTGAGAAAGGAGAAGCTTTATGAAAAATTTACCAAGTGTGAATTTTGGCTTAAAAAAGTTGCATTTTTGGGTCACATAATCTCAAAAGAGGGGATATTTGTGGATCCAGCAAAAATAGAGGTTATCGAAAGATGGTAGAGACCAACAACAGTAACGGAGATCTGAAGTTTTCTTGGTTTGGCTGGATATTATCGACGTTTTGTGAAAGATTTTTCACGATTATCTAATCCACTCACCAAGTTGACTCGGAAAGGAGTTAAGTTTGTTAGGATGGAGGAATGTGAAGAGAATTTCAAGGAGTTGAAAAGAAGGTTATCCAGTGCACCTGTGCTCACACTGCCTTGTAGTGGAGAAAGGTTTGTGATCTACAGTGATTCATCCAAGAAGGGATTGGGGTGTGTTCTTATGCAAAATGATATGGTGATAGCTTATGCCCCACGATAGTTGAAAATCCATGAGAAAAATTACCCAACACATGATTTGGAGTTAGCTGCGGTAATCTTTGCATTAAAGATTTGGAGGCATTACCTTTATGGTGAAAGGTGTGATATTTATACTGATCATAACCGTTTAAAGTATATTTTCACACAAAAGGAGCTGAATATGCGCCAAAGAAGATGGTTGGAGCTGATTAAGGATTATGACTGCTCAATTCATTACCACCCTGGGAAAGCAAACAAGGTGGCAGATGCATTAAGTCGATAAGACCATGATAGTTTATCCATGATGAGGATCACAAAAGATCCAATATTTATGGATTTACAAAGGATGGATCTTGGAATTATAATGAAATGGGAAAAATCGTATCTTTCTCAAATGAATGTTCAACAATATATACATGTGAAGATTAAAGAGGCACAGAAAGAAGATGTCGAGTTACAAAAGACGGTGAGAAATGTTCCTGAATTCAACCTTGATTTTGATGGGATAATAAAGTTCAGGAATCGGGTTTGTGTTCCTCCCATCCCCGAATTAAAGAAGGAGATGCTGGATGAGGATCATAGTTCTTCATTCTCTAATCATCTTGGAAGCACGAAGATGTATAGGGACCTGAAAGAGTACTTCTGGTGGGATTTCATGAAAATAGATGTTGCTGAATATGTCTCTCGATGCTTGGTTTGTCAACAAGTTAATGCTGAGAGACAAAAGTCTAAGGGAATGCTACAACCATTACCCATACCCGAATGGAAATGGGAAAACATCACTCTGGACTTTGTCACAGGACGTCCTAAAACATCCAAAGGCAATAATGCTATCTGGGTCGTAGTTGATCATCTTACCAAGTCTGCACACTTCATTGCTATTAGAGAGGATTTATCTCTGGATCTACTTGCCAGGATATATGTAAAGTAAGTGGTAAGATTGCATGGAGTACCACTTTCTATTATATCTGATCAGGATCCGAGATTTACCTCGAAGTTCTGGCGAAGTCTTCAGTATACTCTGGATACAAAGTTGAGTTTCAGCACTGCTTATCATCCTCAGACATATGGTCAGACTGAGAGAACAATTCAAACTCTAGAAGATATGTTGAGAGCTTGCTCTATAGATTTCAAAGGTGGTTGGGATCAACACCTACCTTTGGTGGAATTTTCTTATAATAATAGATTTCAATCCAGTATTCATATGGATCCTTATAAAGCTCTCTATGGAAAGAAATGAAGGACTCCAACTTGCTGGGATGAAGTTGGGGAAAGAAAGCTATTAGGACCTGATCTCATTGATGAAATGGCAGAAAAGGTCAGATCTATTCAAAAACACATAAGAGCAGCTCAGAGTCGATAGAAAAGTTATGCCGACAGCCGAAGAAAAGACCAAGAGTTTGAAGTGGGTGATAAAGTGTTCTTACGAATATCTCCCTGGAAGAGGGTTATGAGATTTGGAAAGAAGGGGAAGTTGAGCCCTAGATATATCAGTCCTTTCGAAATACTGGATCGTGTTGGGAAGGTAGCTTACCGATTGGCACTTCCACCGAATCTCTCTCAAGTTCACGATGTGTTCCATGTATCTCTCCTAAGAAAGTACATACCTGATCCTTCACATGTACTCAGCTCAGAAGTTGTACCAATGGAGCAAGATCTTTCTTATGAAGAACAACCGATAGAGATTCTGGATCGTAGCAAAAAATTCCTAAAAACAAAGACCACTCGATTGGTGAATGTTTTATGGAGGAACCACCAATTAGATGAAGCTACATGGGAGCTTGAGGATATAATAAGGGAGAGGTATCCTCATCTATGTGTTACAATGTGACGAATTTCGAGGGAGAAATTCATTTTAAGGGGGGTAGAATGTAACACCCGAGACTTTTATGTGAAATATTTTGTTTTTATGTCATATAAATCATCAAAGGAATCTTTCACTACACACAACACTTTCTTGGCTTGCTTTACACAAAATCGCAACCTTCCTCGATAGCTTGCGTTATACGCAATACCAAGTTTCACTAAACAACGATATACTATTAAAATATTATTAAAACTAGCCGTTATGAATAGTAATAAGCACTTTTTGAAATTTTATAAATTTTACTTTTAAAAATGGACTTCATTTTTGGACTTAGAATATCGAAATTAGCCTAGGGTGAAATTTTGGTATTTTTCTGAAAACTTTCAATTTTTGATGAATAGTAAAACTACTAAGTGGCTGTTAAAAAAACTGAATTTTTCATAAAACTTAATTTTACCACTTCTGTGAGTGGAATTTCGAAAATACGAGAGACACGGTTAATATCAAGGACTAAAATGTGGTTCAATGAGATGAAAATAATTTTTGGTGAATAGTAACTTTTTACGTTTTTTTACCACGGTTAAAAGTAAATAGGGTAATTAAGGGTAAAAATGATATTATTATTACCCTAACACATGTCCTAATTCTATTGGACAAGTGTAATTCGACCAAAAACAACCTTAGGAATAAAATATGACCATTTAGGCCCACTTGGATTAGATTAGGACATTTATTATTAATTTATTTAAAGAAGGGTTAAAATAGTTAAAATCAATGTTTAATAACTAAATAATTTTTAATATAAGGTTATACATAATATATATTCGACTATAAATATTCATTAGAAATAGAAAACTATTTCCTACATAATGATATTTTATTTTTAATTTTTAGACTTTAAATAATTTAATTTATTTATGACGCAATGATGATGCAGTAATTACCATAATAGTGAAAAATTAGAATAATTGATATTATAAATACCTAAATAAGTATAATTTGAAACTTTTTATGAATTAAAATAATTTTCTAGGTTAATATGACATGTTAGGATTGATTTAATTAACTTTGATCGAATTAATCATTCTGTTATGAGTTTCAAAAAAATCAACTATTGAATAGTGTCAAAATTGACATAAAATAGTTTTTAAAACAAATATTATATTATTAATTGTTATTTTATTCCTAAAAATCTAAGGGTCGGCCAAATAACTTAGATAAGGTTATATATATTAATAAAACACAACTTTGTGGTCTCTTGGATGTATATGGTATGTTTATTAGCTATATAATATAAAAATACAAAGTGACATGGTAAATGTCAATCTAATTAACTAAGAGTTAAAACTAAAGGATAAGGTTAATATAATGACCTAAACTTGTCTAAATTCTATTGGATGAGAGTATTTAGACCCATCCACACCTTATCTTCTAAATAACTCAATTTTGAGATATTTAAAACCGAACTTGACTTTATAATAAAATAATAGTATTATTTATTCCAAAGGTGCCCCTCTCCTCCCTTATAAAAGGCCACCTCCTCCCTCTCTTCCTCACACCACTTTGAGCCTTCAAGCTCGGAAAAACTCTACCAAATTCTCTTCTCCACTTCCATAGAAACATCCTAGAGGTTCTGGTCTTCCTCAAAGACCAATGTTAGTGCCCTAAAAGATGATCTCAAAGAGGCGCTTCAAAGAAGATGTAATGTCCGTTACCGATTCTTTAATCTCTATTTCTTCTTCCACTTCTTCTTCTTAAGTTGTTTCATTATGAAGTAATAAAATCAGTATCACTTATATAATGATATGTTATTATTATTATGAAACAACCTTATTTAACCATCTATCCATCCTACGGTAAACAAAATCACCGTGCGTGCGTACGTACGGAATACCGTCTCCACGCCGTCGTGTAATCTATTTTCCACAACCACCTTACATGGATGGGTATAATGGTGTAAATAATGAATATATATGACTATTATAAAGTGAAATTGATTCTGAAATAGTATACATACACTCTAATACAATTCCACGATTATAGAATGATATCATCACTCGTGCGTACGTACGGAATACCGTCTCCACGATGTGATGCGACTCATTCTACATGATCTTCATTGCATAATGATTATATAAATGAATTGAATGAATGAAAATGATATATAGTACACTAATACCATTCTGTAAATGAGTTATCTATAACCTAAAGAGAAGAATAAGAATTTATTCAACAAAACAAGCATAAGAACAAAAAGTAATAAACACCCAAATAACGAGTAGTAATGAAATATTACTAATAAGAAGCTAAGAATATGACCATATATGATATCATAACAATAATTATCATTCTGGAATAAGTCAATAACATTATTTAAATCATTATACAGGAGGTTCGTACACTTACGAAGCAAATCGGACTTAAGGTAAGGGAAATATCACAATCTCATTTTTATCCGAGATTGTTTATACTTTGGTATTTACTGGGGTGTATTTTATCATCCACGTCCATGTTTCCTCAATATGAAATTTTATTTCCATCCATCTACAATTGTTTAAATCCAATTTTACCCTTCGGTGAGTTTTTAGTAAAAGATATAAAAGGAATCTTTTTTCGTTTTTCGTAAGAGGTATTTTTTTGACTTTTCCGACAAAAGTACGGGAAGAATGTTTTTTTATACTTATACAGCATGACTAGATTTTTAAAACATTATTTCCAAGAAGCTTACTTTAGATGTTTTCAAGTTTATTTTTAATCAAATTCTTTTAGTTTATAATTGTATGACATGTTAAGAAAGGATAAGTGTTTTTGAAGCAGAAAGGATATTTTCCTCAAGAATGGAGTTCAAGTGTTTTATCAAAATTATTTTCCATCTATGATATAAAGGGTTCTATTTTTATCCCTATTATTACATTGATTTGATTATGTTGTGATGGAATTATATTTTTTTGAATTCCTTTATCTTATATGAATTGTTTTATGATGTCACGATGTTTAAGATTCCCATTTTTATTACATGGGTTATGCTATGATGTATGGTTTTCTGATTTTGTGGAACACATAAGAATGGTATCATTATGAGATGGGTGGGACCTATATCTCCCTCCAATGCATTGGGTAAATATTTTATATCTCATGAGATAGACATGGCTAGAATTTTAGGTTATACCGGTTCAGTGAAACAGGACAGAAACGACGGTGACTCGGTTCAGAAATGGACTTTGTCCAGTAAGATACTCTTAGCAATGAGTCTTGACTAATAATAAATGATTCTATATGATTATGTGTGTATGAAACAAAGTTTCATGATTTATGTTATGATTATTGGGATTACATTTCACTACTATGATTTACCACATGTTATGAATTTATGATCTTTTTTGCAGGTTAAGACTTCCAAAAGTTATGTTCTTATGAATATGATGTGATTGATATTTATTTTGTTTACCCTTACTGAGCATTTGAGCTCACCCTTTTATGTTTTCTTTTCCACAGGATATAAAGAAAGGTTTTAGGTAAGGAAAAAAGGGGAAGATCTTTATGGGAGATGTTGAAGATCTTTCACCATGATTAGAAGATTACGTTCTGAGTTTCCAAAGACACTAAACTATTACGGTCCTTGTGTGTGTTTTTGTTATGTACTAAGTATTCCGCAAAAGTAATGTAATGTCCATGTATGTCATGCTTCGGGTCTCTACATACTATACACTTATATCTAATAGTTTTGATACCACACCTAACCCTAAAGGTGCTACTTATATATCAAGGGTTTCAAACATGACTTCTGACTCAATTTAGTGACTAAAGATAGTGATAAGAAAAGATAGCTCACTATTAGAAGAGTACTGACTTCAAAGTATAACTAGTGTGTATAACTCCACTCATTTCAGAAATTCCTTATTCTATCCAAATACTTCCAATTCAAAGACTCTATTGTTTCCTTGAATTCTTATCTCAACTAGTTCTCAAGAAAGTACATGTTGTGATAGAGCAGTGAAGCGAATAGGCTTACTATATATGGGGGCCTATGCCCACCTTCAAGTTCAAGAGAGAAAGAAAAATTTATAGGTTTAGGTAACGTAGATCTAACCCTAAATAAAGGGTAAGGTCCTTCATCCATACAATCTACATAGTCAGATAATTCATGTATCCCAGGTTCTAAACCCATATATATTCAGTAGCACCTTCCACACCCTTTCATTAAAAAGGGTCAGATCTAAACGAACCTTTATAAAGGGTCAGGAAAGAAATATAAAAATTACTAGGAAATGTCTCTATAAAAGATTGCCTTTCACTCATACTCTCTTCATACAAGAGATTCTACAGAGCTAGCAAAGAAATCTAAGAAGAGACAGAGGCAGCTACAATGCATAATAGAAGAGTCAGTTGCAGTTGTTTCTCACTCTTCGTCTTGAAGCACTATTCGATTAGGAGCTACATGAATCAGGGTTATACATCTTAAATTTCCAGTGGATACATCTTGATATCTAAATCTAAATTGTCCTTACACCACTAGTATAGATAAAGGAAGGAAGTTTGCAACACTACAGGTAATATATTAAATATTACCCTTACGCCTAGTAACATGAAGAGCTATCCCTGCAGGCCTTCAATTAGTGCAATAGCAGGGAAATAGATAGGTTTACGATCCCCACATGGGAAGCACTCACTATGCTACATAGACTTATTTGTTGATAGTTCCTGGTAACTCATCCCATTTACTATCTCTTCTCTAACTTTTACCTCTATCATGTTATAACCCTAAAGGAAAGCTAGCTACTTAAAACCTTCTAGATAATAGGACATCAGAAACATACCATTGGTCTTAGAGTCCTTATGCAACTAACAGTAACTTAAGCAAGTGAATCTACCATCATAAACCTAAGAGAGAGACTTTATATCCTTCCATATCCCCATCTTGCTCTAGAAAATCAAAAAAGGAGAATCTTAGAGTCCCATATTCAACTCCAAGTACATTAAGGGAAGCTACATCAACGAAAGTTAATTCTATAATGAACGTTACATATCTCATCCACCTCATCTGGTCTATAAATCTATAACAACCTAGCTACTAGGAAATAAGAGAGATACATATTTCTACTAGCTACTTGGACTATTTGGTTTTGGAGGAGCTACCTACCTTCAAGAACTGAATGGGAGGGAAGGAAGTCATAAGAGTCAGAGAGATTATTTCTCTACTCAGCTCATCGATAGCCCCCAGATTCCATTAGATACTTCCCTAATGTAGATTATTATAGAAACAAACATAGTCGCATCTTCCTCTCAAAAGAAGAAAGATACTATCCAATGATTTCATAGACATGAGGAATAACAGATGAGATATAACAATGGATGAGAAAGTTATAGTCTGATTAGTATTAAAAAATCAATTTATTGTAACACAGGTACTCTTATATATAGTTTCTATGCTCTTTTCTTCTCTGTCTCTTTGGTAGGATGTACCCCCTTTTATGCATTGGACTCCCCCCTCTAACCAAGTCTTTCATTTCTTCATAAAGAGATTTAATTTCCCATTCCGACGATCTTTCCTTCCTGTGTGGGACTAATCATTTCCCTGTGCTTCCATCTTTCTAAGTGAGTTTGCTTCTCTCTCCTAGGATCAAGAGACCAGGCTGATCCTTTTTCCTAACCTTCTAAAGGCATAAATGCATAAATATAGGCATAAATAAAGGCATTATACTTCTACTCTTCTAGTGTATCCAATGTACTCATCCTAAGAAGAATAGTATATGTAGAAGAATAGGACTAGCTCTTCCCCCTGGTTGAGGGGATTCGTCTCCTTCGTTGCCTCTTAGTTTGATTAAGGGTTCTTTATCTTTTCCTTTCGGGTACTGTGAAACGAAATCCTGATGCCATCTGATCCCAAATCATTCTCCAACCTTCATCCAGTCACCTAACTCGAGTGATTCCTCTTCTATTATCTTGTACAATATCAGGTGATATGGAAGATAGACGTATAGGATGAGTACACAAGTCTGGACTTCATTCATAATCAAAGGCATCAGACGATCTGATCTAGATGTTATATATAATTCGTTTTCATCATCTGTATGGTCTGATATGTATGATAAAATGGAGTTCTGTAGATTATTCTATTCACTATAGTATCATCCGGTGTATAGGAGCTTGGCCTTTTCATCCTTGATACCCGATTTACTCTAAGCCGAGATAAGGGGGTTTACCCCAAGGTTTCTCAAAGTCAAGTATATGGAAGTACCCTGATAGGTCTAGCTTCCAAACTGAAGGATTATCTTTTAGAGAAGCTTCCCTATGGTTGTTCTCTCTGAACGCAAGGTTTAGCTAGATCTACTTTCTTTGTATTTGTTTAAATAAACAAGGGTGATCCCTTTAGACTATTAGAGTAGAGTATGATCGATAAGGTAGGCTACTTCCCCTTCCCTCCTCTCTGAATCTCTCTCATTACTTCAATCACATCTTTGAATAACTGGATCTCTCTACCCTCGCCAAGGATTTGATTATATAAGTTAAATAGTTTCTGCCAATTCCGACCATCATTTTGAGACACGTCTCGTACCACTTACTTCAGACTTTCGTAGGGCATAGTGGACCACGATAGGTAAAGAACCACATCCACTAGTTACATTATTCTATTTATAAGAGAGAATTTGATATCATCATAGAGAACAATATTGACATCTTTTTTTACCATTATCACCAGTATTAGTACCACTGGAGCTCGCATCAGGGAGGGAGGAGAGTTTCTGCCTGGTTTTCAAATTTTTTTCTATCAAATTCAAAATATATAAAGACCTGTAAGACAAAATTTAAATAATGGGAGTTATACATCTAGTAGCATATGAGTTAAGTGATTTGATTATTATGAGTAATTAAAAGGATAATTATAAATATTTGAGATGATACTTATATATATTGGAAGACAGAAAAACAAATAAGATTCGTTGTCAGACATAACATTCCAAGAGAATGACTCTCTTTCTATTTACTTACAAAAT
Organism: Viscum album; assembly: GCA_963277665.1. Lineage (NCBI taxonomy): Eukaryota > Viridiplantae > Streptophyta > Magnoliopsida > Santalales > Viscaceae > Viscum > Viscum album. The sequence continues at coordinate 543,806,315 of OY728156.1, forward strand.
CTCTTTAAAAGTAGCAGAGTGACTAATAATTTCTGCTCATACTTCCTCTCTGAAAGCTGATTTTTCTTCTTTTGATTGACTCCCAAACGGCTGAAAGGAAGAGAAGAAAATCCATGGACTTTCTTGATTTAGTGTGGCTCACTTATTCTATTACGAAGTGGTGGACTCTAAAGGCTTTAAAGCTTCAAACTAAGAGAAAATGGGCAAGACACCAAGAAACGAACTTCTAACACAACCTTGTTAGAGTTCAAACCTCCAGGTTATCCATCAAACTCAATCCCATGGAATAAGACAAACCTATTTCAAATTCTAGGAATCTAATTAGTTCACGATGTTCAAATTTAAAGCATTTCAATGTGATAATAGTTCTTCGCATCATCACCTGAAAACAAGAAATCAGAGAAATAAAGTTCAAATAACAATCTGAAAACCAAGAAAACATATCATATAAAGAAGGGGTTTTGATCCAATAAAATCTCTCCAGTCTTGGATTACTTTCCCAAGTGATAACTATGCAACGTGCTTCTCACTCATCAAGGGAGATGATTTCACATCCTCATTTCCCAATTTCTTTGATTTTTGGGTTCCCAAAAACACCACTATTAATAGAGTACTAAGCCTATAAAAGGTAAAGAACGAACATCAATAGTAGACGTGCATTCTTGATGGAGGAGACCCCTCATATAATCTTTCTTTCCTAGCTATCTCTTCCCATATTAATGATGATTGGAAGTCACTTTTGTTCTATTGAGTGGTGACAAGATTTTTGAATGAGAAATCACCGGTTTTAGAGCTCGATGTGGAAATGGTTTCCGAATAATTTATCACATGCATTCTGTCCTCATTACTTTAAGTTAGGGACCTTTCCCAATATTGTACAATGACCCTTTTCTACCTCTTTCTATTTCCTGTTCCCTGATTCGACGATTGGTGGATTTACCAGACGTGACTTCTTGAATTCTATCACACAAGTTGATTGTTGAGAAGCAAACATCGCTTCCCCTGCTCTATCTCTCTGAATCAGCTAAAAAATGGCGAGTGAGGTCAAAAACAAAATGATTATTTTTGGTATAATTCCATGATTTCTTTAATTTCATTCTTCAAGATTCGGTAAGTGTTGATCAGCAAAAGGCGCTTATGAGAATGAACTCAAAGGTTGCCAGATCAACTGAAGAATTTTCTTTTACGAATTCTATTCAGGGAGCTAAAATGAACTCCCGATGGTGTTTAAATTAATATATATCCCTAAATAATGTATGTTTTTAAGTGCACTTGTAATGGTTCTTTTAAGATTCCACTTTTTAATGAAAACACCGGAACTACTATTATTACTATGAAGAGTACTGAATGGAACACAGAACTGAGCTCGAACTCCTTTACTCTCAAGATTGTGTTGTTCGATCAAGCTAAATGAACAGATTAAAAAAAGGGAGCCACATCACTGATTGGGACTGAACCCAATCAATCTGTCAACCTAGGGTGGACTGAATCACATATAGGGATCACCCCTATGAGATTGATTACCAGAGCACGTCTGGAAGCTGAGAACATCCATTCCCTCGCTATATTTATTTATTTGTTAATGTGCATTCTATGATTCTGGTAATCAATATCATAGGGTTTATCACATGTGGGTGTTAGGGTGAACTCCGGAACTCAAACAATGACTTTCAATCATTTTGATTCCAATACTTCTAGCAAGCAGTAGACATCGTCTATCTAGATTATACATACACCCTTACTTGGGGACCACTATAGGTGATGAACCATGATTCAGAACACAACCCCCAGAGCTATGGGACCTTTGCTCAATATCCATTCTCGGGTGGAGAGAGACCAACTCATCCCATTCTTGGTGGTGATCAGGTGCTAGAGAAGCATAACTATGGACCTTCATAGGAACAACTATCAATCCAATTCTATCTATCAGATGAGAGGTGAGTAAACCAATCAATCTAAAGCCTTCATCACAAACCACTGATATCATAAACTATTAGAATATAATAGGGTCCATCTCCAGCTGAATAAAATCCCATCGAGGCTCAAAAGAAGAACTATGAGTCCTTTCAGTGCCACCAACCCAGCCATCCTTCTGACAGCAACGAGCCATATCGTGTGTAAACAATTGACCCAATAGCAACCAAAACCATCTGAGATATCAACTAATACATTCTCTAAGATATACTCAACCATATATGATTTCCTCTGTTGGTGAGCCCACTTTTCCTAGTCTATATCTTCCGGGATCACCATTCCCAATGACTATATAGACAGAGTACCTGTCCAAAGATATACTTTAAAAGCTGGGAGACCCACTTGTTATAACGTATCTAATAGGTAGACTGAACCCACGAATGTAGGTGCAGAACCATCCGCTTTCCTTCAACCTGTACCCAAGAGGCCCGTAAATACCTGGCCAATTACTTCACTTCCAGTCCCAGGTCACCTGCTTTCTCTAGCAGCAACTACCTGACTAATGATATATAGACAGAATACCTGGCCTCCCTCCATCTCCATTTCAATCTTTTGATTACGAACCTAGTGGCTAGGAACCAACAATATCATGTTAGGTTTTCTGTATATAACTATATATAAGAGTATCGTATAGTAGAGTACTGGCTCTCCTTCAGACCTTGTGCCTTCAGCCAATGCTGACTCAAACCGATAATCTTCTGCTGAGCTCGTTCAAAGCTTTCAAACCCTCTAGCCGAACCAGTGGGAGATGACTCAACCAACTCCCTAGGATCACAATGCTACTACCTATATGATACTGATGTTGATTACGAACAAAGATCATAACAACTAGATTATTCCAGAGTGGGAGATGACCATACTCTCGATCCAATGTCTTTATCTCCTCCCTCCAAGGCATCTACCTAGAACACCTGACCCAATAGAAACACCTTCGAGGAAGGTCATTTTCTCCCATTCCAGAGATTGCATTGCATCTGGTTGGAACACTGATACTAATATATATTGAGAGTTCCTCAAGGACTATTAGAGTAGAGTTAGGTACTCTGTCTATATAATCAGCCCAGGAGCAGGAGATGGGGATTTGAATGATGGACTTAGATATGGAGTAGAGAGACCAAAGTGATGTTATTCCCTTTTTGTCTTAGCAGGGTATGTAAGGATAATAAATTTTATGGGCTTGAGGCATAATGACTAGTTTCTCCGGAGGTTCAGGAATTGGATCAAAATCAAAATAAAGGAATTGTTTCTAAGCAGAGGCATTAGATAAATTGACCAAATATAGATCTTTGTATTCATTTAATAAGGCACAAGTGGGCTTCGAAGGCCCCGAGAAAGAAAAGAGATGAACATATCCATCCATGCCACCAATTCCATATCCCTATCAATGAGGAGTGAGATTTCTTTGAAGCATTGGATCCCACTAAAAATCAATCTCTCTCTTGGATACATTACCCTTTTGGTTTGGTTGAGAAAGGTGCTACTTATATATCAAGTGTTTATAACCTTATCCCTATCAGTAACTGAAGCTAGGCAAGCTAACGACTACTAAATGTGAATGGCCGACTTGGTATTTTTATTCATATAGTGGAGATACCCTCAAATGTAGGTGAGTTATTTATCCTTATTAGTCCGGTATTGATAGAGATAAGTAACTGAACTTCATTTTTTGGTTTTAGAGAACTAATAGAGTAGAGTACTGAATCCTTATGGAGAAAAAAAAGGAGAAAGGAGAATCGGTCAAGCCGCAAGTCCTAATCATAGCACATAGGCCATTGATGTTGATGGAAATAATTTATCATTCATTTCATTTAGTAGAGTAGTTATACCTCTCATTCCTACTACTTGATTGAGTCTTCTTATCCTATCCTGGGCATCATAGCCCAAAGGTGCGAATTAAAAAATTTATTCTCAGTACCCTTCTAATAGTTTGATGCATGGGACTCTCAATAATGGGGAATCAAGACTCAGAGTAGTTCTATGTCTGGTCCCATTTTTCTAGATTTTCTTGAAGCACATGCTTCAAGCCCGAGCCTTTTTCAGGCTAAAGACTATTGGGAGTGTCCAGGGTGGTCCCGCAACCTCTACTACATATATTATACCAATTTTTCATTTAATATTTTCTGCTTTCAGGGTTACTGAACCTTCAGAAAGGGTTAGATCTAAAAGAACCTTACATACATATAGAGGAATAATGGAGATTCGTATATGACTAGAAGATCTCAAGAACCACACTTGCTACAATAACGAGTGGCTAGTTCATTTGATATCTAGGGGATACCCGTAGAAATTTATTCACCAAGAAGACCCCACGTACTTTCATTTTCCATCTGCTACCGACCCTTCTTGACCCCTAATTGCTTACTATTTATGGTCAGTAGTCATTTAACGCTTGATCGAAGTGGGCAGAAGGACACAAAAATCCAAATGTAACAGGATGGATGAGGCAGTAGCACATATAATGAGTGCGCTAATAAACCAACCTGAGCGTATGCTTTCAGTTAAGTGAATTTCACTCACTAAATCCTTTATTATGAAAGAATATTACAATGAGGATGAGATCAAGGCAATGGTGGTGCAAATGGGAAGGCAAGGCCTGATCAAATCAGGTTCCAATGGGGGATATGGAATAGTTGGACCATAAGGTTGAAGTACAGACTTATGAAATGGATTTAGACTATTAGAGTAGAGTACTGAACTGTGCTCACAGTGAGTAGAGTCAGTAAAATATAGGTAGTAGGCCATCCTTATCTCTTGATCCAGACCCAGAGGTACCTCTCCACCTTGGTATAATCTCTATTAGTCTTCTCTTGACTCAATGTTTTTTGATATGCGAGGAAACTGAATGGTAGGAAGACAATCGTTAAGAAACATCCTTCTTATTCTTCTGTAAGAGATAGTCGGTATTCTAGCATATAAAGTCTTTGGAATTTTCTATTTTATATATCTATAGTTATAGTTTGAAATAGTTATTGAATTTTATACTATCCTTGACCTTTCCCCCCACAAAGCAACTTCAGTACTTTATTCTATATAGTCCACTCTCCTTGGCCTTGCCTTTTCTCATGTGTGTTGGTGATGAAGCACAGTCCTTCCCACATTGAATCTCAACTGGGATACTACCTATATTGTACAAATAATACCTTCACCTCTACCTTTTTGTTTGTTTGGAGATGTGGTCGGACCATCTTTGATTCATAGTGGGATGGGAGAGTCTTTCAATTCCCTAAGGATAAAGACAAATACAAATCTCAGTCAGAAAGAGTACAAGATCAAAGGGAGAAATACAATCTACTTGATATGTCCTTTCTAAGATGTCACTGAGAAGAAAGAAAGTCAATCATCCTTAAGGCCATTTTTCTTGTTTAGTTGACCATTAAAAGGACACATCACTTCTCTACCACTAAGATACTGCGGTTTTGGAGATTGGATCTCATAGAGTGAATTCCCATTCTCAACCCAACCCATATGACATCCTTATTCACTCCTGAAAGTTTTTTCATAATCATGCTCATGATTAATTGAGGTCACTCAAATCAGAAAGTTTCAAGTTTTTCAACCATAATATATTCTAATAGTTGAGAAAACCACCTTTTTCAATAGGCCAAACATGCCCTATTCATTGGCATATGCTCGACTAGATCATCCCAACACCAATGCATCATGAACTCGTCCACTCCACTCACCCCAAAATCGTTGCTTCCAGACCCATCTTGAGAATCAAGAATGGACACCATCATTTCAACTCCAATCATCCCTTATATATTTTGAACAAGTCTACTGTCTCCCCAAATCAGCCACGAGTAGACCTCCCTGAATCATCAAGATAAATGGTAGCGTCATGATTCGCCCAGTGCTTGAACCCATCGGCGCATATCGATCACTCATTGGATTGGTTTGTATTTCCACAATAGACATGGTCATCCTCCAACTACTATATCTGATCGCTGGGAACAATGGTAAACAATCCCGATAGCCCATTCGATGATTCACACACTACGCTAGCAAGATGCCGCTGCTGCTCCCGACACTTCCGTTTGGCAATGAGTTGGTTGATTGAATTGGTGAACCGAAGGTAGAATAATAGATTGATTTCCACCCAATTTAATGAGACTGGGTACTATTTCATGAATATTATGCTCTCACACAACAACGAGGGTTCTCCCAAGTGAGTTCGGAACCCAACTGCAGAACCACAAGGCACTCGAGCTGCTGGTTGTTCGGTTCAACCCCTAAACCAGTCTACTAAATGTCTTCCATTGGTTTGGATCAGCACCCCAGAACTGTACGTGATCCCACTAGCAGATCATAAAACTCCATTGGCTTTGTAGATAGGAAATCAGGTAATACAAAGGATATCTGCAACTGGCCTTCTCCATTCCATGATGCCAGTACCCAAACAACTCGTTGTGAACCGTCTTGACCATCTCATTCCAATTTCCCTGATAACCCAACTGCAGCATCTCATAGCCTGATACTGATATATATTCCCTACATATTTGAATGCACACACTAGCTATCGAGCACACCGCACTATCCCAAGTTGGAATGCCGAACTGATGAACAGATCATGTTTGATTGAGCTTGACCCAAGGTGAATGGTCTTAGAAGGTGACCAGTGCCACTAATTCCTAGCATCTACAATTAGAAATCTTAGTACTCTATCTAATAGTAATACTACATATATATACATAAAATTGATGGCCGATGTTTCCGACTGGTCCGAATGACAAGTCCCACTTCCTAAGGCTTGTAGTGATTGCCATATCGAGCCAAGAGCACCTGAAACAAATCACTTTAATCATCTGTTCTTTACACTGAAATAAAGGAAGTCGGGGAATTGGAAAACTGGGATGATTGATCATGACCATCTGCTCTTGAGGGAATTTGGATCCACTCACAACGGTGACTATACTCCGAACTCAAACTATTCCCATAGTTGCAATAGCCAGTCCATATTGAAACAGAATCTCAAAACACTGGAGGATTGGCTTGGGTTGTAGGTGGGTGCCAACAAATCATGATCGAAATTATAGAAAAACACCCAATATCAAAATCAAGACTCCCAAATTATTGATGGGAGATCAGAAAACTGCCTTTGGAATCGGTCTAGCCAGCTCAACTCTGAACTGCACCATTCGATCTTGGACCCATAGATCAATGTCTATGCTTCCAGTTGACATGATGGTTGGATGGACAACCCACACTTGAAACGTTGCACTTTTTCCATCTCAAGGAACGACCAAATACCCTCTTGCTTCTCGCTGGGAACCCAAATAGGCATTCATGAATCTTGGGAAATCAATCATATTATTGTAGTGTGATCCAAGGAAAATTGGAACTCAAGAACACCGCACACCAAATAGAGAACAAAGCAGTCAAACCATAGCACAAACCATCTACAATGAGCAACAACGGGAACTATGATTAGCCCAACGGCCAAAGGAGGACGAGTCGTGGGTTGGAATGTCATGGGCCAATATATATAAGTACCATCTCAGAGTGTAAAGAGGTACCCAGTGGCACCAGCTACTAGGATCATGGCCATGACCTTAATATATATAAGTACTACCCGATATATATAAGTTCCACCTTCGCTGAAAATTAAACAAGTGTTCTGTATGGGAAATGATGCTCGAACGATGAGGTCTACTGAGTGATTGGGGATGCAAGACAGGTAGGTGTATAATGAGTGAAAGGATGGTATTGGAATCCGAACAATGGAACCATTAAAAATGGTTGAACCACTTGGAACATAACTATGGACAAGCCACTACACTTGTACGGGTGCTGTCGTGCCACTAGAAATCGGAAGGGATGAAAGGTGGAGAAAACACAGTTAGAGTTTGACCATCTGACCATGGATTTATGTGCTTCATGACCACCAACTGAACAGTAATGGACACCACCAGCTTGAGTCATTCCACTCACTACCATCCACTCCCATATGCCTTTGTTGTGCCTTGGCATTCTACATTGCCACACCGGGAGACCCCCATAGGAGTTGTGAAGTCACTTCCCGTACCATTTGATCCATATGATATGTTCCCCAGGACTCTCAATAGATCATTTAAAACTAGTGGTAGGATCGCTATGCCATTGAGCCACCAATACCATAAAAAAAGAGTTAATCAAACCCCCTACTCGACTCTTATAGTGAGGTGATCGTTCTGTGGTTCCAGATTGGCTTCCATATTCTTCTAATTCTAGTTAATGGCCATTTGAAAGAGTAGATCATGGGTCCCCCACTTCAGAAAGATCAAACCCCCCACCAATTCCAGGCATTCCATCCTTAGAAGAATAAGGACTCTGATGACTGCGTCCCTCCCCGGTATTCCCAATACGAGGTATTCACGATCCTTTGTACTATAATCTATGTTGTCCTTGGTACCTTTGGGTATTGGAAGGTACCACCTTAATATTAGAACCCCCACAATATATATCAGTATCATTCCAAGAGGCCCAATCTCATGTGGACAACCTGGTCAAAAAAAGTCACTACAGTCGAACGACACACAGAACATCAATCACTATTCTACTAGCAACGACAGAAACTATTCTTATTCTATGGTACTCTTATATATAATTATAGATGAGTACCTGATCTGTTTTTATTTGTCAACCACCAATCAGGGGAACATGATAGAGTGATTGAAGGTTTCTCAGCCCGTGTGCGACCCCCTGATATACAATATCACCAGTACGGTTTCGAATTCAACATTGCTACCATCCGTGCTCAAACTGCCACCACAATATATATCAATACCTGTCTAAGAGGCCGGATGGCCATGTATTCTGTTGTCCTTGGTACCCCCTTCCAATAGGGCCTGATCACGATACAATCCTTAGAAGAATAAGGAAGCAAGGCAATAAATAAATAAAATACCTGTCTCATATCTGACACCCCTTCACCTTGCTACACTACCACCAACATATGAACCCCCTACAAATTCCAAACAGCTCTACTTCTACTACCTATATTATATCGAATAGGACTCTCTGTAGTTGAGTGGGTATTGAATACTCAAGCACTTTCATGTACAGTCGTTGGAGTAGAAGGCGTTCCGATCCAATTCCAATGCGCCCCTAATCAACACCACCAAGACCACAAAAAACCTCACATGTGATTACCAACCATCCTTGACCATGAACCCCTATTAAAAATGGGCCACTAAATAAACCAATAGATGTACGGATCACAAAACATAAACGACACCGCTGATAGAAGGCAATGCCAGATTATAATGGCCTCCTGACCCCATAGGCTCAAGCTTGATTTGGACATACCCCAAACTTCCCGATCCACCCATTGCTGCTACCATTGCTGTTTAACCTGGGAGTGCCCCATTCACAGCTATGAACATCCTTCCCATCGATCATGCCAGGATTCGGTAGCTCATTAATCTACTATACGGTACTCTTATAAATAGTTATATACAGAATATCTTAGCACCTGATTCATACGCCTTAGGTACTCTTCTAATAGTGAATTCCAGACCCATCCATATTTGCACTGTTTGTTCTCTCCATCCAGTAGACCACTTTGGGCCCCTGGTCATTTCCATATCCTCACTGGGATACTTCATATATCATTGGGATACTTGATTCATGTATCTTAGTAAATGACCAGGACATACCAGGGTAGCTAGGTATCATCCTATATCGGTGCATCCAACCACACCATCCAATGATGTGATCAAGTTGGAGATGGGCCCATGATAAAAGATATAAACCTCCCTCTCGATCTATGATCAAGGAGGGAGTGAATAAATTAAATGACAAACCAGATCCGACGATGTCACGGGCAACTGAAATAGGTACTCTATCTACATAGTCTGTTGAATTACTGCCTCAGTGGCAGACTTCAAGTCAACAGAATTGAATTTCACTATCAGCCACCCTTTCAAGCCCATCCATTGGGATATGTGACAAAACACGCCTGATCCAATCATGGTTAGGTCATTTTATACTACCTATATTATACACTGATAAGGATAAAGAACATATAGTTTCTTATAGTAAACACTCTTTCCTTCCCTTATCCAGCGGTATCAACCCCTTCATCTCAATCGATACGCTTATCGTCACCTTTCATAGATATCTAATGGTTCCCATCATATATGGAAACCAAAAAGAACAAAAGTTGTGTGCGGGCACATTCATCACATTTTCAGCCTGATAGTGAGATAGAGACATAGAAAACAAGACCGTTTACTCTACTACTTGAGACGTGATTTATTATAATATAGAAGATTCCTGCTGATTTCTTCAACACTTTTGTTTTTAATTATTTCCATGATGAGGTTGAAACCCTGGTACTTATATATATTTCCTGATAAACAATATGCCTCTTTGATATAAGGAATATCACAATCGATGAGCTGTATAGTCCATTGGCACATCCCACCCAGTTTGAGTGGATCTAGCTTAGTAGTTGTAGTGACCATAGTATGAAGTGACTGAATAGATGACCTTTGATACTTTCGGCATTCACATCATCAGTTCACTAACCATAATGAATGAAAAATCCACATGAACCACCCTATCAGACACAGTTTCATGCCATAAGATCACCTCTATAAGAAAAGGCGATATCATCCTCAGTGGTATTTGAGTTAAGGAAACAAAAGTTGACATAGAGAGAGGATAAAATGGATTCTATGAAAATCAAACAAGGGTAACTACAACTACACTACCAAAACTAGTGTATTGGCCATTGTATTGACATGTGAAAGGGGGAAAAATACCGAGACTGCGAGTACACCAATGAGAAAAACATGGGTCAGTGCATCAGTGGTGGCATTCCCCAGCACCCAAGCCAGTTGAGTTCATGCCACACTAGCGATTAATTATAGAACCTCTCCCAACAGCTACCCAATTGCTGTTATTGTACTGGAGCACAGTCTTTCTTGATTGGTCGAGTCGCTCTACTGTGGTTTTCCAATGGGTCCATGCCATTAATCTAAAATCTTCTGGGAGTTTCTGGAATAGTGCAGGTGCAGGGGAATGCCAGTGGGTCTAGACTATAGTCATTAGGTATATAATTGAGAACTCAGGAAATGCCATCTTGAACGTACCACCTATCGAGACTAATAGAGTAGAGTACTGAGCCAAGGAGCATCCCAGGTCTTCTATGGGATACCTGATCCTGGTATCCCAGTGAAGACCTAGGAGGACTAGGACATGAGACTATCTAGTTTATATATCGGTATAATCTTGATAGGTACTCTTCTATATAGTCTATAGCCATGTATTCTCATAATATAGTCTGGTACCCTACTATCTAGATTATTCCCAGAGGATATGTGATTCATGTATCCCAATGAGTGCCAAGTATCCTTGAGAGTGGCCAGGGGAAAGAGGGTGAACCAGGTTAAAACATGGATGAGAGAATAAACACCATCATTGAGGAAAACAAGGATATAGATTTAGTCAGAGCAAAACCCAAAATTGCATACCCAAATGACTATTTTTCCATTGATGGATTGCACGCCACAGATTGAATCAACACACTGAACACATTGCTAATTCCGACCGCCGCTCCATCTAATGCAATAGTAGTAGAACCAACATCCATTGATTTTTCACCGTCCACCATCTCATTCATTGAAACACTCAACTCACCATGATACCAAATTTTCATACAATTAAACCGTGAAATTGGCTTCAGCCTATCTCACCCCGCCTCTACTACCTATACTATACCGATCGAAGAAATAGTTGAGTTGGGGTTGTTTCCCTTAATCCTGCTATATGGTTTTTCCTTGGGAGTGGTGGTTGAGTTGCTTCCTTTTATGCCATGAAAGCACCTATGAGTTACTATATAGAGTAGAGTACTTTATTTCAATTCATATACTATATTTGACCACCAAGCCGGTGACATGAAAATCCATACTATATAGAGTAGATTACTTGGTCTAGGCATCTTCTATTTCTCTTAGAAACACCACTTGGTCCAAGTAATCCATTTCACAGTGTGTTCACTCACCAGGTCTAGAGGTGGTAGTTGACCCAGTCTAAGTACTCCATTTCAAAGTGTGCTCACTCACAAGGTCCTCACTAGGATACATGAAGTAATCCATGTCTTCACTGGGATACCTGATTCATGTATCTTAGTAAAGACTTGGGAGGACCAGGACATGCTACTATCTAGATTATATGTCGGTATAATCTAGCCAGGTACTCTTCTATATAGTCTATAGGCATGTATTTTTATAATATAGTCTGGTAGCCTACTATCTAGATTATACCCAGAGGATACGTGATTCATGTATCCCTTGGTTAATCTAGATAGACAATATAAAAGAGTACCTAGATATATTATACTGAGGGTTGCACTGGGGTGGAAATGGGGAGCTTAGGCAGACATCACAAGGAAAGGAGCCGATGCTGGTCTGTTGGACCAATGGTACCTCATGCCTACTATTGATATTATACCGATCAATGGGTTGGCGTTGGTGGTGTCAATTCAGAATAATATAGGTAGTAGAGTTTTACCCCTGACCCCACGCCTATATAGCCAGTGGTGCATATCATACTAGACTAGCAACAACTTGTACCTAAGTTCAACTATGCTGCCTGGTACTCGAGTCGAACCAGTAGCTCCAATCGATGACTAGACCATGGCCCCAGGTTTCCTATATAATCAGGAGATGCTATATCCCCAACCTGATGCCTCTAAATGGAAAACCCATCTCTTGCCACACTATTAGAGTAGACTATATAGAATAATGTACTAAACTTCACTCTATATAGTTCAATTCAGCTGCACTTAATCGAACCCAAGTACTATACTCTATATAGTATGGTCATCCAAACCTCTTTTCGAACCACGTCATCGCGTATGAGCAACATAGTAGGCCAGATCTGAGCCCCCAGATCTCATAGTAATCCTATCTCTTTGATTTTTTCTCTTTCTGTACCATTTCAACCAATTTAATAGAGTGTTTCTAAGAATACCACTACTATTAGATTAGATTAGTGACTTGGGTGGATGGAAAAAAATAGATGGCCATAGGTTTCCTATCTCATCAGGAGTATTCGTATTGAGATGGTGCAGTGCAATGGATCAATCATTTCCACATTGGCCAGCAGTGCTCACGGGGTCACTTCCATTCCATCTTGGTATCATCTCTATCGGTCTTTCTAATTTTGGGATATAATGGATAGTCTACTACCTATATTATACTAAATTCTCATTTTAGGTTGATAAGTTGAGCCTAGATTCCATTGACTATATATCATATATGACACAATCCACCCTAGTTCCTCTGACTGAAATAATTTTTCTACCTCTACCACAACCCCCAAGACCCACTTTCTCCCATTGGCATGACTGCTGGAACACCACTGATGCACGAATAATAGAATGACCACCTACTGTGTGATAGGAAACTCATGGCCATCTCTTTGACCACCATTTCCTGGTACTTATATATATTTCGGTAGAAGAAAAGTACCATCGCGTTCAGTTTTTTCTGCTTCCCATGTTCCAATGTGATAAGAGTTGTTCCCACTCTCATGAAAATCATTGGCTAGCTGCCCTGTTGGAGTTGAAATAGTCTTGGTGGTCTTGTTCATTCCCTTGAATCGGTGTGGTGTCGTTTGTCTCGCTCCTGTAGTACCGTCTGCAAAAAGAGTCGTCCTGGTAGAACCTAGTCTAGTAGATGACCTGGCGGCACTATTAGAGAAGAGTACTGAGACAAAGCACCAATTTCTATTAGAATCATTATAGTATGGCATAACGAGTAGCTACGCACAACATTCCCTTGGAGCAAGGTGGAAATTAGCAGGAAAGGGCCTTTCCGAGCACATCCACGAGCACCTATTGGCCAATGACAATGCCTTGTGCTACATGGGCCATTGGATCAACTCATCTCCCAAACCAATGACAATGATACGCTATGGGAATGAAATACCACCAATCACACATGATTCATGCACGATGTCATAGTAGTAGCAGTAGGTGCGGACCAACTACCCATGGCGTGGCCTACTACCATGCTCCAATACTATATAGATAGAGTACCCGACTCAACTCTAATAGTGCCCAACCTTTGATATCATATCTTGAATCCTTTGGCGGGTTCATGGGACAATAGTCCACTATCTATATTATATCGATGGTTCTGGGAATTGGGTTCAGTCATGCAGTTGGTACCTTTCTCCAGTACTATATAAACGGAGTACTCGACTCTACTCTAATAGTACGATATAGACAGAGTACCTGAATGTACTCTAATATTCGTTTCTGCCATTTATGTAGTGGTTGATGGCATTCATGCTCAACCATGCAATCGTATTGGCCAGCTCCCCGGGCTCCTACCTCGTTTCATAGGAATACAATTACAATACATTGTTCCACACTAGATAGCTATGTGCATCCCCTATATCATGAATGTGGTGGTGATAGAAGCAATTTATTAGGCCATTGGTTTTTCCAAGTGCTACTAGCGCTCGGTGGTCTTGAGCCACCGTGGTCTATTCAGTACTCTTATGGTACTCTTATATATAGTTATAGAGATGATACCAAGCTTCTGTGGTGGTGTTTGATGGCTGGTCCCATTCGTCCTACTGGCTGGTCAAGCTAAGACTCTATAATGACTGGGTTAGTGTTGGGAAGTCTATGATCGAAATGGAAGAGGTACCTAGGGTGAAATGCAGAACCAATCAATGTCAAAGCATGCCCGCTATCTCCCCATTCACTTTCCTTTGGTCAGGGAATGCGCTGGGAGCCTACCTGCAATCCTGAAAACCGCTCATAGAAAATTAGTACTCTACTCTATATAGTGTGGTGGCCATATCAAACACTCGAATGCCATCATCCATGATGAAAATACATGGTGTGGTGTGGGATATGAGCTGGAGTTCCATCAACGATACTCTTATGGGGACTACCGAGCCACCAGGTACTATTATATATAGTCTATTTATATTATACCGAACCACTCGAGCATATTAGTACACTAGAAGGAGGGAATGGACCCTATCTACACAAGACACTAGTCAAATGGGGGTTGGATATAGCAGGAGTTGAACCTGTGACAATTGTGTTAAAATCCCAATGCTCTACCGGTTGAGCTATACACCCACCATACCTCAGGGAACTGGTTGTCTAGGAAGGATGCCTCAGGTCTACAACATATATTATACTGAGGAACACCTATTATTTTTCTACAACACTCTTAGATATGGATATAGAAGAGTAAATAATCCCATACGGAACCTTGAGATGCGTAGACTCTAGTCTTTCCCCGCTAACCAGTGTATAACAAGAAAATAGAATCGACCTAAAGTCAAGCCTTGTACTAGGAGTAGAAACCTACTCTGAGTCCACATCCCTAAAGAACCGATATCTTCGACCTCAACCCTGAATGTGAATCGAGGTGAAACCCAATACTCTTAACTTTGTCGAATGCTCAGTCTCATTCAAACAAAGACTATGATAAATTTTCAAAAAAAAAATTCTAACCTCTTAACTCTATAAAAGATGGAACTATCGACATGTACTCTTCTATATAGTCATAAAGCACTGTCAACAGAGAAAGACACTTGATTCGATTCAATAGACTGGCTAGAAACTTTTATGGTTTCTGAGACCGAGGTAAGCCATTCAATCAAAGAGAGAGGACCAGAACCTCTGAATTTGACCCACATTGGATCATAAACTCTAACTTTATTGATGTTGAATCAGGAACACTCTGAAACACACCATAAAGCATTAATCAGAAAGCACCTCCAGTCTCAGTATGCTTAGTACTCACGGATGGTAGAATTGATCTCTTTACTGTAGATCGATGAACCGACTATACAAAAGTCTTTGAAATATCTATTGTCTTGCAGTGCCAGCGTCGAGGATTAAAAAGGTCACTATGCAAGTCAGCAACTGACCAATAGGTATAATATAGGTAGTAGATATGGCTCGGTCAACGGTTGGCCTAATGTAATGATGACACGACTTTGGCCAGGTTTCCAAGACACCACAATTACTCTCAGGGACCCTGCCGAAACTCTTATTTTTATCAAGACATTACAATCACTTGAATTCATCTGTTTGGGGTGAATCTACTGTTTCTAAAGCTATTCTGGATTCTCTAGTTGAATATATAGCTCTTGGTAAACCTAATGATACTGTGACAGTTGAATCAGGTCATGCATAGTTACTATGTCTATATAGTAGTGAATTAAGCTTCTTTTCAAAATCAATCTTTTATTGGTGTTCAGTCAATATATATAAGTACCAATCATCAGTTGAGTGACCCACAGGAGGAAAACCAGAAGCTAAAACAAAAGAATCGGGAGATGGACCAATAATTGTTGCTACGGGCGTTCCTACTTAATCTAGAGGTTGTTTCTCTTCCCCTCTTTCCTTCAGAACTAGAAATTTGCATTCATTAAAAGAGTCCTCCTCTACCAGATAACAATACAAGACCACACTTTTATTTTTTTGCTATTTCATTACAAGCATACCTAGCTATTCTTTCCTTAAAAAGAGGCTACAATAGACTCACTCAGTCGAACCTTCCCCCGCCATCATAGCCCCACATATCTTCGAATCGGGATAGTAGTAGAAAATATCTGTATATAGTGATCGTTATAGGCCATGATAGAGTTCACCTAGCCTAGATCCCCTGTCTCCATTGTCTCTGAAAAAGGTTTAGTCAATTTAATAAATTCAATTTGGACATATTAACAGAATATTATCAAAAATTCTGATGGGAATTTAATTTAATAATAATTAAACATGGCATGGTAAGAGATAAAATAAAAAATTATTAATAAAATAAATAAAAAATAATAAGAATGTAAACAGATGGAATATGTTCATTTTTAGGAAGATAATCAATGTACATGATGAATAGGACTCAAGGAAAGGGAAATTATTTTAAAAACATATATTAATGTTTCCATAAAAAATCATTTACTTCCATGTCCATATATAAGAAAATTATGCATGTTTTTACATAACATAAATGAGTTATCATGGAAGTTCTATACCTTTTTTTACTTTGGTAGGTACTTTTAAAAGGAATTTTTTAAATAATGTTTTGAATTTCTTTACAAAATATGGAATGAATGTTCTACTTTAACATATATAGAAACAAAGAGGTTTCCATCCATAGAAACCAATATTTGATATTAAAATTCCTTTACAATCTCACATGTTTTGTCAAAGTAAATCCCCTTTCAAATTTTTACGAGAAATTTTGTTTCAAAAATTATGTTTTAAGGGAAAGGGTTATTTTAATATCCAAAAATTCATTCTTATGGTTGCAAAGAATATTTTATTATTATATTTATTAAAATGAAATAATTCATGTTTTTTTATTATCTTAAGGTTCATGGGAGATATTTAAGATGATGGGTAGATTTTTTATAAAACAATAATAGATGGTTCTATTATAAACCAAATATTAGTGAAAATAATATTAACCAAGGATTCATGGTTCCGTTATAAACTAAGGAATAATTGGTCCAAGATATCCCTCCAAAACATTGCATATGGATGTCAACCATATGGTTACTACATATGAAATAGTTATATAGAAAATGATATCCTCAATTTCATACATGTTTTATCGATGATTCAATGGATTTTTATATAAATATTATAATATCTTATGTTAATATAATGACTTAATGCATAAAATTATATATATTCTACTTTTTATGGGTGAAAAGTAACACTGTGAAAATTTTATTATGATATTTTCATGATATTAAGGAAACTATTACGGGTTTTATTCATCATTTAATATTGATTAGGAAATGTTTTCTGAAAATATTTTTGTAGAGAATTTGATTACATGGGTAATAAAATGTTTATTTTCAACCCTCATGTTTACTTTTTAAAAAGTAAAATCTATTCGACTATTTGTGGAAAGTGACTTGTATCATATTTATGTTCCTTGATATATTTTCTGTGCTCATAACATATTTTAAAATGTTTTCACCGGGTTCAAGGATGGATAAGGGAAAAGAGTATGTCATGTTTAATTTCATGATGATTTTTCATGGAAATAAATAATGTAATATCCTAAAAGTATTACATTGTGGAGAAAATGGATACAATATAGAAGTGACAAATTTTTAATATAGGGGATTATTATGTATGATTTATGACTTAATTATATAAAAATATAATGTGATTTGAACTTTGGGAATGACATAAAATAAATTCTTGCCTAAATATACTATGTAACATTATAACCTAAGATCCACTAAGATGATTCCTTGAGTAGGAGGGTCACATAGCTTTAAGCATGCTTCTCCAAAAACTAGTGGTTGCAGACTAGAAGAAAGGACCCAGGGTGGTATGTTGGGTAGTTTATATCCACATATCAAAGTTTAAAAATAGATATAAAAATAGATATTAAATAGAAGAAGCATATAAAATAATGAACAATATATCAAAAATAGATACCATGAATATGTACAATGGAATAGAAAATATCCAATAAGTAATTATAGTCAAATTTCAAAGGATTAGTCAGATAAAAAATGATTTTATGACATGAAGATATACAAAAAGGGGATACATGGGATACAGAGGATAGTCATATACAAGATTCTATACAAAAAATTAAATAGTCCAAAAGACATCTCCACTAGTATCATGAGAATACTCTTGATATTATTCGCGCATTTTCCATGATATATGAAATATATATCAATCATCTTTGATTGGGATCATTCCCGTATCCACACCTACATTCAAAAATTCTACATGATTGCCAATGGTGTCCTAAGTATGGTGTGAGATAAACTCAATTGGCCACCACCAATAGTGTCCATAATTAAACATATCATGACTCGTCCCCAGGGGCCCATGCTGTGACTACCCTAGGCCCACCTTCCATTGTCTAGGGGCTGGTGACTAGCACAGAAGGCGTTTCCCCTAAAACTCTGAAGGAATTACCTTTATAACCTATAAGCACACGCAACCAAGCACACAACAAGACATGAACTCAAGTAAAATGAATAGTAAAAAGAGTGAGTGCAGTAAGTAAAAGGGGGCATAATACAAGCCCAACTGGAAAGTACAAGAAACTAAAAGTACAAGTAAACTGAAATAGCTCCCGTGAACACCCACCAAGGATCCTACCTGGAGGGTAGGAATAGCTCTCGATCGTTTATCTCTGTGGTACTCCTCGTTTAAGGTCCTCACTCACGCTAGCTCCAGTCTTGGTACCCTCGTCTCCTATCAGTGTTGTCTATCATCTGCACCAAACACAACAAAGTGCGTGCATAGCCCATGTAGGGGTGAGTATAAAGATACTCAGTAGGGACCCTGAGACCTCAAGGTCTCAAAAAATCCACAAAGGATAAACCAAAAATCATAAAGTCAACTGAAAACCCTACTTATGTATATGCCCATACATATACATAAACTATCATGTATACCCATCTCAATCATAAGGAAACAAAGAGTCTAACTCAAAATACCAAAGCTCAACTGTTCCACAAAGGAAGGAGTACAACGATGGTAAGTACCACTAAGGTACGCCACATAGAAGAATACCACCAAGGTATTATCACAACGGAAAAGTACCGCTCAGGTACAAACTCAGCTCACACCAGGTATAACATAGGTATAATAGTAGAGATGAATAGATGTAACTACTAAATCATATTACTCACTTTTGAGGTACTATTGCTGACCCACATAGGATCACTCGGTGTTGACCCATAGAGGATATCTAGGTGCTGAACCACACATGTTCTCTAAGTGCTGACCCACACAGGATTGCTATTCATTCTTCACGTCACAACCAGCTACTGGGTTTCTGCACTATGCTTTCTCATCTTCGGGAGGGTCCTCTCCTCACACTGCTGGTCGATACTACAACTTCTAATAAGTCCCATGAAGAAGTAATCCAAAGGACCGCCACATATTAGGGATCTTAACACAACAGATGGTGCATCAATCTGACGCTCGGTCTGTATGTTATTAGCCTTTTAGTCCCAAGGGCCCGGTTGGATTCACACTTGATCCAACCTGACCATACTCTATCTTTATCCAAATCTCAAGTGGGGTATACCAAAGTTACCATCTCGCTCTAGGGTTTTCGGTTCTGTAGACGGGGTTTCAAACAGATTTCTGGTGCCAAAGTTATGAACAAAAGAGCATAAATGGGTCAAGTGGGTCCGGGTCAGGTCCACCCGGTCAGACCGACCCGACCCAATTTGGGTCGAACCGTCCCCACCCACTGGGTTCGGCCCCACCCTCGGTGTGGCCTGGCCTGGGCGGAACGCGGAGGCCGCAGGGGCCGCGAAGGCCGAGGGATCTGCAGGGGCCACGGTGGCCATGAGGGTGACGAATGCCGTGGGGTGGTGGAGGCTATGGGGTGGCGGTGGCCGCAGAGCGGTGTGGAGGGACATGAGGCGGCAAGGCTGCATGGTATAGGAGGCCGCAGAGCAACGTGGAGGGCCATGAGGCAGCGAGGCTATGGGGCCGCAAGGGGGGTGAGGCCATGGGGTCCACGAGGACGGAGAGGCCGCAGGGGCCGTGAGGCTGGCTAGGCCACGGGACGACGTGGAGGGCCTCGGGGTAGCGAGGTCGTGAGGTGGCACGAAGGGATGAAGGGTGGAGCGCAGGGACGCGGGGTGTCAAGGCCATGTGACACCGCAGAGGCGACGGGGTGATGAAGGTCGTAGGGCAGTAGAGGCCACAGAGCGATGTAGAGGGTTGCTAGGTGGATAGGCCATAGGGGCCATGAGGGCGGTGAGGCCATGAGGCTCCACAGAGGGCCGCTGGGCAGCGAGGCCACGAGGCGCCATGGAGGGCCATGAGGTGGATAAGCTGCGGGGCACCGCAGAGGCTGTGAGGCAGCAAGAAGCTGCAGGACTGTCGCCTTCATTGTGGCCGGTGTTGTGACAGCCACCACATCCGTTCATCGCCATGGCACAAAGCATCCTTCTTCCATCATGAAGAACACAACTTTCAAGAAGAAGGACGGAGGGGTCGGGCCTTGTTTTTTTGGCCTGCACCCTCCATGTTAGAGTGGTAGCAAGAGGCTCCAAAAAATCTTGAATGAAGAACGTCCAACCTTACAACCCCTCATAATGATTATTCCCAAACCTGTAAAAAAATCATTCCCAGATCAACTAGTTGGAGATTTGATCCACGTTCTATGTTTTAGAAGGAAATAAAATGGGAATATATAATCATAAAAAACAAAACCCCTACCTCATTCATTTTTTGATGTCGATGGGGATGAATGGATGATCGTCGATTGAAGATGTCCCACGTTGGAGGATGTCTCGAGGAAGAAGTCAAAGTCGTGCGTCGGCGTTCTTTGTTGTTGGAGAGTTCTTCGTTGGAGAAGAATAATTCCTCCAAGGTTATCTCCCAATTTCCCTTTGCCAACACATCCCTCAATTCCACCAAAATGAAATGGGTATCCAATATAACATGTTTCCCCAATTTAATTGTTGGCACAAATTAAATTGGCCTCATAATTACATTGAGGTTGGCATAATAACTTTTGGGGAAACCTAAATGTCACCTCTCTCATTAAAGATGGAGTTCAAGAGGCTTCTCAGATTAGAAGGGTTAAGGTGGTCCCCACACTTCAATTCAAATTGGGGGTTTTAGGTTTGGTGGTCCCACCTCTCTACATCCCTATGAGTGTTTTAAATGAAAATAAAATGTTACACAATTTTATTTTATTTTATTCTTTCACGAATAAGTGAAAAACTAACTTCCACCATCAACCTACTACGGTCGAGGTGATGGTCTCCTTAAGCAACTACCAGCGATGTAATTTCAACCATGCCCTCATATTTCATTTCCGAGCATCGGTTCAAATGTTAGAGAAACCCGCTCGCAAGTTTACTGAACATACATGAGAAAAAGTTCAGAAATTATTTCTAGGCACTCCGGGCTTCAGAATCATGCACCGTTAGTTTTTTTGGACTCGTAAAATTCCCATTTAATAAAAAAGATTTTACATGGAATTTCATGGTCTTTACATTCTCCCCACCTCTGGGCTTTACATCCCTGTAAGACACAACTCAAACTAAGGGAACAAGTGTGGGTACTGAGCATGAATCTGAGCCTCCCACTCCCATGTGCTCTCTTGGAGGTTTCCGGGCTGCCATCAAATGCACACCAGAGGTATCGACCACCCACGAAGGACTCATTTCTCTCGATCCTCAATCTCCACTAGAACCTCAGAAAACGTCACCTCATCGTTGTTGTCCTGCTCACCGTGGTCGATGATGTGGGAAGGGTCTTGCACATATCTCCTCAAGTAGGATATGTGGAAGATGTCATCCACCCGGTGCAACTGAGGGGGAAGTGATAGGTGGTAAGCCACCTCACCAACTCTAATGAGGACCTGGAAGGGTCCGATAAACCTTGGAGATAACATGTCACCTCGACCAAATCTCCCCAAACCTTGTCGAGGTGAGACCCGTAGAAAGACGTGGTCACCATCCTCAAACTCCAGAGGTCTCCGTATCTTGTCAGCATATGAATTCTACCTGCTCTGTGTAGACATAATCTGCTCCTGGATGATGTGAACCTTCTCTGTGGTAGCCCGAACCATCTCTTGTCCCATGAGTGATGACTCCCCTAGGTTGGTCCAGCACAAAGGTGATCTTCAAGGTCACCCGTACAAAACCTCAAAATGTTTCATCCCAATGGTAGAGTGACAGATATTGTTGTATCAAAACTCCATAAAATTCAAGAGATCCTCCCAGTTACAATCGAAGTTGAGGACGCAAGTACGTAGCATTTCCTCGAGGGTCTGAACGGTTCGATTAGTCTAGAAATCCGTCTGAAGATGGAAGGTGGTGCTCAAATGAAGCAGCGTCCCAAAAGCATCCTGTAACCTCTTCCATAGCCGTGAATTAAAATGTGCATCACAATAAGAGACAATCGTTGAAGGTACTCTATGTAGCCGCACAATCTCTTGCACATAGAGGCGTCCTAAGCTCTCTACTGAACCCTACTCTCTAATCAGTAGGAAGTGGGCCGACTTGGTGAGTCACTCGACGATCACCCAAATCGAGTCATTTCTCCTAGATGTACATGGAGGTCCTGTCATGAAGTCCATGGATATCCCATCCCACTTCCACTATGGGACCTCTAAAGGCTGATCAAGCCTGTTGGTACCTGATGCTCTGCCTTCACTTGCTGACAAGTGAGGCACCAAGAGAAAAACTTTGCTACTGATTTCTTCATTCCCATCTACTAGTGCTGTCGTCGGAGATCCAAGTACATCTTTTAAACTCCTGGATTTATCGCTAGAGGGGATGTGTGGAACTTCCTCAACACTTCCTTCTGAAGTGACACTGGTATCATGGTACGTCATCTGAAGAGGATGACTTTCTCCACACCTTCAAGAAATCCATCAGGTGCCTATCCTGTGGATATCTAAGCATGTTGAGCCTCACCATCAATTTCCCCATGTTTCCCCTCCCTTACTCACTAATTAAGTGGGGGATTGACTGTAAGAGACTGAATAAAAACTACTCCATCTCAATCCACAAAGGATATCAGCAAAGCGTCTAGCTGCTATGTTGCCTCACCTAGCAGCTGTATACCAGACCTCTTACTGAGTGCATCTGCTACAATGTTCCCCTTTACAGGAGTATAGACTATCTTGAAGTCATATTCCTAGAGGAAATAAAGCCAACATCGCTGTCTCAGGTTCATATCCTTCTAAGAGAAGATATAATTGAGACTCTTTTGGTAAGAGTACACCGTAAAATGCTCACCCTTCAAGTAATGTTGCCACATCTTCAAGGCGAAGACCGCTACTGCTAACTCCAGGTCATGGGTTGTGTAGTTCTTCTCATGCTACCTCAACTGTCGATAACCATATGTGATCACCGCTCTCTCTTGCATCAGGACACATCCAAGCCCAATCCTTGATGCGTTGTAGTAGACTACGTACCATATTCCCTCCTCTGGAAGGATCAAGATGGGGTCACTAGTCAGCCACTTCCTTAGCTCCTGAAAACTTTGAAGAAATATCTTTGACCACACGAAGGGTTTCACCTTTTTCGTCAACAGTAAAAGTGGTTCTGTAACTCTGGAAAAATATGGCACAAATCACCCGTAGTATATGTCCAATTCCAGGAAACTCCGTAACTCCGTCACAATCCTGGGTGGCTCCCAAGTATGTACTGCCTCAATCATTGCTGGATCCACTGTAACTCCAGCCTCCGTTATGACATGCCCCATAATGTGAACCTCTCATATCCAGAACTGGCAATTCTATAGATTACCATAAAGCGGGTGCTCTCAGAGTGTGTCTAGTACTACCTGAAAATGATAGGCATGCTTCTCCTCAGTAGTCTAGTAGACCAGAATGTCATTGATGAAGACTACTACAAAGCGATCAAGGTATAGCAGAAAGATCCTATTTATGAGTCCCATGAACATTTCTGGAGCATTGGTCATTCCAAATGTCGAGACCAAAAACTTGTAATGGTCATACCGACACCTGAATGTTATCTTATGTACATCTTCATGTTGTACTCTAAGTTGGTGATAACCTGATTTGAGGTCTATGTTCGTGAACCACCATGCTATTTTCAGCTGATCAATGAGGTCTTAAATCATCAGAAGTGGGTACTTTTTCTTCACGGTCACCTGGTTCAGGCGCCGATAGTCAACACAAAGCCTCAAGCTCCCATCTTCCTTCTCGGTGAAAAAATTAGGGATTCCCAAGGAGATACACTGGGCCGAATAAATCCATTCCCCTGTAAGTCCTCTTACTATACCCGTACCTCATGAAGCTCTGCAGGAGCCATACGATATACTGGTGTAGATATCGGTGCCGTCCAAGGGTACAAGTCAATATAAAGTCCACCTATCTGGAAGGAGGTAGACCCAAAACATCATCAGGGAAGACATCTGTGTACTGGTCCACCACTATAGAATAACTCAGACCCTCCACATCAATCGCTCCGAGGGTAAGGCTAGCCAACTGATGAGTGATCGGCTACACCCTCCTCCAGGTATGTTCATCATATGCGGTGAAGGCTCCCTTCTCACTGGTGAAGGTAAACCTAGTCCCATACTTGTGGACACACTGTACTCTGTGCCTAAAATAGTCAATCTGATCATGGACTGTAGATAACCAGTCCATACCCAAGATGACACTGTAAGGCCTCAACGCCACTACTAGGAGATCCTAGATGAAGCTCTCACCTCCTAGAGTAAGCTCGAACTATCAGTACCAGTGTGTAATCATAGAATCCGATCCCTTAAGAGTCTCTAGCCATAAGGATCGAGCCAACGACTTTGTTAGAATCTCCGAGCTCCGAATGAGGGTAGTGGAAATAAAATAATGACTGGAACCTATGTCTATAAGTACTACAACTAAGGTGGAGTAGACATAGATCGTACCTCATATCGTCTCTGGAGAACCATGATCATAGGCCTCAACTACCTGGAGCTGAGCTCACCCCTATCCTCATGCTCCCTGTGGTTAAGGTGGACCATCTAGTGGTGGTGGCGATAACATCTCGAATCCTCACCCACCGCCAGCTGCACGGCCAACTCCTCTGCCACATCCACCGGCTCCCTACTGACCACCTCGGTTGAAACTCTATCTCTTCCTGGGAGGTCCTTCAACTATCTACTGATCATTGTATAGTGGTTCAGATAGTCACAGGCCATGTGACCCTGCCCGCCGCATGCGTAACACTGCCCACTTCTGGCATGACTGGCGCTTCCTTAGGTGCCCCGCACAACTGAACCTGAATCCTACGGTCATCCACCTATAGGTCTGGTCCTCTTGGACCTCTATGAAATTTGTCTACTGCCAGCTGTATAAGACTCCACTACGTGACGTCCGGTTGTGGGTCTCGCTGCTGGTGACTGCTCAGCAAGGAAACTATCCACTAATAGGGCTCTCTCTAACACCCCCACCTGCATCGGGAAGCTAAGAGAAATCATCGAAGACCTGATCTATTTCTTGAGTCCATTCCTGAAGGCCTGGGCCTTGAATAATGGGCCCCACACCATATCAGTGGTGTAGTGTGAGAGGTCAGTGAACCTCGCTGAGTATTGAGCCACAATCATGTTCCCCTACTACAGATGAAGAATCTCTTGTATGTGCACTGCGTGAAGAGTCCCTAGAACAAACTCTGCCCGAAACAGGCACTCGAAGTCTTCCCAAAGAAGCGTCACCTCATCGTGAACTTGGAGCATCAAGCTCCACCATCTGCCTACTGCTTCTTGTAGTATATTGGCGATAAGGATCACCATGAGATCAGTTGGTGTCCCTACTAGTTGGAAGACTCTCACCACGGCCTCCAGCAAATCCTCAGCTGCCTATGGGTCTGTCTCTCCCCTGAACCTAGGTGGCCTATGGCACTGGAACTCGTGCAATGCACACAAGGGGCGTGAACCCTCTACTGCTGGGGCTGGTGGAATCAGTGGGCCAATGGGTAATGGTACCTCTAGTGCCTCCGTTGGTGCCTCTACTGGAAGAGGGACTTACACCAAGGCCTCATTGCTTGGTGGGCTATCGGTGGGTACTATATCAAGAACCCTAGCTGGCTGTCTGTGTGGAGGAATCCTGAAAAGAAATAGGTGCTCCATGGTCAACAATTTATACCTAGTGATCTGACTCAAATAGATCACAAAGAAAACTCTTCAAAACACACACACAATCAATGTTTTCATGCACTGAGTCAGAAAACAGAAGTCAGGGTCCTGGTGTATGGATACAATGGCTGCAACACCAACACTGGATTCCCTAAAACGATAACCACACTCACTACACTTAACACTATTGCCATTAAAAAGTAAGATCAAAGTCCTATGTTCTTTGATAGAACTGAATCCATTGACACTTCTTCGTCATGAAGCGTCCCCCGTGGCCCATGCCATGACTACCCCAAGCCTTACTTCCATAGGCTAGGGGTTTTCGATTAGCACTGAAGCCGTTTCCCCTATAACTGGGGAGGCATTGCCTTTATAACCTGTAAGAACATGCAACCAAGCACATAGCAAGATAAGAACTCAAGTAAACTGAACAGTAAAAAGAGTGAGTGTAGTAAGTAAATGGGATAGAATAAAAGATCAATTGGAAAGTACAAGAACCTAAAAGTACAAGTAAACTGGAACATCTCTTGTGAACACCGGCCATGGATCCTACCTAAAGGGTAAGTACAACTCTCGATCAGTTGTCTCTTCAGTACACCTTGTCTAAGTCCCTCCTCTGAGATAGATCTAATCCCGGTACTCTCTTCCTTAGTCTGCACTGTCCATCGTCTTCACCTAATACAACTAAGTGCAAGAATAGACCGTGCAGGGTTGAGTATAAATATACTCATTAGGGACCCTGATACCCTCAAGGTCTCCTAAAATCCACAAAGGATAAAACAAAAAGCATGAAATCCTCTAACAACCCTACTTAGGTATATGCCCATACATATACCAAAGTTATCATGTATACTCATCTCAATCATGAGGAAACACTGAGTCCCACTCAAAATCCCAAAGCTCAACTATTCCACAAAGGAAGGAGTACCACGATGGTAAGTACCACTCAGGTACGCCACAAAGAAGAATACCACAGAGGTATTATCACAATGGAAAAGTACTGCTCAGGTACAAACTCAGCTCACACCAGGTATAACATAGTTACAATAGTAGAGATGATTAGATGTAACTACTGAATCATCTTAATCTGTTATGAGGCACTACTGCTGACCCACATAGGGTCACTCAGTGGTGACCCACAGAGGATCTCTTGGTGCTGAGCCACATAGGATTTCTCGGTGCTGACCCACACAGGATCTCTTGGTGCTGACCCACAGAGGATCGCTCAGTGCTGACCCACACAAGATCGCTCGGTGCTGACCCACACAGGATCTCTAGGTGCTAACCCACACAGGATCACTATTCATTCTTCACGTCATATCCAACTACTAGGTTCCCGTACTAAGATTTCTCGTCTCGAGGAGGGTCCGCTCCTCAATAAACTAGTCGATACTCCAAATACCACTAAGTCCCATGAACATGTAACCCAAAGGACCGCCACGTCTTAGGTGTCTCAATGCAATAGACGGTGCGTCAATCAGACGCCCAGTCTCTAAGTTATTAGTCTTTTAGTCCTAAGGGACCGGTTGGATTTGTGCTCGATCCAACCTGACTGTAAACCATCTTTATCCAAATATCTTGTGCAGTATACCAAAGTGTCCATCTCACTACAGGGTTTCCAGTGCTACAGACAGTTCATCAAACAAACATCCAGTGCCAATGTTATAACCAAAAGAGTGTAAATGAGTCGAAGTGGGTTCGGGTCCAGTCTGACCCGGTAGGACCGACCCGGCCTGAGCCGACCCAATTTAGGTTCACCCGGACCGACCCGCTGGGTCTGGCGTGGCCCGCTCTAGGCGGCCTGGCCAATGCTGGGTGGCCCGGATGGGCGGTGAGGGGTGGCACGGAGGCCACGGGGGCCGCAAAAGCTGCATGAGCCACGGGGTCCATGGGGGCCATGAGGATGGCGAGGCCGTGGGGTGGCGCGGAGGGCCGCAGGGTGGCGCAGAGCGGCATAGAGGGCCGTGAGGTGGTGAGGCTGTGGGGTCCATGAGGGCGGTGATGCCATGGGGTAGCATAAAGGACCGTGGGGCTGCACAGATGGCCATGAGGCGGCAAGGCCACGGGGCACCGTGGAGGCTGCGGGGCGGCGAGGATCCATGGGGCCGTCACATTCATCGCGACTGTTGATGTACCAGCCACCTCACCCATTCATCTCCATGGAACATATCCGCCTTCTTCCATCACGAAGAACACACCATTCTAGAAGAACAACGGATGGGTCGAGCCATGTTGGATTGGCCCGCACCCTCCATGTTAGAGCAGTAGCAAGCGGGTCAACATAATCTTGAATGAAGGACATCAAGCCTTACAACCTCCCACAATGATTATTCCCAAACCCGTAAAAGAAATCATCCATGGATAAACTAGATAGAGAGTTGATCCGCATTCTATGTTTTAGAAGGAAATAACATGGGAATATATAATCATACACAACTATACCCCTACCATATTTGTTTTTTGATGTCGATGAGGAGGGAAGGAAAATCGTCGATTGAAGACGTCCCACATTGGAGGATGTCCCGAGGAAGAAGTCGAATTCGTGCATCGATGTTCTTCATTGGAGGAGGGTTCTTCATTGGATAAGAAGAGTTCCTCCAAGGTTCTCACCCAATTTCACTTTTCCAACACTTCCCCCAATTCCACCAAAAAGAAAAGGGTATCCAATATGACATGTTTCACCAATTTAATTGTTGGAAATAATTAAATTGGCATCATAATCATATTGATGTTGGAATAATAAATTTGTGGGAAACCTAAAGGTCACCTCCCTTATTAAAGAGGGAGTTCAAGAGGTTTCTCACATTCGGAGGGTTCGGGTGGTCCCCACCCTTAAATTCAAATTGGGGGTTTTTGGTTCAGTGGTCCTCATTTCCATAACCCCATATGGGTGGTTTAGTTCTGGTGGTCCCCACCTCTCAATATCCATATGGGAGTTTCAAATGAAAATAAAATGTTACACAATTTTATTTTATTTTATTCTTTCACGAATAAGTGAAAAACTAAATTTCACCCTCGACCTATTATGGTCGAGGTGAATGCATCCTTAAGAGACTACCTGCGCGACGAGTTCAACGGTGCCCTCAGATTTTATTTCCGAGCACCAATTCAAAAGTTAGAAAAACCCGTTTTCATGTTTACTGAACGTACCTGAAAAAATGTTTATAAATTCATCTCGGGAACTCCAGACCTCAGAATCACAGACCGTCAATTTTATCAGATTAGTAATATTCTCATTTAAGAAAAAAAAATTACATGGAATTTTTGGGTCTTTACAAAACCAACAAGTGATATATCATAGTAGTGTGTAGGATAATAGATAGTAAAATTATTAGAGAAAAATACCAATCTTCTTAGGTTACTATAGTACACTTCAAATACTTTTCTAGCATCAATATAGTCAAGGATGATTCAGATCAGTTTACCATATATATGTAAAATTATATATTTATAGGAAATATGTATACATGTATATACACTCTATATGTGATGAAATTTAGAGGAATATACATAGATACACGATTTTATCTTGAGTTAAGGAATACCTCTGAAATCTATGACAAGTTTATTGGTGAATAGGATCTAGCAAGTGTATTCAATCCCTGAATGTCATTTGAGTGTAAAATTTCATTCTCATCAATCGATTTTGTGGGGTGATTCATCAATACCAACTATCAGAATAGTGGGGTGAGACATCATTCACAACACTTTATAGTAGGGAATATTGAACATCATTACTATTACCCAAATAAAATTCAATGGTGTGTGGTTCTATGACCATCACTAAACATAAAGGATCCAGAATGACATGGTTAACAAAAAACTTAATTTTTTTCCAAAAACCAATATCTATAGACTATAGATACGAATCATAAGGTATTACCTATATAGAATTTATAAACATTTAACCAAATCTAAACATGCGTGTCACATTTCCTATAATTAATATATAAATATACCAAAAATTTCATGGACTTGGAACCCACATTAAATTAATTCAATTGAGCCTTTAAATTCATTAATATTTCCAAATACATTATAAGTTCAAGTCATACCCCATAGAAAATGGTTAGGTTAATTAAAAATTTAACTCAAGAAGATAAATTCATTCAACCCAACCAAAGGGTGGTATCCAAGATGTTGGAAAATAATAATAGTTTAATATAGTTCTGTGAGAGATTCATATTATGGTGAAATAAAATATAATTAGAAGACAAATTTAATGGAAATGCATGGAATATTTTAGTGTGAGTAACAATAGAATTATACAAAAAAATAATGTAAAATTTTAGGAAAAAATTCTTGAGCAACTACCTTAGGTATTTCAATGACAGTTCATCATGTCTTGAATTTTTGTTTGAAGAATATTACAATTAATTAAAAGAATCGACCGATGCATAGAAAATGGGGATAATTATCACACACCAAAATATAATAATATGTGGTAAGATAAACTATGAAAGAAAGTTGTATGATTAAGGAGATTTCTATTGTGGATCTAATTCAATTAATATTATTGAAAGTAGATATTAGACAGAGGAGAAATCAAGAAGCCTAGATTAGGCATCAGAGAGCTTCATGGGAGAGAAAGGGGTGTTTCATGTATAATGAAGGATGGATAATAAGGGTGGGTGGGTTAAAAACATATATGGGGAAAACTATAATGTCCCTTTTAATTAATGAGTTTTATGGTTTTGGTCAAAATTTTTGCCAAACTGGGTTCCAAATGTACACCCAAAACTGCCTAATAACCCCCCTTGTGTTGGATAGGTGCACAAGGTTCCTAACTATTTTCAATTCATGGGATATTACTCTATTAAAACCTCTTCTAAAACATCATTGGTCATTCATCCTGGTATGCACAGTTAGGAAGAACTGTGAGGCCTCTTCTATGCATTTACTACCCATCACAATTGAGTTTCATGGTTTAAACTAACCATGAGACTTAGTCTCTCTCTCCAATTTTCAGAGCTTAGGGATGTGAAGAATCATTGAACACTCTCGAGATCATCCTTAGGCCAGAGGGTAAACATATTAGGAATAAAGAAATAATTAACTAGGAAAAAATAATTTGTACCATCATGAAAAGTTGTGCTATTGAAACCACCACTTCTTAAAAGAACTCATCCCCATGTTGTCCTTCAGAGGGTAATAAGGAATCATCGGAAAAAAATTCATCCCCTGGGAATCTACATCACCTTCCCTCTCCCATGTCTCAATATTTATTCTACCATGATTCCATATTACTTGTACAAATTTAATTAACCTTCCTTAGAGTGTCTTCACACTCTAATACATGACATAAATTGGATAGTCCTCAATAGAAGTATCTAATAATAAATCAACCTAAATGAGTTCTAAATCTTGAAACAGATCTAGATAATACTTGTAGTGACTAGAAACATAAAAAATGTCATGAGTAGACTAATATATCCAAGAAAGTATTATGGTGTAATCCACTAGTATAATGTCTCTAATATCTCAAAAGGGATAATGAATATAGGCAACAACATAACCAACTTATATATTTTATAGTGGTCAAACATGGTAAAAAATTTCAATAGAATGTAGTCCATTTTTAAAAAATCAATAGGTCATCAATAGTGAGTATAATAAGACTTCTACACGGACTAAGCTTTCAGTATGTGGCTTCTGAGTAGCTGTACATTCTTTAAAATTTTCTATAAGTTACATGGTCAATAATTTGATTCCTACCATACCTATAACATGTATAGATGTGTTCAACCTTGACTAATATATATTTATATTAAAGGAGACATTAGTATGGTAGCTTAAATGATTATATATTAAGAGAACTTAACTAGGGGAACATGTTCCTCCCAAGAACCCCAAACTCAAAGACACATGCCTGGGGAAATTACTATAACACATTAATTATAAACATTTTCTTCCCATTGGTCTATGGTATATTATATATAATCTAAAGAACCTATTTACCCAAATCCCTCTTCAAACCCAACTATATCCATAATTTTAAATGAGTGTCCCTTTTAGAGAGAATATAATAGGGTGCTCCATTAAGGCATAAAAAAACTTGAATATATAGCTTCCCCAGGTCTTCTACTAAGAATGAATCTCAAATGAGTTATAAATCTGTGGCCCTTGTGAAATTATCATTGAAAACCAAAACTATGTTGTTTACATGGGGTTATCAAGGAAAACCTATCATGAAATTCAAGGAGACATCATACCATTTCGACTTGCAAATAG